>CM024764.1:65520537-66120537 GCA_014218235.1 Colocasia esculenta | reverse complement strand
CCGGTTCGTCGTGGACCTTCTCCTTCCCATGGGATTGTGTGTGTCGCCGCCTGCCAATTGGTGAAGACGTGTGGTGTGGGGGACACCAATGACTCAAGGTTCGAGCAAACAGAGAAAAATATCCTCTCTCTATTTCTCTCTCTCTCTCTCTCTATATATATATATATATATCTCTGTGGTAGGAATGAAACTAGAGAAAATTTAAAACCCCTCATGGATGTGGAGAAATACTTCAAACCTATCATAGTGACGGGGCCCACCCCTGGCACCCTGGATATTGGATAGTGAGTCAATCTCAATGATCTGAGTTCAAGTTGGACTTGTCGAGCATACAATCCTATCCGCAATGAAAAATATTTATTACCAGTGCAGACTGGTAATAAGTAAATCTGGAGGAACAAGGGTCAGGGGTAGATGTAGTTTTAGATGGATTATTTGTTTGGTTGAAGATGAGAGAGAAAAAATGATATGAGAAGACCACTTGGTAACTCATAGAATTGCTTGACAACTATGAATTCACTTAGGACTTGTTACCAGTCACTTTGACTGGTAATTAATAAGCTTTCTCATCTGCAAGTGCTTCGTAGGAAATGCTATCGAACTCTGTCAACTGTTGACAGCTGGGCATGGAGGGGATGACATGAACTTAGACAACTCAGATTATAAGCTCATGTTCAAAGATAATAGAGGGTGCCACCCCCATTTCTGCCCGACAGATAACTTCTAACATCCCATTGTGTTGGGCAACTAATATAGCTATTGTGGCATAAGAAACGACACAAGTCGGAAACCCCAATTATTTTGCACACTCGTCTATCTGGAGACCACGAATGGGAATCTCCTATTCCCACTCAAATGCTCCTGTCATCTTCTTAACCAGCTCCAACATTCCATAAAAGCAACACATGCTTCAAGCTAAAGACCCTGACCCCTTCAGATAACTGACAACATGCATCCCGGTATGGATTCAGTGCATTGCACCGGTCAGCGCTAGAGACAACCAGAAAATCTAATTAGTCCGCAAAACCAGAAGCAAGGAACAAGGTAATCTTCAATCTTAGCTCCTGAACAGATGAAACCAAGGCTTTCCATAAACCTTAACCACTTCTTCAGACATGAGCAATCATTCCAAATAATGAACATCTGCAAGGTGCTCAGGCAGCTGGTCAATCGATTTTTCCATGGTTCCATTTCAGTAAAATAAAGCAAGGGACTTCAGCAACCAACCGTTTGGCAGAACCAGATTGTTGAGCAAGGAAGATTTTCTGCAATGAGAACACCAAAATAACCAACGCATTTCGAGAAGAACTCAAGACTCCACAAATGAGGAGGGATGGATGACAGCCAGTCTACACTAAATCAGCAGCTAATCTCAGTACCCGACACAAGGTCTTTCTACCAAGTCATCATCCTTCCAGGTCTTTGAATTCAGAAAGCAGATCTTATCAAATAGCTCCCGGTCTAAAACTAACCTGATAATGAATAATAAAACTCCTACAACATTCTTGTCCACCAACTCTTAAAACAAGGGCATCTAATACTTATACATGCTCCACAGTATCTTTTAAAGATACTTGATGTTCCTTCAGTAGGCCAACATGTTATGCACCACTGCAATATTCTTATGTTATCATCATCATCTCTAGAGCAGCAAATGCCTTCCACAACCACCTCCTCCACTACCTTTTCCCTATCACAGGCCAACTGATAGAAGAAGCAGAAGAAACAAGAGGAAACTGACTTGCCATCGGTGGAAAATTACGCCTGTGGCTGTGACCTTATGGTGACATCTTCAATAGCTGAACAAGCTCTTGCGTTACAGGGATCTAAGTCACTTCAATCCCTCGGTCTATATGAAGAGATTCCAGAAACTGGCCTGGCCAATGGTTCCAAAACCTAATCAAGTATCCACATCTGCAGATTGGTATGTTGGCTAATCAAGTGCAAAAGCTTGGAGAAGGAAGAGGAGCAGGGATCCTTCTCTTTTCCATATACAGCACCACACGACCTCATCTTATAAGCATAATTTTGATGCAATATTCATCTACATGATCCAGTATTATGAAAAATTGGATGAATGAAGCGACAACTGGAGCTGGAGCCATCTAAACGAAAACATCGAACAGTATCAACAGCCTATATGTCTGCATAAAGGGCTTGACAGAATACAACAAAAGTTAAAGAGGGAAGAAACCAAATTCACATGGCACCATGTTAACATGACTCTCACTAACTACAGACTGTGTACAAGAAATTGTAAAACAAGGTGCTCCCCTTTTTTTCAGGTCGTCAATCTTCACTAGGATCATAAGGAACGACAGCCTCTGGATACCAAAATTTCAAGTTTTTCTAAAAACGGCAGAGAGGAACTGTCTTCTATTAGCTCTTGCAGAACATGTTTCAATCAACTGTTAGATGTCTTCTATTAGCTATTTCAAATAAATGGAGAAAGAACAAACACCCAAGAGATATAGGACTATAGACATCAAACAAAAACTGTAGAGCCATTGGGATTCCAGAATTAAAGGCAATACCGCCACCTTATTCCACTCAAACCACACACAGTATCAATTGACCGAATTATACAAAAAATAAATGATTAGAACTATATAAGAATCACCAAAGCACACCAAGAATCAACCCAAAGGTAGGGGCAATTCGCCATCCCCATCCATGTCGTCGTGAACCCACTTCCAGAAATGCCTCCGAACAAACACAGCCTTCTGGATGACCTCGCCGCTGGCCTCGGAGCACTCTCCTACCTCCTCCGTCGAGAATTCCACTTCCTGCGGCACGCCCTCGACCTCGGCATCCACAGAATGAAGAACGTACTGCGCGGGAAGGCCAGGGTACGAGGCTGATGCCTTTTCCTCCACCCTTGTCTCATAGGTCCCGGGAATAATCCTGACTTTGGCCTCGCCTCCGAGCTCCTCCCGGACGGCCCTGGAAACGGCCTCCTCGATGGACTCTCCAGGCTTCATCTTCTCAGATAGAGGCCGGCGGCGGCTCCGGATCGTTCCGTCGGAGAGGAGCTGGTGGGTCTCCACGAGCATCGCCCCTGCGGCGTTCCGGATCTTGACCGTCGCGACATGGACGGTCCGTAAGAGCGACAACTCCCGCGGCAATCCTTCTCCCCGTTGTTGCGGCGGCTGCAGCTGATGCTGTGAGGAAGGATCCACGCCTGCGCCGCTGCCGACCAGGCCTTCCTCGCCTTGGAGGAGCAGGGATGTCTCCCCGAGGGAAAGCTCCAGCCAGAGGTTGTGGACGGTCTTGGTCCCGGGCTTGACGCCCCAGGAGGCGAAGGAGTCGGAGGGGAGCCGGTGGCGGAGCCAATCGGATAGCGACTCCGGGGAGGTGAACGCCAGCGCCCTCGCACCCGCCGCCGACGGCTTCTTCGCGACCGGCGCCCCTCTCATCTTCACCGCCTGCAGGGGGCGGAAGGACGCAGGGGGAGGGGAGGCAGCGGAGGCGGACAGGGAGGAGAGGTTCCTGAAGAGGAAGAGGAGGGAGAGGGCGGCGCGGACGACGGGGTTGCCCTCGGGGGAGGAAGAGGAAGAGGGAGAAGAGGAGGAGGAAGAAGGGAAGAGGGCGTTAGTGATGGCGGAGGCGGCGTTGCAGCGGGACTGCATCACGGCGTCGCTGGAGCGGCGGGGAGGAGCTTCTTCCAGGACCCGCAGGCCATGGCCGGCGGCGACGGGGGCAGGAGAAATTTGTGACTACCTCCGGTTTTAGGGGTGGCCCGGTCCAGTCCGGTCTTTAATCATTGGGCCCAAGTCCCGCTCGGTTCGGAACAAGGTCCGATTTTTAAAAATCCAGTCCGGCTCGGAAAAATAAGATAAGGTCCGGCTCAAGTCCGGCCCAACTCGATTTTATTTTTTTTAAAAAATATTTTTACTATTTTTATTTATTTTTATAATAAATTGGGATAATTAATGATCAGTCCCTAGTAGGGATCTGACATCAATTTCAAGTCTTGTCAGCTTTTCCAAAGCCATGCGGTCTTTGCTTTATGCAGGACTTATTTTTAAGTCCCTACTTTTTGCCCCCGTTATCCTCCCCCGTTATCTCAAAGTGTGTAACTGTTATCCCAAAAGTGTGTAAGTACGTACTGACACACTTACATATAAATCATGTAACTGTGTAACTTACCCAATTACACATGTAACTATGTAATCATGTAAGTATGTAAATCCTGTAACTGTGTAACTTACCTAGTTACACATGTAAGTATGTAATTACATACTTACGTATTTACACATGTAATTATGTAACTAAATAGAAATTTTATAAGTTTGTAACTATGTAATTATGGCTTATCTAGTTATATACTTACATAGTTTTAGAATGATTTATCTAGTTATTTTAATTTGTAATATACCAAAAGTGTGTAACCGCGTAAGTACGTACTTACACAGTTACATGTGTAACTGAGTAAGTATGTAAATTCTATAACTATGTAACTTACCCGGTTACACATGTAAGTATGTAAATTTTGTAACTGTGTAACTTACCCAGTTACACATGTAAGTATGTAATTACATACTTACGCAGTTACACATGTAACTACATAGAAATTTTATAAGTTTGTAACTCTGTAATTAAGGCTTACCTAATTACATACTTACAAAGTTTTAGAAAGATTTACCTAGTTATTTTAATTCGTAATATACCAAAAGTGTGTAACTGCGTAAGTACGTACTTATACAGTTACATATGTAACTGCGTAAGTATGTAAATCGTATAACTGTGTAAGTATGTAATTACATGCTTACGTATTTACACATGTAATTATGTAACTAAATAGAAATTTTATAAGTTTGTAATTATGGACTTATCTAGTTATATACTTACATAATTTTAGAAGGATTTATCTAGTTATTTTAATTCGTAATATACCAAAAATGTGTAACTACGTACGTACTTACACAGTTACATGTGTAACTGGGTAAGTATGTAAATCGTGTAACTATGTAACTTACCAAGTTACACAGGTAAGGAGAATTTATAAAATTTCTAGATAAATAACTAGATAAATTCTTCTAAAACTATGTAAGTATATAACTAGATAAGCTATAATTACAGAGTTACAAACTTATAAAATTTCTATTTAGTTACTGGGTAAGTGTGTAACTGTGTAAGTACGTACTTACACAGTTACATAGTTACATGTGTAACTGGGTAAGTTACACAGTTACAGGATTTACATATTTACTCAGTTACACATGTAACTATGTAAGTACGTACTTACGTAGTTACACACTTTTGGTATATTACGAATTAAAATAACTAGATAAATCCTTCTAAAACTATGTAAGTATATAACTAGATAAGCCATAATTACAGAGTTACAAATTTATAAAATTTCTATTTAGTTACATAGTTACATGTGTAAATGAGTAAGTACACAGTTACACGATTTACATACTTACGCAGTTACACATGTAACTGTATAAGTACGTACTTACGTAGTTACACACTTTTGATATATTATGAATTAAAATAACTAGGTAAATCCTTCTAAAACTATGTAAGTATGTAATTAGGTAAGCCTTAATTACAGAGTTATAAACTTATAAAATTTCTATGTAGTTACATAGTTACATGTGTAACTGCGTAAGTATGTAATTACATACTTACATGTGTAACTGGGTAAGTTACACAGTTACAAAATTTACATACTTACATGATTACATACTTACATGTGTAACCGGGTAAGTTACATAATTATAGAATTTACATACTTACCCAGTTACAGTGTAAGTACGTACTTACGCAGTTACACACTTTTGGTATATTACGAATTAAAATAACTAGATAAATCATTCTAAACCTATGTAAGTATATAACTAGATAAGTTATAATTACAGAGTTACAAACTTATAAAATTTCTATTTAGTTACATAGTTACATGTGTAAATGCTTAAGTATGTAATTACTTACTTACATGTGTAATTGGGTAAGTTACACAGTTACATGATTTACATACTTACATGATTACATACTTACATGTGTAACTGGGTAAGTTACACAGTTACATGATTTATATGCAAATGTGTCAGTACGTACTTACACACTTTTGGGATAACAGTTACACACTTTGAGATAACGGGAGAGGATAACAGGGGCAAAAAGTAGGGACTTAAAAATAAGTCCTACATAAAGCAAGGACCGCATGACTTTGGAAAAGCTGACAGGGACCTAAAATTGATGTCAAATCCCTGCCAGGGACTGATCATTAATTCTCCTAATAAATTTAGTGTTCATTTAATCAAAATAGTATAAAATAAATATTAGACTAATCTAGATAAACTTATTTCTAGTTATTACAAATATAAAATAAATGTTAAGTCATTAAATATAGCTCCACAACACAATTTGCAATCCAAAATTTAGAATATTAGAATTATCACCGTGTTATTTTTTTTTAAAAAATACTGAGCCACCGGGCCGCCCGGGCCGAGCTGAGCCAAGCCTGAGCCCGACCCAATCTTAGTCTGGGCCGGACTCAAAATTAAAAAAAATGTTAAATTGTCTGGCCCAAGCTTGTGTAAAACCGGGTCGGGCCACCGGGCCTTCGGGCCGGCCCGGCCCAATTGACACCCCTATTCCTAATTTTTCATTTTTCTCCTCCTCCACGTATATATATACCTTTTAAATATAAATATGAGTACATTAATTAAAAATTCTTATCAAATATTTAACTTAATTTTTAGTTCCTAATAAAATTATAACTCAATACAATAAGTGTTATCATCTGTATAATATGTGTTAAATCCTATTATAATAAGAACCTCACATGTTATAGTCAAAGACTATTAATTAATTTACCGTATAAATATTTGATAGAATAAATTAATTATGAGTCATTATAAGTGAGGGAACATTAATTACAGATCACTGTCTGCACAAAAAAATCTAAATACTTTTAGAGATGTTAATTTTTAATCTCTAGTTTATTAAGATCTGTGCTAATAATATTTGACTAATATTTTCTATCTTCTGACTATGAATAATTGTTATTTTAAAACTTTTCAACTCTTATTTTAACACTTTTAAAATTATGATTTAAATCATATTAACAATTACTTTAAATCTCATATACTTTAATTTATTATCACATATATTTTAATAGCTTCAAATTCTTATTTTAACGTCTTAGAACTCTTACTTTAACAGATTCAAATTAAGATTTTAAGTCTTACCAATAGTGACTTTAACGACCTTGAACTCTTATTTTATAGATTATAATTACTGTTTAACACACTACAACTATTACTTTAACATACTACATATTTTAAAATATGGATTGTTAAAGTAATATTGAATGTGAGTTAAAGTAGAAGAAAATTTTGGTTAAAGTGCAAGAACATAAATAAGAACATAAAAGATAAGTTAAAGTAGATATAGAATCTAGTTAAAATAAATGAGAAAATTGATTAAAGTAGACGAAAAAATTAGTTAAAGTAGATGAGAAAATCAGTTAAACACAATAATTACACATATTTGATAGAAAGAAATAAAGGTACATATTGATTAAAGGGTAAAATGGGAAAAAAATAGATGACATAAATTATCTTTTCAAAGACTGATTGTTAAAATCTAACATAAGGATGAATTGTTTGGGTCACTTTTCTGATTGGGATCAGGAAATAAATCTCTCCTCTGACAAGGACTAGTAATTAATTTTATTTATTTGATATTATAATTTGTTTTCTTTTTTTGGTCATTAACCCTCCCCTTAATATGCTTCTTGATGGTCAACATCTCCTATTCATGTGAGATTGGGAGCTTGATGGGTTACATAAATAGAAAAGATGACTTTGATTAAAGTTAAGGTTTAGTAGATGCCTTACTATTTTTTAGTATAAGTTTATATGAGCTCAATTGCTCTTAATTTTTTCACTCTCAATTCAAAAATAATCTAGACCTAATCTATTTGTTTGTTTTGACTTTGTTTAATAATCCAAGTATATCATAAAGTCATTTTTCTATAATAAATTAGATCCTAATCCCAATTAGGGCAAAACACTATGAAAAAATCACTCTGATTTATGAAAGGTTGTTTGAATTTAATTAATATTTAATCCTCCTTATAAGTTTATTTTGCAAAATTATCTCTCTTATTTTCATGTTATTTTAATAGCATCCCTATATTAATTATGATACTTGTAAAACTATCATCATATGTTAGGATCTCATTAAATCTCTTATCAACGTTAGCAGATCTTTAATTAAATGAAAAGAATCCAAACTTGCTTGATTAATTGTAGCCAAAACCTTCTTTTCAAAATAGCTCTTTCTAATAAAATTAATAATTTTCTTTTTGAAAAGATACATTATCAGATATCTAGACGTCAAATATAGAAAGTTAATTTTGACATTAATATTAATACAAGAAGGTTATTAAAAGAAAAATAGAATAAACATAAAAAAATAATTTCCCAAATAAGATTATGAGGAAGATATTTCTGCAAAAGTTAGAAAGTATATTGAATAATAATTCTATGTTTAGTAAATAATATAGTCAATACAATCAAGTGAAGAGAAAATAAAGAGATATTTCAATAAATTGGATCTAATTGATCTTGTTATCCTAATTTAATATATACCATATTAAATTTGACTCATACATTTAAGCTATTAAAACCATGAGTGCGGATCCTCTCAATACCGGGTTGGAGGAAACCTAGTCAGTGTGAGTGAGGCATTTTGCGAGAAAGCTCTTCCCACATAACTTTTTCATGTTTCTGTTTGGATTTTTTAGTAAAATACAATGGGCTTGCCACTACCGTCCTCATATTGATCAGGTTCCCTCTAACCCAGTAATGAGAGGGACCACACTCTAAAAACATACATAGACATTTGGAGATGATGTTTATGAGGATGGAAAATATTTGTTACACTCTCTCAAATACAGTTATTATACTTTTGAGGGGATTCTATTGGGCAAACACAATACATATTGCTGATACATTGACCAAGAAGAGCTCCTCACAAGTGCAATAAATACACTTGTGAAAGTGTAACAAGTATATCTTTTATGAAAATTGGTAGCAATCCTAGTTTAGGATGTTAACTTCCCCTCTTTGATAATGATATTAGAGAATTTTCCTCTCACTTACCACCAACGATAAGATAAAAATTAAACCAAGATAAATAGGTGTGAAGGTAGGGATAAGATATCCCTCCTGATGGTCAAGGAACCATGTATAATTTATGAATTGCATGTATTTTCATCTTAGAAAAATGTGTACTTTCACCCTGTACATGGATAAAATGGTACATTTTGTTGTCAAAGTCAGTATAAAAAAGTGATGACTCTATCTCACCCTATCACATCAGATAAAAGATGATAAAAAATTATCCCCCTTGATAAATGTGGATAAACCTATCCTTGAACATGTTGTCTCCAATTATCAAAGAGGATGGCTAGCAATATCTCTTATCCATTTAGAGGGTTTATGATCATATTGCCCTTTATTATATATATGAATAACACTTGTTAGCCACTTAAGTAAGAAGAGTGATGTTTCATATATTCATTCTCATCCCATTGGGCCATGTCACATCACATAGACATGACGTGATATAAAAATAGCTAGACATTATTATCACTTGTCACCACTCAATATCTACCTTTTACTATTGCCGTTATATCAATTAACATCTCTAGTGATCATGCTAACATCCAACCATTATATTATGTCATGCTTACCATGAAATGAATTAATGGGAAATAGATAGGCGAGTAACGTATCACCGTCATTTTATGTCTAAGTGACTAGAAATGTTGCTCTATATATGTACATATACCACACAAAAGAATAAGAGAAATCTTTTCTACATTCACTGGAGTGGGTAATACCTACTTGCTCTAAACACATGCGGGTATGACCCATAAGTGTCACAATAATATGAGGCCTACAAACACTTCTATCTAGGAGAGGTGATACATAACAAGTGCAGAAAATTCTTCTCTTTAAATAAATAAACTCTTTATTTATTTGAAAGAGATTTGCACTTTCCTCTTCTTATTAATCCTATAAATGTCTTATTCAGTTAGTGGTGGGACACTCCTTAATAACAATAATATTTAGAGAAAAGATGTTGAATAAAAATTTATTACTACATTATGTCTCTTTCTAGTACACATCTGAATTCCAAATAGATTTTAACAAATTGAAATCTCACTTGAGATATAGTCTAATATATTTTAAAATACAACACCTCAATATAAACTAAAATATTGTAATTCATATCTAGATACCTCAAGCAGTAAAATTATATGACATATATATATTATAGATAATATTATTAACAAAGATTTAGATTATAGTCGATGTTGCTTCTTATCAAATTGTCAATCTAACTAAAACATGAGAAATGCCACGTTAGACTTATGTTAGTGACTTGAACATCTAATCTTAAATTAGACATTTGAGGTGAGAGTAACAAAAGATAATGTGACAAAATAACATGACATAAATTATATAATGTGATGGTAGAATATTCCTTAATAAAATATCATGATGATTGATCATCCGTTCAATTCATTCCACTTTATACTAGAGACTTATCTTGTAGTAACTCAAATTTTCATGAAATACTAATAATAGAAAGCCTATTATCACATGTGAAAAATTAATACAAAATCAGATGGAAATTTATATGTAGAAACTAAATATATAGATTATAAGGATTTATAAAGAAATTAAGTCAAATCACACACATTTGGCCTAACAAAACCTTAAAAGTCGATAAACTCGATAATATCACATTTGGCCTAACAAAACCTTAAAAGTCAATAAACTCGATAATATCGAAAAACTATTATCGCATGTAAATAACTTGATAAATCATCAAATAAAAAGTGATATTTGGGTTCAATAAAATTTATTGGATTTAGTGGGAGGTCAGATATGATAAAAGATTATTTAAAATTCGTACTAACTCAATATCCACCTATGAAGCTAGTTAACTAAACATAAAACCACGTAAATTGAGTCATATAATGGGTCTAAACCCCAAGCCCAATGGGGGAGCACGAATTTGTTTTCTCTTATCCTCCTAATTAGGGTTGGATTGGGAGGAAATAGCCATATAATGAAGTCCAACTCATGGTAGGACTCCTACCATCAAGATGAGACAACTTAAATTCATTTTTGCACAACCCTACCATTATAAATATATCATAAACCCTCTATGGCCATCCTTAATTTAGAGCAAGAAGAATTTGTGTTCTACATAAAAGACTTGCAGTTCTTCATCACCTTTAGTTTTCTTGGGTCAAACTCTAATTAAACTCATCAATGGATCCTTGTCTATATCCCTAACATGATTGTAAATTTTTTTCCAATTTATCTCATTCATACAAGTCAAATTAGAGTCCCAAAGTTTTTGATTTCGTGTTCATAAGAGTTGCATGTTCTTGAACTTGTATCTCCCAAATCTCTCATCCATACTTCATGAAATTTTGGCTATAGATACTTCTCCATGTTAGAAATGTTTTTCATATATATTTTCTAAATTTTTATGCATTGGTTTGATCGTATTAATTATTTTCCAAGCATACTATGAATTAGGATTTTATATTTATAAAACTCAGATCTATGCATCCCTAGGTAAATTGATTCCAATAAATTACATAGGGACCTTCTACACATCCTGTTTAGAACAAGTTTTATGTTCATAGTTTTTCCAAAAATCGATTAGATTAGCATTTTTCGAAGACAACAATAGAATTGTATTTTCTGCAATGTCTTGTTCTAGGTTGGGCACACAATGTGTCACGCCCCCAAAATTATACATATCTATAAATACAATGGAAAATATCAATTCATAAATTGTTTTCATAATATAGACCTAAATCAAACTCCTCTATCACCTCGAGGACGCGTCATTCAAATCATATGGATGTAATAAAGAGAAAAAGGCCTAGTGTAAACAACACCCAAAAATTTATTAACTCAAATGACAATCTCCTCAACAAGAAGTATTCATAATAATGACCATACTACAAGCAACTTCCACTCATCAATGCCATATTCTGTCAAGAGACCAACTTACAATTAAGGCTACTCGGAATAGAACTTTTAGAAACACTGGGGACATAATCGGTCGACAAAAAAAGGGCAGGTTGTCGACAGAACAGAATCATGTGTCGACAGGCATAGCCAGATCCGTTGGCTAAAAATCCATGTAGTTTTGAGTACTAAACATGCCCCCACTGCAATGAAATTAGCTATTAACAATCCCATAATTCCAATATGATTTAGACCATCCAAAATATCAAAATTCAAGGACCCAGATAACACTATATTCTATAAAAATTTTGGATGTTTTACAAGCACCAATGTTGAAATAAACTCATCACAGATCCATTCCTCAAAGATTACATGGAATTGACATCATATGTCCATACGTCTTATAACAAGATAAGACTTCCACATCTAATGACAAAAATAAAACTCTTCTAAGGTAATCCATGCCCATCACACATGAACCTACCATATGTTTGCCTTGTTTTCAGATCACCTGAAAATGTTAGATAGGTTTATGAGCAAACTAGTCTAGTAGGAATTATATCTTAAGGTGCAGACAAAGTAAAAGTAATTACAATTTAACAAGCTGAATTTCAAGGATAATAGATAGAATCTCATATGTAAATAGGAAGCATGATTATAACAGATCAAAAATTTCATATGTGTAAGGTTTCAATTCCAATCATGCTGCTATCAAGACAAATTAGAAGGATTTACGCTAAGTACATGACAATAAACAAGATTTGGCCATCTTTCAAACTTATCAAATCAATCAAGTCATATCAGACTTTAAACTGAATATAGAACAAGAGGCACTTTCCAATCAAGTTAGCGAGGATGCCAATGCCAGGCACCACTTATAATGATCCATACTCCCCAGGTTATCAAGTACATTGGGATGCTCTTCTCCAAGATCAGATCAGGCCCCATTGCACATGCATTTGATTAGGAGACTGAAGTCCTAAGTAGTGTCGACCTCAAGAACATTATAGCCATTGGAGTAAAAAAGGATAGAATTGTAGGATATCATAGAAGCCTAAAACATAAGCTCAGTTCAAGGATTTTCAACTATGGAGTGCCAAGGATTTAGTGAACGAAGTGAAAGAGGACTTGATAGATCAAGGGGTCAAGTGGGTTTCCTATATATTTTTCTTGATTTCAGATTCTAGGCAAGCAAATTCAAAGTTGGAATTTCAGTTAAATCACAGAAGGAATAGAAATCAAGTAATTAAGAGTCGTTAGAATAATATTCACATTCTTACCACTTTTAACATGTACAAGATACTTAAGTTACTATCATGCTAGTTACTCTTCTATGAGATAGATCACAAAGTAGTCACATGTTCAAATGAGTAGTCGAAGTTGCCAGAAGGGCCAATCAGAGTTGCCACAAAGGGACAGTCGAAGTTGGCCAAAGGGCTAATCGAAGTTGACAAGAGGGAATAGTTGAAGTGCCACAAAGGGCCAGTTGAAGTGCCACAAAGGGCCAGTCGAAGTGCCACTAAGGGCCAGTCGAAATGCCACAAAGGGCCAGTCGAAATGTACTTGAAACAGAAAGGAAATAAGTCTATGAATAACTCAAGGATGCATCAGACCCAATGATGACAATAGCAAGAGTTCAAAGGTGGACAAAACTTGATATTTTTCAGAAGAATCATTGCGACGACCCTCCTTATACCGGTACGATTATACCAATCCACGTCGGTATAGTGAGTCTCATCACAGTGGGACATTTACCCAACACTAACATACGATCGAGATGTACACAAATATAAATACAGAGTAGTGGAAGAAAAGAACTACTATCTTTCATTTCATCATCCACATTTAATCATACATGATCAATATAGCGAATTAAAGAGCTAAAGTCCACATAAAAAAAACTAATTCCAAAATACATAGCTTGTTCACAATTACATAATGTTTCAATTACAATGCCTCAATTACATACTATGAAAGCAAGTACAATTATGGTGACTCCACAAAGCTACTCTCCTCGCTCGGAGTCGCTCTCCGCGGTCTCCTCCAAAGGAGTGGGGTCACCTGCTAAGCCTGTACGCTGAAGCAAGGAATGAGTCCAATAGACTCAGCAAATAACTCCATACACGTCACACATGCATATATCACAAGTAAGTTCTACTTTCAATTCCATTAAATCAAACATATAGCATGGTTGAGACAATGAAGATAAACAACCTATCATGGTATTTCTACAACTTCACAACATATGATACATGATTCATGCCATCTCAAAACCAAATACCTATCACATGCTTTCTACTCATCCCATCACATGAGAGCTAACATTTTACATTTAAGCTAATCGGGTAGCCTTCTAAGCATGGAATCTCACACACATCTAAAAGAAGAACTCCTAACATGGTTTCTACACATTCTTGTACATGTAAGGCATCATTATAAACATATGAAGGTTGCTGTTTTGACATGAACTTAATAATTTCATAACATGAATTACAAATTTTCACTCTAACACACTTATATCACATGGTCACACATTTACACATTCACATGGTCCACTTTTACACATTACACACATATACATGTTCACACTACACAATTTACACATATTCACATTTACATTTCACATTAGATGCCGTGACACATAGTCCAAACTACCATTAGAAGGACACATCACATACACATAACACATAGATGCCACCTAGGCAACACAGTGACGACTCTTGGACTGCGCAGACCGGGAGAAGAACTCTCCACCCTAACCAGTGGTACTTGTCCACCTCCAGGATTTCATCCTAATGCCCATAGGATTTACACATTGAACCTTCCCGTGGGGACTTTTCCACGGTACGGTTCCACAGCCCTCTATGGAAGCAGTGTCACACACGGCCCATTTTACACATTTCGGTTTTTAACACACACATATTACACAATATGACACATTACTTATAGTTTTATCATTAACACATGGTTCAGTTTTTCCTAAATCTTGGTACTACTGTTGACAGGGTTCAAACACTTCAAAATTTACACTAATCAGATTGGGAATACCTAATCAAATCCTAATTTCGTTAAGCATGCATAAACCATTCAATTTCGCATGGAAGTTTCACCACATAGCCTACTGTTACCCAAATTTCATGAAAATTTAACCACACACTGTTTGCAGGTTTCTGACCATACCTGCAAATGTTCACATTTTTCTGAATTTCATATAATTTACAGAAAATAAAATACTCATTCTCATGCCACAATTCATTCAATTATCGTGGAAGCACAACATAATTATCGGATTTGACAGTTTTCAGACCTGTATCTAACATGAATGTTATCACAGAAATTTTATCCGAACTTATTGCACAATACACAATTTACTGGGAATTTTTGACTAACCTACACATGCCCTCTATTTTCAATGCGGAAATTTCAACAATTAGCATGGTCATGGAAAAATTCTCGGATTTTCGGAACAGGGACTGACATACATATACATCACCTGAAAATTTCGGGGCAATCGAAATTTCACATGGACTACGTAAACAAAGGTCTACATGTTCAAGACCTTATCTAACATGCATTTCAAATAAATGTAATGATTCACATCATTTACCAAAATTCATCAACCATTCATAACACATTCTATTAACTACATTATGTATCATGTAAAATTTACACTATATCCTCATGCGCAAAACTTCGGAAATTAGATATATAAGGCAGAACAGTTTCCTGTTCTGTCCTGAAGAACTTAACGGCAATGTCTGGCCGTTTAGAGGTGTTAACGGCAGCATCGTCTGCCGCCAACTGAGGATCTTGACGGCAAGGGATCTTGCCGTCAAGCTCCTATCTATGCAAAAACACAGACCGAGCTCTAAAGAAGGGGTGAATGTGAGGATCCAGGACACGAGGAAAATTCATAAAATCCCTAAAACCTACTAGACACATACATGGGCTACGGGGATGGGTTACTTGCCTTTAGAAAAATCTCCAAAGGGGTTTAAATGGCTGTTGAAGCTCTCCTTGGGCAGTGCCAAGAAGCCTCCAAGATCCTCTTGCTCCAGGTTCTAAGATGATGTAGCCTCCAGTCCAAGGTCGGGGAAGCCTTCCCCTATGCCCAAGCTATCTTCCAGTTGCAATGTTTCACCGGGAGCAGCTTCAAATCGCCGGATCTAAGCTCTCAAAGTGCTGCCTCTCTTTAGTTCTCAGCTAGGGTTTTTCTCCTCTTTGCAAAGAGCCAAGAGAGATCTCCCAAGATGCAAGGTGAGTTGTTTTTATAAGAAAAGGCATGGGATCTCACACAGGGTCAGATGGGAGGGCTGAGAGCCGTTGGGGACATCTCCCCAATCGGTGAGCTAGCTTGCCCCGAAATTTCGGGGTCTGCTGCGCACAGAAAATCAGAGAAGTAGACGTCCACATCCATGGCCGTTATTCAGGGGTTGGCATCCATCGACATTGACGTTTACTCCTCATGGACGTCCATCCATGTTGACGCCAAGTTGCTCTTTGGCCAGAGCTTAAAAACATGCAGAAAACCATGCTTACACTATATACTTACATGCCATATATGTAATATGATGTACACACTACTACAACATATAATCAAGCAATATTTACAACTA
The DNA here is from genome assembly GCA_014218235.1 of Colocasia esculenta. Lineage (NCBI taxonomy): Eukaryota > Viridiplantae > Streptophyta > Magnoliopsida > Alismatales > Araceae > Colocasia > Colocasia esculenta. Next base: position 66,103,898 of record CM024764.1, on the reverse strand, counting down.
ATATACGCATGCATACTTAAGTATACCAATATAACATCGTACATAAGTATCCACATATGTATACGAGATATATACATACAACATGACTCAACACACAATAAGATAAAATGACAACTAATTCGAGGGCCTTACACCCTCTCCCCCTTAAGGAAACTTCGTCCTCGAAGTTTAAACAAAACTACTCAAACAAACGGGGATACTTCTTCTTCATCGCATCCTCAAGCTCCCAAGTAGCCTCCTCTCGCGAGAAGTTCCACCATAGAACTTTCACCGATGCAATACTCTTGTTCCGGAGATGCTGAACCTTCCAGTCAAGAATAGCTACTGGTTGCTCCACATACGACAGATCTGGCTGAATCTCCACTGGCTCGTGACTAATCACATGAGATGGATCTCGGACATACTTCCTGAGCATAAAAACGTGGAAAACAGGATGAACACTAGCTAAAGCTGGGGGTAAAGCTAGCTCATATGCCACGTTGCCCAATCGTCTGAGAATCTCATATGGGCCAATGAATCTAGGGCTTAACTTGCTATGCCTGCCAAACCTGACAACACCTCGAGTAGGTGAAATCTTCAAAAAGACATGCTCACCCACCTCGAACTCCAAATCCTTCCTCCTGTTGTCGGCGTAGCTCTTCTGCCTATCCTGCGCCGCAACAGGCCTCTTCCTAATCAACTGAATCTTATCCGAAGTCTCCTGAACTAACTCCGGACCGATCAACTGCCTATCGCCGGTCTCCTCCCAACATAAAGGAGATCTGCAAGGCCTTCCATACAATGCCTCAAATGGAGCCATACCAATGCTCACATGGTAGCTGTTGTTGTATGCGAACTCCACTAGAGGTAGATGACACTCCCAATCATCCTTCCAATCTAGCACACACGCCCTCAACATATCCTCGAGCGTCTGGATAGTCCTCTTAGACTGTCCATCTGTCTGGGGATGAAACGCCAAACTGAGCTTCAGCTCCGAACCTAAGGCATCCTGAAGACCCTTCCACAACCTCGAAGTAAATCTCAGATCTCAATCCGAAATGATCGACTTCGGCACACCATGCAATCTAATGATGCTACTGACATACAGTCTAGCCAAGCTCTCTACTAACTGCTTCTTCTTCATAGGCAAGAAATGTGCAATCTTCGAGAATCTATCTACGACTACCCAAATCGAGTCATTTCTCCGTCTAGACCAAGGCAAACCTGAAACAAAATCCATCGTGACAGCTTCCCACTTCCACACTGGGATTTCCATCTTCTGCATAAGGCCAGATGGTCGCTGTCGCTCGGCCTTCACTTGCTGGCATACTAAACACCGGGATACATAATCTGCCACATCCCTCTTCATGACAGACCACCAAAAGGACCTCTTCAAATCCTGGTACATCTTAGTGTTACCCGGATGAATTGAGAATCACGATATATGAGCCTCCGCTAACACATGCTCACGGACATCTACCAAATCAGGGACACAGACACGGTGATGAAACCTAATCACACCATCCTCATCACGAGCAATGCCCGCCTTGCCCACTAGCTCTTGGAGTCTAGGGTCGGCTTTCTGTTGCTCGATCACCTCATCCAAAACCAAGGACCTAAGAGATAACTGAGCTACAAAAGCCTGGCATAGCGATGGCTCTAACTCAGTCAACGCGCAAGCCGCATCCTCCAACATCTTCCAGTCCTACTGGAGAGATGGTCTCTTCCTACTCAGGGCATCAGCTATGACATTCGCCTTCCCAGGGTGATACTGAAGGTCGAAGTCATAGTCCTTCAAGAACTCAATCCATCTTCTCTGCCTCAGGTTTAATTTCTTTTGGGAGGAAAGATACTTCAAGCTCTTGTGGTCGGTGAACACCTCAAATCTGACACCATAAAGATAGTGCCTCCAGATCTTTAGTGCATGAACCACTGCTGCAAGCTCCAAATCATGAGTCGGATAGTTCTTCTCATGCTCCTTCAACTGACGAGAAGCATATGCCACTACCCTTCCTTGCTGCATCAAAACGCAACCAAGGCCAATCCGAGACGCATCCGTGTAGATAGCAAAACCCTCTACACCGCTCGGCAAGACTAACACCGGAGCTGACGTGAGCTTAGTCTTCAACAATTGAAAACTACTCTCACACTTCTCGGACCAGACAAACTTCACTCCCTTTTTGGTGAGCTGAGTCAATGGGGCGGCGATGGATAAAAATCCCTCAATGAATCTCCGATAGTAACCAGCCAAACCAAGAAAACTACGAATCTCCGAAGGGGTCTTGGGGGTCTCCCAATCCATAACTGCCTGGACCTTTGCTGGATCAACTGCTACACCAGCACCGGAGGTTACATGCCCGAGGAAATGAACCTCGCGCAACCAGAAATCGCACTTGCTGAACTTTGCGTACAGCTTGTGCTCACGGAGAACCTCTAATACTACCCTCAAATACTGACGGTGTGTGGCCTCATCCGGAGAGTAGACCAGCACATCATCAATAAACACTATGACAAAGCTATCTAGATACGGCCTAAAAACCCTGTTCATGAGATCCATGAACGCTGCAGGGGCGTTGGTCAATCCGAAAGGAAGAACCAAAAACTCATAATGTCCATAACGGGATCTGAATGCTGTCTTGGACACATCCTCACTCCGAATCCTCAACTGATGATAACCAGATCGCAAATCAATCTTAGAAAAGATTGATGCATCTTGCAACTGGTCAAACAAATCATCAATATGAGGTAAGGGATACCTGTTCTTCACTGTCACTTGGTTTAGCTTCCTGTAATCGATGCATAACCTAAGTGATCCATCCTTCTTCTTTACAAATAAGACGGGTGCGCCCCAAGGGGAAACACTAGGGCGAATAAATCCCTTATCTAGCAACTCTTGCAACTGCTTCCTTAACTCGGCTAACTCCGCAGGTGCCATCCGATATGGAGCCTTCGAGATAGGAGAGGTGCCCGGAAGCAACTCTATGGTGAACTCTATCTCTCTATCCGGTGGCAATCCAGACAAATCATCGAGAAAGACGTCTGAAAAATCCTGCACTACCTCGATCTCTGCAAGAGTAGGTGACTCATCAGCCTCAGGTACTAACACCACGCTGGCAAGAAAAGTGTCACAACCCTTGTTTACCATGCACATCGCCTTCATGGCAGAGATGATTAACTTTCCTGCCAAGTTGCTTGGCAAGGGATGAGAGAACTCGTCCTCACCAGGAATGCGGAAAACAATCCTCTTCCCACGACAATCTACTAACGCATAGTGCTCCTCTAGCCAATCCAGACCAAGAATAGCATCATATCTCCTCTAGCCAATCCAGACCAAGAATAGCATCATAGTCCTTCATCTTTAGCAAGAAGAAACACCCTTCTAGGACTCTATCCTCAATGCACACAGGTAACGACGGAATACACTTCCCAGTCGATACCGTACCCGCAGGTGTGTGTACAGATAACGGGACTTCTAAATCCTCAGACTCTACGCCTGACTCTAGAGCTAACTGCTTAGCGAAACGCTCGGAAATGAACGAGTGAGTGGCACCTGTATCAAACAAAATCCGAGCGTGCACACCTAGAAGTAAAACCGTACCTTCGGTGACATGCTCCGCCTGCTCGGCATCCTCTCGTGCTAGAGCAAACACTCGAGCTGGGGCTCGAGGCCTTCCTGGTCTTCCTGTAGCTGGCGCTGCTGCTGCTACCGCTGCTGGGGCTGGCGCTCTGCGCTGGACTCCCTGCTGAAGTCTCGGACAATCCTTGATCTTGTGGTCGCTGCTTCCGCACTTCAAGCACTTCCCCGCAATCATCCAACACTCCGTACCACCATGTGTCTTCTCAAATGGGGACACTCCTTCTTCACACCAGGGGAACGTTGAGAAGGTACATGTGCACTGCTGGTTGTTACTGGACGCTGCGGTGCCTGGTACACTGCTTTCTTCTTGTCCTGCCGCTGGAACGTAGCTGCAGGCCTCTTCTGCGAAGCCTTCTTCTCCTCGAGATACTGCTCCATTTCACCCTCCTGCCTACAAGCAGCGCTAAGGGCCTCATCCAAGGTACGATGGTCAAACGCCACTAGCCTTGTCCTCAGTGATGGCTTCAGGCCCATCACAAACTTCTTTGCTTTCCTGCGCTCGTCTGTCACGATATGAGGTGCATATTTAGATAATTCTGCAAACCTGGCCTCATACTCGAGCACGGTCATGGAGCCCTGGGTCAAGGAAAGGAACTCCTGCTCCATCCTGTCCTGGATATGCTCGGGGATGAATTTGGCCCGAAAGAGCCTCATGAACTCATCCCAAGCCACGTCAATAGCTCCATCCTCGAGTCGGGTACGCAGTAAGGAAGCCCACCACACATCAGCTCTCTCCTGTAACACAATCTTCAAAATCACCACACTAAACAATTCTAACTTAACAGGATATACAACATATAAAACTAACACATACCTGTAGCATATAGGTGGCTAAAGTAACCTTATCCTCGTCTGCACACCTAACAGCCCGGAAGATCTTCTCGATCTCCCTCATCCAGTTTTCAGCTAGCAATGGGTCGCTCTCCCCCTTAAAAGAGGGTGGCAACATCCTCTTGAATCTTTCCATGATGGAAGGTCCACCATGGTCCTGAGCTGGAATTTGAGCCTGCTACAACAAACAACAAGCAACGCATATTCAACACAACATCATGCCATTAAATAAAGCAGACTACTCTTTGTTTCAATATTCTAACCTGAGCCTCCAACTGGGCCTGGAGTGCAGCCTGGGTGTGGGCCTGCGTCTGCATGGCCTGCACTAGACCCTGTATGAACACTCCATAATCCACTGGCGGCGGTGGGGGAAGTACAGGTCCCTGAGGTGCCGGGACCTGCTGCTCAGTCTGCTCCTCACGCCTCTGCTCGCCCTCACGAGCAGGAGCACCGCCACGTCTACCACGCGAAGCCATGGCTGCAATAAATTTCAGCCACTATTAGAGCTATGCTAATTTACTCGTAACCATTTTCTTATCTATTTTCCATTCATTATTAATCAATTCTACACATGTGGACAATTCTATAAAGATTTAGCATGTAATGAGGATGATGACTTATGTATATTTATGTACTATCTCAATCGGTCGCTCTGATACCAATCTCTGTGACGACCCTCCTTATACCGGTACGATTATACCAATCCACGTCGGTATAGTGAGTCTCGTCACAGTGGGACATTTACCCAACACTAACATACGATCGAGATGTACACAAATATAAATACAGAGTAGCGGAAGAAAAGAACTACTATCTTTCATTTCATCATCCACATTTAATCATACATGATCAATATAGAGAATTAAAGAGCTAAAGTCCACATAAAAAAAACTAATTCCAAAATACATAGCTTGTCCACAATTTCATAAGGTTTCAATTACAATGCCTCAATTACATACTATGAAAGCAAGTATAATTATGGTGACTTCACAAAGCTACTCTCCTCGCTCGGAGTCGCTCTCCGCGGTCTCCTCCAAAGGAGTGGGGTCACCTACTAAGCCTGTACGCCGAAGTAAGGAATGAGTCCAATAGACTCAGCAAATAACTCCATACACGTCACACATGCATATATCACAAGTAAGTTCTACTTTCAATTCCATTAAATCAAACATATAGCATGGTTGAGACAATGAAGATAAACAACCTATCATGGTATTTCTACAACTTCACAACATATGATACATGATTCATGCCATCTCAAAACCAAATACCTATCACATGCTTTCTACTCATCCCTTCACATGAGAGCTAACATTTTACATTTAAGCTAATCGGGTAGCCTTCTAAGCATGGAATCTCACACACATCTAAAAGAAGAACTCCTAACATGGTTTCTACACATTCTTGTACATGTAAGGCATCATTATAAACATATGAAGGTTGCTGTTTTGACATGAACTTAATAATTTCATAACATGAATTACAAATTTTCACTCTAACACACTTATATCACATGGTCACACATTTACACATTCACATAGTCAACTTTTACACATTACACACATATACATGTTCACACTACACAATTTACACATATTAACATTTACATTTCACATTAGATGCCATGACACATAGTCCAAACTACCATTAGAAGGACACATCACATACACATAATACATAGATGCCACCTAGGCAACACAGTGACGACTCTTGGACTGCGCAGACCGGGAGAAGAACTCTCCACCCTAACCAGTGGTACTTGTCCACCTCCAGGATTTCATCCTAATGCCCATAGGATTTACACATTGAACCTTCTCGTGGGGACTTTTCCACGGTACGATTCCACAGCCCTCTATGAAAGCAGTGTCACACACGGCCCATTTTACACATTTCGGTTTTTAACACACACATATTATACAATATAACACATTACTTATAGTTTTATCATTAACACATGGTTCAGGTTTTCCTAAATCATGGTACTACTGTTGACAGGGTTCAAACACTTCAAATTTACACTAATCAGGTTGGGAATACCTAATCAAATCCTAATTTCGTTAAGCATGCATAAATCATTCAATTTTGCATGGAAGTTTCACCACATAGCCTACTGTTACCCAAATTTCATGAAAATTTAACCACACACTATTTCAGGTTTCTGACCACACCTGCAAATTTTCACATTTTTATGAATTACATATAATTTACAGAAAATAAAATACTCATTATCATACCACAATTCATTCAATTATCATGGAAGCACAACATAATTATCGGATTTGACAGTTTTCAGACCTGTATCTAACATGAATGTTATCACAGAAATTTTATCCGAACTTATTGCACATTACACAATTTACTGGGAATTTTTGACTAACCTACACATGTCCTCTATTTTCAATGCGGAAATTTCAACAATTAGCATGGTCATGGAAAAATTCTTGGATTTTCAGAACAGGGACTGACATACATATACATCACCTGAAAATTTCGGGGCAATCAAAATTTCACATGGACTACGTAAACAAAGGTCTACATGTTCAGGACCTTATCTAACATGCATTTCAAATAAATGTAATAATTCACATCATTTACCAAAATTCATCAACCATTCATAACACATTCTATTAACTACATTATGTATCATGTAAAATTTACACTATATCCTCATGCGCAAAACTTCAGAAATTAGATATATAAGGTAGAACAGTTTCCTGTTCTGTCCTGAAGAACTTAACGGCAATGTCTGGCCGTTTAGAGGTGTTAACGGCAGCATCGTCTGCCGCCAACTGAGGATCTTGACGGCAAGGGATCTTGCCGTCAAGCTCCTGTCTGTGCAAAAACACAGACCGAGCTCTGAAGAAGGGGTGAATGTGAGGATCCAGGACACGAGGAAAATCTCATAAAATCCCTAAAACCTACTGGACACATACATGGGCTACGGGGATGGGTTACTTGCCTTTAAAAAAATCTCCAAAGGGGTTTAAATGGCTGTTGAAGCTCTCCTTGGGCAGTGCCAAGAAGCCTCCAAGATCCTCTTGCTCCGGGTTCTAAGATGATGTAGCCTCCAGTCCAAGGTCGGGGAAGCCTTCCCCTATGCCCAAGCTATCTCCTAGTTGCAATGTTTCGCCGGGAGCAGCTTCAAATCGCCGGATCTAAGCTCTCAAAGTGCTGCCTCTCTTTAGTTCACAGCTAGGGTTTTTCTCCTCTTGGCAAAGAGCCAAGAGAGCTCTCCCAAGATGCAAGGTGAGTTGTTTTTATAAGAAAAGGCATGGGATCTCATGCAGGGTCGGATGGGAGGGTTGAGAGCCGTTGGGGACATCTCCCCAATCGGTGAGCTAGCTTGCTTCGGAATTTCGGGGTCTGCTGCGCACAGAAAATCAAAGAAGTAGACGTCCACATCCATGGCCGTTATTCAGGGGTTGGCGTCCATCGACATTGACGTTTACTCCTCATGGACGTCCATCCATGTTGATGCCAAGTTGCTCTTCGGCCAGAGCTTAAAAACATGCAGAAAACCATGCTTACACTATATACTTACATGCCATATATGTAATATGATGTACACACTACTACAACATATAATCAAGCAATATTTACAACTAATATACGCATGCATACTTAAGTATACCAATATAACATCGTACATAAGTATCCACATACGTATACGAGATATATACATACAACATGACTCAACACACAATAAGATAAAATGACAACTAATTCGAGGGCCTTACAATCATACCAGGTTTCCAACAAGGAAGTTGTTGAAACCATCACATGAAAGAACTTGAGTGTTGCCCTTCCAGTCTAATGGTTCCAAAAATACATGGATTAAGATAAGTCAAATGGGTTCCTTTATGGGAAAGATCTGGGAACTCTACACCCTCTAGTCAAAAATGGGACAAATAAGAGGGGCTTACGATGGTGTAAGGATCAAGGAATCCTAAACACCTTACTTGGACGGAAGTTAGGCATTTCAGAGGCAATCAAGATGGAATCAAAATTCTATATTTTTCAAGACATTTAGTTTGTGTTCGAGAAAACTTTCCTTTTTGGGTTGCTCCTCAAATCCACTCCTATAATCTGATGCAGAGGCCAGATGAAGAAGATGAACTCCTCCAAGCTCCATACTTCAAGCTCCAAGCTTCAAGATCACCTTTGCCTCTTCTTAGGTCAAGGCAGAAAGGGTGCAGAGGAGGAAATGCTCCAGACGACCTTTAGGGACAAGAAGAAAGTATAAGCTTCGGTTGAAAGGGCCACATGGGTTTATTTAAGGGGTCTTGGTCAAGTTTAAGGCCTTTCTTTATTCCATATAAGAGGACAAAAGGGGATAGAAAGTCCAATTTGGCCATACATAGGCCATGCAACCATGCCGAACCGATGCCATATCTTACCTAACCCTGACTTGGTCTAGGAAAAGGACAGACCTACCATACTTGGGCCATATCTATGTTGACCCATTTTTGGGAAAATGACAGGGGTAGATAAGAACCACCCACGCCCATTTCAGAGCGTTGGTCCCTATGCTGCCATCAATTGGAGACCAAGCTCCAAACCAATTGGTGTTTCAAAAGCTACACTGATTGCTGATGAAGCCATCCAATTGATGTTAAACCATTTATTTATTGGATGAACAATACTAGAGTCATTTTCCAAAATCCTACAAGTTGACTGTCAGCAGATGTCGATAGACACCTAAATATCTGTTGACAGACACACACCAAGCTTCCACTAGTGATGAGTTGACCCTTCATGTGTGTCGACAGACACACACACACAAGTGTCGACACACACATACATGTGTCGACATACATCATCCAAGTGTCGACACCTTCACACATTTCTCTAAGTTGAATCCTATCAATTACTGAGTAATAAGGTAATCGATTGGTGACTACCAACTTGGCAATTGATTGGCATAAGAAGGCAATTGATTGACGACTAGGGCCATCGACTGATGACTAATGCCATTGATTGGTGAAGGGAATATCGATTGATGACTAGCAAGGCAATTGATTGGTAAAGGATATATCACTACAAGAAAAGCGTGAATAGCGACCAAATTTGAGATCGAATATTTCAGTCACTATTCGATCGCTGATATGAGACCGAATAGTGACTGAAAGTATTCGGTCACTGATATTTTCATTTAGTGACCGAAACACTTTTAGTCTCAATCGGCGACCAACTAGTGACTGAAATATTCGGTTGTAAAATTTGAGACCCAAATACGCCAAATATTTTTATTATAGAGATTGATTATAATTGGTCACTATTTGATCTTAGATCGGAGATCAGATAGTGACCAATTGTAATCAATCTCTAACTTCTTCTGTTTGGTGCCTTTGAGCCTAAAATTTTGCACACAAGCCCATGTTAATTGTTGACTAATGGCCATTGATTGGTGAAGGGACTATCGATCAACGACTAACAAGGCAATCGATTGGTGAAGGATATATCGATTGTTGAAGGGAATATTGATTGGTCATTAAAACCATCATTGGTGAAAAAAGGTCCAAATACCGATTGGTGAAGGAAATATCGATTGGTCATTAAAACCATCAATTGGTGACTAAGGCCATCGATTAGTGAAGGAAATACCGATTGGTGAAGGGAATGGCCCCAGAACCATCCGATTGGTGTTATGGACATCGATTGCTGACCAACCTTGATGGGTCTTTCGATTGGTGACCATTCTAGTGATTGATCTTCTATCCTTTCAAATGAGCTTGTAAATGGGGATAGATTGGTGACCAAGGTTCTGATTTCAGCAGTCTTGCAGTTGACCTTACAATTGACCTGGACATCGATTGATATCATAATCACAACAATTACTGAACAAATGGTCCATCAATGATCCTGTTGGGGTTGATGCCATACTGGTTACTGGACAAAGGGCTTAGCAAGCCCCCAATTGGTTTTCACCAATGGTTTCTCATGAGTTATTAGCCTATGTTAATGGGCTCTCTATTCGTCTAATTCTTAGGAATTCTGCTCATTGGACCTCTATGGTTTGGCCAAAAATCCTAAGTTCTCATTCCCCTTCATAAATTTCCCACTCATTACATGCTCTCTTTCATTGGTGGCTCCTTTGCCTAAAGAAAATCTTAATAGAATCCTTTTACCTAATCATTTTCTATTTGTCCATATTTTAAGGGTTCAAGTTGTTACAAGGTGTGTCTGTCGACAATTCTAGGGTTGGTTGTCGACAGACGATAGACTAGGCAATGAATCAAGTTTCTGGAAGAAGTTTACTGCAGTAGCTATTGATAGATCCATAAAGACTTGTCGACAGGTAACTTATTTGTCGATGGGCACACAAAATCTGTCGACAAATATGGTCAGGTTTCAGGAACCAACAATCCAGTGATCAAGCAATTGACATTTTAATTGAACTCCTACCCTATGCTCCATATAATTTACTTATGCCAATGGTTTATCTTACTATCTGAGTCACTATAAAATTATAGTTTACCATCCCTCAAATAAATCTTACCACCCCTTTCCTTATCAGTTTTCCCACATATACTAAGGAGACTTTTCTTGTTGGCTCTTTCTCCTTAAAAATAAAAAAATTCAGCTGGAATCCTTATATAACTATTTCCATTCATTAATCATATTTGTTTATGATTCAAGATTCTACGTCGTTACACAACGTCCTCTTGGCTGGGAGTCCCTGCCAAGTGCAATGCGCCAGGAACCCCTTTTCCTTGGGGTATTGTGCCCCATTGGTTGCCCTTTGCATGGGCGCACTGCGCTGCACTGTGTTCTCCTCCCATTTTTGTGTTTTTTTTTGTTTTTTTCCTTGTCTTTTTGCATAGAAGTCCCTGACTTCTGTTTATTATGAGGAATAGGCCGGTCAATAGTGTTTTTAAGTCTTATTAAGTTTAATAATTAAGTCTTATTAAGTCCTAATTAAACCTAAGTAAGTTTGATTGAGGCTAATCAAATCCTAGTTAAGCCTAATTAAGCCTTAATTAAATCTGATCAAGCCCTAATTAAGTCTAATTAAGCCCTAATTAAGCTTAATTAAATCTAATTAATCCTCAATTAAGATTGATTAAATCTAATTAAGTCTAATTATTATACTTTTAGCAATATAAAATTTGTTTAACCTATTTGTAAAGTAGTTAATAACTTGAATCTTATTCTAATGTTCCTAATGATATGATTATCTCTCTTTTACCATGCAATTGTTCTCTATCATTCTCTTATGTTTAGCTTCATGCTAAAATGATAACTTAAAATCAAATGAAATTGTCTTGGTGATAATGCCATATCGATAATCATACTTAGCTTTAAATATAATTGCTTTGTCAACTTGACATGTGATATACCATGTTATGACAGTTTTGGTAATCTTGGCATAATAAGCTACGTTCCTAATTTTTGAACTTGCCTTATTTCACCATTTTCCATGTTTTATCAAAATTTATCTTGGATATTTATCACATGCATGATTAGGAAAGTTTTTGAGTTACATCACTCACACACTTGCACAATTTAGGCAAATACTTCTTGATGTTTTGGAACCTCTCTGAATGAATATTTGTAATGGCCCTGATGCCCGGACCCCCGCCTCCCGCCAAAAATCTGACCATCGCACCGCCGCCCACAGGTCCGAAGATCCGGAAGGGCTAACGAACCAATCTAACAAGATATGTAACAGAAATAAGCAACGACAACAAGTACTAAAATGTACTAACAAGTGAAGGAAAAGCGTCCAACACAAAGTACGAGTCTAGTACAGTCCCTAAAGTAACAAAGTACAAGTGCAGAAAGAAGGGAATAACAAATCCCTTAGGGGCATACCTCGAGGGTGATGAAACCAGTACGAAGGGAACACTGCTCATGGAAGACACCGTCTACTACGGCCCCGTCTCCTCAGCCCGCCGCAGAGGGTGCTATTGTGAAGTCTCACTTATGAGCTTCACGAAGAAGCTCAGTAGGGACTACCAATCTCCCACTGGTTCTAACAAGCAGAATAGATATATGTTTATAATTGAAATTAAGCAAGTAAATCTATTCTACTAACAGAGTAAAAGTAGAAGCGGAAAGTAACTACACGACTATCGGTCTAAAATAAATGTCGGGACTAGAAACCTGTGTAAACCACGACACTGGGATGAATCCAAGACTACAAACACAGACAGTGAACAACTGCCTGGACAAAGACACTAGCCACGGAAGGTGTAACGACCCCGACGCCCGGATCCTCGGCTCCCACCAAGAATCCGACATCGGGACTGCTGCCCATGGATCTAGAGACTCGGAAGGGCTAACGGATCGGTCTAACAAGATATGCAATAGAGATAAATAACAACAAACGTACTAAAGTGCACCACAAGTGAACAAAAGTGTCCAACACTAGATAACAGTCTAGTACAGTCCCAAAGTAAATAAAGTACAAGTGCTGAAATAAATGGGAAAGAACACATCCCTTAAGGGCATACCCCGAGGGTGAAGTACAACTGTTGGGGGAACACTGCCACTAGAGACACCGACTACTGCGGGTCCGTCTCCTCAGTCCGCCGCGGAGGGAGCTGCTGTGAAGTCTCACCTACAAAACAGGGAGTGAGCTTCACGAAGAAGCCCAGTAGGGACTACCAATCTCCCACTGGTTCTAACAGCAGAATAGAAATAAGTGCAATAAATAAATAAAGCAGTAAAGTCTATTCTACTAAACAGAGTCAAGTGCGGAAGTGTGAAAAAAACTACACGGTCGTCGGTCTAGGCTACACAGCGGGACCGAAAAACTCGTGTAAACCAAGGCACCACAAGAATCCAGCTGTAAACACAGACAGTAGACACTGCCTGGGCAAACACACTAGCTACAGAACGCTACACTAGTCAGTCGGTCAGGTGTGCCATGTGCCTTACCCTCGACCAACAGTCCATGTCTAGCACCTCCCGTCGGAGTGAGACGCGGACTAAGAACAACCACAACTGCCGTAGTCTGGCCGGACTACGGTCCCACGCCTAACCCCTCTAAATGGTTCCGGAACCACGTAGAGTGAGGCAGTGAGAAAGGACTAGCTGATCCGCACCGTAAAAGCACCACACTACCTCGGAGAACCAGACCAGGTAAGAGAGCTCTACAAATGACTCCACGCTGCTGTCCCCACCGTTTTCCCCCTCTGCTCCAAATCCGTGACTTGAGCATGCCCGCCACCCAGAGAACTCCCTCTAACAGACATGCGGGGCTGGGGGTCCCAGGTAATGGTAACAACCTATCTCGTGGACAAGCCCTCAAGTGTCGAGCACCGAGCGAAGAGACTAGAGTAGCACTGCACTAGGAATAGCACAGGTGCCAAGGAACGAGAGTCGTAGTGGAAATGGAAACACAGCAGGTCGGCAATCAGCTCTCCGTCAGAGAGGCGACGTATCGACCCGTCGTGACCAGAATGCGACGGTTCTGCCTGTCGCGACAAGGAAAACAGAAGGCGACCCGTAAGCGCGACGCAACAAGACCGTGCCGGCTAAGAGGGCCGCAACAAGCATGAGTCTTCAGAACGTGACACGTACCCCGTTGCGATCTCATCGCGACGGAGACGGCGGTCGTTATCGCGACGGAGACGGCGGTCGTGATCTGCCAAGACCCCGAACACCTAAACGCCGGCCACGTACCCATTGCGTTAGCAAGACGCGGTCGGGTCCGGGGCACGTTCAAGAGAACGCGACGCACCGATACGTTGCGACCTGATCGCGACTGCGAAACCCGTCGTGACCACAGCCGAGTGCCCAAACAAGGCATCAGCCACCACCCCAAAGCACCCAAAATGGAAACAACAAGGGGAGGGGATCATGGAGACGATGGAAAACAGTCAATATCATCCAAACCACCCCAAACAACCCACATGCATGCAAGGAAAAGCCAACTACTCTCACATAACCTCACATACACCACATGAAGCACTCTTCATGAACACCCCATTCCAAGCATGAAAACATGCAAACCACATCATGCAAACCTCATACATGGATCATAAGTTGCCAAGAAACACCTAGCATGATTCTAGGCTTAGAAGGGAGGGGGTTTGGCCCTAGCATGCAAAACTAAGTAGAGGGTTTGGGGTCCCTACCTCAATTTGAAGAACCACCCTAGCTGGGCCTTCTCGTAGGCTAGCACCCCTCCACCTCCGAGCTCCAACGCTCCAAGTGCCGCCCACGAACCGAGCTCGACCTCCTCCTTCATGCACCAAGAGAAGAAGAACCACCATGTAAGAAGAAGGGGAAGATGAGGAAGAAGCACAAACACACACACAACCATGCAATAGATCCATGTACTTACTTACACACCCCACAAGGCCTTCCCAAACACCCCACAGAGCCACCAGCCTTCAGAAATCGTCAGAGGGAAGAACCACCAAAAGAAAGGCCAAAGGGGTTTCTCCTCTCGGCCAGAGCAACTTAAACATAGACAGTAAGAATGCGATGGACCTGGGTGTCGCGATACGAACGCTAATGCAACATCCACCTGTGTCGCGATCTGGAACAGTCAGCCAGTCAACCACCCAATCGACGTGCATGCAAAACTGACAGCAAGATCGCGACAACCAACCATGTCGCGTTCATGCATGCACTTTGACACGTGGTGCAACTGTCTCAACAGCAAGATGACAAGGAGACAGTCTATTGTCAGGGTCCTGTCATGACAGGGGCAGTCGGCGCGTTCCCAACCAGAATGCGATGGTCACCTATGTCGCATTCAGAACGTGACAGGTTGCTATGTCGCGACCACAACTGGGAGGGCTAACCCCTAAAAGTAACGGGATGTTACAGAAGGCAACTACCACAGTCAACCAGTTAGGTGCGCCACACGCCTTATCCTTGACTAGTAGTCCATGTCTAGCACCTCCCATCAGAGTGAGACTGTAACGACCCCGACGCTCGGATCCCCGATTCTCACCAAGGATCCGAACACCAGCACTGCCGCCCACGGGTCCGAAGACCCGGAAGGGCTAACGGATCGGTCTAATAAGATATGTAACAGAAATAAATAACAACAACCATACTAAAGTACTAAAGTGCACCACAAGTGAACGAAGAGTGTCCAACACTAAGTAACAGTCTAGTATAGTCCGAAAGTAAATAAAGTACAAGTGCTGAAATAAACGGGAAGGAACATGTCCCTTAGGGGCATACCCTGAGGGTGAAGTACAACTATTGGGGGAACACTGCCACTAGAGACGCCGAATACTGCGGGCCCGTCTCCTCAGTCCGCCGCGGAGGGAGTTGCTGTGAAGTCTCACCTACAAAACAGGGAGTGAGCTTCACGAAGAAGCCCAGTAGGGACTACCAATCTCCCACTGGTTCTAACAGCAGAATAGAACTAAGTGCAATAAATAAATAAAGCAGTAAAGTCTATTCTACTAAACAGAGTCAAGTGCGGAAGTGTGAAAGAAACTACACGG
The DNA here is from genome assembly GCA_014218235.1 of Colocasia esculenta. Taxonomy (NCBI): domain Eukaryota; kingdom Viridiplantae; phylum Streptophyta; class Magnoliopsida; order Alismatales; family Araceae; genus Colocasia; species Colocasia esculenta. The sequence goes on along the minus strand of CM024764.1, from coordinate 66,088,034 downwards.
TCGTCGGTCTAGGCTACACAGTGGGACCGAAAAACTCGTGTAAACCAAGGCACCACAAGAATCCAGCTGTAAACACAGACAGTAGACACTGCCTGGGCAAACACACTAGCTACAGAACGCTATACTAGTCAGTCGGTCAGGTGCGCCACGCACCTTACCCTCGACCAACAGTCCATGTCTAGCACCTCCCGTCGGAGTGAGACGTGGACTAAGAACAACCACAACTACCGTAGTCTGGCTGGACTACGGTCCCACGCCTGACCCCACTAAATGGTTTCGGAACCACGTAGAGTGAGGCAGTGAGAAAGGACTAGCTGGTCCGCACCGTAAGAGCACCACACTACTTCGGAGAACCAGACCAGCTAAGAGAGCTCTACAAATGACTCCACGCCGCTGTCCCCACCGTTTTCCCCTTCTACTCCAAGTCCGAGACTTGAGCACGCCCTCCGCTCGGAGAACTCCCTCTAACAGACGCGCGGGGCTGGGGGTCCCAGGTAACGGTAACAACCTGTCTCGTTGACAAGCCCTCAAGTGCCGAGCACCGGGCAAAGAGACTAGAGTAGCACTGCACTAGGAAGAACACAGGTGCCAAGGAACCAGAGTCACAGTGGAAACGAAAACACAGCAGGTCGACAATCAGCTCTCGGTCAGAGAGGTGACGTATCGACCCGTCGCGACCAGAATGTGATGGTTCTGCCTGTCGCGACAAGGAAAATGGAAGGCGACCCGTAAGCGCGACGCGACAAGACTGCGCCGGCTAAGAGGGCCGCAACAAGCCTGAGTCTTCAGAATGTGACACGTACCCCATTGCGATCTCATCGCGATGGAGACGGCAATCGCGATTGTAGACACCCATTTCTGACCCATAAGTCGAGTAAATCCCTTGTCATATCATTGATGCCCCACGTTGGCTCATCATCGTCAAGCTGGCTTTCTTCGATCATGACATCCTTTTCATCAGTTCATCACCCTGGTGGGCTCTTCCTGGTCAAAATCAATCTCTCCTCTTATGGCTCTCTGAGTCAAGAGTCCGATGTTTCAAACCGTACGTCATTCTGATGCCCGTGCATAGAGATCGGACACTTTGCATGGCCACATGCTGAAAAGGCCCTGAAGGCGACAACACCACTGTCGCATTCAAGAAGACGACCAGTCGATACGTCGCGTTCATAAAAAGACATTTTAATTCCCTGAAAAATTGCCAAAAAATGACTTAAAGTCCCCTTCCTTATAAGGAAGGCGACGTATCGAGGCATCACGTTCTTGAAGGCGACCATAAGGCCGTCGCGTTCTAGACCTCATGCAAAGATCCTTTCCGAGCCTAACTTGGACTCATGCCATACATGGATATTCCCTCTTTTGATCGTCTAAATCACGTCCAAATCCTTCCAAACTTTGGGGAAACCTTCCTAACATCATCCTTTCCGAGTTCCAATCACCCACGCACGGCCATACATACCCAAACTCGGACTCTCCCCCGTTATTCCTCTCACATCCCTTCCAAGAATAATCACATATAACTACCTCAATATTCCGTCCTTTTAAAAAAGGCCGGAGTCTGCTTCTTCCTCTTCCAGGGAGCTTCAATTCCGAAGAAGAGAGTTTTCTCTCCAGACGACCGAGAAGAGCCCTCCAGGGCGTTTTTCATCCGGCTACACAATCTCTCCCCCTTTCTCTCCCTTATTTCTCTCTTTTCATGCATGCATAGTTCTTGTTTTTTTCGTAGATTCATATTAGAACACTCACCACACACCTATATTAAAACCCAAAGGGGTTAAAAAACCCCAACCACGTGAGCTCCCACCATAATAGTGCATGTGTACTTGTTTTCTATTGAATAAATCTCTTACACACGAAGTTCTAATGGGTTTCTCTGTGTTTTCATGATCTTGGCAGGTACTAGAAGACAAGGACAGTGTGAGGCTCTTGCCCCTCGGCCGGCTGAGGAGCAAGAAGATCAGAACCTCGACTATGAGGTTGTCGCGACCCGGAAAGCGACGTCTGCCAGGTCGCGTTCAGATACCAGCCTAGCGACGACCCTCTCGTCGCGTTCTAGGGTACGCCTCCTTCTTCTTTTCCTTTTCCAACGTAGTCAGCCGTCCTCGAATCTACACATCTAGGGCGACTACTTGGTGGCGATCACGGTAATTTTCCTTAATCCTTCATATTCATAATTTTTCAAAAGGGAGCACAATCCCGTGATTACACCTTTTGGCGATCACGGTGGGACATCTAGTGCCCATCATGCTTGTTCTTGTCTTTCCCTACCGTTCTTATTCCTTCATGTGTGTGGTGTGGTTGTAAGGTTTTCCTTTTTTGTTCCCTTTCTTAGCAGTTTCTTGGGGTTCTGCGGCTCTGAATGAGAAGGCGACGATCAAGAAGTTGCGATCAAAGTAGCGACATACGACTTGTCGCGATCAGGTTAGTACACAGTACTCATCTCGTCCCTTTCCTATGTTTCTGTGGTCCTGCGTGCGAAAGCGACGTCCGAAGCGTCGCGATAAAGGAGGCGACAGCAGGAGCATCGCGACCAGGTACGTCCTCTGCCCGTACGCTTGCATAGAGTTCTTTCGCATAGATTTCTTTACAATTTCTGTGTCTGTTGATAACGCGACGGTGCTCCTGTTGCGATGAAGGAGGCGACAGGGTGGTAGTCGCGACCAGGTCAGTAATCTGGTTTCTGATTTCTCTAAAATTTGGGTTCATCTTACATACTCCATCCATATTCCATGTCATACCATGCCTTTTCCATGTTCTTGAGAGTCCGTCAGTCTTGTTTGTTATAGGATTGTTTGATCTTTGTGCATAATTAGGTCTGGTTTGTTCTCTGTCCACTACGAAGAGGAACGCGACTGGCTCCTTGTCGCGATCTTGGTCGCGACAGTTAACCCATTGCCTTCTGCTTCTGAGAGCAGCCAGCCCTAATTTCTGTTTTGTTAGTCCCTAGGTTAGAATTTGCATGCACTCCGGTGTACATAGGATTTGCATACGCATTTTTCATGTTCGTAGTGTAGGTTGTCCTCCTCAGCGACGCCTGCTCTCTCGGCCACATACTCCTTGTGTCCGACTAGAGCACTCACTTGAGGGCCTCCGTAAGTCCCCACTGACCGTGGATTCCCACACGGCCGCCGGGCTGGTTGTACCCGTCGCCACCTAGCTGTCAGTCCCATTCATTTTTTGGCAAGGTTGAGGAATCCTAGTCACACCCAAAGTTGGAAGCTTTTCCCCTTAGGAAACCTTTCCTTATTTAGAGAGAACTTGCTAAAAAAATCAATTCATAAAAAGGCAAACTTGAACCAATTAAAAGAAATCATCATCATTGTCAACTGCTTGTTTTGGGTGAGATGTTTTCTCTTTCCTTTTGTTTGCATAGGATTGTTTGTTTAGGAAACTAGGTGTCTGTCTAGGTTAGGTTTTCCCTCCCAAGTATGGAAAGGCTTTCCCTGTCTCTGTGCGCTCACTTTCCAAATATGGAGTCGTACCTGAACCCCATCTATAGCAATGAGAACCCAGATACTTCCTTCTACACTTCCCAGGACTACCAGGAGTCCCTCTCTCATGATCTCCTCGAGGAGTCAGCCCGCCCATGGGTCGCCACAGTCCGCGCTACCGAGAACTACCATCCCGACGATGGTGGCCCATCTCAAGCCATCCACCCCCCCCAGTCGGACGATCAAGCCACTCAACTCCTGCGCTTAATTCCCCAGCTTGATCAGTCCCAGATCCAAACCCTCATGATGGCCCTCAAAGGAAAGGCCGCTTCTTCACCCTCACCCAGAGCGGGTGCGTCATGCCCCGTAGCAGCTACATCCGGCCCCCATGTTGTAATGGGACAAGCTGACAACACTCCTATTCAGCCGTGGGCCATCTGATTCACGCCATTCGAGTCTGAGCACTACCATCACCGTGAGTCGAGGCCTCGATCTCCACCATATCAGCCCTGTTATTCACCTCATCATCCTGAGCCACGCGCCAGGCCCACCTCTCCTGCCTCTTCCATGTATGCTCAGCCATCTACCGCTCCGGATATGATGTCTGAGTGGGTGTCCATCAAGAAGGAGCTCCAAGAGCTCCGAAAGCAAGTCGACCCCAGGCAGCACCACGACGTGCACATGCCTAATTTCAATGGCCTATGGGTCCCCTCTCCATCCGAGTTTCCGAAGTACCGCAAATACAACGGCTCAGGCAATCCCTATACTCATATCAAAGATTTCATCTATGAGTCTGCTCCCTACCAGCATGATCACCGCCTAATGGCCTATTTGTTCCGCCGGTCGCTGGACGGGCATGCCTTAGATTGGTTCTATTCCCTGCTACCCGAGGACGCAGAGGACTTCGCCATTGTGAAGGCCAAGTTCCTCGAACAATTCCAAGATAGGGTTGGGCCATAATACTCTCTCACGGATCTCATGGCCGAAAAGATGAAGCCCGATGAAGATTTCGCCGCATACGCTGATAGGTGGAGGCAAATGGCTACGCGAGTTCCGGGGTACCTTCCGGAGGGAGAGAAAGTGAAGAACATCATTGCCAATGCAACACCTGCCTATAGAAACATCCTGGCGATGAATGACATCACCACCATGCATCAACTCTACAGCCGGGCCCGGTTTATCTAGACCCAGCTCAAGGATTCTCCCATCCACTCTATGTTCGAACCCCAGAAGTCCCGGTTCCAAAGAAAGCCCCAAGGGCCAGTCACTGAGGGGGTCCAATTGAACGAGCAAGTGAGCGCGTTCAACCCTGCCGGCCAAAGCCAAAATCGCCAGCCTTACACTGCCCAGGGTCAGAACCCCACCAATCCTCCACAGGGACAACAGCAGCGCTAATACAACCAAGTGCCACCTCCCGATGGCTCTCAACAAAGGCATCCCATGGGCCCAAGAAGAACTCACTACCCGCCACTGCCGGAGACACTCTCCGACATATTCTTGTCCTTGCTCTCCATAGAAGCCATTAGACTCCCTCCTGAGAGGCCGTTGAACCCTAGTGTGGATCAAACCCGGTACTGTGTCTTCCACCAGCAGCCTGGTCATACCATCGATCAATGCTTCACCTTCAAAGACTTGGTGTACGACTTGCATGAGCAGAACATGATAGATTGGACAGCCCTCCGGCAAGTAATTGGGGACATCAAAGAGAGACAGAGGCAACAACAACAGCAGAGGTAGTAGCGCCAACCACCCCCTCAACAACAACAACAGCAGCAACACCAACAGCCGTTGCAAGACCTCGACATCGTCCATAATCTCTTACCCAACCATCCACCAGCTCCAAACCCACCACAACAGCAACCAGCCCAGGTAAATCCCATCGTCCACCACCCTCCTCCTCAAGCAAACTGGACGTATGATGATGAGCTAGACGTTCAGCAGATGATGGCCATTAACCACCAGTATCCCCTCCAATCCCAAACAATACAACCAGCCAACGCGGCTCCTCAGTCAATCCCTCCTTTAGTTTCTACGACCAAGGCCGTCATACTGCCCGTCAGATCAACATCTGCACCAGTCACTCCTTCACCCATTATCCTACCCCTCGCTCCACCTATCTCCGCACCTCTACCACCCATCATATCTGCTCCCTCACCCATTATCCTACCGCCACAGGGGCCGGACCAACCTTCCGCTGCTACACTATCCTCCGTCAGACAACCAACCGCCCATCCGACCACCCTGCGGAGCGGGCGGGTCTTTCGCCGTCCGTACCCTCCTATCTCCACCACCTCCACCAGCCAGAGCAACCCCCAACAGGTCCTGCAACCGCCTCAACAACAACAAGCTCAGCAGCAGACACAAGATGAGGGGTTAATTGAACCGCTGCCAGGAACCCACTATGACATCCTCAAGCACCTGGACCACGTGCCAGCCAAGATCTCCATATTGGAGCTGATAATGAAATCCAAGGAGCACCAGGAGGCCTTGAGGAACTTCTTGCAGAAGGTGGTAGTAAATGAGGACATGCTGGCTGACAAGCTACCGAGTGCACTAGCCATGGTGACTCGCGGGCCGGTGATTACCTTTGCAGAAAGCGAACTAGCACCCCCAGAAGCCAGGAGGCTCCCACTTTGCATAACTCTAGTCATCAACCATGTGGCAGTAGGAGCAGCACTAGTCGACACGGGGGCATCAATAAATGTCTGCCCGCTGAGTACCCTGAGGGCCTGTGATGTATCCGAAGGGATACTGAGACCAACACCCACCACCATAGCCGCCTTCGAAAACTCTAGAAGATCCTGCCACGGCAAGGCAACTGTACAAGTCGAACTGGGGCCACTCGCTGTCGCTGTGGACCTTTATGTGCTTGACATCGACCCTGTGTATAAATCTATCTTGGGGCGCCCATGGTTAGAGACACTAGGAGCTGTACCATCCACCGCGCATCAATGTCTCAAGTTCCCCTTCCAGGGACGAATCGTCAAAGTCAAAAGTATAGCCACCGGTCACACTATCGATGCCATCAATGACACCCTCCTACCGGCTGTTTGGCCTACCAAAAAGCCCATTATCTCATACTGGACATCAATTACCCTTGGAGCTACTCATTCCACTCTAAGCAAGAACCCAGTCCTACCCAGGTTAGTGCAGTCAAGAGGAAAGAGCCACTTAACACCAAAGGGTGGCAGATCATGATGAAACTAGGGTACGAGGAAGGCAAGGGTCTAGGGGCAGAACTGTAGGGCATAGTCAAGCCTATCCCAGACATTGTCATGAAAAGCCGATGGGGCTTGGGTTACAGGGAAAAGTCCCAACCATGGTCATCCAGCACATCCACTCTCAAGGCCGACCGTAAACCACTCACATGGACACTCTGGTGTCATTTCATTAGGGGGCCTACCCAACCTGGACATAACACCGTGGTAGTTGAGGCGGAGCTGTCGCAGCACGAGGTGCATGGCCGAAACTTCTCTCGGCACATGGCCCCTCTGCTAACCTATAGAGCATTAGAAGCAATCCGTCCAACCAGGAGGAGAAAGACAGGGGACTCAAAAGCTGAATGGTACAGACGGTTTGACATAGAAGACATCACCATTGCCTTCAGCCGACTGTTCTGGGAAAAAGAAAGGACATGGCCGCCAGCTGCGGCAGAGCTGTTAGATCCACCCACCGCCATCACCTCTAAAAGGCAGCTCATGAGCAACGCCTCAGACATAGGAGAGCCGGACATTCCCTATGAGGAGGGGAATACTGTAGATGAACTCTGGAGGGGCACCTGCTTGGCCATCCACCCGTCCCTTTTGGACTCCCTCCTTCCCAGCCGCGTCTCGTCCTCTCCTCCCCTGGTCATTCAACTGACCCCTCAGCTCCTGACGGCGGCACACAGCCTCCTCACACCTGACCTCCCACCTGCAATCCTCACTGTCCTGCAGTCCAATCCGAATGACCATGAGGTAACCCTCTCCTGCTGCATGCTCTCCATTGATCTCCAAAAAAAAAAATGCCCATTTTCAAATGCATGTTGAGGTCGAGGAGCCGGCATTCCTCCTTCACTCTCCTGATCTGGGGCACCCCTCGACTGGGGTTTCCCCTCCTGCTCCTTCACTAAGGGCCACTCTCTTCGAGGACACTATGTCCTCCACCAGTCCTGTAGAGTCGTCTAGTCTAGAAGAGTCTAGGGTAGGAGAGTCTAATCTTAGTTTAGATAGGCCTAGGGTAGAGAATCAGGTCACCCAAGTATCCACCAAATCCAAGAATCACCCTAGGAAGCAGTGGGGCAAGGCTATTCCCCGGAGATATCTTCAAGAGCTAGCTCGGCGATGTCAAGCATTGCTTCTGATAGAGGAATTTATAAAAGAAGAACTGGTGTTAGAGGAGGAATTTGAGCAGGATGGGGTGTTCATAGACGAAGGATTTGGCGTCTACGAAATCATGAATGATGAGGACCCAATCGATGAAGAGGATAGCGAAATAGATGACTGATAATATCACATTTATCATAAATAAATCATGCCATTTTATTGATTGATATGCGATTAATCTATAAGATTTCTATTGTCACGGACGATAATAGATTAAATTCAATTACATGTTGTATTTGCAGGTTAATGGGCCATTGAATGAAGTTCGTATTGGGCCAATAGACCAAGCAGTCCAATAGGGACAAATCTGGCATTTTATATTGTTGCATAAACCCTAGCCGCCTGCTTTTTCTTTCTCTATCTTCCTTCCATTTTCCTCATGATTCTCTCCCTATTTTAAAATCTCTCTCCTCTCATCTATTTAAAACCCCCCCTCTCTCATTCTCACACAACGTTTCTCTCTCCTTCTCACCACCGCAGCCCCTTCCTCCTCTTCTTCTTTCTCATCTTCTTCTCTCCTCTCCTCCCGGCCTCTCTCTTTTCGCACAGCAGAAGCAGCACAGTAGCAGCAGCACAGGCGCCTGCCGCCGCCCCGCACACCCGCGTGCGCGCCCGCTTGCCCCGCGCGCGCGCCCCTGCCTCCACGCGCCCAGCGCCCCACGCGGCCGCCCACCCGCGTGCGCGCCCCTGCCTCCATGCGCCCAGCCGCCCACTTGCAAGCGCCGCCCGCCTGCCAGGTTGCCTGCCAGCGTGACCCACGCGCCCGCGCACCTGCTGCCGCCTGCTGCGCCCGCCACGCGCCCAGGCCGCACCGCCTCCCCCTCCCCCTCACGTTGCATCCATGCAACGTGAGGGCGCTCCACGCCCTCTCTCTCCTCTATCTCCTCTCTCTCGTCTCTCTTCTCTCTCTCTTCTCACGCGCTCTCTCTCCTCTCTCTCTCACGCGCCTCCCTCTCTCTCGCCCTCTCTCTCCTCTATCCCCTCTCTCTCCTCTATCCCCTCTCTCTCCTCTCACGTAGGCTCTCTCTCTCTTCTCTCTCTTTATGTTATTTCTCTCTCCTCTCACCCCTCTAGTTAATTTAGTTTATTTCTACATTGTGTTAAACAGTTACATTTATTTAAATAATGTTAGTTGTGGTTTGTTAGTTATTCCTCCCACTCTCTCTATTCTGTCCCTCTCTCTATCATGTTTCTTTACAGTTTGTTTAATTTGGATTAGGTAAGTGTGGTTAAATGATTATTTTCTATTGCGTCTCTCTCTACTCTACTGTTTATCTCTCTCTCAACCACCCTCTTTAGTTTAGGTTTATTTTGTGCAACTTAGTTTATTCTCACCACATTATTTTCTTAACTAAAAACTCAAGATTTTCAAGTCTAAAATCTAGTTCTCCGTGGATTCGACTCGGCTCTCACCACTTAACTACCGTTTAAATATTTAGTGTAGGTCGATTATTTGAGATTGTTAGTCACGTGTTTAACGACGCATTCGTGGGCTATCAATTTTTGGCGCCGTTGCCGGGGAATTAGAATTTTAGTTTTGATAATCTTGGTGTTATTTGTATATATTCATGCTAACATTTTCTTTCTTTTTGTAGGTATCAAATAAAAAGTGAAAAATCCTGAAAATTACAAAATTGAAGAATCTGTCACAAAACTGTCGCTGAAAGCTGAATCTGTAGGTAAAAGTTCTATTTGGAAAGAAACAAATCCGAAAATTGAAGAAAAAAATCAGAAAAAAGGGTAAGTGAGGTGAGTTTCCTTCTCTCACTCTTTCCATTTATTTTCATTTCCAAAAGAACGATGGATTGCGTTGGAGGTAAGTACCATTAAAACCCTCTTGATTTAGTTTCATTTTCTTAGTTACCATGTTTAGATAATTTAAAAAAAGAAAAAAAATTAAAAATTAAAAAAAAAAATCAATCACTTGAATCTAATCAAAGATGTCATGTCATGAATAGAAACCTTCCATCTTTAGGACATGCATCATTTAGATTTTCATGTTTAGGTAGTTTCTTTTGTTTGAAAATTTCCTTTCTTATCGATGATTGCGGGAGGCAAGGTGAGAATCTCAATTTCTTTAAAAAGCATGATCATGCATTGCCATGCTTGCATAGGACCCCTTGCTTGATTTTGTGGTGTGCACATCATTTCTAAAATATTTTAAGGGCAGTTTCCTTAACAAGATAAGGTGGGGATTTGATCACCCTTCCTTGACCCACAAACCACGATTCTCCTGCATCTTTTTGCATTCCCAACTCTTAATAAAAGGCAGTAGACATTGAACCTAGGGTTCACACTGAGATTTTGGTCCACCTAGGCCCACTATCAAGTTTTGGAAACTGGTGTCCAAGGCTAGAGGTTAAGTGGCAAATGCCTAAGCGGGAAAGTGGTTCTCTAATTAGGTCCCTACGAAAGTAGGGGGAGCCTCCCACTACCCCACCTCTTACCTGGCCAGTGGACATACATGTTAGTGGACTTAGGTTGGGTTTAAGTCACTTTGTGAGAAAGCTTGCTTTTAGATCCCAGATCCCTAGGTCATTTAGGTTAATTGTTTGCAACTTATTTGTCTCTGCCTAATTTTTTTTTTAAAATAAAAATTAAAAATAAAAAATAAAAAAAGAGAGAAAAAAAGTCTCATCTTTCCCATTCACAATCATATGTGGGCCAACCCAGCGCATTATATAGGCCATGGCCCAAACCAATTCTCATCTCTCATTCAACGTGGCCCAGCCTACTTTGAAAATACACAATTCTTGTCAGCCCACTATGAAAGTACATCCCCTGGGGTGGCCCAACTCTCATATTTTACCCAAGATCAGGCCCACCATACTAATTTGTTCCATAATGGGCCATCTTTCACCCAAGCAGAAACACAATATTTTCAATGGCCTTCCACCTCCACTCCTTACCCAAAAGATGAACAATATGTCCCTCCTACAGAATTGAGTTTGCTTTACCAAGATCCACAAGGGGAAATTCAAGGACCCTTTCTTGGTGCTGAAATCATCTCATGGTTCAATGAAGGATTCTTTAGTACTGATCTGCATGTATGTTTATCAAATGCTCCAAAAGGTACACCTTTCCAACCACTTGGAAAGATAATGCCACATTTGATACAAAGCGATCAACCGATTGTGGCCCAAGCCCAAAGTCCTCCTAACAACAACTTTCATCCTTGGGTCCAATTTCAAAATAATATTCATGATCAAAACCATGATGGGGGACAACCTGCAGCTCCGCATTCCATTTATACTTCTCCCCTACCATCAGGCCTATTTGATGATCAATTTGGGCAATCTATACAAAAGATCTATGATGCTCAACAAGTCTTTGAGCAAACATTCGCCCACCAACAACAAGAATTGGAAAAATCTTTTACCAAAACTGACCTTCTAATTGATCAATTGATAGAAATCAGAAAGAGGCAAAATATTCAATTACCAACTCAATCAATTGACAATTATGAAAATCAATATCATGATTTTGATCAGCCATTTGACCCACAACTTTCAATTGAAACTTCACAGCCTAATGTGACTATGGACATGTCCACTTGGCAAACTGAGTGTAATTTCAAGTCAGATCAAGAGGAGATGGGTAGTACTACAAATCAATCCATGAATTTTACCCAACTTGAATTTGACTGCCAAGAAGAGCCCAGCCATGATGTCACCTGTGAAGAATACTCTAGGGAGTTAGTTGAACTCAAGTTGGAGGAAGAACAAGAGGAAGTGGACAAGCTAGATGATGATAAAACTTTATTTCTTGCCCTTCCTAGGTCTGATGTGACCTTAACCCAAGGAGGGGATGAAGAAAAGATGAGTTTGGAGATGGAATGGAGTCAAGTCATAAACCATTCTACTTGCATAGGGGAAGAGTTGAAAATTTTGCCTGGCAGTAACTCTAATGGGGACTTTCATGATTTAGGGGATGATGTGGATCTAACACCCATCCTTGACATTGGCAAAGCTAAAGTCAATTTGAACATTATGCAATTAGCCAACTGGTCAAATCCACTTGGAATTGATGAAAATCTTTGTGTTAAAGAGCCTCCTCATCCAATTCCCAACAATTATGGTCTCCTTGACACTAGGCATATGGTGGAATCTCCAAGGATCCATGATACCCAAATCCTTTCTCACCTCAACAATATGAATATGAATCCTAAAATCGAGGTTGAAGAAAAGAATTTGAAAAAAATTAAGGTCCGAATTGAAGTGTTCAATACATTTGAAGACCTTAAGTGTGTAGAGGAATATTTTATAATTGAAGACATGATTCTTCCTCTATCATTTTCTGACTCTCTTAGGCAACAGGTTGGCCCACGTATGTATAGATCCAGTCTTTTCCTCCAATGGTACAAGAGCTGGCACTTAAAGGAGGATAAGATCACATGGTGGCTCATTCTTAATGCAACTCGTTGGTTATGGAGCTTCATGGTGTCTGGCTGAAGACATTAAACTTAGCGCTTATTGGGAGGCAACCCAATATTTTTTAGGAAATTTAACTTATTTTTAATTTCTATTTTGTTCTAAGTATTTGGAAGGCTAGTGGGCAACTCATCACCTTTAATGAAGCCAGTTTGCCACCACTCTCATGTGATCATTAGGTTGCATCTCTCCTTTCTTACCTTACTTTGGCTGTATTCTATGTTCATTATTTTTATGCCATTGAGGACAATGTCATTCAAGTTGGGGGAGGGCAAGTCTTTTAAATCTTTAAATCCTGCTGAAACACCCCATGCATTATTCTGTGCTCATTAACTTCACATAACATTTCTCATGAAAAAAAATTACCTCAGTCTAGAATGATTTTTACTCTAAGTATATACTTATGCTAGTGGCATGCTAAAGGATGAAGTTTGCGGTTATGTTCTTAGCATTTTCCTCAAACTACATTTGAAATTTGATGAAACCTTCACACATGTATTAGATGATGAATACGTGTCATTCAAGAGGGTGATGAGAGTTTTACCTAATACTCATGATGAAGATTGATATTCTACACTCTTATTGAAAACTAATCGTGGGGAAAAAGCTACCTGCCTGCAAGTTATGAAAAAAAAAATGAAAATGATGATAAAATGAAGAAGGAAATCCCTAGCTTAGTAACCGGGCTTCAGCACCTCATGAAGTGTTGAAGTTCGCGTCAAACAGTGAACGGATATCCAAAAAAAAAAAAAATGATGATGCTGAAGGATGAAAATAAAAAGACAGAGTGAAAGCTACCTGTAATTCGAGGATTTTATTGTAGGAGTGTAGAGTTGATATCATCTCTAAGTAATGGGTCAAAAACTCATACATTGTCTTAAGTAATGCTTATTGATCATAAGTGCATTCATGAAGGAAATGATAATTTTAACTGTATCTTGAGGAACTGTCTAATAACATGAACTGCATGATTGTCTTTGACACATGCTACTAGAACTGGAAATACTTATTGTTGATCAATCTTATCTCTGCTTTCTTGACATGAAAATGATGTTTGAAGTTCTGGTTAGTCCTAATTATTCACCTGGGTGCATTGCTAAGGGACTAGCAATGAGTAAGTTGTGGGATGTGATAATATCACATTTATCATAAATAAATCATGCCATTTTATTGATTGATATGCGATTAATCCATAAGATTTCTATTGTCACGGACGATAATTGATTAAATTCAATTACATGTTGTATTTGCAGGTTAATGGGCCATTGAATGAAGTTCGTATTGGGCCAATGGACCAAGCAGTCCAACAGGGACAAATCTGACATTTTTATATTGTTGTAAAAACCCTAGCCGCTTGCTTTTTCTTTCTCTCTCTTCCTTCCATTTTCCTCATGATTCTCTCCCTATTTTAAAATCTCTCTCCTCTCATCTATTTAAAACCCCCCTCTCTCATTCTCACACAACTTTTCTCTCTCCTTCTCACCACCGCAGCCCCTTCCTCCTCTTCTTCTTTCTCATCTTCTTCCTCTCCTCCCGGTCTCTCTCTTTTTCGCATAGCAGAAGCAGCACAGCAGAAGCAGCACAGGCGCTTGCCGCCGCCCCGCACGTCCGCTCGCGCGCGCCCGCTTGCCCCGTGCGCGCACCACCTTGCCCCGCGCGCGCGCCCCTGCCTCCACGCGCCCAGCGCCCCACGCGGCCGCCCGCCCGTGCGCGCGCCCCTGTCTCCACGCACCCAGCTCGCCTGCAAGCGCCGCCCGCCTGCCAGGCCGCTTGCCAGCGTGACCCATGCGCCCGCGCCCACGCGGCCGCTCGCCCCGCGCACCTGCTGTCGCCTGCCCCGCCTGCTGCGCCCGCCACGTGCCCAGGCCGCGCCGCCTCCCCCTCCCCCTCACGTTGCATGCATGCACGTGAGGGCGTTCCACGCCCTCTCTCTCCTCTATCTCCTCTCTCTCGTCTCTCTTCTCTCTCTCTTCTCATGCGCTCTCCTCTCCTCTCTCTCTCGCACGCCTCCTCTCTCTCGCCCTCTCTCCTCTATCCCCTCTCTCTCCTCTATCCCCTCTCTCTCCTCTCATGTAGGCTCTCTCTCTCTTCTCTCTCTTTATGTTATTTCTCTCTCCTCTCACCCCTCCAGTTAATTTAGTTTATTTCTACATTGTGTTAAACAGTTACATTTATTTAAATAATGTTAGTTGTGGTTTGTTAGTTATTCCTCCCACTCTCTCTATTCTGTCCCTCTCTCTATCATGTTTCTTTACAGTTTGTTTAATTTGGATTAGGTAAGTGTGGTTAAATGATTATTTTCTCTTGCGTCTCTCTCTACTCTACTGTTTATCTCTCTCTCAACCACCCTATTTAGTTTAGGTTTATTTTGTGCAACTTAGTTTATTCTCACCACATTATTTTCTTAACTAAAAACTCAAGGTTTTCAATTCTAAAATCTAGTTCTCCGTGGATTCGACTCGGCTCTCACCACTTAACTACCGTTTAAATATTTAGTGTAGGCCGATTATTTGAGATTGTTAGTCACGTGTTTAACGACACATTCATGGGCTATCAATGACGCTGCCGAAAAATATGCCAGTGGAGTGAGAAGATTTGATGAGCCCACAACGGCAGTGGATGAACCTACTAAGGAAGTCAACCTCGGAACAGAAGAGGACCCCAGGATGGTAATAATCTCCACGAATCTCCCTCCTGATGAAGAAGAGGAACTGGTGCAAATCTTAAGGGAGTATATAGATACATTCTCCTGGTCATATGAGGACATGCCCGGTCTGAACCCCTCACTAGTGGAGCACCGCCTGGTATTGAAAGAAGGGGCAAAGGCCATAAAGCAAAGACGCAGAAGATTCCACCCACTCATGGCCTTGAAGATGAAGGATGAAGTGGATAAACTCCATAAGGCCAGGTTCATCAGGGTAGTGCTATACCCAAACTGGGTGGCAAACATAGTCCCTGTCATGAAGAAGGATGGTAAAGTCAGAATCTGCATCGACTTCAGGGATTTGAATAAGGCATGTTCGAAGGACGACTTCCCGCTTCTTCATATTGATGTGCTGATTGATAACACTACTGGGTACGAGACCCTCTCATTCATGGATGGATATTCAGGATATAACCAAATCCATCTAGCTCCTGAAGATCAAGATAAAACATCCTTCACCACGCCCTAGGGAACATACTGTTATGTAGTCATGCCATTTGGGCTAAAGAATGCCGGCGCTACTTATCAGAGGGCGATGATGGCCATCTTCCACGACATGATCCATGTTTATGTAGAGGTATATGTGGATGACATCTTGGTGAAGTCAAGAACCAGGAGAGAACACCCTGAAATCCTTGCCAAGGTATTGCAAAGGTCTAGAGAGTATCAGCTGAGAATGAATCCAAAGAAATGTGTGTTCGGGGTATCATCAGGAAAACTGCTAGGTTTCATAGTTAGCAAGCAAGGCATTGAGATCGATCCTAACAAGGCTAAGGCTATAGCAAAAATGCCACCTCCAAAGAACATCTCTCAATTAAGAGGCCTAATAGGGCGTTTGCAGTTCATCAGAAGGTTCATATCCCAACATTCGTAAAGATGCCGCCCGTTCTATGATCTCTTGAAAGGAGGGGCAAAATTCGAATGGAATGACAAATGCCAAGCAGCCTTCGATGAGCTGAAAAGTTATCTCATGAATCCCCCAGTCTTGCAGCCTCCTGCACCCGAAAAATCGCTAATCCTATATCTCTCAGTCATTGAGGACTCCCTAGGAGCTGTCCTTGCACAACACGATGAATCTGGGAAAGAAAGGGCAGCATACTACCTCTCTAGGCTCTTCAACACCACCAAATCCAAGTACACCACCGTGGACAAAACTTGTGCCGCACTCGTGTGGGTAGTCCAAAAGCTCAAGCACTATTTCCTTGCCCACGAGGTCAAGCTGATCTCGAGGATGGATCCACTCAGATATCTTCTAGAAAAGCCCGTCCTCTCTGATCGGCTGGCATGCTGGCAGAGTTTCCTCTCTCAATTTGACATCTCCTTTGTGGTCCAAAAGGCTGTCAAGGGTTATGACATCGTTGAGCATCTAGCCCATCTTCCACTCCCTCATAGCGACTCCCTTTGAGAGGAGTTCCCCGACGAGAAACTCTCAGTTATCATCAAAGACCCCTTCTGGTCCCTTCATTTCGATGTCACACTCAATTCTCAGGGACGGGGCATTGGAGCCGTGCTGCTCACCCCAAAAGGCATTACCATCCCCATCGCTTATCAACTCACCTTCCCCGCTACCAACAACATGTTCGAGTATGAAGCTCTCCTTGCTGGTCTCAAGCATGCTTACCTGCTGGGGTCATCGCACCTCAGAATCATAGGAGACTCTCAGCTCGTCTTGCGGCAGGTGCTCTCAACTTACCGCACTCGTGACCCAAAGCTCAAGCCATATCAAGACCTGGTCACGCTGTTGGCAAGGCAGTTCCACAAGCTCATTTATATCCATACTCCTCGTTCCCAAAATATCCTGGCCGACGCTCTAGCGTCGCTAGCCTCATCTCTATCCTTCCCTCTGAGTCGTCGGACTGAGACCATCGTCGTCCAACGTCTCGACGTCCCATCTACCCAGGACCCTTGGTTCAGCGACCTTAGGGCGACCTTAGAAGAGAGGACTAGGAAGAGAGGGGTGCAGCAAGTCATGCTAACTGAGCTCGAGGAGATTCTGGATGAAGAAGAACTGCCATGGTATTTTGAGATAGAGTAGTATTGCAAGGATGGAACCTATCCTGAAGGGGCAAGTACAGAAGATCGCAGGGACATCAGAAGGGCCGCCTTGAGGTACACAATTGTCAGAGAAGTTCTGTACAAGCGAGCTCTTAATGGAGTCCTTTTAAGATGCCTTACTGATGACGAAGCTTGGAAAGTGGTGGAAGGGGCCCATGATAGTGAATGCGGGGGGCACATCAATAGTCAGATGCTCACAAAGAAAATCATTAGGCAAGGCTACTACTGGTCAACCCTAGAGGAAGACTGTACCATCTACGTCCGTAGGTGTGTCAAGTGTCAACTCCATGCAGACAAAATCCATGCCCCTTCCTCCTCACTACATCCACTTTCCACACCTTGGCCATTCTCCATGTGGGCTTTCGATATTGTTGGCCCTCTTGGTGATCCTAATGCTCAAACCAAATAGAAATCATTTATCTTAACAGCGACTGAGTATTACACCAAGTGGGCAGAAGCCGAAGCATTCACAGAAATCAAAGCATCCACAGTATGCCGCTTTATCATGAGGAATATCATCTCGCGGTTCGGAGTGCCAAGCAGCATCATCACGGACAACGGACCACAGTTCATCTCGCAGGAACTTTAGGACCTCTATAAGAAATATAACATCACTCTGCATCATTCATCTCCATACTACCCACATGGCAATGTCCAAGCTGAAGCAACTAACAAAACCCTTCTTAAGATCTTAAAGAAAACCTGTGAGTCGCAGAAGTTCGCCGATTGGCCAGAGAAGCTAGTAGAGGCTCTATGGGCCTATCGTACCTCCGTCCGCACCCCCACGGGACAGACCCTGTACGCCCTCACTTATGGGATGGAGGTGGTAGTTCCATACAAGATTCTAATCCCATCACTAAGAGTCCAATTAGATAAGGAACTAAATCTTGATGAACGTCAAGAGGCGTTGCTAGTCCAATTGGAGCTATTAGATGAAAGGCGGCTCATGGCAGCCAACCATGTGCTCTCTTATCAAAGGAGAATCTCAAGGTCTTTCGAAAAGAAGGTAATTGAGCGAAAATTCCAAGAGGGTGATATGGTCTTGAAACGCAATTTTATCAAACCCGAAGGTCCTAGGTCCAAATTGCAACCTAATTGGGAGGGTCCGTACGTTGTGAGGGAAGTGTACCCCGGAAATGCTTATCGCTTAACTAATGCTGACAGCGTTGAATTGTCACATCCGTGGAATGGGTTGTACCTCAAAAGATTCTATCCCTAGGTCTATAGGTGTGAGGCCACAACACTTAGATTGGGGGAACAACCCCGTGTGGAAAGTCTGAAGTCCCTCCCTAATCGTCAAAGATCGCTCTAAGTTAGGATTAACACACACATACGGCAAGCCCGGGTAGTTGCACTTGGCGGATGTCGCGACTATGTGGGTCCTACTCTAGCGATGCGTCGGTCATTCTCTTCCAATCGGTCAAAGTGTAGGGGCAAAAGGTTGAAAGGGTAAGGTTGCCAACCTAAAGCATATCTTGACAAGAGGAAGTCTCAAACAGGGACGGTCAAAATAACAAAGGGCAAAGAAGCAAAGAAACGAGGAAAGAAAAATCCATAAGCGCAATAGGGGCATGACAAAGAGTGGCAAAGTCCCCGCGGGACGCTCATGAGCCCGGTCGTACGCATGCCCCAAATAGTGCAAGTCCATAGCAAAAAGACCATAAAGTCCCTCCACAACAGACCCAATCTTTGAGGGGTATGCTGCAGGAAGTAGTCAAACCCAACATCCCTAAACCTACACAAGACTTTCCTAAAATAATCTTCCGTTTCTCCCTATAAGTCCGAATCACCTCTTAGGTATGGTCTAACTAGTCGCGGCATCAACTAAGGGTAATTTCTCGAGGCATTGTCACCCCTTAATGCACGTCCTAGCCTAGTGAGGTCCGTGGCGAGAACCAGAGGTGATCAAGACTCTAAACCCGCGGCTCGAACCAGTCTAAGTGTTGTGGCCCAAAGGGGCAAGAGCCTTCCGTCTTGCGCGTCTTATTTTAGGAAGGGCTAACGTCGGCTTTAGGCGCTAACCAAAACTCACAAAAAATCAAATATTTCCAAAACTCCAAAAAAATCACATATTCAAAAAATTACACAAAAAATCAAATATTTCAAAACCTCAAAAACATTAAATATTTCAAAAAATCCAAAAAAATAAATAATGTTTTCAAAATTCCAAGCCATTTGCATTCACGCATGGCATTTGTTTATTTACATTTTTTTGCCTATTTACTAAGGCTTAGCCCCTTGACCATTTATCAAGGTTGGTCATTCGTCGCATTTCAAGGCAAGGGGCTAAGCCTAGGAACGGATCTAACTTGTTTCGTGATTGTCTAAGTGTGCAGGGCACAAAAGAGAGAAAGCGGCACTCGCATCTCACCCGTCACTCTCACTCGTCACTCCCACTTAGTCGCAAGTCAAAAAGGATCCATTTCATTCCATTCCATATCATACATGTACAAGGGGGGGGGGGGGGAAGAAAGTACAAGCCCTCGACCACTCTCCCCTGTGCCCTCAGGCGGGCGGGGAGACGGAGGGGCCATGACCCTCGGTCCCGTCTCACTCCCCTCCGGCGCTCTCTCGCGCCGTCGTGCCTCCTCTTCATTCCTCTGCCGTCCAGAGGAACCTGTCAGATAGTGTCCAGCAGACCCGCTCAGGATACCGCTCCTGCTAACCGACGAGCGGCTGCGGCCGACCAAGGATAGAGCCCTCTCGAGGCCCTTCATCTCGGACCGCAATAGCTCGTAGCGGTGCCTCTCCTCTCCCAGCTGCGTGCGGAGGTCCCCTGTCTCGGTACGCAGCCTTACCGCCACCTCGGCCTCCTGGCGCCACCTCTCCACTTCCGCTGCCTCCAGGCGTAGGCGTAGCTCCGCCATCTCTGCCTCTAGCGCAGTCGTCCGCGCTAGAGCAACCCTCAGCTCCGCCTCCTGCAAAAATCAAGCATCTTGTCAAGCCCAAGAAGGAAATAGGAACCGAAGGGGCATGTGGTCGATGACTTACCCGCTTCCGCACCTGGGCGAGAGCATCCTCCGCTCGGGCCACTGCCGCCACCAATTGGCCCTCAAGCACCGAGCTGCCAGGGTCCTACCGGGAGGAAGAAGTGCCTCCCACCATCTGCTGGGCCCTCTCTAGCTCCTCCCGCTGCAAGGGAAAATAAGAAGAGTCAGTCAATCAAAGCTAGGAAAAGAAGGGTCAGGGTGTAAAGTACTCACCAGCTGGTCCACCACCGCGTGGAGGTCGTCCCTCTGCCGGATAGTGGAGTGGAGGATGTTGAACCACTCTCTATTTGTTCTTGTATTTTGATGATAATAAAATTTATGATGTAACTTAATTTGAATATTTTGTTTCATCTGTGTCGCATCAATCTCATAGCAAAATGCTGAGTCTCACATTGATGCAATAAGGCGCACTAAAATGATAAAATCGATGTTTAATCAATATACATCGATTTCAGTTTAAGTGTCAAAATTAATAAGCGCTACAAGGATTTTGTTTTAATTGTTTTTTTAAGCACTACAATGACTTCTCTAAGTGGCCATAACGATTTGTTAAGAAATCGATCTCAGAACGATTCGCTAAGTGGCCATAACGATTTGTTAAGAAATCGATCTCAGAACGATTCCTTTTATAGCCACAACGATTTGCCCTCATATTGATTTCGTTCTCATAACGATTTCATAAGTGATTACATCGGCTTGGGTCTCGTAATGATTTCATAAGTGATCACATCGGCTTGGGTCTCATAACTATTTCATAAGTGATCACATCGGCTTGGGTCTCATAACGATTTCTTAAGTGAGACAACGATTTGCTCTCACAACAATTTGTTTACAAATGAGCAACAACTCTTCACATAACGATTTCAAAAGTCATGCTCATAACGATTTCTTTAGACCGTAACGATTTCTTGAGTGAACACATCGACTTGCCTTCACAACGATTTGTTAAGAAATCGTTCCCATAACGATTTCTTAAGTGCTCATAACGATTTCTTCATTAATCATAACGACTTGTCTTTCACATCGATTTGTTCATAATCTTACAACAATTTACTTGTAAATGAGCAACGATTGTATAAGTCATATTCACATAGATTTCTCTTGAATATTTTGAAAGTGTTTTTGACGCTTAAATGAAAAGTCAAAAATCTTCTGACAGAAAGCTGCATGCATAATCTTGTCAGAAAAAGATTTGACCTACTATTTTCAGTATGTTAGCAGAAGCACAGTACTATGCATCGTTTATCATAAACACTATTTTATGTTAACACTTTCTTCCATGCTCACAGTCCTCGAAGACCATCAGAGTCTGATTAAGACAAATGAAGAGGAGATGAGCAATGGCTAGAACTCCAATGGATCTCTTCAACGGATCTATTCAAGCTGCCATATAAAAAATGGAGCATTGCTGAAGATCAGAGAGAGCCTTCTGAAAATCCTTCAAGGAGTGTACAACTGTGAGAAGAACCTTCACGCCACAAACACTCAGAGAAAGAGAGAAGAGCTCGAGCCAAAAATCTACAGAAGCTTTCAAAGCAGAAGTCTTCATCGCCTTCAAGCCTTCTTCTCTTCCATTCTCCCTGTGCTCATTGTAATCTTGGGGGAGATTCTGTGACTGTGAGCTAAGTCCTGAGTGTTCATCTTGTAATAGCTCTCAGTCTGATCTTTCTTTCTAAGAAAGATTTCTGTCCAGCTGTAGGACTGTATACAGTGTGTAACCTAGCTAGAGGTTAGTGTCTAGCAGAACCGTGTTGGGGTTTGTACCAACAGGACCTAGCTGGGGGTTTAAGTCTAGCAGAACCGCACTGGGGTTTGTTCCAGGAGGTTTACTTCTGAACCTGTAAAAGAAGTAGGTTTGCTTCTGAGCCTAGAAAAGAAGTGGGCTGCCTTCTTGCCCGGGAAAGAGAAGAAGACCTGGTGGGGTATCCAGGGTGTTGTAGTGTCCTTGAAGGGGACTGTACCTTCGGTTAGTGAAATCCCAAGAGTTTGCTTGGGGACTGGACGTAGAACTTCCATGTGGGAAGGGCCGAACCAGGATAAATCTCCTGTGTCCTTTTGTGTGATTGTTCTTTTTCTTCCGCACTGCCACTCTTCATCACACTAACACTAACCAAACTTTTAAGTGTTCACGTTTTGATTTCAGATTGCAGAAAAACCTATTCACCCCCCCTCTAGGTTACCTTGCTGCCGCACCAAAGGACCAACAAGTGGTATCAGAGCGGGCCTTTGAACTTTCAAGAAGATCCAACGATCTTAGAGCAATGATCCATGGTAGCTCAAGGATATGCTGAAGGCCAATCCGTCACCAGACCTCCATTCTTCGATGGAGAAGATTATCAATATTGGAAGATGAGGATGGAATGCTTCATTCGAGGCACAGACTTTGATCTGTGGCAGGTAATAGAGGTAGGTGATTTCATTATTATTCCAGCTGAAGGCACTACTGCCATTACAACAGCTGATAAGAGTAAGCTATCTCTAAACTTTAAGGCTAAAAACTATCTATGTTGTGCTCTATCTAAAAGAGAGTTCAGTAGAGTTTTTGCATGTAAATCTGCTAAAGAAATATGAGATAAATTGCAGATAACCTATGAAGAAACATATAAAGTAAAACAAACTAGGATAGATATTCTTATCTCTCAATATGAGCAATTTAAAATGCTTTCAAATGAAAACATTACTACTATGTATAATAGATTTTCAAGTATAGTAGTAGGTTTAAATTCTCTTGGAAAAATTCTTTCTAATGAAGAAACGGTTAGAAAAATACTTAGGTCCTTAACTATTTCATGGACACCTAAGGTAACTGCTATTGAAGAGGCCCATGATTTAACTAAATTATCAATTGATAATTTAATAGGTTCTCTCATGGCACATGAAATAAATATGGAGCGATTATCTGAAAGCTCATCTAAGAAGAAATGTACTAATGCTCTTAAAGTTGTAGCTGCTCCTTCCACCTATTCTTCTAGTTCCCAGGATGCAGATTCTGAAGACTGTAATATGGATGAAGTATTGTACAAACTTCAGAAGATTTTGAAGAAGAAGAAAAACGGATCAAGAAGGATCCAAAGAAAAGAGAAAAAGGCGAAAGAACCAGTCTGCTATGAATGCAGAAAACCTGGACATCTGAGACCAGACTGTCCAAGGCTCAAGAAGATTGGTCAAACTGATAAGCCCAAGAAGCAGCACAAGAAATTTAGAAGAAAAGCCATGGCGGTGGCTTGGGAAAATGATGAGGTCACAAGCTCAGAATCATCAAGCTCAGATTCCGAAAAGGAGCAGGTAAATCTAGCCCTCATGGTGGGACTAGATGAGGTACATTCTGACTCATTTTTTAATTCTTGCACAGATTCAGGGTCAGAATCAGAAGACTTAGAAGAAGTCTTTAATGAACTGTATGAAAAACATAAAGGGGTTGTAAAAGAATTAAAGAGTCTGAAAAATAACACTATTTGCTTAGAAAACACCAATTCTGATCTTAAATCCGAACTGGAGCAACTAGAAAGACAATTAAAGGACAATAAAGATAATATTTATCTTTTGAATGAAGATTTAAAAAATAAGGACAATGAAAAATTAGAGTTAGAAGAAAAATTTAAAACTCTAACTGAAGAAAATCTTTATTTAAAAGAATCAGTTAGAAAATTAACAAAAAGAAAAACGTCTTTAGCTCTATGTTTGAAAGGGTCAAAAGTTGGAAATAATAAACAAGGGCTTGGATACATACCCTCAGAAAAGAAAAAACAAGCCACAATTCCAGGTAAATATCCTTTACCAAAATTTGTAAAAGAAACCGAAATGCCTCAGAAAAAGGCCCCTGAAATGAACAAGCATTATCAAACGCAAAAGGTTTCTACAAATTATGTTCTAAATAGACATCATAAAAACAAGAAGAACTGCAAAATAAATTCTATTCATTGTTGTTCTCATTGCAATAAATTGGGACACACAGTAAACACCTGCACAACAAGGTATTTAGTTTGGATCCCTAAAGGATATTTTCATGCATCTAACCATCAAGGACCCAAAAGGATTTGGGTACCTACCTTTGAGTAATTTTTTTTTGCAGGTTAGCCTTGGAGCATCAGGATCAAGGATGCTCAAGGCAAGGATGACTGCATGCTCTTCACTCAAATCATATCTGAAGAGAGAGTAGTCACAAGGATTGAATGTGTTTGTGTTGCTACTAACAATGTTTGCAAGTTTTTTTATACAGATAAAAATCTTGAAGACTTGACAAACAACATGTCAAAGGTCAAGAGCAACAAGATCTGACTTGCCTCACATTTAAGGGGGAGTCTCATATTCAGGGGGAGCACAGATTAAGGGGGAGTCATTCCTTATCAACTATTATTGTTGAACCCCTCTATGGTAAGAAATTCTCTCAAAGGGGGACAGAAATCCATGGTAAGATCCTTCCTTTTTGGTTAGTGACAAAAAGGGGGAGAGTTTGTATGAATTTTCTGAAACCTCTATGCTTTATATATATTCTTGTCAGAAAATTCTCATAAATTTTGTCATCACCAAAAAGGGGGAGATTGTTGAACCACTCTCTATTTGTTCTTGTATTTTGGTGATAATAAAATTTATGATGTAACTTAATTTGAATATTTTGTTTCATCTGTGTCGCATCAATCTCGTAGCAAAATACTGAGTCTCACATTGATGTAATAAGGTGCACTAAAATGATAAAATCGATGTTTAATCAATATACATCGATTTCAGTTTAAGTGCCAAAATTAATAAGCTCTACAACGATTTTGTTTTAATTGATTTTTTAAGCGCTACAACGACTTCGCTAAGTGGCCATAACGATTTGTTAAGAAATCGATCTCAGAACAATTCCTTTTATAGCCACAACGATTTGCCCTCATATCGATTTCGTTCTCATAACGATTTCATAAGTGATCACATCGGCTTGGATCTCGTAACGATTTCATAAGTGATCACATCGGCTTGGGTCTCATAACGATTTCATAAGTGATCACATCGGCTTGAGTCTCATAACGATTTCATTAGTAATCACATCGGCTTGGGTCTCATAACGATTTCTTAAGTGAGACAACGATTTGCTCTCACAACGATTTGTTTACAAATGAGCAACGACTCTTCACATAACGATTTCATAAGTCATGCTCATAACGATTTCTTTAGATCGTAACGATTTCTTAAGTGAACGCATCGACTTGCCTTCACAACGATTTGTTAAGAAATCGTTCCCATAACGATTTCTTAAGTGCTCATAACGATTTCTTTATTAATCATAACGACTTGTCTTTCACATCGATTTGTTCATAATCTTACAACGATTTACTTGTAAATGAGCAATGATTGTATAAGTCATATTCACATAGATTTCTCTTGAATATTTTGAAAGTGTTTTTGGCGCTTAAATGAAAAGTCAAAAATCTTCTGACAAAAAGCTGCATGCATAATCTTGTCAGAAAAAGATTTGACATACTATTTTCAGTATGTTAGCAGAAGCACAGTACTATGCATCGTTTATCATAAACACTCTTTTATGCTAACACCTTCTTCCATGCTCACAGACCTCGAAGACCATCAGAGTCTGATTAAGACAAATGAAGAGGAGATGAGGAACGGCTAGAACTCCAACGGATCTCTTCAACGGATCTATTCAAGCTGCTCATATAAAAAATGGAGCATTGCTGAAGATCAGAGAGAGCCTTCCTGAAAATCCTTCAAGGAGTGTACAACTGTGAGAAGAACCTTTACGCCACAAACACTCAGAGAAAGAGAGAAGAGCTCGAGCCAAAAATCTACAGAAGCTTTCAAAGCAGAAGTCTTCATCGCCTTCAAGCCTTCTTCTCTTCCATTCTCCCTGTGCTCATTGTAATCTTGGGGGAGAGTCTGTGACTGTGAGCTAAGTCCTGAGTGTTCATCTTGTAATAGCTCTCAGTCTGATCTTTCTTTCTAAGAAAGATTTCTGTCCAGCTGTAGGACTGTATACAGTATGTAACCTAGCTAGAGGTTAGTGTCTAGCAGAACTGTGTTGGGGTTTGTACCAACAGGACCTAGCTGGGGGTTTAAGTCTAGCAGAACCGCACTGGGGTTTGTTCCAGGAGGTTTACTTCTGAACCTGTAAAAGAAGTAGGTTTGCTTCTGAGCCTAGAAAAGAAGTGGGCTGCCTTCTTGCCCGGGAAAGAGAAGAAGACCTGGTGGGGTATCCAGGGTGTTGTAGTGTCCTTGAAGGGGACTGTACCTTCGGTTAGTGAAATCCCAAGAGTTTGCTTGGGGACTGGACGTAGGACTTCCATGTGGGAAGGGCCGAACCAGGATAAATCTCCTGTGTCCTTTTGTGTGATTGTTCTTTTGCTTCCGCACTGCCACTCTTCATCACACTAACACTAACCAAACTTTTAAGTGTTCACGTTTTGATTTCAGATTGTAGAAAAACCTATTCACCCCCCCTCTAGGTTACCTTGCTGCCGCACCAAAGAACCAACAGAGGATACCCTCTAGTGAGGCGATCCACCCCTCGGATCAAACTGCAAACACAAGTCAAATCAGTCTGGCAATCGATTGAAAACTCAAGGGAAATTGAAAGCAGTAAAACTCACCGGCCATCGAGACCCCTTGTAAACCTGGGCCCCGTACCTCCGTGCATAGGCACGGAAGTAGTCCTCGTCGCTAGTGGCCTCCGAGACCACCTCTCTGCCGCGCTGCTCCTAGTCAGTGAGCTGCTCGCGGACCCGGACCGTCCAGTCGGTCTCCTACTAGATCCCTCGGAAACTCCAGCCCGGTCTCTCCCATGGCCTCTGTCGGGTGGGGAACTCCACTACCGACTGATGGAGCCCCAGGGTGCGCGCGAACAGTCGGTGGTGAAGCGGTACCACCGTGTTGAATGAATGGAGCCAAATGTTCCTACCGAAGTAGGGACGGCCCCGCTCCACCCATGGCTGGGCGACGTCATCCTCCCCGACATAGGGAGTCCACTGAACCTGCACACCACAAACAGGGAGAGGAGTTAGTCAACCGTCAAATAAGCAAAGGAAAGAAAAAGGGCTAAGGCTAAAAGTACTTACATGGCCGAAGGGCATGCTGTCCAGTGCATCATGGATCATAGTCACCTGCCGGCGTAGTGACTGCTCGTCCTGGCGGAACCTCCAATGTCGTAGAAGGGGCACGGCCCCAGCTCATCTCGACTCACCACGACCCAAGGAAGGGAGGTGGTGATACGCCCACACCTGCAAAACAACTCAGTCAGTACCACATTTAATCAAAACAAGCAGAAGAAAAGTGAAAGGTAAGGGTAGAGAAGTGTACCTGTAGGAGTGGGAAGAACCCTGCTACCCCTGTCTCCCTGCTGGAGGTGCCCAAGCTGTCGAAGAGGTGGGCCAGGAGGGCCGCACCCCAAGCGTAGTTGCCCACACTGGACAAGTCCTCCAGCAGGGGCAGGCACCGGCAACTGACTGGGTCCCCTCTGGTCCCCAGAATCAGCTTCCCGATCACAAGGATCAGGAATCACCTCAGATCGCGGTCCGCTGCCGCTCCCTCCTCCTCCGCCAGTGCTGCCCTGGCGTCCTCCGTCATCCGGGTCATGTAGTCCGCCTGGCTCTCACCTGTCTCGTGGCGCGCACTCGTCACTCCTAGGCTCGCCTGCAGCCCCGTCCTCGGGATCAATGACGATCTCTCTCGTGTCACCGCCAATCCTAGCAGCCTCTCTGCCAGCTCCTGATAGCTGGTGTAGGTCACCCCCGTCACCGCCTGGCCGTCTACGTGTAGGCCGGTGATACGTACCACATCCTCTAACGTGGGGATCATGTGACCCCACGGAAAGAGGAAAGCGTGGCACTCGGGGTTCCACCTCTCCTTTAGTGCCTGGATGAGCGCCACGTCCAGCGCCAACTCCTCCAGTCATAGAAAGGGGTCGAACCCCATCCCCTCCAATCGAGCCCTCTGGAAATCCGGCAGACCATCATAGATCACTCGGACGACGGCCCATCCCAATCTAGACCGCAGCTCGCTCTGCAAAACAAGCACCCAAAAGCATCAGAAATCAGCCAGAAGCACAAAACTACTTTCAGTCCTGTCATAGCGACAAGGGTCCTGTCGCCTTCTGAAGGCGATGGGGGGTCCGTCTCATTCTGAAATCTGGTCGTGATGAGTATCCTATCGCCTTCTAAAAGGCGACAGGGGGGCTGTCGCCTTCCCACTGGTAATGCGACAGGCCCCCTATCGCGTTACCAGGGTGACCAGGAGACGGGCAACACCCGTTTCCCTGCCGTTTCTCTTTGGGCAAAAGCCCTACATCGAGAGTACTCCGCACTCTTCCATCACACATACATGGTTTAAGGCTTGAGGGGCTTACTTTTTTGGGCTCAACGGGCTCGTCTTCACCCACCACCTCCGCCGCGATATCCTCCTCCATCGGCACAACCGGAGGATCCTCTTGGGCTGCCGTGGATGGTCCCTCCTCTATCTGACGACACCGGATCATCTTCTTTGTGCGTCGCCGGCCACCGCCGTCATCACCACCTCGTCCACCCTCCATTGACGAAGACCCGCTGGAAAAGGGTAGGGCAGAAAGAAGAAAAGAGGAAGAAAGAGGGGGGGGGGGGGGGGGGGCGCCGCCGCTGTTACCGGCGATCGCCGGAGGGAAGGAGGCCGGACGGAGGTTGGCTGGAAGAAATCACTGGAGAAGGAAGAGTGAAAGGAGGAAGAAAGAGGAGAAAGCGCGAAAGTGAGGAAGGGGCACTGGGCCCCAAATTCAAATCCCTGTCAGTTCTGATAACGCGACAAGGGCCTTGTCTCTTTCTCTTCAGGTCGCGACATACCCTATGTCGCGTTCACTTTTAAAGTAGCGACCGTTGACCTATCGCGTTAAGGATGGCGACACCAGCCTATGTCGCTTTCTTATTCAGTACACAGAACCTTCATAAATCAATTTCCATTGCTATAATTCCAATGCTTACACCAATAAAAAGAAAAGTCTCAAGTCTCTCAAGCCTCACTACATCAAGTCCCATCAAAATCTCCCGAAGATACAATCAACTCTCTCTCTCAAGCTCCCGGTCCCCTAAGCGGCCGAATCTTCTCATGCTCTAGGAGGTACGCCTGGTACGTCTCCCGCTCTTCATGCAGCGTCGGGGGGAGTACATGGGTAGCACACACTCGCCACAAAGCCAACGTGCTCCGCACGGCTTGCTCGTCCTCCGGATCTCCCAAGCGCCGCTTCTTCATCGGAGGCAAGTAAGACTGTGGAAGCACCTTAGACCTTGGCTTCCCGATCTGTAGGTAGCATCACTAAGGGTTGTAGAGCACCGTTGTCATGTTCCCTATAAGTTGGAGGTCCAATCCGCGTCCAAGAGGAAGCCGGATTTCCGCTTCACGTAGTGCCTCTATGCCCAAGGCGAAGTGCTCCACCGGGAGGGTGTCGAAGTAGTGCCGCCATGCGCTCCTCATTTTCTTGTCCGCTGTCCTGCACATAACCTTATCGGAGAACTTGGCCGCCCCGCCAATGAAGTTCAGTGGATGGCACCCGAAGATCTGACAATCGGTGGTGGGATTGTCAACCGGTTTAAATTTTATACTCACTCCCAACCAACACTCTAAAAGGATCATGGAGCCATAAAGGAAACCCCCCGTAGAGGCCGAGGTAAGACCCGAGTAGAGGAAAGCCAAAACTGCATGGGAGAGAGAAAGACCCCGCCATACCCCACTTATGGCACTCAAACTCTCATAGTCTATGAGGTGATCCCCAGACGGGAAGAGCACCACCCCACACAAGCACACAGCTACGGCCTTAGCTATTTCACGGTGGTTCGCACTCTTGTTCTTGCACTGGGATATGACCCACTTAGACAATGGCACGAGATGGATGAATTGGGGGCTAATCATGGTACGCACATCCCCAGGGTCAGTCACGAATTCACCTAGGATAAGCTTCGGGTTGATAGGTTCAACGGTGTAGCTTATGTTATGCTCATCCCCTTGCTTAGTCTTAGGAAGAGCCAAGAAGGTCTCGACCTCCTCAAGAAGGATGGTCGCCTCGAATTTTGGAAAAATGAAAGTGTGAGTTTGGGGGTGCCAAAGCTCGATCAAAGCGGTAATACTATGCCAATCAAAGGAGATCTTGTGGTAATTATGAGCCGCTATCAAAACACCCCCCAAACCCCACTCTCTCAAGAATCGGATTACGAACATAGATAAGGCTTTGATCATGGGGGTGATCCACGTAAGCTTAGAGTAACAGCGGGAGTCAGGGAAGAGCTAGAGGAGAAGAAAAGAAAAGGCAAAAGAGAGGAAGAAGAAGAACACAAAATTAATGAGAAATTCGGAGTGGAAATTCTTGAAAAATTCAAAACATCAAACAACTTACCTCTCTCACTTCCATGTTCTTGCTCAAGTGGTTGGGGACGTCCG
Organism: Colocasia esculenta; assembly: GCA_014218235.1. NCBI lineage: Eukaryota > Viridiplantae > Streptophyta > Magnoliopsida > Alismatales > Araceae > Colocasia > Colocasia esculenta. The sequence continues at coordinate 66,057,671 of CM024764.1, read as the reverse complement.
TCAGCCTTGTGAGAGCACCATAGACCATCCGACCATCCGAGCGCGCTTCAGACCTTCATAAGGAATCTCCTCTCCCATGAAAGCACTTGGAGCTCTCTTCTCACCCATGAGAACTTGAAGAGTTGAAGAGAAGAAGAGAGAGGAGAAGAGCTGCGAATTTGGAGCCTCTCATCCCCTATTTATAGAGCCAAAATACTTCCATTCATAGTTGGAAAGGGTAGAGAAGACCCATTAGCATTGGGACATGGTTTAGAGAGCACTAGGAGTCCAAATGGGATTCAAATTGCCAAGTCCGGATTGTTGTTCGATCTCTGGCTGAGAAACCTGTGGTCGCGACCCATCGACTTGTCGCCTTCAGGGTGGCGACACAAGTCACGTCGCCTTCTCAACAAACAGGTAGCGACGGCCCCATGTCGCTTTTTGATCTGTGTACAACACATTGAATATCATTGTTTGATTGCTTGTTTGCACATATGCTTTAAAGTCTCATTGTTGGTGCAACATATCTATCTTTTATTGCTTTCTTTATTTGAAAATCCATAAAAATCAGAAAATGCAGGAAAATCCATAAAAATCAGAAAATCAGAAAATCAAAAGAGACAGTCCGTCAGGTAAGACAGGTAAGTATCTCTAACCCTAATCCCTCCGCATTACTATATGATATCTACGCTATTATATCGTCTCAAGGACCGGCTGGTTCTCAGTGTGTTCTAGGATCTGAGTTCCCCTTCACTAAAAACAAGGATGATCTAGGTGCACACTGTTAATTGCTGGATAGGCCGTTGGGTGGTATGACTCGGGGACGATGGATTCTATCGCACGCCGGGGATGCGAAGTGTCTTGACCCTTGCTTATATTGTCTAGCAATATTATCCTTGAATACTTGTTATTTTCTCCTTTTCTTTGCATTTGTTTTTATGATTTCTTTTCCTTTAGCCCAACATGCATCATTTAGGAATTTTGAGCTTCATGCTTCATGATTTGTCAAAGCCAGCTTCTCAATGATGTTTCACAGATCCTAAATTCCCGGACAAGAATTGCATTCCATTTCTGAATTTGAAAGCTTCCCTCGAACTAGCTGCTCGGTTCAGTTTGTGAATATGGTTCCTATTCAGGATTCCTCTCATCACCATTCATTATAACAGTCATCCTTTATCCCCGATCCGCTCATTAGTCGTGACCCGCTCGAAGGCCAGAGTCGAATCGACCCGCCAGGCAGCACCTATCCCCTAATGAACGAAACCTACACGCTAAGAATAGCTAGGGTACCTCTTGAATCAGGAGGTTGATCATTTCTTTTCGTTTGATCTTTATTCGTCCCAAATAGGAACCATTCTCGCATTCTGTTCCTAGTCATGTTCGAGAACAGCCGGATAATTCTCGCTGCTTATTCATTCAGAATGGGTGTCTCTTTACCTTGATGCCCGCTTTTCAGCTCATTTCGTTCCATTCCGCTACATCGCCATTTCATGCCATCTTCGCTCCACTACTGCTCCACTCCCTTGCAAAGCAGGCATCAAGTAGGGGCAATCTGTAGACACCCATTTCTGACCCATAAGTCGAGTAAATCCATTGTCATATCATTGATGCCCCACGTTGGCTCATCATCGTCAAGCTGGCTTTCTTCGATCACGACATCCTTTTCATCAGTTCATCACCCTGGTGGGTTCTTCCTGGTCAAAATCAATCTCTCCTCTTATGGATCTCTGAGTCAAGAGTCTGATGTTTCAAACTGTATGTCATTCTGATGCACGTGCATGGAGATCGGACACTTTGCATGGCCACATACTGAAAAGGCCCTGAAGGCGACAACACCACTGTCGCATTCAAGAAGACGACCAGTCGATACGTCGCGTTCATAAAAAGACATTTTAATTCCCTGAAAAATCGCCAAAAAATGACTTAAAGTCCCCTTCCTTATAAGGAAGGCGACGTATCGAGGCGTCGCGTTCTTGAAGGCGACCATAAGGCCGTCGCGTTCTGGACCTCATGCAAAGATCCTTTCCGAGCCTAACTTGGACTCATGCCATACATGGATATTCCCTCTTTTGATCGTCCAAATCGCGTCCAAATCCTTCCAAACTTTAGGGAAACCTTCCTAACATCATCCTTTCCGAGTTCCAATCACCCACGCACGGCCATACATACCCAAACTCGGACTCTTGCCCGTTATTCCTCCCACAGCCCTTCCAGGAATAATCACATATAACTACCTCAATATTCCGTCCTTTTAAAAAAGGCCGGAGTCTGCTTCTTCCTCTTCCAGGGAGCTTCAATTCCGAAGAAGAGAGTTTTCTCTCCAGACGACCAAGAAGAGCCCTCCAGGGCATTTTCCATCCAGCTACACAATCTCTCCCCCTTTCTCTCCCTTATTTCTCTCTTTTCATGCATGCATAGTTCTTGTTTTTGTCGTAGATTCATATTAGAACACTCACCACACACCTATCTTAAGCTCCCAAAGGGGTTAAAAAACCCCAACCACGTGAGCTCCCACCATAATAGTGTATGTGTACTTGTTTTCTATTGAATAAATCTCTTACACACGAAGTTCTAATGGGTTTCTCTGTGTTTTCATGATCTTGGCAGGTACTAGAAGATAAGGACAGCGTGAGGCTCTTGCCCCTCGGCCGGCTGAGGAGCAAGAAGATCAGAACCTGCAGTCTCCATCCCCTGAAGAAGAAGGCGACTATGAGGTTGTCGCGACCCGGAAAGCAACGTCTGCCAGGTCACGTTCAGATACCAGCCTAGCGACTACCCTCTCGTCGCGTTCTAGGGTACGCCTCCTTCTTCTTTTCCTTTTCCAACGTAGTCAGCCGTCCTCGAATCTACACATCTAGGGCGACTACTTGGTGGCGATCACGGTAATTTTCCTTAATCCTTCATATTCATAATTTTTCAAAAGGGAGCACAATCCTGTGATTACAGCGATCTGCCAAGACCCCGAACACCTGAACGCCGGCCACGTACCCGTCGCGTTAGCAAGACGCGGTCGGGTCTGGGGCGCGTTCAAGAGAACGCGACGCACTGATACGTCACGACCTGGTCGCGACTGGGAAGCCCGTCGCGACCACAGCCGAGTGCCTAAACAAGGCATCAGCCACCACCCCAAAGCACCCCAAAAAGGAAACATCAAGGGGAGGGGATCATGGAGATGATGGGAAATAGTCAATAACATCCAAACCACCCCAAACAACCCACATGCATGCAAGGAAAGCCAACTACTCTCACATAACCTCACATGCACCACATGAAGCACTCTTCATGAACACCCCATTCCAAGCATGAAAACATGCAACCCACATCATGTAAACCTCATACATGGAACATAAGTAACCAAGAAACACCTAGCATGATTCTAGGCTTAGAAGGGAGGGGTTTGGCCCTAGCATGGTAGAACTAGTGGATGGTTTGGGGGTCCCTACCTCAACTTGAAGATCCACCCACAATGGGCCTTCTATTAGGATTGCACCCCTCCTCCTCCGAGCTCCAACGCTCCAAAAACCACCTCTCACGAGCCGAACAACTCCTCCTTGAGCCGATGGAGAGATGTACACAAGCATGAAGAACACACAGTGAGAGGGGGAGAAAGAAGAGAAGATCTTCACCATCAACCCAACAAACAAACACACAAGCACCATCCAACACTTACCAAAACCAAGCTACACAATTCCCCTTCCAAGCTCACCATAGAGCTCCAATCACAGAGGAGATCGCCGGAGGGAGAAAGAACACAGGAAACGGGCGAAAAGAGGTTGTGCTCTCGGACTTGGGCACTTAAACACAAACGTTGGGAACGCAACAGACCTGGCTGTTGCGTTACCAACATTAACGCGACACCCACCTGCATTGCGATCTGGAACAGTCAGCCAGTCAACCACCCAATCGACGTGCATGTAAAACTGACAGCAAGATCGCGACGGCCAACCATGTCACGTTCATGCATGCACTTCGACACGTGGATCAACTGTCTTGACAACAAGACGACAAGGGAACAATCGGCTGTTAGGGTCCTGTCACGACAGAGGTGGCCGGTGCGTTCCTAACCAGAACGTGACGATCACTTGCGTCGCCTTTAGAATGCGACGGGTCGCTACGTTGCGACCACAACTGGGAGAGCAACCCCTAAAGGTAATGGGATGTTACAGAGACGTGGAACTAAAGTAACACACAACTGCCATAGTCTGGCTGGACTACGATCCCATGCCTGGCCCCTCTAAATGGCACCAGAACTATGTAGAGTGAGGCAGTGAGAAGGACTAGCTGATCTGCACTGGAAGTACACCAGTACCACCTCGGTGTCCCAAACTCAGCTACGAGAGCTATGCAAATGACTCAACATTGCTGTCCTCACAGTTTTCCCCTTAGTTACCAGAGTCCTAAGCTCGAGCACGCCCACCGCCTGGAGAACTCCCTCAACCGGTCGTGGGGACGGGGGTCCAGGTAACGAAAACAACCTCTCAACTGACAAGCCCACAAGTGCCAAGCATTGGACGAACAACTAGAGTAGGACCGTGATAGGAACAACACAAGTGCCAAGAAACAGAGTCGCAGCGGAACGAACTCCGAACAGGTCGCCAGTCACTCTCTGTCTGAGAAGGTGACAGGGTCACCGTCGCGTTCTTAGAGGAGGTGACACAAGGGCTGTAGTCACCAGAAGGCGACACCTGGCCTGTCATGACTTGGGTCTAAAGGCGATAGGGAAACTGTCGCTATCTAGGTTGCGACAAGGGCATTGTCACGACCATAGATAGAGGTCCAGGTGACCACCTGAGACCTCCCACAACCCATGAGAAAACTATGTCAGAAGGTGACAACCACCCTGTCACGACCAGAACGCGACAGAGTGAATGTCGCTACCTAACTAGAAGGCGACAGGGCGATACGCCGCGTTCTGGGTCGCGACAGAAACCTTGTCGTGACCATAGATAGAAGCTCGGGTGCCAACCCGAGACCTGCCAAAATGCCCTAAAAACAGAGGGGAGCATGGAGGATGATGTAAACACATTCTATAAGCACAAACCACCCTCATCCACACCCATGCATGTCAAGGATATGCACCTACACTCCAAAACCTCACATGCATGCATGATATCTCTCAACCCACACCCCAATTCAAGCACCACAAGGAACTCAACATGCATTATAACAATCTAGCATGGAGTATAAAGGCTTGGAGAAGGGGAATGGAGGCCCTAGCATGATAGAACTAGGGGAAAGACAAGGGGGTACCTACTTCAAAATGAAGAGCCAACCCGTTGGGATCTTCTTGTGTGCATGGCCACCTCCTCCTCGCTCCAATCTCCACGCTCACGCTGTCCACGAGCAACGAACATCCTCCTACACGCTGGAGAAGAGGTTCACCACCACTAAGAGGAGAATGCCATTCCCACACCAGAGAAGAACACCATGCTGAGGAAGAAACACACCTCACACACCACCCACACTCTCACACTCTTCTCATGGAGCTACACACCTAGAGGGGTCGGAGGAAGGAAGAAGGAAGAAGAAAAGGGGAAGAGGAAGATAGGTCTGAAAGCCTTGCACATATAGGCCTCGGACCTGAGAACACGATAGCCAACCCGTCACGTTCACTTACTGAATGCGACGGCTAACCTGTCGCGACCTCAAGGTCATGGTCAAACCTGATCAATGGATCCGTCACGTGTCATCCTCGCAGACCTGACACCATGAAGCGACACCTGACAGGCCGCCTTCATCTGTCAGCGCTTGACATGTGTCTGAACTATCCCGACAACAAGATGACAAAACTACATACTGCGGTCAGAAGGGTGAACACGATGACATGCTTGTCGCGTTCCCAACCAGAACGTGATAGCCATCCTGTCGCTTTTAGAAGGCGATAGCCCGATACGTCGCTACCTTCATCAGAAGGTGGCTGGCCAAAGAAAGGAGGGTGTTACAATATTCCTTCTAGTAGACTAGGGGTACCTTTTGTAAAGACCTCTGTAAGTCTCGATACTCTGTGAATTCTTTCACATATATCGAATTGGTTGTACCATAAAGTTTCTTGGAGATAAAGAGCATTGTTGTTCTATGTACATTTCGACATACGTCCTAGATCATGTTAAAAAACTGAGTGAGTATGAAACTTAATTGCAAGTATGTATATGCTGTCCAATTGAACTCCTCACTTTTGTACTACCATTAACTTCTTTGTGTCACCATCTTGTTATTGAAATCCTTGAAAGTCATACATGTGTTACTATGAGTTTATTCTTTGGAATTCTCTTGGCCATGATTATGAAAAATATTTTCAAAAGTATAAAAAAGTATTTTATGAGTGACTTCAGTCCAATCTTTTAAAAGGTATGAAAACCGTTCTATAAGAATGCATATGCATATAAAGGCTTTGTCTAGTCTTGGGAGGAGCACCAGAGTACTCATAACTGTAGGAGTAATTGACTTGTAGTGTTCAACATTGCACCGATATGATATGTGGGATAAGCCATGTCTGATAAATTATGATATAAGTAACATATAAGTTATGCTATGTATAAAAGTTATGCTATATAGCCAATTTTGATATAATGAACCGACCTTCCGGACCCCCGACAGGGACCCCGAAGGTCGCACCGCCACCCATGGGCCCGAAGACCCGAAAGGGTTAGAATTTAGTTCAGTCAGATAAGTAAAATAATTTCAAATAACTATAACACGAAAGTTTGTACATTAATAAAGAAATGTACAACATGTCCCAAATAAAAGTACAAGTACAGAAAGAAAAGTGCAGTCCTTAAGGGACATACTCCGAGGACTTGTAAAAAGACAACTCTCAACTCACACCAGTACAAGAGCTCCCACGCTCACACACTCACATTGCTAGCAACGCACGACGTAACAAACTACCACCTCAATCGTCCGACACTGAACTCCTACGACGGTGAGCCCCTACCTGAAGAAAGTAGGGGGGTGAGCCTCGCGAACAAGGCCCAGTAGGGATAATCAGTCCCTTATCAGCCAGAGCAGTAGGAACTCCAAAGAAAGTGGAAGCAACTACACTATAAAGTCGTAAAGTGAGGAACACCTACCGCAAGGTACTACAAAGCAACGAAACAGAACAATACAATGCCATGACCACCAGCCAAGGTCGTGGCACACACACAACTTCCGTAGAAACCAACAGAGTCAAGCACAATACGGAAACAGACCTCGACACACCTGCTGAGACAAGGGTCTCACGGAGACCACAGAGCAACCATGAGAGAATGATGTCTCACCACAAGCACGACCACCTCAGACGTCCAAAAGGTTGAGGGCCCACAAGCAGAACCACCCCGGACCCCGGACACATTGCGAGATCGGGAACCATACACACCGGTGCCACCACGAACTGGCACCAAAGAACAAGACTACGGAACAACGGTCGAGGCCCACACAAGGCACACTGAAAGAACACACAATGTGGAAACCACCAGAAGCATGGGCCAACAAGACCAGACCAACAACGCCCACGGAAGCTAGACACGGCCAGACTACAACCACCATGCAGGCTAGGACAATGAGTCCCACTTGGAAACACTACGAGGAAATGCCGTCACAACAACAACAACCATGCCACCGCCATTGGCAGCTAAGAGAAGGACACATCGGCCACTCCCTCTGCTCTCCAGTCGACTCTTGCCTACAACCTTCCTAGAAGAGTGAGGCTAGCGAGCCACAACAAGAGCACAGAACCACACTAGAACAACCGCAAGCCTGGCCGAGTTGTGGCCCCACGCTTGACCCCTCTATGTGTCACCGGAACCAACATAGAGCGAGGCAGTGAGGAACTGGACTAATTGGACCACGGTGGAAGAATAACTCGAGACCACCTCGGCGTCCTGTCCCAGTCAAGAGCTCTGCAAATGACTCTACATTGCCGTCCCTACCGTTTTCCCCTCAACTACCAGAGTCTGACACTCGAGCATGCCCATTGCCAGGAGAACTCCCTCAACCGACGTGGAGACTAGGGTCCCAGGTAACGGTAACAACCTTTGAGCGGAACAAGGCCTCAAGTGCCAAGCACCGGGCGACAGATAATAGGGTGGGCAACTAACCACAACAAGTGACACGACTGGCTCGTAACAAGGACAAGCTCAGTAGGAAAAGGGCACACTTGGCACACCTCTACAAAACCCCCCAGAATGGCTATCGGCCAACACAGACACACACACCACAACCAGAAACTTGGCAAGAAGAATGCGACCATAGGCGTGTTGCCTTTAGAAGAAGAAGGCAACAAGCAACCCATCACCACTAGGTTGCGACCATCCGGGTGTCGCCTTTTGATCAGAATGCGATGTATCGATCCGTCGAGTTTAGCATCAGAAGGTCGAACCCCAGACAGTCCAACATCCAAACACCACTAGAGTCGGAAGGCAACAAGGACACTATCGCAACCTGGACAGGAATGCGACCAACACCTGGCATGACCAGGAAGGCGACAACCGGGGTGTGTCCTTCAGATGATGAACGCGACGTATTGACCCATCGCGTTCCTCATATGAAGGCAGAGCCCTTGGGGGAAAGACCGCCCCAAGGCTCACACCCACAACCCAGCAAGGGCAATAAGTACGGAAGACTAGTCATGTGCCTAAGTTGGGGAAGACACATCCCCTAACCAAATTAGGCACAGACCACCCTCGCAAAGCCCGGAACGAGGAAACAACACAGGCAACAGGAACGCGACGATCATCCTATCGTTAACAGAACGTGATAGGATGCCCGTCGCCTTCTGACTGATATCGTGACAGCCAAGCTATCACGATCTCAGTCAGAAGATTGAGACTAGGGATCGGGGCATCCCTCGGTCTTCCAAACTACATGAAAGCTACAAGAGGGGGATGGAAGACATGCACACACCATGTACGATAGAAAGAGGCTCGAGGGGCACTAACACCACCTCTCCTCGCCCTCAAACCACAAGAAAAACTAAGCTACACAAGAGGGAGCACCACTGATAAGTATTCACCCGTGCAAACCCACAAGAAAACCCATGAGCACGAGGAGGATCACCCGAAACAAAGCTCCATCTCCTTAAGACAGGAAGAGAGCAAGAGATCCCTACTTGAACTTGAAGAGCCAGACCTGTTGGGGCCCTTCAAATCGGAATGGATGTCTCCTCCTCGCTCCACACCGCTCCAACGCTCTGCCACGAGCACGTCGGCACCTCCACCGTGACCAAAGCACCTGAGAGGGAGGGAGGAAGCTCCTCCACCGTAAGGAGGGGAAGAAAGAAGGAGAAAGCAGGAGAAATAGGAGCTTGCAAGTCTTAAGACCTCAAAACTGAGGTCGCGACAAGAAGGGCATCACGCTCTGAACAGAATGCGACAAGCACCTTATCACCTTCTCAAAAGTTCCGATAGGTCTCCTGACAGGCAGACAACCTCCAAACTATGTGTTGCGTATGCATGCGCCTCAGGTGAACGTGACAACTGACATGTCGCCTTCACACACATGTGTGGGGACACATGGCACACCAGCCACAGACAATAGGAACGCGACACGAAGGCCGTCGCCTTCACAACCAGAAGGTGACATAGATCTCGTCGTGTTCAGAACGTGACTCCTCAATCCGTCGCGATCCCAAGATCAATGCCAAGAAGGGCAAAACACGGCCCAAAACACTGGAGTGTTACATTTGATGAATCATTGTTATGAGATTTGATATGATCCTGATATGTTAATTTATTACTGTCTCTCTCTTGGCATTCTATTAATGTCCCTAGCCATCTGGATAATGTCGCTTTCACCATATGAATACTAGCTTGTTGAATCTCATGGTCATTTAAATATCACCATTTGATTCATTTAATTCCCTCTCCTTTAATGTGAATTAAGTCTCTCGATTTATTCTCTTGCCATTGAGATTATGTCTATTGTCATTTGATTATAGTTCATACTCACCATGTGCCTAATAATTTGTTCATTTATAATTAATTCCACTTGTTAAGTTGTTAATTACTTTAAATATTATTGAGGGAGTACACCCATATCTAACTTTTTGAACATTTTCAAGTATGATGGAGATTGAAACTGAAGAGAACAGGCAAGTGTACCAGTTATCGTAAAGGCTGTGTTAGTGTGTCATTAATGTCGATCCTAGCAAAGTTATTATAGAGTTTGTAATAGATATGTCAAAGAGAATTGTAGTAAACTTTGTTATTTATTTTATTTTAAAGTCAGATGTAACAACTTTAGTTATTTGATATCAATAAATATTTGAGATTTAGTATTTTTTCCATAGTGGTCTGTTGGAAAATTAATGTTTGGTCTAATAATTGCATCTTCACGTTCTCGATTTACTCTGCTAAATCGGGGTATGCCATGTCTAGTCATTGTCAAGTAGAATTTGCTTTGTAAAAATTTAAATTGAAAGGTCTTGATTAAGGATCCAGTGATAATAATATGAAGTTACCTACGAAATGATTCTATTATCTTTTTAAATATAGTGGTATGACATTGAGAACTATCACATTGGAGTTATTCATTTCATTTTATTAATTTCAATTATTTAATAACATGATGCAAGATTACTAATAAAAAAGTTAAAAAATATTATGACACTCTAATGTTACCCAAAATTATACAAACGATATTTATCAAGATAATGTCTTATGCATTCATTGCTATTTTTTTTGGTAGAAGGGTGGAGCTCAAAACGGCTCCAGAAAGAGAAAGACAAGCTAAAAAACCAGAGTTTTCACACCTCTCCACACCTATCTAGGATGTGCAGCAAAAACATTTAAGGAGGTTTCCTTACAGAAAAGTAGTCCCTTGAAGCTTCACCCCTGCAAATGTTGCTCAAATCTTCAGGTAATGTAGAAGTCTAGTTGATATTAAACTTAGCAATCCTCGCTTGCTTTGCCAGCCAGTCCGCAGCCTTGTTAGCCTTTCTAACTATCAGGCACACTTTGTGAAGATGCCAGGAGTTGAGTTTGAAACTTATCTCTTTCGCTAGCTCTCTTATCTCCAAAGGAGCTTTGTCTGGTTCCTTAATGGCTTCAATAACTACATCATTGTCTCCCTCTATAATTAACCCTTCAAAACTCTAATCTAAACTTCTCTGCACTAAGTAATAAGTGTTTAGCAGCTAGGATTTATGCTTTGAGGATAGTAGATTGCTTGAGGTAGATTGCTCCTGCAGACAGAGTTGTGCCTATGTCATTTCTGAGGATAAACCCAGCACCAGAATGTACCCATTCTTGGTCTTCCTTTCTAGCTCCATCGAAATTGCCCTTTAACCAACCATTCTCTGGCTTCTCCCACCAATTCTTAAAACATATTTGCAAAGGTTCCAGCTCCTCCTGGCACAAAGAAGCAAAGTTTCCATTTCTGACATCTCTCGATGTAGAGTTCTTAACCTTCTTCTTGGCTGGCAAGTTGGCTTCAGCAAAACAAATAGCTGCTTGTAGGATGGTTTTGAACTTAAGATCACCTGGAGCATCTTTCCTCTCAAACACATGCTTGTTTCTTCTCCTCCAAATAGCCTCCAATATATAGGCAACCACTGTTTTCTTATGCGGACCTGTGAAACACCTTTCCCTGCTATTTGTACATCTGTCCCACAGATCCTCCAACCCTGCAGGAATGCCATCCCACTTGAGATGTTGAGCTGCTTCTAACCAGACCTGATTTACCCCATTACATTTAATGAATGCGTGTTCAAGATCCTCCATCTCCAATGCACAGATTTGACACCTCGGCTCCACCTGGATGTTGCACTTGTTTAAGTAAACCCATGTTGGAAGTCTCCCCCACGCCATTTTCCAGATTTGGATTTTGATTCTAGGTTCAGTTGGCCAGTTCCAGATTTCTTTCCAGGTCGATTGAAGCTCACTACCCATCTCCAGCTTGCTTCTTCTAATGTGACCATAAGCATTATTAGTGGAGAACTTTCCATACTTACCTGGTAACCAAATCCTCCTGTCCTCAGAGCTTTCACTAGAGACTGGGATTTTGAGAATTTCCATTACCAGGGCCATGGGGAACACCTCTTTTAGCTTGTTCACTATCCACCCTTCTTTATCCAGAAACATTTCTAGTTTTGAGTCCTCATGAACAACATTTATGTTGAATTCTACAGGCCATTTGTTGAGTCCTCTTCCCTTAATCCAACCATCTTGGAGAATTCTTATTTCGTTTCCATTTCCTGGTAACCAGCCGAAATCTTCTTGGTGCTTTCTGAATTCAGTGATGATTCTTTTCCAGGTGTTTGACATGGGTATGGAAGTGTAAGGGTTATCCAGTTTCCTTTTCCTCAAGTATTTATCTTTGACCATTTTTGTCCAGGTACTTCTTTGTCCATTATTTATTCTATTGACTAGTTTGAGCATCAAGGATGAGTTCAAGTCTTTCAAGTCTGTAAATCCAAAACCTCCACATTCTAATGGCAATTTTAAATTTTCCCAACCCACAAGGTACAAACCTTTCGAATCTTTGTTACCTTGCCAGATGAACTTTCTACACAATCTCTCAGTTCTTTCCACCTGACCTTTTTTGAAGTTTGTGACTGCTGCCCAATAAGTGGGAATGGCCGAGAGGGCATGTTTCACTAGGGTCACTCTAGCCGCCATGGAGAGCGTTTTCCCTTTCCACCCTTTTAGTTTGTTTTCCATAATTCTGCAAACATCTTCCATTGCTTTCTCTACTGGCCTTATGTGACTGATCTGAATTCCCAGGTACCTGCCAATAGTATTATCATTCTTCATGTGCAGACTTTTTTCTATGCCTTTTACTGACATTCTGTTCACCACCCCTCCTATCTCCAACTTGGATTTTGCAAGGTTTATGGCCTGTCCCGTCTGACTGCAATATCTATCTAACACATCTTTGAATTTTTTAATTTCTGGTACCTCTCCTTTGGCCACCAGAAGAACATCATCTGCGTACAACAGGTGGTGGATAGATGAGCTGTTGTGCTTCTCTTTGAAACCCATCAAGCAACCTTGGTCATTTGCTTGGTGCAGGTCAGCTGATAGAATTTCTGACATAAGGACAAAGAGGTAGGGCGACAAAGGATCCCCCTGTCTAAGCCCTCTTGAAGGTTTGAACCATTTGCCCGGAGAGCCATTGACTAGGATTGCCATGGAAGTGGAGTTGAGGCAGACTTGGATCCAATGTCTCCATTTTATCCCAAATCCCATTCTTTCCAATACTTGGTCAATGCAGCTCCATTCGACCCTATCATAAGCTTGTTCCATGTCCAATTTTATGAGCACTAAGTCCCTTGGTCTTCTTTTCCTATTCATGGAGTGTTCCAGTTCTTGAGCTACCAAAATGTTATCCACAATGGACCTGCCTGGAATGAAGGCAGTCTACTCAACAGAGACCAAGTGAGAGATGACTTTCCTAAGCCTGTTGACAAGGATTCTCGCAATGATTTTATAGAAATCATTGCAGAGGCTGATAGGCCTGAAATCCTGAACTCTCCTAGGATTCTCAATCTTCGGAACTAGAGCGATGAAAGTGGCATTGAAACTTCTGGGCAGTCTCCCCGATGCCAGAAAACAGTGGATTGCAAAGAAGACATCATATCTAATTACCTGCCATGCCTTTTGAAAGAAGTTTCCTGACATCCCATCCGGCCCCGGTGCCTTTCCCCCTGGTAACTGTCTGATCACTTCTTCGACTTCTTGCATTGTAACTTTCCTCTCTAGCATAGTAGCTTGCTCTGAACACAACCTTTTAAAAGGAAGGGAATTATCTAAACAAGTCAGGCTGTCCCTTTGGGAGGTCCATCTTACCTGAAAGTGATCACTTAATTCTCTACAGGTTTCCTCTTGACCTGTTAATTTTCTGCCTTCTTTGTTCAGTAATAGCTCAATTCTGTTTCTCCTTCTTCTTATGATAGTAGAAAGATGGAAGAATCTAGTGTTCCTGTCCCCTTCTTTTAACCATTGTACTCTAGCTTTTTGCTTCCATAAGACCTCTTCAAGAAGTAGAAGTTCGTTCAGCCTCCCTTCCACAACTCCCAACTTATCTTCAATTTCTTTGTTGCCTGGATTCTTCACTTCTAGAACTTGTAACAGCTGTAACTCCTCTTGGTCCCTGCTGATTTGGATTTGAAGGTTCCCCACCACCTCTTTGTTCCACCTTTTTAGGGAAGTCTTAGTTCTTCTAAATTTCTCAGACAGCATTGTCAGACCTGTTCCTCTGGTTTCTCTGCACCAAGCTCCTTTAATAACCTCCAGGCAGTCTCTTCTTTGTAACCAGAAATCCTCGAACCTGAACGGGATGGGACCTCTTTTCCCCCGGTCTCCATTGGTGTCTAGCAAAAGTGGTACATGATCTGATCCTATTCTAGAAAGGTGGGAAATTGTAGCATTTGGATAGTTTCCTCTCCAAGTAGTTGTTGCCAAAGCCCTGTCTAGCCTTTCTGAAATCCTTATGTTTCCTTCTTGCATGTTACACCAAGTGAGAGGCACCCCTTTGTAACCCAAGTCTGACAAGTTTGCTTCATCTATCCAAAGTTTGAAGTCTTTGATGCCTTGTGACTCGGAGAATTTTCTACCTCCCCTTTTCTCCTCTGCTTTAGTGATACAGTTGAAGTCACCAACAATGACCAGATTTGTGTAAGCATCTACAGCTGTGATTAGCTCTTCCCAGAGGAGTCTTCTTTCCCTCCAGTTTGTGCTGGCGTAGACTCCTGCCATCACCCAATCCTCACCAGAGTCTAGATCATTAAACACCAAGAAGACTGCTTGGGGAGAGTAGTTGATGGTGTCTACAAGCCTAGTCCCCGATTCCCAGCACAACAACATACCCCTAGCTTTGTTATTTGGCTTAAATCTGCAGTACTCCCAGCCTCCACCCAACTTATCCACGATTAGTGGATCCTGGCCAACCTCCTCAGCCTCATGAGTTTCCACCAAGAAGATAACAGACGCCTCTGATTTATTCACCACCTTCTTTAACAATCTACAGTAACTGGCCCTCCCCACCCCTCTACAATTGTGGAATAATATCTTCATTGGAAAGGGGTGGAAAAGGAGTTACCTGCCTCCGAGCACTTGTTGGCATCCGAGGAGATGCGGCATCTAGCCTGATGCAGCCTCCTGTTCCTGTCTCTTCTTTCCAAGGATCTTCCTCTGCGCCAACGGTCCTTGGAGGCACGTAAAGCAGGGCTTCCACTACGGGCTTCCAAAGGCTGACGACTGGATCTGGAACCACTTCTTCTATGGGGCAAAGAAGCACTAGGAGAGGGGGAGGAGGTTGGAGTCGCAGAGAACAGTAGAAGGTTGTTCTTGTCCACCACTTCCCCTTCTTCCACTTCTTCTGCCTACTTCCCCCTCCCCTTAGCTACCGCCCACCAATCGCTCCTCCTCGGGGCTAGGGCTTTCCTCAGGGAGTCGTTGGCCCCCTCCTTGACCGCATTAAGGCTTTGTCCACTCCCCTGCGCCGGTGACCCAGTTCCTTCTGGGCCGCCGTCGCCAGAAGACCTGGATAACGGCCCACCCAGGACGTCACATGTCCCCCTTCCACACGCCAGCTTTTCCCACCTGAGACCGTCTCCAAGCGAGCCTCCCACTTTCAAATTTGCCTCGCTCGTGACCTCTGCCACATCCGGAAGCAGTGGCACCTCAAAACCCGGCGGACGTGACAGCTCGCTACTACTAGAAACTGTCATACCACTGGAGAAGTCTTGTTGACCCCCTTCTTTCCTTTTCCTTGCTACTTGATTCCAACCCTCTTCCCCACCTGGATTTGCTGCAAATTTTCCCCCTATGGCACCTCGGTCCTCGGGGACAAAGGAATTTACCACTGGAGTCCTTCGCCGGCGCCACCCCAGCTTGGTCGGACACCCTGAGCTCCGGTGGCCCTCTAGATTACAAGTGAAACAGCGGTCCCTCTTCCCAGGGATGTGCTCAAAAAGGAAATTCTGCCAAAATTTCCCTTGATCATCCACTACCCAAACCCCCTCCGGCAGCTCTCGGTCCAGCTTGATTTCCACACACACCCTGGCAAACAATCTCCTGTCTCCCTTGAGGGTTAGACTGTCCACTTTGATCGGCCTCCCTGCCGCAGAAGCAATGGAGTATAGGCATTTTCTGTCCCAAAATTCCATCGGGAGCTTTGGGAGTCTCACCCAGACCGCCATGGAATCCACCTTCAACTCTGCCGGGTTTAATCTGGGAGTCCATCTCTGGACTGCTACCGGGTAACCTTTGCAAGACCAGGGGCCTTCCCCTAACGCTTCATCAACATGACTGCTCTTCTTCAGCTTTGCCACCACCACTCCAGAAGCTAGGACGGTGAAGGTGGGTTCCCACCTGGCCCAAATTCTGCTTAACTCCGAAGCAAGCAAGTCCTCCCTCAACGGAAAGCCTCCCCCTCCCCCCCAGGACCAAGCAACCACTGCATTTTTCCAGGCTTCCCTGTTAGCCTTTAGCGAGCTTTCACTGAAGATGACCTCTTGATGAATAAGCTTTCCTGCTTCCTTGTCTTGGTCCTGGAAGTATTCACCTTCCTCGCCATTCTCGCATGGACCTCTAACCACATCTTTCCATTGTCTGACTGGAGAATCTTCGCTTCTTGATTCCTTAACAGACTTCGGCAGCCGTGGCAGGCTGGAGATAGTCACCTCTCCTTCAGCCACGGGGACGCTTCCCGTTTCCAGAACAACTCCAGGGCCCTTAACACCTCCCGGAAACTCCAGTTGCCCATCCCCACTGAAGACAGGAAGGGAGGGGCTGGGGGGGGGGGGGGGACATGGAAACTCCCCCCGCAGGGGAGACACCCCCGCAAGGAAGGGCCCCCGCAGAAGCAGACAGGAAGAAGCTCCCCCGCAGTTCTTACTTAATTGATAAATTATATAAATTATATTTGTTGCATATAACAATCAGTTCTTACTTAATTGATAAATTATATAGGAGAGCCTTGAACAGTTTATTTTTTGAATAGTATTTACTTCTTTTATAATGCAGACACCTATATGATTAGTTTACATGGGACTAAGATTTAAGATCCGTAAAATCTCATGTAAATAAAGATTTTCGAGGAAGACTTCATACAATAGCTAATTTGATACCATTGAAAAATTAATTTATAATTTTTTATCTAAAATAATAGATTTTAGAATCTTTGATGAGACTTCGTAAATTATTTTCTTGAATTTCTCTTTTCATGTAGATTTTTATTAGTGTGACTACAATATCTACTTTTATTCTTAGTGTCTGATGCTTGGAACCTGATGTCTGGCCTGGCATTAGGCACCGATTGGTGGCCAGTGCCCGGCGGCCAATGCTCGACGATCAGCAATCCGGTGTTTGGCATCCGACACTTGGTGGTCGGCAACCCTGCGCTCGGTGGCCACATCCGACACTCAGTAGTCAGCAACTCGGCGTCCATCGGCCGCAGCTGGGAACTCGACGGCCGACGTCTGACGCCCAGTGGCTCGTAACATGGTGGTCGACTTTTGATGCCCGACGACTAACAACTCAACATTCGGTGGCTGTTATCCGACGCTTGGTGGTCGGCGGTCGGCACCGAGAGTCCGACGTTTGGCGCCCAGTGTTTGACACTCTACGCTCGATAGCCGACGTTGAACAGTCAGTGATTAGGTGATCAACATATGAAACACATTTTTATTTTTGTTTATTTTTTATTATTTTTTAAAAATTATTTTTAATAATTATTATTCTGAAAATTAAACACCAAAATTTTTTTCAAGAAAAATATTTATCATGGGTACCAAATAGATAATTATATTTTTTATTTTTCTGTAAAAGTGATTCTTTGAAATTTTTTTTCTTATAACATATATTTTATAAGCAACCAAATGGACCGTTCCAGAATCACTTATTACTTGACATGTCAAGAGTTGTCTACCTCATCTATTGATCCACGTCACATGCTTATAATATGGGGAGACAATGCCGACAAGCTGTAAAGCAACGTCAATAAGACTGGGTGTTAACCGAGATGAGGTAGATTGTTCGTTTGTTCACCTTATTTATTGGTTAATGTTTATGCCCATGCAACATGATGTCGTAAGATGATAGCAAAGATAAAGAGGATTGTTTGTCCACCTTATTTATTGGTCCACAACAGGTTTGCATGACATGATATAGTAGAATGACAGTGACTAGCTACTAGGCTGCAAGTGACGGTGGTGTCGTGGTGGATAGTTGGCAGCCAATATTTATTAGACAATGTTATATTCTACCATTAATCTCGATGATGACAAATTAAGCTATGTGATTTTAGCTTTTAAACAAACTTATTGAATTTTGCTAATTTGATAGGTCTAAGAAGGTCCATCTCATTGTGATGATTACTAACAACTCATTATATATTTTAGAAGATGACTTTTAATATTTCATTGTGATATGAAAAAAAAGGTAAGTCTAAAAGTTGATGATAGGCAGGGAATTAAGCTTGCAACTCAAATGTGGGACATGTGAATCGCCTAATAGAGGTGGTCCACCTTTTTTTTTTCACTATCAATCAAATATGCACATGATAACAAGATGGTCAACCAACTCATCCTAGGCGGTCCACCATTTTCTTTAGTAACATTCCACTTTTTTGCAGATTGCTCTCCAACAGTTGACTAACCCCATCAAGATTAAGACTGTTCATAATACGGTTCAAATCGAAAAATCAAACTGAACCGACCGGTTCGGTTCGGTTTCGTGAGTCAAGTGGTTCAGTTCGATTTCAAGTTAGAGAATCGAAATGAACCGAATATAGATATATAATTATATAAATAAAAAAATTTTATTAAAAAAAATGGTAGCACAGCGGAGGGTGGCGTCGCGCGCCCTCCGCGCACCTGGTGGTCGCAAGTTCGAGGGATAGTTTTGGTTTTTTTTTTTTTTTTAATAAAAACACCAGAAAAATGCCAGAAAAACACCAGAAAAATGCCAAAAGAGTGGATTTCGGTTTGAACCGAACCGAACCGGTTCGGTTCGCCGTATGAGTTCGGTTCGATTCGGTTTCCTCCAAAAATGGAGGAAACCGAACCGAACCGAACCGTGTACACCCCTAATCAAGATGATCCACTATATTTGCCATTTGTCAATGTGTTGAGGAAAGTCTGGGTGGTCTGGTAGTTTATAAGGGATAGGATGGGTTCTCATTAGGCCTCGGCCTGCAAGTATAGTCAGCACAGGGAGAGTCTACGAGCCCAACATGATGGTGGCTCTTTTGGACATACCAACCTTGAGTTATCAGTCCAAAGGTTATGAAATGACCCCTTTCAGTATCACACATGATGCTCCATTATTGTCCAACCCTGTCGCATTATGGCATGTTAGACATGTTGGGGATGTGTACCTGATGCGGAAGCCATCCCACATGCGAGGAGGAAGACGATGTCGGAAGAAGATGTGTACGGACGCCGGGAAGGGAGACGCGTAACTCGCTGCGCTCTCCGTCTGGTTTCCTCTCCCTATATGACTGTTGCCTGTGTGACCTGATGGAGAGTCTCACATATATTTATAGAGTAGGAGGGACCAGTCCCAATGGGCCTGAGCAGGATCCCACCCATAACAGGATCCTAATGGGCACTTAATGGGTTAAGCCCAATAACATGTTCCTTTAACTGGACCTAATGGTGTGTCTTAAGTTGTGCGGCCCAATACAAGTGGACCATAATATCGGGTAAAACCCAACATTCTCCCACTTGGTCCAACTTGTTACAAGTACATCAAATCTTCCTTTGAAAATATACATATAATATAGACTGATGTAGTTTTAAAAGGACTCTTGAAGATTTGATGTCTTGGACTTGCACCTGAAGGGAAAAACACGGTATATGCGTGCATAATTAAAAACCAAAACCACACACCACTCTAATTAATGGAACCTGAAGAGTTCAAATATAGTAAATCAAATGACAGAGATCATGGTGGTAAATGCATTCAAATCACACACCACCTTCCATGTACCACAATGCCACCAACTCACTACAACTGAACATCAAACCTGAAATTATAGATAAACTCAAACTTAATGTTTATTTGTTGGTCACCACTTAAGCATGCATTCTACCAACCCATAGCCAACATGTATACACAAATAAATGGAATAGGCAGAAAACAATAGAAGAATCATGACATTGATGTGATCACAAATAACAACATAATGTCAACTGAAAGTGTCATAACATATCGAGAGAGCTTATAAGACCCATCCGAATCACATGACTACAAAAGACGCTAGCAGGTAGTCCTTTAGTGAGAGGGTCAACAACCATAAGATCTATCCCAATATGTTCTATACACACTTCATGATTCCTCACTCTATCTCTAAGAGAAAAATACTTTATATCCAAGCCTCTACCACCCTTAGATGCTTTATTATTCTTAGAGAAGAAAACTGCGGTGGAATTTGATGATCAGTCCATCCCCATATAATATAATTTAATTATATACAATTTTGGTGATTAACAAAACCCTAACAATCATTTTCTAACAAGTTTTTCTGAAGTTCATCCACAGGGAATAAGTCAAGCAAAATCTGTAAGTTATGTTGCCCAGCTAGCAAGCCCAGAGGGGGGGTGAATGGGATTCTTAAAAAGTGATTATCTAAACCTGTCAACAAAAACGTTCACACAAAACACTACGTTTGACTGTTAGTGTTAGTAGTAAAGAAAACAACAATCACAAACAAGCAACCGCACTACACAAGGATTTTATCCTGGTTCGGACCTCCTCTCCACAAGAGTCCTACGTCCAGTCCCTGAGCAACAACTCAGGATTCCACTACCCAAGGGTACAGTCCCCCTCAAAGACACTTACACATCCAGCCGCAGCTGGCATTCTCTTCTTCACCTGAAGAGGAATACAACACCCTGGAACCCAGGTCTTCCTTCAACACGAAGGGAATACAATCACCTGTTTCAACAGGTCCTCTCTTCACCCCAGAAGAGGAACTTCACAGGAATGTGAATGAAGGCAAAATGCCCCCAGACCTGATTTACAACAAGTATCAGATATGAGGCTGAGAGAGAAAGATCTACAAAAGCGAAGTCTCTCAGAACTCAAAAAAGGCTCTCTAAATGGTTTTGACAAGAACACAGAGAGCAAGAGCTACAAGGATTGGAATGGACAGAGGCTCTTCTTCTTCTAAGACTGATTGGCTTGAACGCTTCTCTATCAAGTTGATCATTTCAAAAGTTCTTCCTCAAAAGTTATCTTCCAAGAGTTTTGAGTCTTGTATTTATATCTTCTCTTGAGGAAGTAGCCGTTGATATGTTCGTTGTCTCTATACTCTGGTATACGTTAGACTGCATGGTATTGTAGAGATTCCAGTCAATGGTTCTTTACGTTCCACACATGCAAAGAGAAGATCTTTCTCGATATCCTTCATCTTCCATTTTGTCCAACATTGTAAACGGTTGTGCTGTCAGAGACATGCATACAATAAATGCTAAATGATAGACAGCTATGCTGTCTCTTGTTGTCAGTCAACGTCAGAATGAATATACATCAAAATAGAAATATCAATTTGTTTTCCAAAAAAATGTTTCTAATATAGGCATAGGAATAGAAGATGTCTGTGCATGCATTGTGCAGTGAAATGTTCAGTCATAATAAATACATGGATATCAGAGAAAAAGCGAGGGAAGACTTTTGACTTTCAAAATATTTGAAATACGTTTAAATATCAAGTCGTTATAACTCATGAAATCGTTGTGAGTATGACTTATGAAATCGTTATGTGAATAAGTCAATGTTTATGTAAATCGTTGCACATGTATAAACAAATCGATGTGAACACAAATCGTTATACAATCATAACCAAATCGTTGTAGAGACAAATCGTTACGAGAGTATAAGAAATCGTTATGAGCAAGTCGTCATGAATGAGTTGTTATAACCAAATCGTTGTTTCGCTTATCGAGTCGATGTAGTGATCAAATCGTTGTTTTGCTTTATAGAATCATTACACAGACCAAGTCGTTGTTGTGACTTATCGAATCGTTACAACAAACAAATCGTTGTGTAACTTATCGAGTCGTTATACTGACCAAGTCGATGTGGAACTTATTGAATCGTTATGAAGATCAAATCGATGTGGAACTTATCGAATCGTTATGAAGACCAAATCGACGTGGAACTTATCGAATCGTCATGAAGACCAAATCGGTGTGGAACTTATCGAATCGTTATGAAAGCAAATCGTTGTGAGATCAAAATCGTTATGCTCACTTAACGAATCGTTGTGAGATCGAAATCGTTATGCTCACTTAGCGAATCGTTGTGAGATCAAAATTTTTGTTCTCACTTTTCGAATCATTGAGAAACCGAATCGTTGTGAGAGCAAATCGTTGTTCTCATTTATCAAATCGATGCGGTGATCAAATTGTTGTGATATCGAAATCGATATGCTCACTTAGCGAATCATTGTGAGATCGAAATCGAAGCAACACTTATGAAATCGTTATGAAATGGAAATCAGTATGATACTCAATAAATCCTTGTGGAAATGAAATCGATAGAAGTGTGGAAATCGTTATGATTCTAATGAAATCGTTGTAACATAAAGAAAGCCGATGTGTACGTAGACAAATTACTTACTCTGAACTTTAAATACTATAGGGTAAGAATACTTACAAGTTTTTCTTGATTTTCCTTGATTTATTTCCTATGCCTAGACTTCATAAAAACTTGTTAGATCATACTTTATTTGAGTTTTGTTGATCACCAAAATAGATATGTAATTTATTTAATTACATGGGGATGAACTGATCATCAATCTCCCCCTTTTTAGTGTTGACAAAACATAACATAAACACAATGGTTCTGAAATAGGTCTAAGTAAAATGAGTTAATGAAATCTGAAGAATATATTTCAGAATGTTTATCCCTTTTTGTCATCTAAGCAAAAAGATATATAGATGAAACAAAGAAATCAAGAGAAAAGATAAATGAGAGGCAAAGATGATGTTTGTATTACTCTTGAGGGGGTACAGGACGGTAGAAGGCAGGAGACAGAAGAGAGGAATGATGAGAAATGATTTCCCAAGCCTTAAGTTCCTGCTCTTCAAAGAATTGCCAAAAGACCCCACAAGCTACAGAATAGGAAGGCCCCATGATAGGAACCATCCTCTGGAGATGAAGGTCCCGCTGCTCTTCTAAGAATTGAGCATAGCGTTCTCTATCAAAGGAAACTTTGTAAAAGCTGGATTTCCCAAAACTGGCGCAGGAGAGGAACTGATTGATTGAGATAGGATAGAAGATCTGCTTCTGCTTCAATTTTCTTCTCATGGCAACATAAACCTTGTATCGCTCAGTCCAAGTATCATAAGAAGCCCTAATAAGGTGAATGGAATTTGAATCAAGAAATTCACCAGCAAACAGAAAAGGTTGATTTGATTGAGCCTAATATTGATAGCCTTGAGCTGCTCAGCAGTGAGGGGGTAAGCCTTTTCCCATTCTGAAGGAGATAATCGTTCACATTCAGATAAGATAGGAGCAAGAACATCAGACTTGATGAAGCCCCGATGATACTCTCTGTAGACAAATCTGCGAAAGGAAAGGGAGAGGCCTTTCTCTACTGAAATCCTGGTCATAACTTGAGCATATCTTTCAAAAATCAACGAGCCAACGACAGACTCCATGATGAGAGAATGAAGAGGGGGCAAGAACACCACAGCTGGAATCACTAAGGTGGCAAAGTCTACCTTGATGGAGTCTGAATGAGCATCTCTCGAACCAAGAGCATCAATAGCTTGCAGGAATTGGCCAAGCTGAACCTCAGGTAGGTTGTTGAGATAATAGAAGTCACAGTACATCTGGAAGTGCCGGATAAGTTTGATTTCTTTCTGAACAAAGGGCCCTCAGGTGTTCTTGTGAAGAATCTAGAACCATTCAGACAGAGACAGAGGGTGATCTCTAGGTGGATATCTGGCTGCTTGAGCTCGAAGAAACTAGCTGTAAAGAGGTTTTTGACCCCGAGCCCACTGCTCTTTTGATTTGACGTCATCCAAGGAGAAGATTTTGGCTTTTTCAGCCTTGGTGCGAGAAGTAAAAGGAAGAATGACATTTAAATGGTCAGTGAGGTTGAGAGTTGGAAGTCCAAGGATGGTAGCAAAGGTGGTTTTCTGGAGATATTCATGATAGAGAGGCTTGTTTTTATTTACAACAATAAGGGAGAACCAGGAGGTGGAAATTTAGGTTCAGAGGAAACATAAGGGTTTGAAGAAAGTTTCCTCTTCTTAGGAACATGGCTGGAAGAGCCAGTCCTATGGCTATGAGTGCTGACTTGCAGAACTGATCGAACAATTGCTTCTTCAAATTCATCTTTGATGTCCTATATTTCAACATGTTCAATTTGAGCACCCTTAGGAATAATGGTTACAAAGGAGGGAGGAGTAGGAGGATGTAGGAATGACTGAGGTGTAGAGGGAGGTATATCAGATGGTCCAGAGGAGGAGGAACCAGAAGAGGAGGCTCCAGCTGATGAGGAGGCTGGAGGAACCTCAAAAGAAGGAGGAGGTGGAGGAATGTGAGTGGAGGAGGCAGGAGATGAGGAGGACTGGGAAGGAAATGGTGTAGGAGAGAAAATATTTTTGGGAAGAGGTTATTTGAAGGTGGTAGGAGCAGGAGGTGCTGTAGAGGAGGATGGTGGAGAAGGGGGTGCTGGTGTAAGAAGAGGAGAAGAGCTAGGGGGCTCAGGGGCTGCAGCCTGGTCTTCTGCTCTTGCTGGAACAGTCTCAGACACCACTGGCCCTGATGGCCCAGACTCATCCAAGCTTGGCCCTGGTGGCCCTGACATTGACTGATCTTGCTCAGCTTCCAAAGGCCCTGATGTCTGGACACTCTCTGCTTCAATTGGCCCTGATGGCCCTGCAGTCTCTTCAGAATTTGGCCCTGTTGGCCGAACCTCTTCATCTGCTAGCCTTGGCCTTGATGGCCAAACATCTTCCTCTACTTGACTGGGTCTTGACTCCTGAGGAATTGAGGGAGCAGGAGTGGCATGCACGGATGATTGTGTTTTTACCACATTTGAAATATCGGACAAGATAGCCTTCATGCTTCCCATTTCATTCTTTATCCATCTCAAAACAGATTTTACCATACCCATTTATATTGCTGAAGAATTCTGGCTTGTGTAAATAGAGGCAACATCGGATTGCATAGAGGAAAGACTTTTGCCTTGATCATCCAATCTGCGAACTATTGGCTTCAAGAGGACCTTCAATTCTTTTTGCCCGAGCCTTCGGTGCGAGAGAGGGATCTCAGAGGCTATCCCTTTCCCTCTGTCACTTGCCCTAGCAACAGGCTCCACATTTTCAACATGTATCTCTTCTTGAAATTGAGCATCAGCAGGGGCATTAGTAGTGTGCTCCCTGTGAGTTTTTGCTTCTTTTTCAACCAAGTGCTCCCCCTCAATAGGAGCATCCTTCATCAAGATATCCTCACTGTGGCCTACTGCCACATTTTCAGCCACAACTTCTTGCTCCCCCTGAACGGGAGCTTCTTCCATCACAACATCTACAATGTGGCTTGGCGCCACAATCTCTGGACTGACTTCCACAGAAATCTGCTCTTGCTCCCCCTGAGTGCTGGGAATAGAGTCCAGCACATTTCTAAGAATTGAAGCTACCATGGAGGTGGGGGTGGCAGCCTCTTCAACCTGCCCAACAGGCTCAATGTGTTCTAGAGGAATGTCCTCAATCCTGCTTGAGCTGGTCATTGGCTCTTCGATGCGGATTTCTGCTGCATTTTCCTGAACATCTGCTGATGTTGCTGCTTGTTCTTCCTGTATCACTGCACTTTCTATCTAGACAACTTCCTGCTGCTCTTGGACTGTTGGTGCTGCTACCGCTGCTTCTTCTTGGACTTCCTGGGCTTCGCCAATAATGGCCTCGCCTTCAGCCGCTGAGGTTTTTGTCCATACCCCATCTACTAAGGAAAAACCACTCTTCTTTAGGTTTCTGCTTCGAATTGCTTGACCCATCTTCTCAGAAACTGCTCCAACAAGACTAATCTCATAATGCTGGAAAATCTTGGTTAGCAAATGAGCATATGAAAGGGACACATTTAATTTGCTTTTCTTGTCCCAAATATGAGCATTTGCGAATTTCATCCTCTCCAAAATGACCTCTGCCATGTCAATACTCTGATTCTGGATGGTCCAGAACATTATATCGGAGTCCGCCTTAGTACAATGGGGAAGGTGGCACTCCTGAGAACCAAGATTTGACACACGATAAAGTGTAGGATTCTATTGAAAGCATTCAACTGGTTAATGCCAATCTTTCCATCCTTGAGCTTGTACTCGGGACCAACTATCCTCAAACCCTTAGCCTGAACATCGACGGTGTTTACCCCGCTGTGACCGGTGGTAGAAACACCAAACAGAGACTCCAACAGCTCATAGGTGATGCTAATCTGGATTCCTTTGACAGAGGATGTCAAGGACCCATCGACCTCTGACTTCAGACAAACATAAAATGCTTTAACCAGGTCCGGGTAACTTGCCTCTGAAAGCGTTGCTAACTTGGTCCACTTCATTCTTTGCATAGCTGCAACGATGCTGTGCATCCCATTCTTCTTCAGATCAGCAATATCAACTGCCTTGTTCCCGCACATCTTCATCTTCACGGTTGTAAACCTTTCCTGCTGCTCTGCGGTGAGGAAAGCAGCCCCATAGCCTCCGATGGTGCTGGAAACTCCAGAAACGACCATGGTTTTGAGCAAGAGAGGGTTCTGGAAGGTCGTGAAGAAGATTGGAGCAAAAGCCCTCAGGAAATTTTTCGTGG
Organism: Colocasia esculenta; assembly: GCA_014218235.1. Classification (NCBI taxonomy): domain Eukaryota; kingdom Viridiplantae; phylum Streptophyta; class Magnoliopsida; order Alismatales; family Araceae; genus Colocasia; species Colocasia esculenta. The sequence continues at coordinate 66,030,955 of CM024764.1, read as the reverse complement.
GAAGGGATGGAAGCTTTGAAATCGCACAGAGTCGATGCCAGAGTCGATAGAGCTTATCGTCTCAGGCAAGTTGAAAGAGATGAGAGCGAGAGGTGAATCGATATGGCACAGATTTCGGGTTTTATCAGATAAAGATAAAGTGACTTTTGAGAAGATGGGGCCATAAATGCAAAAAATGACAAAAGAGAGACATGTTCGAGATGAATAAATATTTTTAAATTAATGAACCGTCACAGATATTTATGATGCAAGTAATCTTTAAGGATTTTACTCAAATTCATGGGAGAGAATAATTATTATTCTGAAATAATTAGTATTTCAGTTACATACAGATAAATCTATCACAAATTACACATACCTAATTCCCTTCTAAGAGACGTAAATCTCTCTTCAGGTAAGGCCTTTGTGAAGATATCTGCTAACTGATTTTGAGTATAAACAAAGGAAATATCTATATTACTATTGGCTACATGATCACGAATAAAATGATATCTAACCTCTATATGCTTTGTCCTTGAGTGCTGAACTGGATTCTTGGTGAGATTAATTGCACTAGTGTTGTCACACAGCAAAGGAATTGTCTTGATATGTAGCCCATAATCCTCAAGTTGCTGTTTAATCCATAAGAGTTGTGTACAACAGCTTCCAGTATCCATGTACTCAGCTTCAGCTGTTGATAGTGCTACTGAATTTTGCTTCTTTGAGGACCATGAAATTAGACATCCTGCAAGAAATTGACAACATCCACTAGTGCTTTTTCTATCTATCTTGCATCCAGCATAGTCAGCATCAGAGTATCCTACTAAATTGATTTCACATGATTTTGGGTACCACAATCCTAGATCATGAGTTCTAGCTAAATATCTAAAAATCCTTTTGACACTAATTAAATGAGACTCTTTAGGATCTGCCTGATACCTGGCACACATGCATACACTAAATAATATATCAGGTCTACTTGCAGTTAAATAGAGTAAAGAACCTATCATTCCTCTGTAGAGCTTTTGGTCTACCTTCTTACCATCCTTGTCACTGTCTAGCCTTGTAGATGTGCTCATTGGTGTTGATAGTGGCTTGGCGTTTTCAAACCCAAATTTCTTCAATAATTCTTTCGTGTACTTTGCTTGACAAATGTGTGTTCCTTCATTTCCTTGCTTGATTTGCAATCCGAGGAAGTAGTTGAGCTCCCCCATCATGCTCATTTCGAATTCTCCTTGCATAAGTCTCTCAAAATACTTGCAAAAAGATTTGTCAGTAGAACTAAATATTATATCATCTACATAAATTTGTACAAGTAATACATGTTTGATTTTAAACTTAACAAATAAAGTACTATCTACTTAACCCTTGATAAAACCATGATTCAATAAAAATGCACTGAGCCTTTCATACCAAGCTCTAGGTGCTTGCTTTAATCCATACAATACTTTATACAACTTGAAAACATGATTTGGAAAATCAATATCTTCAAAACTGGGAGGTTGTTCTACATAAACTTCCTCCTTTATATAACCATTTAGAAATGTTGATTTAACATCCATTTGAAAAAGTTTTAAACCCAATGCAGATACATAAGCAAGTAAAATCCTAATTGCCTCAAGTCTAGACACTGGTGCATAGGTTTCATCGAAATCTATGCCTTCCTCTTGGGAATAGCCTTGAGCTACCAGCCTGGCCTTGTTTCTTGTGATCACACCAGCTTCATCTAATTTGTTCCAGAACACCCATTTGGTGCCAATCACAGGATAATCTGATGGTCTTGGAACAAGGGACCATACCTGGTTTCTCTTGAACTGATTAAGTTCATCGTGCATGGCTAATATCCAAGATTCATTAGACAGTGCTTCATTGATTGTCTTAGGCTCTATTTGCGATACAAAAGCTAAGTAATCACAAGGAATTACATTACCTCTGGTTCTTGCCCCAGCTGATGGATTGCCAATAATGTTATCCAGTAGGTGATCTTTCTTGTATCTCCATTCCTTTGGAAGATTACCATGTGATATATCTTTTTGTTGTAGATCTTCTAAGGGTGGATCTTCCTTGTCCTCGATGGATGTGTTCTTTAACTTTTTGGACAATTCATCTGTATCATCAACATCACTATCTACTTCCTTTCTCAAGGAAGGGTTAGTTTCATCAAAGATAACATGTACTGATTGTTCAATTAATAAACTTCACTTATTAAATATTCTATATCCTTTGGGTTTAGAAGCATACCCCATGAATATACCTTCATTTGATTTTGAGTCTAGCTTACCAAGGTCCCTTTTTCCATTGTTGTGGATGAAGCAAGGACATCCGAAGGTTCTGAAGTGACTGATCCTTGGTTTCTTCTACTTGAATAGCTCATATGCAGTCTTCTTTAGAATCGGCCTGATCATCACTCTGTTGATTATATAGCACGATGTGTTGATAGCTTCGCCCCAAAAATATCTTGGTAAGTTATACTCTGACAGCATTATTCTTGCCATATCCAATAAGGTTATGTTCTTTCTCTCAGCAACTCCATTTTGTTGTGGTGTCCTTGGTGCTGAGAAATTATGTTCTATTCCTTGATCATCACAGAACTTTGCAAATTTCTCATTTTGAAACTCTCCTCTATGATCTGATCGAATACTGATAATGCTCTACTTCTCATCTTTCTGAACTTTCTTGCTGAAACTAACAAAGCTATCAAATGTTGTCATCCTTGTGCTCCAAGAAAGATACCCATGTAAATCTGGAATAGTCATCTACTATGACGAATCCAAAGTTCTTTCCTCTAAGACTTGTGGTTCTCATTGGTCCAAATAGGTCCATATGTAGTAATTCCAATGGTTTTGAAGTTGTTACCACTGTCTTTGACTTGAAGGATGATTTAGTGTGCTTTCCTTTTGCACACGGCCCACAGATGCCTTCCATTTTTGTACTTACTTTGGGCAGTCCTTCCACTAGATTTCTCTTGATTAGCTTTCTAATTCCATCTAAGCTACAATGACCCAATCTTCTATGCCAAAGTTCTTTTGACTGCTCTTTGTTTGCTGCCAGACATACATCTTGATCTTTCAATTCTTCTAAATAGAGCACATACAAATTCTTTTCCCTGTTGGCTTCAAACACAACTGCACCATTTTTCATGATACTACACTTTGATTCTTGAAACTTAATCTGATGCCCTTTTTCACATAGCTGGCTGATGCTGATAAGATTGTGCTTGAGTCCTTTTACACAAAGTACAACTTCAATAATGATTTTTCTTTGACTGCCAACTGATCTGCAACCTATCACTGTTCCTTTACCATTGTCACCATATGTTACTGTGCCTTCTTTAGCTTCAAGGTGAGAGAACAGCTTCCTGTTGCCTGACATATGCTTTGAGCATCCGCTGTCCAGGTACCACTTAGATGCTCGAAGGCTTCCCTGTAATGAAAACACTAAGCTTTAGGTACCCAAGTTCTTTTGGGTCATGGCTGGTTAGTATCATCATTTTTCCGTTTAATTATCCATTTTATATGTTTGGTTGGACAAGTTATTTTAATGTGACCTAGTTTGTTACAATGGCTACAATAAGACGTTTTACTTATTTTTTCAGTTGGAATATATTTAAGATTAGACTTGTATGCAGTATCTTGTTCAGCTATAAACTTGGGTGTTATATATATCTTAGGATGTACTACGGCTTCTTCATTATCAGGAGGGGTGTATCCTAAGACATATTTCTTCTTTTCTGACCTTCTAGCTCCCTTTAGTATTAATGTAGTTTTTCTGTTTGTAAACTTTTCTAATGTGCTTGATAATTTTTCATTTTCTTTTGTTAGTGTGTTAATTTCTTGATTTAGTTTACTTACTATTTCTAGGTTTTCCAGTCTTGCTATTTGTTCATTTTTCTTTTTCAAATCCTCACACACTAATTCGTTTCTTCTTTTAAGTTCAGTAATTTATTTTTCTAATTGCTCATTTTCAGATTTTAAATCAGAATTGGTGTTTTCTAATTAAGCATGATTTTTCTTGCTGACTTTTAATAGTTTACACACATCTTTGTATTTACTATATAGTTCGTTAAAAGCATCTTCTAAACTATCGGATTCAGATTCATTGCATGATGAAAAAGATGAGTCAAAGGATACCTTATCATCAACATTTGCTATGAAGGCCAGGTTGGCCTTTTCTTCTTCCTCTTCGCTTGAGCTCAACTCATTGTCTGAGTCGCTGCTGTTATCCCAAGCAGCTGCCATGACTTTCTTTTTGTATCTTCTGAGCCTTCTGGAGCTGTCTTTCTTTCTGACTTCAGTCTTCTTTAGCTTTGGACATTCTGCTTTGATATGTCTGGGCTTCTTGCACTCATAGCAGATGGGCTCAGCTTTCTTTGAGTTTTTACCTTCTGGCTTCTTAAAATCTTTGTTTTTCTTGAAGTGTCTCCTTCTAGGCTGGTACTTCTTTCGCAAGAATCCTTTGCAGTCTTCTGGAGAGGAGAGCTTCTTCATCTTCACTACTTTCCATGCTTTCCTTGTCATCTGAAACTTCTTCTGATGTGTCTTCTTCAGCTTTGAGAGCATTGGTGTTTTTCTTTCTGCTTGAGGACTCTCCCAACCTCTCCATGTTGATCTCATGAGCCATTAGGGACCCAATGAGTTTCTCCAGTGACATTCTTTTTATATCATTTGCTTCTTCGATAGCTGTTACTTTTGGAGTCCACGAGGCTGGTAGAGATCTTAGAATTTTTCTTACCATATCTCCCATTTCATAGTTCTTTTCAAGACCAGCCAATCCGTTTGTGATGTCTGTAAATCTGCTGTACATCTGTGTAATTGTTTCTTCTGGCTACATCTAGAACCTCTCATACTGTGTCACCAAAATATCTATTCTTGTCTCTTTTACTTTATCCGTGCCTTCATAGGTGATTCTCAACTTTTCCCACATCTTCATAGCGGATTTGCAGGCTGAAATTCTGTTGAACTCCTTCTTGCTAAGAGCGCAACACAATATGCTCATAGCCTTGCAGTTGAGAGAGATCTTCTTCTTATCATCTTCTGCCCATTTGTCTTTCTCATTTGTAACCAGAAGATCTCCTTCTTCTATAATAGACCAAATCTGATAATCGAGCCCTTGAAGGAAAAATTCCATTCGTGTTTTCCAGTAGGTATAATCTTCACCATCGAACAATGGTGGTCTGTTGACGGACTGACCCTCGAAATGCCCTTGAGCTGCCATTGATCTTTTCTCTTCAGATCGTTAGACCTTCTTTGTCGAAGAGACTCGCTCTGATATCACTTGTTGCCCAGCTAGCAAGCCCAGAGGGGGGGGGGTGAATGAGATTCTTAAAAAGTGATTATCTAAACCTGTCAACAAAAACATTCACACAAAACACTACGTTTGACTGTTAGTGTTAGTAGTAAAGAAAACAACAATCATAAACAAGCAACCGCACTACATAAGGATTTTATCCTGGTTTGGACCTCCTCTCCACAGGAGTCCTACGTCCAGTCCCTTAGCAACAACTCAGGATTCCACTACCCAAGGGTACAGTCCCCCTCAAGGACACTTACATATCCAGCCGCAGCTGGCCTTCTCTTCTTCACCTGAAGAGGAATACAACACCCTGGAACCCAGGTCTTCCTTCAACATGAAGGGAATACAATCACCTGTTTCAACAGGTCCTCTCTTCACCCCAGAAGAGGAACTTCAAGGAATGTAAATAAAGGCGAAATGCCCCTAGACCTGATTTACAACAAGTATCAGATCTGAGGCTGAGACTGAGAGAGAAAGATCTACAAAAGCGAAGAATCTCAGAACTCAAAAAGGGCTCTCTAAATGATTTTGACAAGAACACAGAGAGCAAGAGTTACAAGGATTGGAATGGACAGAGGCTCTTTGTAAGGCCCTCGAATTTTGTTGTATTACTTTATTACGTGTAAATAATTCATGCTTGTGTATGCATAGATGTACGTATCTACGTACGTATTAACTAGTTATACTTATGTGTGCATGTGTATAATTAGTTGTAAATAGTGTATGAATTGCATGGTGGTAGTGTGTACATGATAGTATATATATGGCATGTATATATATGTATAAGTTAAGCATGGTTTCTGCAAGTTTTAAGTTCTGGCCGAAGGGCCAAATTGGCGTCAACATGGATGGACGTCCATGATGAGTCAGCGTCCACCTCGATGGACGCTAATACTTAAGTCAACGACCATGGATGTGGATGTTAATATCTCTGACCTGCATGCGTTGCAGACCCCGAAATTCTGGGGGCAAGCAAGCCCGGCCATTGGGGAGATGTCCCCAACGGCTATCAGGCCATCCCATCACCCTTCCGGGATATCTCAAACCCATTCTCCTATAAACCAATCCCCTTCTTCACCAGAAGAGCTCTCTTGACTCTTTGAAGAGAGGAGAGAAACCCTAGCTCTGGACTGAAGGAAACTGAAGTTTATATGCTTTGATCCTGCAATTTGGAGCTCATCTGGTGACCTACAACAACTGGAAGCTAGCTGGAGCCTAGAGGAAGGCTTCCCCGACTCCAACCTGCTGTGGAGATCGACCAAGAACCCGAAGGAGTGGTGTTTTGGAGGCTTCTTGGGACTGCCCAAGGAGAGCTTCATCAACCTCTTTGATCCCTTTGAAGATTTATTTAGAGGCAAGTAACCCATTCACTTCGTCCATGTAGGTGTCTAGTAGGGTTTTGCCATTTTTACAGATTTTCCTCGTGTCCTGGATCCTCACACTTCTCCTTCTTTTGGAGCTCGGGTCTGTGTTTTGCACAGACCTGAACTTGACGGCAAGACCCCTTGCCGTTAAGATCTTCAATCAACGGCCAACGATGTTGCCGTTAAGCTCCGTTAACGGCCAGACTATGCCGTTAAGTTTTTCAGGACAGAACAATGAGCAGTTCTCCCTTCTATATGATTAATTTCTGAAGTGTTTTCGCATGAGGATATAATGTAATCATATATATTATATAAAATAGATAATGTGAGGTGTGTGGAATTTTCTGTGCTTTTTGGTGAATGGCATGAATTGTTAGACTTATTGAAATATGTGTTTGGAAAATGGATTATGCATGTTCACCTACTGTCTACATGATCCCTGAGGAATGGAATGCCCTAAATTTTTCTAAACTGTGTGTATGCGTATCAGTCCATGCCCTGCAATTTTGAGAATTTTTCCATGATTGTGGGATTTACTGTAATTTCTGTTTTGGAAATAGAAGACATGCGTAGGATTTGTAAAGTTTACAGTAAATTGTGTGTTGTGCAATAAATCCGGGGAAAATTCCTGTGATGATGTGTATGTTAGGTTCAGGGCTGTGAACTGTCAAACTGGATATTCATGTTATGTTCCATGATAAATTGAATTATGAATGGCATGAAACTGAATGTTTTAATTTCTGTAAATGTAATTTCACTCAGAAAAATCTGGAAATTTGTATGTGAGGTCATGAACCTGCAATTAGTGTGTGGTCAAAATTTCATGATGTTTAAATAACTATAAAGGGTATTATGAAATTCTCATGTGAAAACATGTGATAAATGCATGCTATCATGAATATGATTTGATGATGTGTTTGCCAAACTGATTAATGTGAGCTACTGAATGTTTGATTTCTGTCAACATTAGTATCATGATTAGGAAAACAGAGCCATGTGTATAAGTGAGAAAATGTAAAGACATGTGTAATATGTGTATTAAAATCGGAATGTGTAATGTGTAAGACTGTGCCATGTGTGACACTGCTTCCATAGAGGGCCGTGGAACCGTACCATGGAAAAGTCCCCATGGGAAGGTTCAATGTGTTAAGATCCTAAGGGCATTAGGATGAAATCCTGGAGGTGGACAAGTACCACTGGTTAGGGTGGAGACTTGTTCTCCCAGTCTGCGCAGTCCAAGAGTCGTCACTGTATTGCCTAGGTGACGTCTATGTGTATGTGTTATGTGATGTGTCCTTCTAATGGTGGTTTGGACTATGTGTCACGGCACTAAATTGTGAAATGTGAATGTGAATTGTGAAATGTGAATGTTACTATGTGTAAATTGTGTAGTGTGAATATGTGAAATGTGCAATGTGTAAAAAAAAAGAGAACTATGTGAATGAGTGATTGTGCAAACATGTGAAACCAATAAGTTAGATTGTGAAATTGTGATCCATGATACATTAATATGAAATTATGTTACAACAACAACCTAGTTGTGTTTATAAGAATGTTTTATGTGTGCAAAAATGCGTAGAATCCATGCTAGGAACAATTCTTGCTTATGTGTAAACGTTTCCATGTTTAAGTGCTATCACGTTGTAGTTTAATCGAGAATGTAGCTCTCATATGATAGGATGTGAATTGCTAAATCCATGTCAAAACAGCAACCTTAAAGTGTATAAAATGATAATGTGCATGTGTAAGAATGTGTAGAAACCATGATAGAAATGTTTCTTTTTATGCATGCAAGAATCCCATGTTTGGTTGCTTCCATGTTATAGCCTCATTTGAAATGTTGCTTTCATGTAATTACATGAGTAGAAAGCATGTGATAGGATATTTATTTTGGAATGGCTTAAATCATGTACCATGTGTTTTAAAGTTTGTAGAATTATCATGATAGGTTGTCTTTATCAATGTCCAAGCATTGTATATGTTTTGCTTTGCAAATTGGAAATGAAAAACCTACTGTGATATATGCATGTATGAGGTGTGTGGTGTTATTTGCTGAGTCTTTTAGACTCATTCCTTGCTTTGGCGTACATGTTTAGTTGGTGACCCCACATCGTTAGAGGAGACCGTGGAGAGTGACTCCGAGCGTGGCGAGTAGCCTGGTGGAATCGTCATCGTGACATTTTGCTTTCATTGTATGTAATTGAGGCATTGTAATGAAACTATTATGTAATTGTTGACAAGCTATGTAATCTGATTTTTAGCACTTTATTTACGTGGACTTTAGTTATCTTTAGATTGTCATTTGAATCATGTATGTTAAATGTGGATGATGAAATGAAGACAAGTAGTTCTTTTGTTTCCGCTACTCTGTATTTATATTTATGAGCATCTCAATCGTATGTTATTGTTTGGGTAAATGTCCCACTGTGATGACGTTCATTATATCGACGTGGATTGGTATAATCGTACCGGTATAAAGAGGGTCATCGCAGAGATTGGTATCAGAGCGACCGGTTGATATTGCACATGAATATATATAAGTCATCATTCCCATTACATGCTAAGTCTACATAGGAATGTCCACATGTGTAGAAATCATTAATAATGAGTGGAAAATAGATAAGAAAATGGTTAGGAAATAAATTAATGTAGCTCTAATGGTGGCTGAAATTTATTGCAGCCATGGCTTCGAGAGGTAGGCGTGGCGGAGCGCCGGCCCGTGAGGACGAGCCGAGACGTGAGGAGCGGGCGGAGCAGCAGGCCCCGTCACCGCAGGGTCCTGTACTTCCCCCACCGCCGCCTGTGGATTATGGAGTGTTCATGCAAGGTCTGGTGCAAGCCATGCAGACGCAGGCCCACACCCAGGCTGCACTCCAGGCTCAGTTAGAGGCTCAGGTTAGCATAATCAATCAAAGTGTAGTCTGTTTTATTTAATTATATGATGTTATGTTGAATGTGTATTATTTGTTGTTGGATGTAGCAGGCTCAAGTTCCAGCTCAGGACTATGGTGGACCCTCCATCATGGAAAGATTCAAGAGGATGCTGCCACCCTCTTTTAAGGGGGAGAGCGATCCATTACTAGCTGAGAGTTGGATGAGGGAGATTGAAAAGATCTTCCGAGCTATTAGGTGTGCGGATGAGGATAAGGTTACTTTAGCCACCTATATGCTTCAAGTATGTGTTAGTTTTGTATGTTTGTATGTTCTATTAAGTTAGATTTGTTTAGATGGTGCTTATGAACGGTGTACTGCAGGAAAGAGCTGATGTATGGTGGGCTTCATTACTACGTACACGGTTTGAGGACGGCACGGTTGATGTTGCTTGGGACGAGTTCGTGAGGCTCTTTCGGGCCAAGTTCGTCCCCGAGCATATTCAAGATCGGATGGAGCAGGAGTTCCTCTCTTTGACTCAAGGCTCCATGACCGTGCTAGAGTATGAGGCAAGGTTTGCAGAACTATCTAAGTATGCACCTCACGTTGTGGCTGATGAGCGCAGAAAGGCAAAGAAGTTTGTGATGGGACTCAAACCATCACTGAGGACGAGGCTAGTGGCGTTCGACCATCGCACTTTGGACGAGGCCTTTAGCGCTGCCTGCAGGCAGGAGGGTGAGATGGAGCAATATCTGGAAGAGAAGAAGGCTTCGCAGAAGAGGCCTGCAGCTATGTTCCAGCAGCAGGACAAGATGAAAGCGGTGTACCAGACACAGCAGCGATCAGTAGCAGTCGGCAGTACTCAGGTACCTTCTGTACATTCTCCTGGTGTGAAGAAAGAGTGTCCCCATTGTGAGAAGACACATGGTGGTTCCGAATGTTGGATGGTTGCGGGAAAGTGCTTGAAGTGCGGAAGTAGCGACCACAAGATCAAGGATTGTCCGAGACTTCAGCAGGGAGTCCAGGGCGGAGCGCCAGCCCTAGCAGCAGTAGCAGCAGCAGCGCCAGCTACAGGAAGACCAGGAAGGCCTCGAGCCCCAGCTCGAGTGTTTGCTCTAGCACGCGAGGACGCCGAGCAGGCGGAGCATGTCACCGAAGGTACGATTCTTCTCCTAGGTGTGCACGCTCGGGTTTTGTTTGACACGGGTGCCACTCACTCGTTCATTTCCGAGCGGTTTGCTAGGCAGTTAGCCCTAGAGTCAGGCATAGAGTCTGAGAATTTAGAGGTCCCTTTGTCTGTGCACACCCCTGCGGGTACGGTATCGACTAGGAAGTGCATTCCGTCGTTACCTGTGTGCATTGAGGATAGAATCCTAGAAGGGTGTTTCTTCTTGCTAAAGATGAAAGACTATGATGCTATTCTTGGTCTGGATTGGCTAGAGGAGCACTATGCGTTAGTAGATTGCCGTGGGAAGAGGATTGTTTTCTGCATTCCTGGTGAGGATGAGTTCTCTCATCCCTTGCCAAGGAACTTGGTAGGAAAGTTGGTCATCTCTGCCATGAAGGCAATGCGCATGGTAAACAAGGGTTGTGACGCTTTTCTTGCCAGCGTGGTGTTAGTACCCGAGGGTGGTGAGTCACCTATTCGTGCAGAGATCGAGGTAGTGCAGGATTTTCCAGATGTTTTTCCCGATGATTTGTCTGGTTTGCCACCGGATAGAGAGATAGAGTTCATCATAGAGTTGCTTCCAGGCACCTCTCCTATCTCGAAGTCTCCATATCGGATGGCACCTGCGGAGTTAGCTGAGTTGAGGAGGCAGTTGCAAGAGTTTCTAGATAAGGGATTTATTCGCCCTAGTGTTTCCCTTTGGGGCGCACCTGTATTATTCGTTAAGAAGAAAGACGGGCCACTTAGGTTATGCATTGACTACAGAAAGCTGAACCAAGTGACTGTGAAGAACAGGTATCCCTTACCTCATATTGATGATTTGTTTGACCAGTTGCAAGATGCATCAGTCTTTTCTAAGATTGATTTGCGATCTGGTTATCATCAGTTGAGGATTCGGAGTGAGGATGTGTCCAAGACGGCATTCAGATCCCGTTATGGACATTATGAGTTTTTGGTCCTTCCTTTCGGATTGACCAACGCCCCTGCAGCGTTCATGGATCTCATGAACAGGGTGTTTAGGCCGTATCTAGATAGCTTTGTTGTAGTGTTTATTGATGATGTGCTGGTCTACTCTCCGGACGAGGCCACACACCGTCAGCATTTGAGGGTAGTATTAGAGGTTCTCCGTGAGCACAAGCTGTATGCTAAGTTCAGCAAGTGCGATTTCTGGTTGCGCGAGGTTCATTTCCTCGGGCATGTTATCTCCGGTGCTGGTGTTGCAGTTGATCCAGCAAAGGTCCAGGCAGTTATGGATTGGGAGACTCCCAAGACCCCTTCGGAGATTCGTAGTTTTCTGGGTTTGGCTGGTTACTATCGGCGATTCATTGAGGGATTTTCATCCATCGCCGCCCCATTGACTCAGCTCACCAGAAAGGGAGTGAAGTTTGTCTGGTCCGAGAAGTGTGAGAGTAGTTTTCAATTGTTGAAGACTAAGCTCACGTCAGCTCCGGTGTTAGTCTTGCCGAGCGGTGTAGAGGGTTTTGCTATCTACACGGATGCGTCTCGGATTGGCTTAGGCTGTGTGCTAATGCAGCAAGGAAGGGTAGTGGCTTATGCTTCTCGTCAGTTGAAGGAGCATGAGAAGAACTATCCGACTCATGATTTGGAGCTCGCAGCAGTGGTTCATGCACTAAAGATCTGGAGGCACTATCTTTATGGTGTCAGATTTGAGGTGTTTACCGACCACAAGAGCTTGAAGTATCTTTTCTCCCAAAAGGAATTAAACTGAGGCAGAGAAGATGGATTGAGTTCTTGAAGGACTATGACTTCGACCTTCAGTATCACCCTGGGAAGGCGAATGTCGTAGCGGATGCTCTGAGCAGGAAGAGACCATCTCTCCAGCAGGACTGGAAGATGTTGGATGCAGCTTGCGCGTTGACTGAGTTAGAGCCATCGCTATGCCAGGCTTTTGTAGCTCAGTTATCCCTTAGGTCCTCGGTTTTGGATGAGGTGATCGAGCAACAGAAAGCCGACCCTAGACTCTTAGAGTTAGTGGGCAAGGCAGGCATTGCTCGTGATGAGGATGGTGTGATTAGATTCCATCACCGAGTGTGTGTCCCTGATTTGGTAGATGTCCGTGAGCATGTGTTAGTGGAGGCTCACAGGTCGAGATTCTCTATTCATCCGGGTAACACTAAGATGTACCAAGATTTGAAGAGGTCCTTTTGGTGGTCTGGCATGAAGAGGGATGTAGCGGATTATGTATCTAGGTGTTTAGTGTGTCAGCAAGTGAAGGACGAGCAACAGCGACCATCCGGCCTTATGCAGAAGATGGAGATCCCAGTATGGAAGTGGGAAGTTGTCACTATGGACTTTGTTTCGGGTTTGCCTCGATCCAGACGGGGTAATGACTCGATTTGGGTAGTCGTAGATAGATTCTCGAAGACTGCGCATTTCTTGCCTATGAAGAAGAAGCAATCGGTTGAGAGTTTAGCTAGATTGTATGTTAGTAGTGTGGTTAGATTGCATGGTGTGCCGAAGTCGATCATTTCGGATCGAGATCCGAGATTTACTTCGAGGTTGTGGAAAGGTCTTCAGGATGCGTTAGGTTCGGAGCTGAAGCTCAGTTCGGCGTTTCATCCCCAGACAGATGGACAGTCCGAGAGGACTATCCAGACGCTCGAGGATATGTTGAGAGCGTGTGTACTGGATTGGAAGGATGATTGGGAGCGTCATCTACCTCTAGTGGAGTTCGCATACAACAACAGCTTTCATGCGAGTATTGGTATGGCTCCATTTGAGGCGTTGTATGGAAGGCCTTGCAGATCTCCTTTATGTTGGGAGGAGACCGGTGATAGGCAGCTGATCGGTCCGGAGTTAGTTCAGGAGACTTCGGATAAGGTCCAGCTTATCAGGAAGAGGCTTGTTGCGGCGCAGGATAGGCAGAAGAGCTACGCCGACAACAGAAGGAAGGATTTGGAGTTCGAGGTGGGTGATCATGTCTTCTTGAAGATATCACCTACTCGTGGTGTCGTCAGGTTTGGCAGGCATAGTAAGCTGAGCCCTAGATTCATTGGCCCGTATGAGATTCTCAGACGATTGGGCAGCGTGGCATATGAGCTAGCTTTACCCCCAGCTTTAGCTAGTGTTCATCCCGTTTTCCACGTTTCTATGCTCAGGAAGTATGTCCGAGATCCATCTCATGTGATTAGTCATGAGCCAGTGGAGATTCAGCCAGATTTGTCGTATGTGGAGCAACCAGTAGCTATTCTTGACCGGAAGGTTCAGCATCTCCAGAACAAGGGTATTGCGTCGGTGAAAGTTCTATGGCGGAACTTCTCGCGAGAGGAGGCTACTTGGGAGCTTGAGGATGCGATGAAGAAGAAGTATCCCCGTTTGTTTGAGTAGTTTTGTTTAAACTTCGAGGACGAAGTTTCTTTAAGGGGGAGAGGGTGTAAGGCCCTCGAATTTTGTTGTATTACTTTATTACGTGTAAATAATTCATGCTTGTGTATGCATAGATGTACATATCTACGTACGTATTAACTAGTTATACTTATGTGTGCATGTGTATAATTAGTTGTAAATAGTGTATGAATTGCATGGTGGTAGTGTGTACATGATAGTATATATATGGCATGTATATATATGTATAAGTTAAGCATGGTTTCTGCATGTTTTAAGTTCTGGCCGAAGGGCCAAATTGGCGTCAACATGGATGTACGTTCATGATGAGTCAGCGTCCACCTCGATGGATGCTAATACTTAAGTCAACGGCCATGGATGTGGACGTTAATATCTCTGACCTGCATGCGTTGCAGACCCCAAAATTCTGGGGGCAAGCAAGCCCGGCCATTGGGGAGATGTCCCCAACGGCTATCAGGCCATCCCATCACCCCTCCGGGATATCTCAAACCCATTCTCCTATAAACCAAACCCCTTCTACACCAGAAGAGCTCTCTTGACTCTTTGAAGAGAGGAGAGAAACCCTAGCTCTGGACTGAAGAAACCTGAAGTTTGCATGCTTTGATCCGGGAATTTGGAGCTCATCCGGCACCTACAACAACTGGAAGCTAGCTGGAGCCTAGAGGAAGGCTTCCCTGACCCCAACCTGCTGTGGAGATCGACCAAGAACCCGAAGGAGTGGTGTTTTGGAGGCTTCTTGGGACTGCCCAAGGAGAGCTTCATCAACCTCTTTGATCCCTTTGAAGATTTATTTAAGGCAAGTAACCCATTCACTTCGTCCATGTAGGTGTCTAGTAGGGTTTTACCATTTTTACAGATTTTCCTCGTGTCCTCGATCCTCACACTTCTCCTTCTTTTGGAGCTCGGGTCTGTGTTTTGCACAGACCTGAACTTGACGGCAAGACCCCTTGCCGTTAAGATCTTCAATCAATGGCCAACGATGTTGCCGTTAGGCTCCGTTAACGGCTAGACTATGCCGTTAAGTTTTTTAGGACAGAACAATGAGCTGTTCTCCCTTCTATATGATTAATTTCCGAAGTGTTTTCGCATGAGGATATAATGTAATCGGATATGTTATGTAAAATAGACAATGTGATGTGTGTGGAATTTTCTGTGCTTTTTGGTGAATGGCATGAATTGTTAGACTTATTGAAATATATGTTTGGAAAATAGATTATGCATGTTCACCTACTGTCTACATGATCCCTGAGGAATGGAATGCCCTAAATTTTTCTAAACCATGTGTATGCGTATCAGTCCATGCCCTGCAATTTTGAGAATTTTTCCATGATTGTGGGATTTACTGTAATTTCTGTTTTGGAAATAGAAGACATGCGTAGGATTTGTAAAGTTTACAGTAAATTGTGTGTTGTGCAATAAATCTGGGGAAAATTCTGTGATGATGTGTATGTTAGGTTCAGGGCTGTGAACTGTCAAACTGGATATTCATGTTATGTTCCATGATAAATTGAATTATGAATGGCATGAAACTGAATGTTTAATTTCTGTAAATGTAATATGACTCAGGAAAATCTGGAAATTTGTATGTGAGGTCATGAACCTGCAATTAGTGTGTGGTTAAAATTTCATGATGTTTGGATAACTGTAAAGGGTATTATGAAATTCCCATGTGAAAATATGTGATAAATGCATGCTATCATGAATATGATTTGATGATGTGTTTGCCAACCTGATTAATGTGAGCTACTAAATGTTTGATTTCTGTCAACATTAGTATCATGATTAGGAAAACAGAGCCATGTGTATAAGTGAGAAAATGTAAAGACATGTGTAATATGTGTACTAAAATCGGAATGTGTAATGTGTAAGACTGTGCCATGTGTGACACTGCTTCCATAGAGGGCCGTGGAACCGTACCATGGAAAAGTCCCCATGAGAAGGTTCAATGTGTTAAGATCCTAAGGGCATTAGGATGAAATCCTAGAGGTGGACAAGTACCACTGGTTAGGGTGGAGACTTGTTCTCCCGGTCTACGCAGTCCAAGAGTCGTCACTGTATTGCCTAGGTGACGTCTATGTGTATGTGTTATGTGATGTGTCCTTCTAATGGTGGTTTGGACTATGTGTCACGACACTAAATTGTGAAATGTGAATGTGAATTGTGAAATGTGAATGTGACTATGTGTAAATTGTGTAGTGTGAATATGTGTAAATATGCAATGTGTAAAAAAAAAGAGAACTATGTGAATGAGTGATTGTGCAAACATGTGAAACCAATAAGTTAGATTGTGAAATTATGATCCATGATACATTAATGTGAAACTATGTTACAACAGCAACCTAGTTGTGTTTATAAGAATGTTTTATGTGTGCAAAAATGCGTAGAATCCATGCTAGGAACAATTCTTGCTTATGTGTAAACGTTTCCATGTTTAAGTGCTATCACGTTGTAGTTTAATCGAGAATGTAGCTCTCATGTGATAGGATGTGAATTGCTAAATCCATGTCAAAACAGCAACCTTATAGTGTATAAAATGGTAATGTGCATGTGTAAGAATGTGTAGAAACCATGATAGAAATGTTTCTTTTTATGCATGCAAGAATCCCATGTTTGGTTGCTTCCATGTTATAGCCTCATTTGAAATGTAGCTTTCATGTGATTACATGAGTAGAAAGCATGTGATAGGATATTTATTTTGGAATGGCTTAAATCATGTACCATGTGTTTTAAAGTTTGTAGAATTATCATGATAGGTTGTCTTTATCAATGTCCAAGCATGCTATATGTTTTGCTTTGCAAATTGGAAATGAAAAACCTACTATGATATATGCATGTATGAGGTGTGTGGTGTTATTTGCTGAGTCTTTTAGACTCATTCCTTGCTTCGGCGTACAGGTTTAGTTGGTGACCCCACATCGTTAGAGGAGACCGTGGAGAGTGACTCCGAGCGTGGCGAGTAGCCTGGTGGAGTCGCCATCGTGACATTTTGCTTTCATTGTATGTAATTGAGGCATTGTAATGAAACTATTATGTAATTGTGGACAAGCTATGTAATCTGATTTTTAGCACTTTATTTACGTGGACTTTAGTTATTTTTAAATTGTCATTTGAATCATGTATGTTAAATGTGGATGATGAAATGAAGACAAGTAGTTCTTTTGTTTCCGCTACTCAGTATTTATATTTATGAGCATCTCAATCGTATGTCATTGTTTGGGTAAATGTCCCACTGTGATGACGTTCATTATATCGACGTGGATTGGTATAATCGTACCGGTATAAAGAGGGTCATCGCACTCTTCTTCTTCTAAGACTGATTGGCTTGAACGCTTCTCTATCAAGTTGATCGTTTCAAAAGTTCTTCCTCAAAAGTTATCTTCCAAGAGTCTTAAGTCTTGTATTTATTTCTTCTCTTGAGGAAGTAGCCGTTGATATGTCCGTTGTCTCTATACTCTGGTATACATTAGACTGCATGGTATTATAGAGCTTCCAGTCAATAGTTCTTTACGTTCCACGCATGCAAAGAGAATATCTTTCTCGATATCCTTCATCTTTCATTTTGTCCAACGTTGTAAATGGTTGTGCTGTCAGAGACCTGCACACAATAAATGCTAAATGATGGACAGCTATGCGGTCTCTTGTTGTCAGTCAATGTCAGAACGAATATACATCAAAATAGAAATATCAATTTGTTTTCCAAAAAGATGTTTCTAATATAGGCATAGGAATAGAAGATGTCTATGCATGCATTGTGCAGTGAAATGTTTAGTCATAATAAATGCATGGATATCGGAGAAAAAGCGAGGGAAGACTTTTGACTTTCAAAATATTTGAAATATGTTTAAATATCAAGTCGTTATAACTCATGAAATCGTTGTGAGTATGACTTATGAAATCGTTATGTGAATAAGTCGATGTTTATGTAAATCATTGCACATGTATAAACAAATCGATGTGAACACAAATCATTATACAATCATAATCAAATCGTTGTAGAGACAAATCATTATGAGAGTATAAGCAAATCGTTATGATCAAGTCGTCATGAATGAGTTGTTATAACCAAATTGTTGTTTCACTTATCGAGTCGATGTAGTGATCAAATCGTTGTTTTGCTTTATCAAATCGTTACACAGACTAAGTCGTTGTTATGACTTATCGAATCGTTACAGCTAGCAAATCGTTGTGTAACTTATCGAGTCATTATACTGACCAAGTCGATGTGGAACTTATCGAATCGTTATGAAGATCAAATTGATGTGGAACTTATCGAATCGTTATGAAGACCAAATCGATGTGGAACTTATCGAATCGTCATGAAGACTAAATCGATGTGGAACTTATCGAATCATTATGAAGACCAAATCGATGTGGAACTTATCGAATCGTTATGAAAGCAAATCGTTGTGAGATCAAAATCGTTATGCTCTCTTAGGGAATCGTTGTGAGATCGAAATCGTTATGCTCACTTAGCGAATCGTTGTGAGATAGAAATCGTTATTCTCACTTATCAAATCGATGCGGCGATCAAATCGTTGTGATATCGAAATCGATATGCTCACTTAGCAAATCATTGTGAGATCGAAATCGATGCAACACTTATGAAATCGTTATGAAACGGAAATCGGTATGATACTCAATAAATCCTTGTCGAAATGAAATCGATAGATGTGTGTAATTTCTAATGAAATTGTTGTAACATAAAGAAAGTCGATGTGTACTTAGAGAAATTACGTGCTCTGAAATTTAAATACTACAAGGTAAGAATACTTACAAGTTTTGCTTGATTTTCTCTGATTTATTTCCTGTGCCTAGACTTCATAAAAACTTGTTAGATCATACTTTATTTGAGTTTTGTTAATCACCAAAATAGATATGTAATTTATTTAATTACATGGGGATGAAATGATCATCAAGTTATTCTCTTACACTACCATTTAAAGTTTAAAACATGAATTCATTCTAAGTCTACATCGATTTCCTTTGTAAAAGAACGATTTTATCGCTACAACAATTTCATCTTATAACGATTTGATAAGTGAATATGAACGATTCTATCGCTTCAACGATTTCGTAAGTGAAACGTCGATTTCAGTCTCACAACGATTTCGCAAGTGAAACATCGATTTCGGTCTCACAACTATTTTGTTAGTGAAACATCGATTTCGGTCTCACTAGGATTTCGTAAGTGAATCATCGATTTCTGTCTCACAATGATTTCGTAAGTGAATCATCGATTTCGGTCTCACAACGATTTCATAAGTGAAACATTGATTTCGGTCTCACAATGATTTCGTAAGTGAATCATCAATTTCAGTCTCATAATGATTTCGTAAGTGAATCATTGATTTCGGTCTCACAATGATTTCGTAAAGTAAAACATCGATTTCAGACTCACAAAGATTTCGGTTTAACATCGATTTCATAAGTAAAACAATGATTCGGTCATCGATTTCTTAAGAGAAACAACGATTTGATTGTTGTAACGATTTGATAAGTAAAAACAACGATTTCATTGTCATAACGATTCGATAAGTGAAAACATCGATTTGCTTATATTTGTACAACGATTTGCTTTCTCTTGTACAACGATTTGCTTATGCTTGCACAACGATTTGCTTATATCTGTACAACGATTTACTTGTACATCGATTTGTTTATGTTTGAACAACGATTTGCTCAAACAGTGATTTATTTATACAACGATTTGCTCAAACAACGATTTGTTTATGTTTGAACAACGTTTTTCTCAAACAAGGATTTGTCTATGTTTGAACAATGATTTGCCTATATTTGTATAACGATTTGCATAAACAACGATTTCATAAGTTGAACAATTATTTCATTGTCATAACGACTTCATGGATTTCATCGATTTCATACATGATATTCAAATATATTTTCAAATACTGTAAAAGTCAAAATCTTTCCTCGTGCATCACTAATATCCTTGCATTTAATGTGATTGTACACATCTCTGCACGTTGCATATCTGGGTGACTTCCTTTCCTATGTTTCTATAGCAAACACTTTTTAGGATAGCAAAATGGCATTTCCATTTTGGTATATATTCTTTCTAACGTTGACTGACAAGCATAGAGACATTTCAGCTGTCTGTGCTTCGACATTTATTGTGTGCAGGTATTTGCCAGTACATTATCATACAACGTTGGACAACTAGAAACTGAAGGATATCTGGACGAATCTTCTCTTTGCGTGCATGGCTAATAGAGCATTAAATGGCTGCAGACTTACCTGTTGTACACCTCGGACCATGCAGTCTAACGTGCTTCAAACTTAGAGACAACGACCATTTCAATGGCTATATTTTTTAAGAGAAGATATATAGAATACTGATGTCTCCATGAAGAAGAACAACTTTTGGTACCTTACAACTTTCAAAGAACCAACCTACAACTTGCGAGCATCAGAAACAAGAGCCCCAAAGCTTCCCTTCATAATCTTCTATAGCTCTTAGCTCTCTGTGTTCATTTGCTTAGCTTTTGGAAAGCCTTTGTAGTTTTGAGAGTTTTCATCTAGTGAAAATCTTTCTCTCTCAGACATTGCCTCGGATCAAGCATTTGTTGTAAGCTTGGTCTAGGGGCCATTTGCTTTTATTCACATCTGTTGTGAAGTTCCTCTTTGGGCTGTGAAGAGAGGACCTGTTGGAAACAGGTGGTTGTAATTCCCTTCTTGAGGATGGAAGACCTGTTGTATCAGGTGGTAGCTGTACCTCTTCGGGGTTAGAAGAGAAGGCCAGCTGCGGCTGGATGTGTAAGGGTCCTTAAGGGGGACAGTACCCTTGGTTAGTAAAATCCCAAGTTGTTGATTGGTGACTGGACGTAGGACTCCTTGGGATAGGAGGTCCGGACCAGGATAAAATCCTCTGTGTCGTGTGATTGTTTATTTGCTAGCTTGTCTTAATTTTTCACTAACACTAACTATCGATCTCAGTGTTTTTCTATCAAAGTGTTTTTGTTGACAGGTTTTTATCTAAACAAATTTTTAGAATCACATTCACCCCCCCTCTGGGCTTGCTAGCTAGGCAACAAGTGGCATTAGAGCCAAGTCTCTTCGACAAAGAAGATCTCACGATCTAAAGAGCAAAGATAAATGGCAGCTTAAGGGTATGTAGAAGGTCAGTCAGTCAACCGACCCCCTCTATTTGATGGTGAGGACTACAACTATTGGAAGACAAGAATGGAGTTCTTTCTCCAGGGTCTCGATTTTCAACTGTGGTCCATCATAGAAGAAGGAGACTTAGTAGTTCTCAACAACAGGGAAAATTGGATAGATGATGATAAGAAGAAGATATCGTTAAACTGCAAAGCAAAGAGTATACTGTACTGTGCGCTGAGCAAGAAAGAATTTAATAGGATCTCAGCGTGCAAATCAACAATGGAAATGTGGGAGAAACTCAGAATCATATATGAGGGAACAAACAAAGTCAAAGAAACAAGGATAGATATCTTGGTAGCTTAGTATGAGAGATTTCAAATGCAACCAGGAGAATCAATCACACAAATGTACAGTAGATTCACGGATATCACAAATGGTTTGGCTGGTCTTGGAAAGACCTATGACATGAGAGATATGGTAAGAAAAATATTGAGATCCCTATCAGCTTCATGGACTCCTAAAGTGACAGAGCTAACGACCTAAGGAGGATGTATCTTGAAAAGCTCATTGGGTCACTAATGGCCCACAAGATAAACATGGAAAGGCTTGGGGAGTCCTCCAGTAGAAAGAAACACATCAATGCTCTCAAGGCTGTAGAAGACACATCTGGTGATGAATCAGATGGTGATAAAAACACTGGAAGCAGTGAAGATGAGGAAGCATTCCTATCTAGAAGATTGCAGTGCATATTGGCCAAGAAGAAATACCAGTATGGAAGGAGATATTTCAAGAAAGGAAAAGACTTCAAGAAACCCAAAGTCAAGGATATAAAGAAAGCTGAACCCATATGCTATGAATGTAAGAAACCTGGACATATTAAGACTAAATGTTCAAAACTAAAGAAGACAGAGTTCAGAAAGAAGGACAGCTTGAAGAAATTCAAAAGGTACAAAAAGAAAGCCATAGCAGCTGCATGGAGCAACGACAACGACTTAGACAGTGAGTCAAGCTCCAGCGAAGAAGAAGAAGAAAATGCCAACCTGGCCTTCATGGCAAACTTAGAGGAAAAGGTAACTTCTGACTCATCCTTTAATTCATGCAATGAATCTGATTCTGATAATTTAGAAGACACATTTAATGAATTATACAGTAAATATAAAGATGTATGTAAAATATTAAAAACTACTAGGAAAAACTATGCATGTTTAGAAATTACTAACTCAGATTTAAAATCTAAAACTGAGCAACTAGAAAAATAAATTTCTGAATTAAAAAGAAGAAATGAACAGTTATGTGAAGACCTAAAAACTAAAAATGAACAAATAACAAATCTGGAAAAACAAGAAACTTTAAATGAACTGAAAAAAGAAGTTGACACACTAACTAAGGAAAATGAATATTTAACTAGTACAATTGAAAAGTTTACAAATGGTAAATCAACTTTAATACTAAAAGGAGCTAGAAGATCAGGCAAGAAGAAGCATGACTTAGGATATACTCCACCAGATAATGAAGAAACAGTAGTCCATCCTAAAATCTATCCAACACCAAAATTTGTAGTTGAACAAAATACTGAATATAAATCTAACTTTAAGTACATCCCAATTGAAAAAGTAAGTAGAATATCTTGCTGTAGTCATTGTAATAAATTAGGACATACCAGAATAACCTGTACGACAAAACACCTAAAATGGATCCCTAAAAGAAAAGAAAATGAAACTAACCATCAAGGACCCAAAAGAACTTGGGTACCTAAATCTTAGTGTTTTTATTACAGAGAAGCCTTAGAGCATCGAAGTGGTACCTAGATAGCGGGTGCTCAAGGCACATGACAGGCAACAGAAAGCTATTCTCGCACATCAAAGATGAAGAAGGCACGGTGACTTACGGTGACAATGGAAAGGGTACAGTGATCAGTTGTGGACTAGTTGGTAGCCAAGGCAGAATTCTCATAGAAGATGTGTTATTCGTTAAAGGTCTCAAGCACAATTTGATAAGTATCAGCCACCTGTGTGACAAGGGTCACCAGATCCGGTTTCAAGAGTCAAAGTGCGTAATTATGAAAGATAGTGTAACAATGTTCGAAGCCTGCAGAGAAAAGAATCTATATGTGCTTTATCTAGAAGAGTTGAGGGATCAGGATGTATGCCTTGCAGAAAATAAAGATCAACTGGCACAGGAGATTGGGTCACTGCAGTTTGGATGGAACTAGAAAATTGATCAAGCGAAATCTAGTGGAAGGCTTGCCCAAAATAAGCTCAAGAATAGAATGTGTATGTGAACCTTGTGCAAAAGGGAAGCATGCAAAGACATCTTTCAAATCAAAGACAGTAGTAACCACCTCCAAACCATTAGAGCTACTGCATATGGATTTATTTGGGCCGATGAGAACCACCAGCCTTGGAGGAAGGAATTTTGGATTTGTAATAGTTGATGATTATTCAAGATTTACATGGGTATCATTCTTGGAGCATAAAGATGACACGTTTGACAGCTTTGTTAAGTTCAGTAAGAAAGTTTAGAAGGACAAGAAGTTCAGCATAATTAGTATTCGATCAGATCCTGGAGGAGAATTTCAAAATGAAAAATTTGCAGAATTTTGTGATGATCAAGGAATTGAGCATAACTTCTCAGCACCAAGGACACCACAACAAAATGAAGTACCTGAGAGGAAGAATAGAACATTATTGGATATGGCCAGAACCATGTTATCAGAATACAATCTTCCTAGATATTTCTGGGCTGAAGTAATCAACATAGCATGTTACATAATAAATAGAGTGATGATCAGGCCAATCCTGAAGAAGATAGCGTATGAACTTTACAAGCAAAAGAAGCCCAAGATCAGTCACTTCAGGACGTTCGGATGCCCTTGCTTCATCCACAATAATGGTAAGAGAGACATTGGTAAGTTAGATTCCAAATCTGACGAAGGAATATTCATGGGGTATGCTTCTAAACCTAAAGGTTATAGAGTCTTTAATTGTAACATCGTGCGTTTATCGGATCTTCGCGGATCCTGGCTTAGTGGGTTTGGTGGTCAGTGTGTGGCCCATTAGTTTGTGTTTTAGGTGTTCTCGCCAGTTGTGAGGCTTTGTGGGCCGGAAGATTGGGCCTAAAGCGCTCACAAGTTTTTTGCTTGTGAACGCGACAAGGGTGTGCGTCGTGTTCTGAACGCGACGACCCTAGTGGTCGCGTTTCCGTTGCCTCCGAGTTGCGGTCCTCGTCTGCATGCGCACCGCGCGCTGGGCGGCATGACGTCGACCTTGAGAAGGCGACGCCCTACTCCATCGCGTTCAGGTCGTGACGGAGGTGTACGTCGCATTCTCAACTGTGATGTATTTTTATGCAAGGTCAGTCGAACAGAGCTTTCACAAGCTCTGCTCGGTCAGGGGAGGCTGTTGCGACAGATTTCCAGGTGATTCGGCATTTTGGAGTGGTTTTTGGTGCGCTTTCACCGCGAGGACATCGCATGGAGCGGGGGAGACGCCGTGCCATGGGTGGTTTGCGTGTTCTTCATGAAGGTAGGGAGATTTCACCCTGTTTCATTGTGTGAAACGTGTGTGGTGCATGTTTGGTTTGTTTAACACTTTATAAACGATAGATATCATGTTAGGGCAATGAAATGAGCATGAAAAATGGGTTAGAATGCTGTTTGGGGTGGTTTGCATGGAGGTTCCGGAGAAGGGTTTCCGGATTAGGGTTTCGCCTGTGAAGGCGACGGCCTGGGGTGTCGCATTCTGAATGCGACAGCCGGACCCATCACGTTCAGCTTTAGAACGCGACATGTCGAAGGGCCACGTTCTGATGGCGACGTTGGACCCTGTCGCATTAACATGTTCGAGGGGCTTTATGTTGTGCATATTGGCGTGATTATCCGATTATCGTGGTTCGTTGTGCATGGCAGTGGTGAGAGGTGCATTGGCACCTGTAGCGCTCCTTGAGCGCGTCGTTTACATAGTTAGCGTGTTGTTTACATAGTTGATGTGGTGTTTATGTGGGTTGAGTGTGTGCATGGCACATACTCTATTATGGTTTAACTTGTTGGTCATAGTGGTTAGGCAATGAGGTTCCAGTGTGAGCCTAGTCTCAGTCCTTTGACGTCGTTTATGGGCTATTAAAGATATTATAATTTGAGTAGAGTTAAGAGTTAACGTATGGTTATTGTATGTTGTGTTTATAAGGCAATGGAGGTCATGAGATGACCAATGATAGGCAAGGTATGACTGGTTACTATGATTTATGAATGTGTCTGTGTAGGTTAGCTTGTAGGTCACAGTGTGACCAGGACAAGCTATTCCTCATATTTGAACCGTGGTTTGTAATAAAGAATATACAAGTATATATATCGTGGTTTGTGCGTTGCTGAGTTTGGTGGTCTGGCGCCTATTCTGGAATACCTCTTTAGTTGGGTACCCCAGGTTCTGTGTGAGCCAGGCACGTGTGTTTGTTGTGCTCGGGGTTTGTCCCGGTACTATGTGTACCGTCGAGGTCTGTGTCGTCTATCCTGGACACCCTCACTCCTGTGTTTGAGTTGTACGTCCGGCTGAGGGAAAGACGACAGAGGGCAGCGACTTGTGAGAGTTTGTGTTTAGTCGCTTGTAGTACGCTCGTGGTTGGGGGTACGGACACCAGTAGTTGACACTGGTCCCCAGCTAGTCCTGTTTTCCAGTGCCTCACTTTAGGGAGCTTAGGCCAGAGTCCCTAAAGGTGCCAGGCATGGACCTGCAGTTGTGTGGTCTGCAGGTGTGGTGTTGGTTGGTCTCCACTATTCTTTGGCTTGTGCTTGTGGAGCGACAGTTGGACCTTTCATCCGTGACTGCGGGACTGAGAGGTAGTTCTTATGTTGTGTTGTCCGGGTTGGATACTGACATCATGAACCAGTAGTCCGTTCCCATGTGGTGGCGTTGTTCCTTTCCGACTCGTGCTTTGCCACTAGTTGTGGTTTGTGTGTAGTGACTCGTGGGTTGTGGTCTGACCCATTGTGGTGTGCCTAGTAGGAGGCACAGTTGTGCTGAGACTTTATGGTGGTACCTCGTGGTGGTAGGTACCTGTACCCTTCGTGGGTATCTGTTTCTCATGATATGTTGTGTACCAGTCTTTTCAGGTGGTGTGGTGGAGCTATGCTCCGTGGAGGTTGTGTGGTAAGACCTTCCACTCGTTGTGTTTTACCCTTCCTCGGGTAAACTTCCGATTATGATTTTAATGCGTGATGGATTGGCCCACTGTTGCCAGTCTTGCTACCTTGTGTGTGTGTGGCTTTCAACATATCGTGGTTTGGGGTATAATGGACTAGCTCTTAGTCAACAGTCTGTTACCCATGTGTTTGAGGTTTGCCTGTGAAGCTTGTAGCCTAGACAGTGGTTTGCCTGTGTAGCTTATAGCTTAGGCGACCAGTTGTTGTAGTAGTTTGCCTGTGAGGCTTGTGGCCTAGGCATTTTAGTAGTTGAGCAGACTAAGGGTGTTGGACTAGTCTTGCCGTTCCTCTTCAGTTCTGAGATTTGTATTAGCTGATATAATTATATTTAATTGTTGCTAATCATGTATTGTTATGAGCAGGCTTTGGTTTGGCTATCGGCGTTGCTAGTGAGACCCTTTAGGGTTGAGGTCTCTTTAGTTTGGAGTGTTGTTTTGGGTGGTCCCCTACTGAGCCGATGACATGTTGAGGCTTACTCCCCTACAGTTCTTTTCAGGGCATACCGTTGGTATGGCATGCAAAGGCGTTGTGGCAGACTTGTACCACTAGCAGTAATGTTAGTTGTGTTGTGTGAGCTTGTGCTCCCTCGGGGTATGCCCCAGGTAGTTGTACCTTTTAATTGGACATGTAATATTGTATTGGGATAGTTGTAAATTGTTATATGCAGTTATGAACACATGTACTTTCTTGTGTCTTATACTGTTGTGGTTGTCTTTTATATTCTTACTGGACACGTGTAAGAGCTATCCCTTGCAAGACTTTGGTCCGATTGCGGGAGGCGGACTTGGATATGGAGTCTTAATGGGCATAAATATCCAGGGCTGCTACATTAATAAACAAAATTTATTAATTGAGCAAACTGTCCATGTTATTTTTGATGAATCTAACCTTTCTTTGAGAAAGGAAGTAGATAGTGATGATGATGATGCAGAAAATTTATCCAAGAAACTAAAGAATACATCTATCAAGGATAATGAAGATCTACCCTTGGAAGAACTGCAACAGAAAGAAATATCTCATAATGGTCTTCCAAAGGAATGGAGATACAAGAAGGATCATCCAAGAGACAACATCATTGGAGATCCATCTGTTGGGGTAAGAACAAGAGGTAATGTTATTCCATGTGATTACTTAGCATTTGTTTCTCAAATTGAGCCGAAGACAGTCAATGAAGCACTGTCTGATGAATCTTAGATTTTAGCCATGCAAGATGAACTTAATCAGTTCAAGAGAAACCAAGTTTGGTCCCTTGTTCCGAGACCATCAGATCATCCTGTGATTGGCACCAAATGGGTGTTCAGAAACAAATTGGATGAAGCTGGTGTTATCACTAGAAACAAGGCTAGACTAGTTTCTCAAGGCTATTCCAAAGAGGAAGGCATAGATTTAGATGAAACCTATGCACCAGTAGCTAGACTAGAGACAATTTAGATTTTACTTGCTTATGCATCTGCATTAGATTTAAAACTTTTTCAAATGAATGTAAAATCTGCATTTTTAAATGGATACATAAAGGAGGAAGTCTATGTAGAACAACCTCCTGGTTTTGATGATGTAGATTTTCCAAATCACATTTTCAAATTGCATAAAGCTCTATATGGTTTAAAACAAGCACCTGGAGCATAGTATGAAAGGTTTAGTGCATTTTTATTAAACCATGGTTTTATCAGAGGACAGGTAGATAGCACTTTATTTATTAAGTCAAAAGTCAAAAATATATTGCTTGTGCAAATCTATGTGGATGATATAATATTCGGATCTACTGATGAATCTCTATGCAAGTACTTTGAAAAGCTTATGCATGGAGAATTCGAAATGAGCATGATGAGGGAACTCAATTATTTCCTTAGACTTCAAATCAAGCAAAACAAAGAAGGCACACACATCTGCCAAGCGAAATACACCAAGGAATTATTAAAGAAATTTAGATTCGACAATGCAAAGCCATTGTCCACACCAATGAGCACATCTACAAGGTTAGACAATGATAAAGATGGTAAAAAAGTATATCAAAAACTTTACAGAGGTATGATAGGATCATTACTTAACTGTTAGTCGACCTGATATTCTATTTAGTGTATGAATGTGTGCAAGATATCACACTGATCCTAAAGAATCTCATTTAATTTCTGTTAAAAGGATTTTTGGATATCTAACTAGAACTCATGATCTAGGTTTATGGTATCCAAAATCATGTGTAACTAGTTTAGTAGGATATTCTGATGCTAACTATGCTGGATGCAAGGTAGATAGAAAAAGCACCAGTAGAAGTTGTCAATTTCTTGCAGGATGCTTGATTTTATGGTCCTCAAAAAAACAAAATTCAGTAGCACTATCAACAGTTGAAGCCAAGTATGTAGCTGCTGGAAGCAGTTGCACTCAACTACTATGGATAAAACAACAAATTGAGGATTATGGACTGCACATCAAGACCATTCGATTGCTGTGCGACAACACCAGTGCAATAAATCTCACCAAAAATTCAGTCCAGCACTCCAGAATGAAGCATATAGAGGTTAGATATCATTTCATTAGAGATCATGTAGCAAATGGTAATATAAATATTTCTTTTATAGATACCTTAAATCAGTTAGCAAATATCATTACAAAATCCTTACTTGAAGAGAGATTTACATCTCTTAGAAGGGAATTAAGCATGTGTAATTTGTAATAGATTTTCTGCACGTAATTGAAATAATAACAGTTTCAGAATAATGCTTATTCTCTCCCCTGGAATTAAGGAAATACTTTAATTGCTTGCGTCATAAATTGCTTTGACGGTTCATTATTTGAAAAGACCTTATCTATTGCGAAATCGTCTCCTCTTTTGTCATTTTCCGCATTTATTGCTGTGTCCTTTCAAAAGCAACTTTAACTTTCACTTTTAATCTCGTAATCTATGCCATACTGATTCCACCTTTCTCTCTCATCTCTTTCAACTCGCCTGGAACGATAAACCCTACCGATTCCGGCATCCTCTCTGTGTGATTTTGAAAGAATCCCTCTGTTCGCGCCAAAATCTCTTGAGGGCTTCTGTTCTACTCCTTCCCACGATCCTCCAGAACCTTTCCATGTTCAAATCCATGGCGGTTTCTGGGGTCTCCGGCACTGTTGGTGGCTACGGTGTTGCGTTCCTCGCAGCAGCAGCAATCAGGCCAGAAGAACCAGTGGGTAGTCCAAGAAGAATTAAAGAAACTCCTCCAAACCACATTGAGCCCGTTGGGCAATCATCAGAGGTTGATACCCCCACGACAGTTATTACATCTATTCTTCATGAAGTATTGTATACTGTCGTCAGCATTCAGGGGGAGCAAGAAGAAGTTGTTCTGGAATTTGTGGCACCAAGCCACAGTGATGTTCAGGTGAAGGATGCTCCTGCTCAGGGGGAGCATGTGGCTGAGATGGCAGCAAATGTTCAGGGGGAGCCTGCGACTAGCCCCCATGTTGATCAGTTCCAAGAAGGTGTTGTGGAGAGCACCTCGGATGAAGATGAAGTTCTTGTTGATAATGTAGAGCCAGTTGCTAGCACCAATGATAAAGGCAAAGGTGTAGCCCCTCAGATTCCTTTGCTTACCAGAAGGGCACACCATAGTTCCAAGAAGAAGAACCTGACGATCAACATGAAGCCAGTGATAGACAGATTAGATGCTCATGGAGAGATCCTGTACTCACTGCAAAATGAAGTATCATCTATCTTTGTGAGCCAAAGCGAAGGAGCCAAGCAGATTGGAGTAATGAAAGCTGAACTCTAAGGTTTGAAGGGTGAGTTGGGAAGCATAAAGCAATTAGTAGAAGATCTATCAGTTTTTGTGAGGGAGCACTTGCCCATTTCTGCCCCTGCTGCTCCCACTTCAGCAGTACCAAAGTGCAGCTCAGGGCCATCTAGGCCAAGCAATGTAGAAGAAATCCGGCCATCAGGGCCAAGTTCTGAAGAGGCAGCTGGGCCATCAGGGCCAAAGATTGCTGAGGAATCCAGGGAGTCTGAGCCAGCACTGGCAGCATCTGGGCCACCAAGGCCATAAG
Organism: Colocasia esculenta; assembly: GCA_014218235.1. NCBI lineage: Eukaryota > Viridiplantae > Streptophyta > Magnoliopsida > Alismatales > Araceae > Colocasia > Colocasia esculenta. The sequence goes on along the minus strand of CM024764.1, from coordinate 66,000,576 downwards.
CTGAGCAGTCAGGGCCTCCAGGGCCAGTTGTGGATGAGTCTGGGCCATCAGGGCCAATGGAATCTGAAGTGGAGCCTGCAAGAGTTGAAGATCCAGTTGTGCCCCCAGAGCCCCCTATCTCTTCACCTCTCAAAACACCAGCTCCTTCCTCTCCACCATCCTCATCGACTGCACCTCCAGCCCCTGCCACCTTCAAACAGCCACTTCCAAAACATATCTCTTCACCCACTCCATTCCCTGCCACCTCATCCTCTTCTCCTGCTTCCTCCACATCCATTCCTCCTCCTACTTCTGAGGCACCTCCAGCATCCTTCTCAGCTGGAGCCTCATCTTCTGGTCCCTCATCAGCTGGACCATCTGTACCACCTCCTTCTACCTCTTACTTGTTTCTTCATCCTCCTACTCCTCCCTCCTTTGTTACCATCATTCCAGAGGGTGCCCAACTTGAAGGTCCCTTTATCCGGGACATCAAAGATGAGTTTGAAGTAGCCATACTTCGCTCAGTCCTGTCAGTTAGCACTCACATTCGTAGGACATGCTCTTCCAGCCATGTTCCTAAAAAGTGAAAAATATCTTCCAACCTTGCTATTTCTTCTGAGCCTTGTTTTTCCACCTCTTTGATTTTTTCTCACTGTTGAAAATCGAAGAAGGTCTATCTATTGTGAATTCCTCCTGAAATGCACTTTTGCCACCATTTTTGGCCTTCCTCACCTACATCTCACCGACCACCTAAATGTTGTTCTTCCCCTCTCCTCTCTTTCAGAAGCTGAACAATAAATTTTTTTTTCTATGACTGAGGCTAAAAATGAAGATCAGTGGGCTCGGGGTCATCAGTCTTTATACAGGAAATTCAAATCTGCCAGCTCTGCTCGATTCCCAACCAGGGATCACCCACTCACTCTCTCTGAGTGGTTTGTGATTCATCACAAGAATACCTGGGGTCCATTTATTCAGAAGGAGATCAAGCTTATCCGCTATTTCCAGATGTTTAACGAGTACAAATATCTCAATAATCTGCCCGAAGTTTAGCTTGGCCAGTTTTGGCAAGCTATTTCTCTTCTTGGTTTGGATACTGCACATTCCACCTCCATTCAAGTGGATTTTGCCACATTGAAGATGCCAGATGTGGTCTTCCTACCTCCACTTCACTCTTTAATCATGGATTCTGACGTCGGTCCCATCATTTTTGAAAGATCTGCCAGAGTCATGGCCCACATTTCTGTTCAGAGAGGTAATTTGCTTGCATTCCACAGTTTTTTGTTCCAGGAATATCATCAGGGCCACATCAAATCAGATGTTCTTGCCCCTCTGTTGTCCGAGTGTGAGCAACTGTCTCCAGTTGACTGGGAAAGGCATTACACACTTTTTGCTCAGAAGCTTGTTGATTTCAACTCCTCTCAGGATAGAGCTACTAAACCTCCTCTCTCTACTGAAGAATTCCTCGATCTGAACTCTGTTCGCCTTGTTCAAGACCCTTTTACCACATGGGTTGAGAGATACAAGGTGTATGTGGCTATGAAAAAGGAACTGAAGCAGCAACAGATCTTCTACCCCATCTCAGTAGATTAGTTTCTCCAGCATGCTAGCTTTGGTACCTCCAGCTCCTACAAAATGTCTCTTGGTCAGGATGAATATGGCAACTTTGTGGAAGCCCAAAGGCAACTGCACATCCAGAGGATGGCTCCTGTTATGGGACCTTCCTACTCTATGGTTTATGGAGCCTTCCAAGGTTATTTTGAAGAGCAGGAACACATGACTTGGCCGATTATTACTCGCCATGCCTCTCTCTTGTCTCCTGCTTTGTAAAAATTTAAATTGAAAAGTCTTGATTAAGGATCCAGTGATAATAATATGAAGTTACCTACGAAATGATTCTATTATCTTTTTAAATATAATGGCATGACATTGAGAACTATCACATTGGAGTTATTCATTTCATTTTATTAATTTTAATTATTTAATAACATGATGCAAGATTACTAATAAAAAAGTTATTAAAAAATATTATGACACTCTAATGTTACCCAAAATTATGCACACGATATTTATCATGATAATGTCTTATGCATTCATTGCTATTTGTTGCATATAACAATCAGTTCTTACTTAATTGATAAATTATATAGGAGAGGCTTGAACAGTTTATTTTTTGAATAATATTTACTTCTTTTATAATGCAGACACCTATATGATTAGTTTACATGGGACTAATATTTAAGATCCGTTTGTTTCAGCATAAAATCTCATGTAATAAAGATTTTCGAGGAATACTTCATACAATAGCTTATTTGGTACCATTGAAAAATTAATTTATAATTTTTTTTATCTAAAATAATAGATTTTAGCATCTTTGATGAGACTTCGTAAATTATTTTCCTGAATTTCTCTTTCATGTAGGATTTTTATGAGTGTGACTACAATATCTACTTTCATTCTTAGTGTCTAATGCTTGGAACCCGATGTCTGGCCTGGCGTTAGGCACCGATTGGTGGCCAGTGCTCGGCGGCCAACACTCAACGATCGGCAATCCGGTGTTTGGCGTTCGACACTTGGTGGTCGGCAACCCTGCACTCGGTGGCCACATCTGACGCTCAGTAGTCAGCAACTCGGCGTCCACCGGCCGCGGCTGGGAACTCGGGGACCGACGTCCTATGCCCAGTGGCTCGTAACACGGTGGTCGACTTCTGACGCCTGACGACTAACAACTAAACATTCGGTGGCTGATATCCGACACTTGGTGGTTCATGGTCGGCACCGAGAGTCCGACGTCTGGCACCCAGTGTTCGACACTCTACGCTCGATAGCCGACGTTGAACAGTCAGTGATCGGGTGATCAACACACGGAACATATTTTTTATATTTATTTATTTTTTATTATTTTTTAAAAATATTTTTAATAATTATTTTACTGAAAATCAAACACCAAATCTTTTTTCAAGAAAAAATATTTATCATGGGTAATAAATAGATAATTATATTTTTTATTTTTCTGTAAAAGTGATTCTTTAAATTTTTTTTTCTTATAATATATATTTTATAAGCAACCAAATGGACTGTTCCAGAATCACTTATTACTTGACATGTCAAGAGTTGTCTACCTCATCTATTGATCCACGTCACATGCTTATAATATGGGGAGACAATGCCGACAAGCTATAAAGCAACGTCAATAAGACTGGGTGTTAACCGAGATGAGGTAGACTATTCGTTTGTTCACCTTATTTATTGGTTAATGTTTATGCCCATGCAACATGATGTCGTAAGATGATAGCACAGAAAAAGTGGATTGTTTGTCCACCTTATCTATTGGTCCACAATAGGTTTGCTGTAGCAACCCGAAAAATTTAGTATTTAAAAATTTAAAATAATAAATTTCTATAAAAATGGAATCATAGAAACATACATACTATTATCATATGTGCAAGAACACATTTAAAAATTTCGTAAAAATTATAAATCAACCCCAAATATTATCCCTAAGTGTTCCACGAAGAAATTAATGCAATGAAAAGTTCGATTGGCCAAGCGTACGTCACAACATGACTAATTATCCAAATTAGGAAACTAAGTCGAAAAATCGTTAGCGTGGAAAGATAACGCACCCATAAATTAAACGAACCGGTCGGCGAGACTTCCAACGTCATGTAATGATGACCCATTAAGAAAATTGGGCTTAGAAAATAATTCGAACCAAGTTTTAGAAATGGAGGTGACTTATTATTGTAAATAAGGAATAATTCAGAAAACCTATTATCATATGAGCCAGGTAGATTAACAACTAAAAATAAAATGATGGGTAGACTCCAAACAATATGTAATGATAATCCATCATGAGAAATTAGATCAATGGACCTCTCATAGTCCATGAATAAAAATTAAGTAAAAAAAATATAATAAAATCCGTAACTCTATTACACCCTAATTAAAAAGGGAAATCCCATAAGATAAATTTCGATAAATAATGTGTTTTGTTAAATGGACCATATAAAATTTATTGGGCCAAAATAGGGATTTTTAAAAGATGAATAATAAGAAAATGCCCAAAATTCGTAACTTAAATATTACCTAAATAGAAAAGGGGTATAAAAATATTAAAATAAGTAGTTTGTGTTGGTTTTGGATTCCTAAACCTACCCTAATAGGTTGGCCACGAATTTGGATCCCAACCTAACCCAAATTGGACATGGCAAGCTTGGAAGGTGGAATTAAATAGGAAATCTCAGAATTAAATAGGAGTTAGAGTTCTATTAGGAATTAGAAACATAAGAGACATAAATACTCTCCTAAACCCCCATGGCCGGCCCTAGCTCGTTGCCAAGAGTTGCTGGACCAGGAGGAGAGGCCAAGGAGGGGGAGAATTCGTGGGAAGGAGGCTTCATCAAAGCTTCAACCCGAGTTCTTCAAGTTCTAGCCCTAGAAGAGGAAAACAACTAAAGGTAGGCATTCTCACAAGCAAAACTAAATCAATTTCATCCATAGGTTGGTCTAAACCTCAGGGACAAAAGCCCTTTGGTTTCATAATTTTTCATCGAGCATATCTTTTCGTTTATACTCCACTCGCGCATCTATTCACATTCACTCTACTATCTCATCTATTCATCTAGTGCTCTCATCTATTTCTTGGTACTCTCAAATTGGCCATAAATTGATTGTCTAAAGATAAACAAAATGACCAATGCCAGCGCAATAGGGCCCGATCTAGTCTTGGGGAGGGCGCCCGAAAGTGCCATTTGCCTGCGGGTGTTAAATGATCAGGATGTCGGCATTACATCCAAGTGCCATACTATCAAGATTAATCTAAGACAATCAACAAAAAGTGCTATATTCTCTCGATGTCTTTGACAAATAAAAGTGCTATATTCCCTCGTTGTCTATTGATAACAAAGTGCTATACTCTCTCTCGGCTATCTATGGATAACCAAAGTGCCATTACTATTTCGATTGACGAAAGTTAATCAAAAGTGCTATACTATCTCGATTGATAAGAAAATCAATCAAACTGCAATTTACTCTTTATATGGCCAACTTATTTCTCTCTCCTTGCTATACATGTTACTTGCTATTGCTTGACGTTGACGTGATTTGCCATCGTGTTGTTATCGTTTCCATCATGACTTGACTTTAATCATCGTGCTATACTTGATTCATCTGCTATCTGAACCATGTTACTTGTGCTATTACTTTCTCAACTTTACATGACTTGTTCTATCATTAGTTACTCTGCCTTTTAAAGCGCTAATTATTTAAAGTCTGCTTGATCCTGAGATTTATGTCCTACTGGATGTTATCGCTCACCCTTCGTTATTTGTTATTGTGTCTCAGGTAAGATAGATGATGACGTTGTACACACCAATGGGACAGGACCCGAGTGATGAGCGACCCAGAGTCAAATGACGAAGTTACCCTAGCACAATTGGAGTCTAGTAGTTTTACTTTAGATTTTCTCTTCATATGTAATGTTGTCATCGAGCGCTATGTATTGGCTCCGAATTAGTGGTTGTAATAGTCTTAGTGATTTTATAATGAAATGAAGAGTTTATTCCAATTATTGTTCATTAGATGCTTTGAATCATTCAACTGCGGTACATTTTACTCTACTATGTACTTTGCTCACGTCTCCTCGATTTATTCCGCTACTAAATTGGCGAGGCGTGACAGTTGGTATCAAAGCCTAGGATGTCTTGATAGGATATCTTAGGTTTACAATATTCTAGGATGTCCTCATTGGATCTCTTAGGTATAGGGTGTTCTAGGACGAACTGCCATGACACGTGTCTAAGTCAACCACCATACCTATGTGAGGATTGGGTAGAACTAATGTTAAGATCTGAATACACTCGTCTATACATATGTATGACTTAATATTACTCTAGAATCCTAATGCCAACCTTATTCTTGAAGGGACTCTCAATGGACGCCGACATGAGATCAACCCAGAGGCTAGTTCTGGCATGTCAGCAAGCCGCTCAACTGCTAGAAAGAGCTCTGGAAGCGACTAAGGAGATTAAAAAGGAGACCAATCAGAATGGGAAGAGAAGATATAACCATGGTAAGAAGGCCAACCAACAAGTGAATCATAATGATGAGATCATCTGCCTTCATTGTCACAAGCCAGGTCATGTGGCCAAGGAGTGTTGGCGAAAAATTGGTGCATGCTTACGTTGTGGCGACTTGAGACATCAGCTACGAGACTGCCCTCTTCTAAAAGAACCATCCACTAACACAGAAGAACTCAATTCTATGATAAAAGAGAACCAGCCAAACGGTGATAAGAGAAAAATAAAGAAGAATAGGAAGAACGACATATAAGTAGCCGTTATTCGCAGGGGGCGATGCAAGCGCTGCAACAGGAGGGGCCACACGTCGGGGGATTGCTGGTGGAAACAAGAAAAATGTTTTCGATGTGGTAGCTCCAACCATAAGATGAGTGACTCCCCACAATTTGAGAATCAACGTCATGAGGAATTAAACCAGCAAGGTACACTGGAAGCTTTGGTGCAACTCTCTCCAAATCGAGAAGTGGGAACTGTGGAAGGTACCTCTGAACTCACAATGACTAATGCCTTTCAGAATAAATAATTCACATGTAACTGAAGGAGTCATGGAATTTGGAGGACCAAATTCTTTTTAAGTGGGGGAGGATGTAGCAACCCGGAAAATTCAGTATTTAAAAATTTGAAATAATAAATTTCTATAAAAACAGAATAATAGAAACATACATACCATTATCGTATGTGCAAGAACACATCTAAAAATTATGTAAAAATTATAAATCAACCCCAAATATTATCCCTAAGTGTTCCACGAAGAAATTCATGCAACGAAAAGTCCGATTGACCAAGCGTACGTCACAACGTAACTAATTATCAAAATTAGGAAACTAAGTCAAAAAACTGTTAGCACGGAAAGATAACGAGCCCATAAATTAAACGAACCGGTCGGAGAGACTTTCAACGTCATGTAATGATGACCCATTAAGAAAATTGGGCTTAGAAAATAATTTAGACCAAGTTTTAGAAATGGAGGTGACTTATTATTGTAAATAAGGAATAATTCAGAAAACCCATTATCATATGAGCCAAGTAGATTAACAACTAAAAATAAAATGATGGGTAGACTCCAAACAATATGTAATGATAATCCATCATGAGAAATTAGATCAATGGACCTCTCATAGTCCATGAATAAAAATCAAGTAGGGAAAATATAATAAAATCCGTAACTCTATTACACCCTAATTAAAAACGGAAATCCCATAAGATAAATTTCGATAAATAATGGGTTTTGTTAAATGGACCATATAAAATTTATTAGACAAAAATAGGGATTTTTAAAAGATGAATAATAGGAAAATACCCTAAATTCGTAACTTAAATATTACCTAAATAGAAAAGGGGTATGAAAATATTAAAATAAGTAGTTTGTGTTAGTTTTGGATTCCTAAGCCTACCCTAATAGGTTGGCCACGAATTTGGATCCCAACCTAACCCAAATTGGACATGGCAAGCTTGGAAGGTGGAATTAAATAGGAAATCTCGGAATTAAATAGGAGTTAGAGTTCTATTAGGAGTTAGAAATATAAGAGACATAAATACTCTCCTAAACCCCCATGGCCGGCCCTAGCTCGTTGCCAAGAGTCGCTGGACCAGGAGGAGAGGCCAAGGAGGGGGAGAATCCGTGGGAAGGAGGCTTCATCAAAGCTTCAATCCGAGTTCTTCAAGTTCTAGCCCTAGAAGAGGAAAATGACTAAAGGTAGGTATTCTCACGAGCAAAACTAAATCAATTTCGTCTGTAGGTTGATCTAAACCTCAGGGACAAAAGCCCTTTGGTTTCATAATTTTTCATCGAGCATATCTTTTGTTCTTGATTTTTCATGTTCTGCAACTGACATGACCCCGAAAACTATTCAAAAATCTAGATCTCCTTGTATACTCAACCCCATGCCACGAGATTTTTACTGTAGGAACTGATGCATGTTAGGCATCTTTTGCCTCTAAAAACCCTAAATTTGATTCATCCTATCTTGTGAATTTAATTGTTGATCTCAACTATGTACTATTTCCTATTCATCATGAATACCTGTGTTTAAAGCTTGTCTAAACCCCATTGATTTTCAAATTCCTATTTATTGAAAGTACCCATGCATGTCTAGATCAATTCGCAACTAGTTTCATGATTTTTCATCACTTATATAATTAGTTATGATTTTATAAATCACCCTATGTCAAATAGGGTAAGTTTTGGCCCGCAATCCAATGTAATGTCCTCTCCTTGTGAGGCTCGGGCACAGACCCTGTGAACGCGACGGCCCGATAGGCCGCGTTCACAAGGGCCATCGCGATAGTGCCCTCTGTCGCGATCTGATCGCGACAGTGCCTGTCGTCGCGATCTGCTGCCCTGCCTGTCTAGGCCGTCGGGACCCTCATGCGACCCCGTCGCGACCTGCCTGCCCGAACTGACAGGGCCGTCGCGATCTGTACAAGCCCACATCGCGTTCTCAGCTGAGCCCATCGCGACCCTTACAAGGGTGCATCGCGTTCTGTCTTTTTGCTTGAAAACCCATAACTTTTGTTGCTAACACTTTTTACAATGTTCATACCCTTGTTTAACAATCATATACGCAGTAAATATACATGTTAAAAACTGAACATAAATGTGTTATTTTAGAAGACATACACATGACTTGTTCTAGCTTTAATTTTCATGATACGTACACACACTTTGAACCATCCAATTATGTCTTAACTTGGCATGTAATTAACTCTTAATACATCTGGTAATTTATGTAATTAAATTGCCATACTTTAATATACTTGTCTATCGTTTCTCGTGTTGTTTTGGGAATACCATTATCGACGCTCCACTGTTCTAGAATTCCTCTAGAACGTCGAGTACTTGTTTCTATATACACACTCTCTCTGGACTTGGACGAACTCTCCGTCGGATACTCCTTCTGCCAGACTAGTGAGTCTTTGTTCAAGGCCTTCGTAAGTCTCCTCTGTCCATGGATTCCCACATGGTCGACGAGCTGGTTGTACCCTAACACCTATGATACCCTTTAGGGATCAACATGATCCAAACGGCTATTAGAAGTTCGCTCTTATCTTGAATCATGCCGGACCTCTGGACCTGTACTTAACATGGCCAGTGGTAGGGTAGTGAGTTCCACCTGACTTCCAGCACCACGTGCGCGTGTTGTGCAACTATTACTATCGCCTGTTTACTCGACGTGTTACGTGCAATGTCCACGAGCTCTCGTTTATACTCCACTCGCTCATCTATTCACGTTCACTCTACTATATCGTCTATTCATCTAGTGCTCTCATCTATTTCTTGGTACTCTCAAATTGACCATAAATTGGTTGTCTAAAGATAAACAAAATGACCAATGCCAGCGCAATAGGGCCCGATTTGGTCCTGGGGAGAGCGCCCGAAAGTGCCATTTGCCCGCGGGAGTTAAATGATTAGGATGTCGGCATTACATCCAAGTGCCATACTATCAAGATTAATCTAAGACAATCGACACAAAGTGCTATATTCTCTCGATGTCTTTGACAAACAAAAGTGCTATATTCCCTCGTTGTCTATTGATAACAAAGTGCTATACTCTGTCTCGGCTATCTACGGATAACCAAAGTGCCATTACTATTTCGATTGACGAAAGTTAATCAAAAGTGCTATACTATCTCGATTGATAAGAAAATCAATCAAAGTGCAATTTACTCTTTATATGGCCAACTACTTTCTCACTCCTTGCTATACATGTTACTTGCTATTGCTTGACGTTGACGTGATTTGCCATCGTGTTGTTATCGTTTCCATCGTGACATGACTTTAATCATCGTGCTATACTTGATTCATCTGCTATCTGAACCATGTTACTTGTGTTATTACTTTCTCGACTTTACATGACTTGTTCTATCATTAGTTACTCTGCCTTTTAAAGCACTAATTATTTAAGTCCTGCTTGATCCAGAAATTTAAGTCCTACTAGGCGTTATCGCTCACCCATCGTTATTTGTTATTATGTCTCAGGTAAGATAGATGATGACGTTGTACACACCAATGGGACATGACCCAAGTGATGAGAGACCCGGAGTCAAATGACGAAGTTACCCTAGCACAATTGGAGTCCAATAGTTTTACTTTAGATTTTCTCTTCATATGTAATGATGTCATCGAGCCCTAAGTATTGGCTCCAAATTAGTGGTTGTAATAGTCTTAGTGATTTTATAATGAAATGAAGAGTTTATTCCAATTATTGTTCATTAGATGCTCTGAATCATTCAACTGCGGTACATTTTACTCTACTATGTACTTTGCTTACGTCTCCTCGATTTATTCTACTGCTAAATTGGTGGGGCGTCGCCCCGGTCGGGCGTGACCTTATCGCATCCCATGAGGCCATCGCGGTAAGGGTGTCGCGACCCAGCTGCCCGTCGTGACAAGGTTCTTGTTGCGCTGCGCGGCCTTGTCGCGACAGGGTCGTCGCGACCTATTTTGCTATCGCGACAAGAGCTTTGTCGCGATCTGCTTCCCCGACGCGACTGGCTTGTCGCGGTTGCCCTACCCGTCGCGATGAGATCGCGATGGGCTATGAGGGTGCGACAAGGTCTGGGTTGCCTCGGGTGTTTTCTGTGGCCGCGGTTGGTGTGTCGGCTTTTGCCCGAGGACAGGGTTGCCCTCCGGACCTTCTGGTGAGGAACGCTGCAGGTTGGCTCGCTGCGTTCAGTGACCGAAGGTGACACCTTCGTGGCCGTGTCCTAGCGACTGTGCTAGGAGGCTTGCGCCTGTCTAATAATCGATTGTCTGTCTATCAATCGATTATTAGAAGAGCTGTGGTTTCTGTTCTGCTGTTAGTGTTCCGGTTTCTCGGGCTGTGCCTTTTGTGTCGGCGTTGGCCGATGGCCCTTCTGGGGGTTTTCGGAAGGGGTGCCGTGCGTGCTAGTGCTTGCTGGGCTTGTCTTGGTTATGAGCCAACGGTGCCGTTTTTGTGGTGGTTGCCACGCCAGTTCTCTTTCGCCCGGAGCTCGGCACTTGAGGGCTTGTCCGTAAGACATGTTGTTACCGTTACTTGGGACCCCCATCCCCGCGCGCCTGTGTCAGAGGGGGCTTCTCGGGGCGGTGAGCGTGCTCGGGTTACAAACTCGGAGCGGAGGGGAAAACGGTGGGGACAATGGCTTCTGTCATTTGTGGAGCTCTCTTAGCTGGGTCTGGGATGCTGAGGTTGTTGTGGTGCTCGTTCGGTGTAGACTAGCTAATCCGTCCAACTCCCTCACTCTGCTTTGGTTTCGGAGCCACGTAGGGAGGTCAGGCGTGGGGCCTTAGTTCGGCCGGACTGTGGTGTTGTGGTTTTGTTCTTGGCTTTGACTCGCTAGCCTCATTCTACCAGGGAGGTTGTAGGCAGGAGTCGGCAGTCGGCATGCTTGAGGTGTGGACGGTGTGTCCTCCTCTTAGCTACTTATGGCAGTGGCTTGGTTGCTCTTGCTGTGACGGTGTTTCATGCTGTTTCCGAGATTGTGTTCTCGTTGCCCTGGTTTACACAGTGGTTGTAGCCTAGCCGTATCTCGCTTCCTTGGGTTTTGTCGGTTGGCCTCGTGGGCCGTGTTTAGTGGTTTCCGTTCTGTGGGTTCTCTCGGGGTGTCTTTTGTAGACACCCAACTGTTTTGGTAACCCGTTCTTTGGTGCCGTCTGTGGTGGCATCGGAGTGTGTAGTTCCCTGACCTCGTGGAGTGCCCGAGGTTTAGGGTGGTTTTATTCCCTCGACCTTGTGGAGGTCTGAAGTGGCCATGCCTGTGGTGAGACGTTCGTTCTCACTTGGTTGCTTGGTGTCTCTCGGGATGACACCTGGTTGTTCCTTCTTGAGCTCGTGGAGATCTACGATGTTGGGTGCTTGTGTCGTGAGACTCTGGTCTCACATGTTCGCTCCGGTGTTCCATGAGCTCCGTTGTCTCGGCAGGTGTGTGCCAAGGGTTTGCTTCCATATTGTGTTGCTCTGGCCCGACCCTAGTTGTGGGTCGTGGCGTTGCTCTAGTTGCTTCCACATGTGTTTGACTCCGCTGGTTTTGCAGGAGTCATGTTTGGCCTGACCCGGGTTGTGGTCGAGGCGTTTCTCTATTTCTGCTGCTTTGTAGAGTAGTTTTGCTTCCACTTTGTTGGAGTTTCTGCTGCTCTGGCTGGTAAGGGACTGGTAATCTTTACTGAGCCTTGTTCGCGAGGCTCACCCCCCTACTCTCTCCAGGTAGGGACTCCCAGTCGCAGGAGTTCATTGCCGGATGGTCGTGGTGACGGTTTGTTGCGCCTTGCATTGCCAGCAGTTTGAGCGCTTGTAGCGTGAGTTGAGAGTGGCCTTTTTGCTAGTCCTTGGGGTATGCCCCTTAAGGACTGCACTTTTCTTTCTGTACCTGTACTTTTATTTGGGACATGTTGTACATAATTTCTTTATTAAATGTATGAACTTTCTGTTATAGTTATTTGAATTCATTGCTTATCTCACTGGACTAAATTGTAACCCTTCCGGGTCTTCGGATACGTGGGTGGCGGCGCGACCTTCGGGGGTCCCTGGCAGGGGTCCGGGAGGTCAGGTCGTTACTGTGGTATCAGAGATCATGGGTCCAACGAGATTTGTAATCGGTTAATAACTATGGTGGTCCCAAAGAAAGGTACTAGTACGTTGCTGGCCTGTCCGTGTATAGTTGCTTTTAGGTGAGTATTTGGTCTTTGTTGCAGGTGGTTAGCTTTCCAGCAGGGTCCGAGTTTGAGCTGCAGGAGAGTGTTGCTACTGTTGCTGGGTGCGCATGCTTCGAGCATGGATGCTTGTTCGCTCATGCTGCGGTTGGGTTCGTCCTCGGCCCGCGGATCCATGTGGGTGTGTTGCGAAGGCTGAGAGAGCCTACGTGTGGTGTGGCCTTCACCGGTGCAGGGTTGTGGTCTGCGGAACCGATAGAAGGTGTCCTAGCCTTGTTGGCTGCCCCCTTCTTGTTGGGGTGTGTCCTTGTTGGATGTCCCCTTGTTGTTGGGGTGTGTGTTGTTGGTTGTGTGTTTGGCCTTGCGTGCCTGTGCGCTGTGCTCTGCTCAGTCGGCATCTTTGATCGAACTAAGCAGATGCTTGTGTGCCATGTTGCACCACTGGTTGAGCGCTGCGACACATGTTTGTGGTTGTTGTCGGCCTGGTGCTGACTGGTTGTGAACTCTAGTGTGGTGCTTCTGGAGTTCTTCTTTGTTGGTTCTGGTCGAGGTAAGGTTTTCCCCAGAACTGTGTTATGCTCGTTTCTGGTTGTTGCGGCATTGCCCTCTGGGTTGAGGTGCATCGCTTGGCTGCTGTGTTCTGGTGGTGTTTCCCATAACTATTTGTTGTTGTCCTAGTGAGGGTTCCTCTACCTCTGGGACTGCTTCTATGCTCGTTTAAGTCTTCCGCTGTGTTGCCTCCTTGGTTTGAGGCCTCTGTTGTCTGGTTGGTTGCCGTTGCGTTGCCCTCGAGGTTGAGGTGCATCGCTTAGTCGCCCTGTGTTCTGGTGCGGTTCCCAGAATTGTTGGTTGTTGTCCTAGTGAGGGTTGCTCTCAGGACTGTTTTGGCTTGTTTCTGCTAGTTGTTGTGCTACCTCAGGGCTGAGGTATGCTGCTGTTGTGCTGGCTGTTGTGTTCTGGTGGGTTTTCCCAGAACGATGCCTTGGTAGTTCTGGTGGATGTTTCTCCCAGAACCAGTTGTGTTGCTTCCGCCGTCTTCTGTGTTCTCTCTATTGGCCGTTTGTTTGAGCTGTGTTCTGGTGATGGTTTCCAGAACGACTCTTGGCGCTTTGGGTGGAGGTTCTCCCCAAAGCTGCTTCGTGTTGTTTTGGTTGTCACTGCTCCCTCTCGGTGGAGATGAGATGTCGTTGTTTCCGGTTGGACTGTCCGTGTTACAGTCTGTCTGGGCGTTGTCGGTCAAGGTGTGGCACCTCTGACCATGCGTCTGGTCGTGGTGCTGGCTAGTTTGTCTTTCTGATCATTTTTCGGGTTTCCCGGCTGCGTTGGTGGGACTTCGTGTGTCCCCAAGATCGGGAGGTGGGCTTAGTTTCTTGCACCCTGTGGGCTCTGCTAGATGGTGGCCTGGTGAGTGCCATGGGTGTCTGGCTGGCTGTGCCTCTTGTGGGAGTGCTTGCCTCGCGTCGTGGTTTCCTCTTTCGGGTGAGGGAGAGGCCGGTTGTGTGCCTTCTTCCTCTGCTTTCCGTGGGTTGCTCGGGGTGGTAGTGCTTTCACATGGCATTTGGTGCCATGTCGTGCACTGTGGCGACCTTTGTGGTGAAGGTCCCTCCCCTTGTGCTGTTTTGAGGTGAGCAGATTACTCCCCTCGTGCGCGTTGTTTTCTTGTGGTGCGATAGGTTGTGATGACCTATTGTGTCGTCTCTTGCTGTGCTGGTTTCTTGTTGCCTGATTGGACGATGTAGGACAGTGTGCCCTGTGTTCAGTGTGAGGCAGCACCGGTTTGCTGTTGTTTGGCTTGCTTGTGTGGTGGCTGCTTTGCCCTGTCTAGGTAGCCCTATCAGTGGTACGCCAGGCTTTGGTCGTGGCCTGTGTTTGGGTTTCCCCTCTCACCTTGGGGAGCGTGAATGCTCGATTGGGGTGCCCTGTTTCGGTTTGGATCCCCCTGAGGTCGACGTGCTGTCCTCGACCTCTGCTGTTGTTTCAATTTTCGTGTAGTTTGTCGACGTCTTGAGCTGCTTGGCTTTGCCAATCTCAGACGTCTTCTTGGGTTTTGCCTCTGTGCGTGTGCCTATGGAGCGAGTGTTTTAGCTTTCTGTGGCTCCACAGTCGTTGTGTGTCCTTGTTGGACCACGAGGATGATCTGGTTGAGATCTACTGGTGCCGGCGGGCACTGCTTTGCTTGCCGTGGTTTTCTCCACGTGCGTGTTTTCTGCTTGGCTTTGGGTCACCATTAAGAAGCTCTCGTTTGGCCTCGCCGTAAGTGCTAGCTGTTGCTAGACGTACGGAGCCATTCAGCAGAGTTTGGTGGATGACCTCTTGGCATTTTTCCTCGGTAGCCGTCAGTAGCTGGGACCTCTGTCTAGTCGTTGGTGACAGAGGGAGTTACTGACTGGTTGGTCTCAACGGCGTGGTCTGTTGAGGGCACAGTCGTGTGGTTTCCGGCTGGCGGTTTCAGTGTTTTCTGGTCGGCTTGGTGTACACCGTGCTTGTGGAGTTCTCGACATCTGTGTGTGTGCTCCGCACCAGTTGGTGTGTGCTTGGTGAGCTGTCGGATGTCTGGTTAGGCACTCCCTTATGGCAGGGTCATGGTGCTGACCACCGGGAAGTCGCGGTGCGACTTAGTGGTCCTTTGCACTTGTTGTTTCTTCGACCGGGTTTCACCATTAATTTTGAGGATGAAATTGTTTTTTTGTTGGATGTATTATAACATCTCGGGTTTTCGACTTTCCGTTTGTGTGGGATGACTGGCCTTGTCGCGACGGAGGTGCCCGTCGCGACATTCATCCCTGTTGCGACCACTAGGTGTGTTGCGTTTCTGTCGCGCCCGGTCAACGGGTCGCCACAGGGTTCTGCTTTTTGTCTTCTGACAAGCATCTGTTGCATGTCAGGGTGGCAGGCGGGTCAGAGTGACCTGTCAGGCTGTCGCGGCGCCCAGGGTGGGCGCATTCTGGTCACGGTCTGGGCGGCCGTCGAGATACGGTTGGTGTCATGACGCCCCGCCCCGTCGCGTTCTGGGGGCTGGAGGCTAAAAGCCTTGGCCAGTTCCCCCTTTCCCTTCTTTTCCTTTCTTCCCTTCCCTTCTCCGAGGAGGAAAGCTTCCCTCTCTGGCGATCCGGCGGTTCGGGCTTGGCGGAACGGCGGCGGTTCGTGCAGAGCGGTGGCGCATCGCCGTGAGAGCGAGGAGGAGGTGGCAAGCTCGTCGTGAAGGCCCCTTTGTGGGTTGGTTCTTCGTTCTCCGGTAGGGATTCTTGTACCCTTACCTGTTTGTGTGGTTTGGGGGTTCAAATTGTGTAATGCATGCTTTTACTGCTTTCTCCATGATCCCCTCCCCATGTTTGTGTGTTTGTAGTTGTGTGGGGGACCCCGGGATGTGGCATCCCGGTGGTCGGCCTTCCTGCTGGTGTCGCGACCGCCGAGCACATCGCGACACCAGAGGAGGCGTCGCCCCGGTCGGGCACGACCTTATCGTGGCCCATGAGGCCGTCGCGATAAGGGTGTCGCGACCTGGCTGCCCATCGCAACAAAATTCTTGTCGCGCTGCGTGGCCTTGACGCGACAGGGTCGTCGTGACCTGGTTTGCTGTTGCGACAAGAGCTTTGTCGTGATTTGCTTCCCCGATGCGACTGGCTTGTCGCGATTGCCCTACCCATCGCGATGAGATTGCGACGGGCTAGGAGGGCGCGACAAGGTCTAGGTTGCCTCGGGTGTTTTCCGTGGCCGCGGTTGGTGTGTCGGCTAGTGCCCCAGGGTAGGGTTGCCCTCTGGACCTTCTGGTGAGGAACGCGGCAGGTTGGCTCGCTGCATTCAGTGACCGAAGGTGACACCTTCGTGGCCGTGTCCTAGCGGCTGTGCTAGGAGGCTTGCGCCTGTTTAATAATCGATTGTCTGTCTGTCAATCGATTATTAGAAGAGCGGTGGTTTCTGTTCTGCTGTTAGTGTTCTAGTTTCTCGGGCCGTGCCTTGTGTGTCGGCATTGGCCGACGGCCCTTCTGGGGGTTTTCGGAAGGGGTGCCGTGCGTGCTTGTACCTACTGGGCTTGTCTTGGTTACGAGTCAGTGGTGCGTTTCTGTGGTGGTTGCCACGCCAGTACTCTTTCGCCCAGTGCTTGGCACTTGAGGGCTTGTCTACGAGACAGGTTGCTATCGTTACCTGGGACCCCCATCCCCGCACGCCTGTGTCAGAGGGGGCTTCTCCTGGCGGCGGGTGTGCTCGGGTTACGGACTCGGAGCGGAGGGGAAAATGGTGGGGACAGTGGCTTCTGTCATTTGTAGAGCTCTCTTAGCTAGATCTGGGACGCCGAAGTTATTGTGGTGCTTGTTCGGTGAAAACCAGCTAGTCCGTCTCACTGCCTCGCTCTGCGTTGGTTTCGGAGCCACGTAGGGAGGTCAGGCGTGGGGCCGCAGCTCGGCCGGACTGCAGTGGGGAGGTTGTAGGCAGGAGTCAGCGGCTGGCATGCTTGAGGTGTGGACGGTGTGTCATCCTCTTAGCTGCCTGTGGCGGTGGCTTGGTTGCTCTTGCTGTGATGGTGTTTCACGCTGTTTCTGAGATTGTGTTCTTGTTGCCCTGGTTTACACAGTGGTTGTAGCCTAGCCGTGTCTCGCTTCCTTGGGTTTTGTCGGTTGGCCTCATGGGCCGTGTTTAGTGGTTTCCGTTCTGCAGGTTCTCTCGGAGTGTCTTTTGTAGACACCCAACTATTTTGGTAACCCGTTCCTTGGTGCCGTCTGTGGTGGCACCAGAGTGTGTAGTTCCCTGACCTCGTGGAGTGCCAGAGGTGCAAGGAGGTTCTGTTTGTGGGCCCTCGACCTTGTGGAGGTCTAAAGTGGCCGTGCCAGTGGTGAGACGTTCGTTCTCACTTGGTTGCTTGGTGTCTCTCGGGGTGACACCTGGTTGTTCCTTCCCGACCTCGTGGAGGTCTGGGATGTTGGGTGCTTGTGTCGTAAGACTCTGGTCTCACATGTTTGCTCCGGTGTTCCGTGAGCTCTGTTGTCTCGACAGGTGTATGCCGAGGGTTTGCTTCCGCATTGTGTTGCTCTGGCCCGACCCCGGTTGCGGGTCGTGGCGTTGATCTAGTTGCTTTCGCATGTGTTTGACTCTGTTAGTTCTGCGGGAGTCATGTTTGTCCTGACCCGGGTTGTGGTCGAGGCATTTCTCTATTTTCGCTACTTTGTAGAGTAGTTTTGCTTCCGCTTTGTTGGAGTTCCTGTTGCTCTGGCTGGTAAGGGACTAGTAATCCCTGCTAAGCCTTGTTCGCGAGGCTCACCCCCTACTCTCTCCAAGTAGGGACTCGCTATCGTAGGAGTTTGTTGCCAGACAGTCGTGGTGGCGATTCGTTGCACCTTGCGTTGCCAGCAGTGTGAGTTGTGAGCGTGAGCGCTTGTAGCGTGAGTTGAGAGTGGCCTTTTTGTAAGTCCTCGGGGTGTGCCCCTTAAGGACTGCACCTTTCTTTCTATACCTGTACTTTTATTTGGGACATGTTGTTTTTAATTTCTTTATTAAATGTACGAACTTTCTGTTATAGTTATTTGAATTTATTGCTTATCTCACTGGATTAAATTCTAACACTTCCGGGTCTTCGGATCGGTGGCTGGCGGCGCGACCTTCGGGGGTCCCTGGCGAGGGTCCGAGAGGTCGGGTCGTTACAAATAAAGCTTGTTTATAGACTGATAATTATTGCAATAATCATTAGAGATATTTCTTTTAAGTTTTATTTATGCATGAATATATCTATTTTTAGATTGCAATAGTTATTGTATATATGTTCTTTTGCTCATATTAAGGTTACATTGATACTATTATGAGTTTTGGTGATAATTTTTTATTTCTAAATGGGTAGGTAGATCACCAAAGTGGCACTAATCATGAAGAATGATAAAATTTAAGCTCTCACCTTGCACTATCTACACACTTGCACTAATAGGTACCTCTTTTTTGGCTTGGATGAACTCTCCGTCGGATATTCCCTCTGCTGGACTAGTGACTCCTTGCGCAAGACCTTTGTAAGTCTCCTCTGGCCATAGATTCCCTCATGGCCGATGAGCGGGTTGTACCATGAAGTTCTCCGGTGTTAGTGTGCACTCAATTAAGTTGTGATAGTATCAATGATGAGCATTATGGTTAGTTTGTTGTCATTTTAATTGATGGGGAGGATATATCTGCATCCTGAATGTATAAGTAGATCACCAAAGTGGCCTTATGCATGAAGGATAATGAATTGTTCTCATTAAGGAATTAAAATAACATCAAACTTTGTGTTCTTGGCTTGAAGGTGAAATTTAACTCCCAAAGGAGTGTTTTATTTTTCATGCCATGAATAGGATAGAATAGAATTTGTGTGCATGGCGACTATTGAGAGCATGTACCCAAAGGTACTATCTCTTTATATCAAAGTGTATATAAATTTTAGTTCTATCACTTAAGTTATTTTCTTGGGGTGGTTGTCCACTAGCATGTTGTAATTACCGCCCAAAGGAGGAATTATAATGATGCATTAGGACAACTAGTTAAAGTAATTCATTAAGTTGTTAGAATTGCTTTACTTCAGTTCATTGTCTCAAAACTTGTTATTTAGTAATCATTTATATGTGAGCATTTGGTTATTTTCAGGTTCTTCTCTATTGTTTGCCCCTTTCACTGGTCAAGTACCGTATCTTAATGGGACAAATTTTACTGAATGGAAACAAAGGGTAATGTTTGCATTAGGGTGCATGGACCTAGATTTAGCATTGCATGAGGATAAGCCTGCTGCTATTACAGCTGCAAGCACTCAGGAACAGAAGACTCATTTTCAAAAATGGGAAAGGTCCAACCACTTATGCCATCTGTTTCTTTAGGGACATGTGGGGCAAAGCATTAAGGGATCTATCCCAGAGAAGACCATAGCCAGTGAATTTCTTAAGGCTATTGAAAGCTAAAGCCAACACTCTGATGGCTAAGCTTTCCTTAATGAAATACACTAACAGTGGTAGCATTAGGGAACATATCATGATGATGAGAGATATTGCAGCACAACTCAATGTCATGGAGGTTACCATTTCAGATACTTTCCTAGTCCATTTCATCTTAAACTCTCTGTCAAATGA
Source organism: Colocasia esculenta (assembly GCA_014218235.1). Taxonomy (NCBI): domain Eukaryota; kingdom Viridiplantae; phylum Streptophyta; class Magnoliopsida; order Alismatales; family Araceae; genus Colocasia; species Colocasia esculenta. The sequence continues at coordinate 65,980,813 of CM024764.1, read as the reverse complement.
ATATGAGGCATTCAAGATCTCCTACAACACACATCAGGCAAAGTGGTCTGTCAATGAATTGATGACCATGTGTGTTTAGGAGGAGGAGAGGTTAAGAGGAGAGAGGAACAATACAGTTATGTTTACTTCTCATAAAGCTACTGGATTAGGAAAGAAGAAGGGTGTCCAGAAGAAGGGCAAGAAGAAGAACAAGTCAAAAGGCAAAATTGACAAGTGCTTCTTCTGCAAACAACCTGAACATGTTAAGAAAGAGTGTCTAAAAAGGATGACATGTTTTGAAAAGAAAGGTAATTTCTCATCTTATGTTTGTTATGAGTCTGATTTAGTGAATGTTCCTAAAGATACATAGTGGATTGACTCAGGCTCTACTGTGCATGTTGCCACTTCTATGTAGGGATTTCTTTCCCAAAGGCCTCTGAATGAGGGTAAGTGAAGCATCTTCTTAGGAAATAAGATGCGCTCACAAGTCAAGGCCATAGAGATTTATAAGATTATTTTAGGATCAGGATTTGTTCTAGATTTGAAAGACACCTTTTATGTACCATCTTTTAGTAGAAATTTGGTTTCAGTATCAAAACTTGATTCAGAAGGTTTTCGTATATGTTTTGGAAACTCTTCATTTGAATTAATAAAGAATTCTATTGTTATTGGTACTGGTTCTCTATCGATGGTTTATATAAATTGTGTCTTAGCAATGTAAATGAACAATCTCATCATATCCTGCATACTTCAGTTGTTGGCAACAAGTGTGGTAGAGTTAATGAAAACTCATCTATGTTGTGGCATACGAGATTAGGTCATATCTCCATTAAGAGACTTAAGAGGTTAGTGGGAGAAGGAGTACTTCCTACTCTAGATTTCACTAACTTTGAGACATGTGTTGATTGCATAAAAGGAAAGCAAACACACACGCCTAATAAGGATGCCACTAGGAGTTCTCAAGTGCTTGAAATAATCCATATTGATATATGTGGTCCCTTTCCACCTTGTTTGTCTGGCGAAAGATACTTTGCCACCTTTATAGATGACTATTCTAGATTCATGTATCTCTATTTACTTCTTGAAAAGGCAGATGTCTTCAATGCCTTTAAGGATTTCAAGAAGAAAGTGGAGAAACAATCAGGAAAAGTAATCAAAATAGTCAGGTCTGATAGAGGTGGTGAGTATTATGGTAGGTACACTGAGATGGGACAAAGGTCTGGACCATTAGCAAGATTCCTTAAGGAGGAGGGTATTATACCACATTATACTACTCCTGGCAGTCCTTATCTGAATGGAGTTGTAGAAAGAAGGAATCGAAAGCTTAAAGAAATGGTCATGACAATGTTAAGTCATTCTACCTTACTCTTGTCTTTGTGGGGGGAGGCCATTAAGACAGCTGCACACATAGTGAACAAGGTTCCTACGAAGGCTGCACCTAAGACTCCTTTTGCGCTATGGTGTGGTAGGAAACCTTTAGTAAGCTACATGCGTACATGGGGATGTCCAAATGAGGCCAGACCATACAATCCACAAGAGAAAGCTTTTGATCTCAGAACAACCAGTGGATTCTTCATTGGTTATCTAGAGAGATGAAAGGGGTATAGGTTTTATTGTCCATCATATGTCCCCATCATTATAGAGACAGAGAAGGCAAGATTTCTTGAGGATGGTGGAGTCAGTGGGAGTGGACCTTGTCGAGAGATTTCTTTTGAGGAGTTACAGGATGAGGCTGATATACCTGTACCAACTAACAACTTTGTTCCCATGTTCATTCCTCAGAATGACATTGTTGGGGAACAAGAAGTTGTAGTTGGTCAACTTCAAGTGACTCCACAACCAATAAATATCGCACATGTTGACCAACCACCTCCTCAAGTGGATCAGGGGCGAACAATACGTTGATCTCAGAGACTCAGGAAACCTGCCATATCTGATGAGTTTTTAGTGTACCTACAGGAAGATGGTTTAGACAGGGGTGATATTGATGATCTAGTGACATTTTCACAAGCCATGGAGAGTGAAAAATCCACCTATTGGTTTGAAGCCATGAAGGAAGAGCTTGACTCAATGGCTAAAAATCAAGTCTGGGAACTCGTCAACTTACCAAAAGGGTCCAAACTTGTTGGATGCAAATGGGTATTTCAAAACTAAAGTGGACTCTAAAGGTAAAGTTGAGCGATATAAGTCCAGTTTGATGGCTAATGGTTTCACTCAAAGGGAAGGTATTGACTATGATGAGACTTTCTCTCCTGTTTCTAAGAAGCTCTCATTCAGGATAGTCATGGCCTTGGGGGCTCATATTGATTTAGAGTTGGACCAAATGGATGTGAAAATGACATTTCTTAACAGGGACCTAGATAAAGAAGTGTATATGGAACAACCTCACGGGTGTCATGTTGAACGAAAAGAACACTTGGTATGCAAATTAAAGAAATCTATCTATGGACTTAAACAAGCCTCCCGTCAATGGTTCATTAAGTTTAGTGAGATCATACTGTCCTTTGGGTTTAAGAAAAACATTATTGATGAATGTTTATACCTAAAGGTCAGTGGGAGTAAGTTCATTATCCTGCTTTTGTATGTAGATGACATCTTGCTTGCCAGTAGTGATCTTGGTTTATTACATGAAACAAAGGCTTTTCTTTCTAAAAACTTTGAGATGAAATATTTAGGTGAAGCTCAATATGTGTTGGGCATTGAGATCACCAGGGATAGACCATCAGGCACTTTAGGTCTTTCCCAAAAGGCTTATATCTCAAAGGTTTTAGAAAGATTTAACATGCAGTCCTACGCACCCGATAAAGTACCCATTGTTAAAGGTGATAAATTTAGGAAATTACCGTGTCCCAAGAATGACTTAGAAAGGAAGCAAATAGATTATATGCTCACATGTAGAAGGTTAGATCAGCTGGAGGTCATTGCATACTCTGATGCTATTTTTGGTGGCTGCCTTGACATGAGACTATGTGTTCCTCTTAGTAAAGAGAGCCATTATCTGGTGCAGTGAAAAGTAGAGTGTTATAGTGACTTCCATTATGGCAGTTGAGTTTATTGCTTGTTTTGAGTCTAGTGGTCAGGTCATTCAGTTGCGGAATTTGCTCACATGTCTACCATTTATAGATTTCATCTCCATGCCTATCAAGATTTACTGTGACAATTCCGCTGCAATTTTCTTCTCTAAGAATAATAAAGCATCCAAGGGTGGTAGAGCATTGGATATAAAGTATTTTACTCTTAGAGACAGAGTGAGGAATCATGAAGTGTGTATAGAACATATTGGGACAGATCTTATGGTTGCTGACCCTCTCACTAAAGGATTACCTGCTAGTGTCTTTTGTAGTCTTGTGATTCGGATGGGTCTTGTAGGCTCTCTCGATATGTTATAACACTTTCAGTTGACATTATGTTGTTACTTGTGATCACATCAATGTCATGATTCTTCTATTGTTTTCTGCCTATTCCATTTACTTGTGTATACATGTTGGCTATGGTTTGGCAGAATGCATACTTAAGTGGTGACCAGCAGATAACCATTAAGTTTGAGTTTATCTATGATTTCAGGTTTGATGTTCAGTTGTAGTGAGTTGGTGGCATTGTGGTACATGAAAGGTGGTGTGTGATTTGAATGCATTTACCGACATGACCCCTATCATTTGATTTACTATATTTGAACTCTTTAGGTTCCATTAATTGGAGTGGTGTGTGGTTTTGGTTTTAATCATGCGCGCATGGATCATGTTTTTCCCTTTAGGTGCAGGCCCAAGGCATTAAATCTTCTAGAGTCCTTTTAAAACTATATCAGTCTATATTATATGTATGTTTTCAAAGGAAGATTTGATGTACTTGTGACAAGTTGGACCAAGTGGGAGAATGATGGGTTTTACCCAATATTAATGGTTCACTTGTATTAGGCCGCACGACTTAAGACACACTATTAGGTCCAGTTAACGGAATATAATATTGGGCTTAACCCATTAAGTGCCCATTAGGATCCTGTTATGGGTGGGATCCTGCTCAGGCCCATTGGGACTAGTCTCTCCTCTTTATAAATACATGTGTGACTCCCCATCAGGTCATACACTGACTACAGACACATAGAGAGAGGAAACCAGATGGAGAGCGCAGCGGGTTATGCGTCTCTCTTCCCAGCGTCCATGAACGTTGTTTGTCTTTCGGTATTGTCTTTCTCCTCGCACGTGGGATGGCTTCCGCATCAGGTACACATTCCCAACATGCATGACATGATATGGTAGAATGACAGTGACTAGCTACTAGGCTGCAAGTGACGGTGGTGTTGTGGTGGATAGTTGGCAGCCAATATTTATTAGACAATGTTTTATTCTACCATTAATCTCAATGATGACAAATTAAGCTATGTGATTTTAGCTTTTAAACAAACTTATTGAATTTTGCTAATTTGATAGGTCTAAGAAGGTCCATCTCATTGTGATGATTACTGACAACTCATTATATATTTTAGAAGATGACTTTTTAGATTCAATGTGATATGAAAAAAAGGTAAGTCTAAATGTTGATGATAGGTAGGGAAGCTTGCAACTCAAATGTGGGACATGTGAATTGCCTAATAGAGGTGGCCGACCTTTTTTTTTTCACTATCAATAAAATATGCACATGATAACAAGATGGTCAACCAACTCATCCTAGGCGGTCCACCATTTTCTTTAGTAACATTCCACTTTTCTGCAGATTGCTCTCCAACAGTTGACTGACCCCATCAAGATGATCCACTATATTTGCCATTTGTCAATGTGTTGGGGAAAGCCTGGGTGGTCTGGTAGTTTATAGGGGATAGGATGGGTTCTCATCAGGCCTCGGCCTGCAAGTATAGTTAGCACAGGGAGAGTCTACGAGCCCAACATGATGGTGGCTCTTTCGAACATACTAACCTTAAATTATCAGTCCAAAGGTTATGACATGACACCTTTCAGTATCACACATGATGCTCCATTATTGTCCAACCCTGTAGCATTATGGCATGCTAGACATGTTGGGGATGTGTACCTGATGCGGAAGCCATCCCACGTGCGAGGAGGAAGACGACGTCGGAAGAAGATGTGTACGGATGCCGGGAAGGGAGACGCATAACCCGCTGCGCTCTCCATCTAGTTTCCTCTCTCTATATGTCTAGTTTGTGTGACCTGATGGAGAGTCTCACATATATTTATAGAGAAGAGGGACCAGTCCCAATGGGCCTGAGCAGGATCCCACCCATAATAGGATCCTAATGGGCACTTAATGGGTTAAGCTCAATAACATGTTCCTTTAACTGGACCTAATGGTGTGTCTTAAGTTGTGCGGCACAATACAAGTGGACCACAATATCGAGTAAAACCCAACATTCTCCCACTTGGTCCAACTTGTCACAAGTACATTAAATCTTCCTTTGAAAACATACATATAATATAGACTGATATAGTTTTAAAAGGACTCTTGAAGATTTGATGTCTTGGGCTTGCACCTGAAGGGAAAAACACGGTACATGCGTGCATAATTAAAAACCAAAACCACACACCACTCTAATTAATGGAACCTGAAGAGTTCAAATACAGTAAATCAAATGACAGGGATCATGGCAGTAAATGCATTCAAATCACACACCACCTTCCATGTACCACAATGCCACCAACTCACTACAACTGAACATCAAACCTAAAATTATAGATAAACTCAAACTTAATGTTTATCTCCTGGTCACCACTTAAGCATGCATTCTGCCAACCCATAGCCAACATGTATACACAAATAAATGGAATAGGCAGAAAATAATAGAAGAATCATGACATTGATGTGATCACAAATAACAACATAATGTCAACTGAAAGTGTCATAACATATCGAGAGAGCTTATAAGACCCATCCGAATCACATGACTACAAAAGACGCTAGCAGGTGGTCCTTTAGTGAGAGGGTCAACAACCATAAGATTTGTCCCAATATGTTCTATACACACTTCATGATTCCTCACTCTATCTCTAAGAGCAAAATACTTTATATCCAAGGCTCTACCACCCTTGGATGCTTTATTGTTCTTAGAGAAGAAAACTACGGCGGAATTTGATGATCAGTCCATCCCCATATAATTTTATTTAATTTTATACAATTTTAGTGATTAACAAAATCTTAACAATCATTTTCTAACAAGTTTTTCTGAAGTTCATCCACAGGGAATAAGTCAAGCAAAATTTGTAAGTTATTCTCTTACACTACCATTTAAAGTTTAAAACATGAATTCCTTCAAAGTCCTCATCGATTTCCTTTGTAAAAGAACGATTCTATCGCTACAACGATTTCATCTTATAACGATTTGATAAGTGAGTATGAACGATTCTATCGCTTCAACGATTTCGTAAGTGAAACGTCAATTTCGGTCTCACAACGATTTCACAAGTGAAAAATCGATTTCGGTCTGACAACGATTTCGTAAGTGAAACATCGATTTCGGTCTCACAACGATTTCGTAAGTGAATCATCGATTTCGGTCTGACAATGATTTCATAAGTGAATCATCGATTTCGTTCTCACAACGATTTCGTACGTGAAACATCGATTTCGGTCTCACAACGATTTCGCAAGTGAATCATCGATTTCGGTCTCATAACGACTTCGTAAGTGAATCATCGATTTCGGTCTCACAACGATTTCGTAAAGTAAAACATCGATTTCAGACTCACAACGATTTCAATTTCACATCGATTTCATAAGTAAAATAACGATTCGGTCATCGGTTTCTTAAGAGAAACAACGATTTGATTGTTGTAACGATTTGATAAGTAAAAATAACGATTTGATTGTCATAATGATTTGATAAGTGAAAACATTGATTTGCTTATATCTGTACAACGATTTACTTTCTCTTGTACAATGATTTGCTTATGCTTGTACAACGATTTACTTATATCTATACAACGATTTGCTTGTACATCGATTTGTTTATGTTTAAACAATGATTTGCTCAAACATCGATTTGTTTATACAACGATTTGCTCAAACAACAATTTGTTTATGTTTGAACAACGATTTGTTTATGTTTGAACAACGATTTTCTCAAACAATGATTTGTTTATGTTTGAACAACGATTTGTTTATATTTGAACAATGATTTGCTCAAACAAGGATTTGTCTATGTTTAAACAACGATTTTCCTATATTTGTATAATGACTTGCTTATATAATGATTTGCCTATATTTGTATAATGATTTGCATAAACAATGACTTCATAAGTTGAAGAACTATTTCATTGTCATAACGACTTCATGGATTACATCGATTTCATACATGATATTCAAATATATTTTCAAATACTGTGAAAGTCAAAGTCTTCTTGCGTGCATCACTAATATCCTTGCATTTAATGTGATTGTACACATCTCTGCACGTTGCATATCTGGGTGCCTTCTATTCCTATGTTTCTATAGCAAACACTTTTCAGGATAGCAGAATGGCATTTCCATTTTGGTATATATTCTTTCTAATGTTGACTGACAAGCATAGGGATAGTTCAGCTGTCTGTGCTTCGACATTTATTGTGTGCAGGTATTTGCCAATACATTATCATACAATGTTGGACAACTAGAAGCTGAAGGATATCTGGATGAATCTTCTCTTTGCGTGCATGGCTAATAGAGCATTAAATGGCTGCAGACTTACCTGTTGTACACCTCGGACCATGCAGTCTAACGTGCTTCAAACTTAGAGACAACGACCATTTCAACGGCTATATTTTTCAAGAGAAGATATATAGAAGACCGATGTCTCCATGAAGAAGAACAACTTTTGGTACCTTAGAGCTTTCAGAGAACCAACCTACAACTTGCGAGCATCAGAAACAAGAGCCCCAAAGCTTCACTCCATAATCTTCTGTAGCTCTTAGCTCTCCGTGTTCATTTGCTTAGCTTTTGGAGAGCCTTTGTAGTTCTGAGAGTTTTCATCTAGTGAAAATCTTTCTCTCTCAAACATTGCCTTGGATCAAGCATTTGTTGTAAGCTTGGTCTAGAGGCCATTTGCTTTTATTCACATATGTTGTGAAGTAGAAGAGGCTGTGAAGAGAGGACCTGATGGAAATAGGTGGTTGTAATTCCCTTCTTGAGGAAGGAAGACCTGTTGTATCAGGTCGTAACTGTACCTCTTCGGGGTTAGAAGAGAAGGCCAACTACGGCTGGATGTGTAAGGGTCCTTAAGGGGGACTGTACCCTTGGTTAGTGAAATCCCAAGTTGTTGCTTGGGGACTAGACATAGGACTCATTGGGATAGGAGGTCCGAACCAGGATAAAATCCTCTGTGTCGTGTGAATGTTTATTTGCTAGCTTGTCTACATTTATCACTAACACTAACTATCGATCTCAGTGTTTTTCTATCAAAGCATTTTTGTTGACAGGTTTTTTATCTAAACGATTTTTTAGAATCCCATTCACCCCCCCTCTGGGATTGCTAGCTGGGCAATAGAATTGTCACAATAAATCTTGATAGGCCTGGAGATGAAATCTATAAACGGTAGACCTGTGAGCAAATTTCGCAACTGAATGGCCTGACCACTAGTCTCAAAACAAGCAATGAACTCAGCTGCCATAGCTACAAGAAATCTTAGCTCTACCTACAAAAGTTGCTTACGGTTCAGTATATTCGTAAGCTATTCATATGGATAGACATATCTATACTTATGAACTGTACGTGTCATAAGTATATCAGACGAACTTTGTTCTTAAACTTTTAATATATACCTATCCCTATGACATGATACCGTACCCATATAACAAAATCATATACCTACGGAGTTTGATACAGTAAATATATAATAAAATATTATTATTAACATTGGGCGTGCATCAAATTAAGGCCTCCTACACAAAGATTGAAGGGGAAAAAAACCCCTCCTTCCCCTTGCCTCCACTCTCCTCCTGCTGGCAGCGGCGAAAGGGCAAGCAAGCAGTGGTTCGTAGGAGATTTACAGCGGTAGTAGGCAGCGTTGTCGGTAGGCAGCGTACCCACAGAAGACTCGCGGCGACTGCAGGGAGCATCCGCACTAGAGAAGACTCGTGGCGGCAACAACAGGCAGCGTCCGCAGTGGGGAAGAGCTTGCGGCGACGTCGGCAGGCAGCGTTCCTGCAGAAGACTCACGGCGACGACAGGCAACGTCCGCACTAGAGAAGACTCGTGGTGGTAGCAGTAGGTAGCGTCCGCAGTGGAGAAGACTCGCGGCGGCAGCAGGCAGCGTTCGTACCCTACCCCTCTCTCGCATGTAAGTACATTATTATTCACACTCGATTTGGGGACTTGCAGGCGGGGTGGGGGTAGGCGGTCACTGGACTGGTGATTGGGAGGTGGAGGGGGCGTCGACAGGGCCGGGGTTGGTGGTAGACATGAGGGGGAGTCGGATTGTGAGGGAGATGGAAGGGATGACCGGCGGGGAGGAGGTGCGGCGACAGGAGATGCTGTTGGATTTGAGGGGGGAGGGGTGCTGCTGGTGGTTTGTGGGGGGTTGGGGAGGGGGCAACGTATTGGGGGGAATGGGGTCGCCAGACTGGGCATTGGGAGGGAGATGGAGGGGATGACTGGCGGGGAGGAGGTGAATGAGGTCGCTAGACTGGGCTTTTTAATTGTGGTTGCCCTCCTCCTAATCAGAATTGCTCAGTATCTTTCAGTGTGTTCCTAATATGGTTACACGACACTGAGTAGTGATCTATTCAATATGAAACACAATCCTATCTATTCTTCATCCATTCAAGATAAAAAGCACAGTACTGTCTGATAACTGGAACATTACTGTGATGAACGCTTTTAACATCTACCTCTTGTAAGTTGGCATTTAATCCAACTTCCAACTGGGATGTTGCAATGATAAAAGAACTATTATAGGCATGACAAGAAAATGTTGATGTTGGGGTCCAATATTTGGAAGCCCAAACCTAATGAAATGGATTTAGGAGGCAGTGTCCATCTCATTTCTTACGTGGAAGGGTGGATTTCATTTCATACACTGTGCTAAATGATTAATATAGCCGCGTTCTCTGGCCATCCTTAACCTTGGATATACTATTTGTTCAGAACCACCAGACCAGGAGTTTTGTCTGTTTCCTCTCACCTATTCCATGAAACTGTGTTTCCGTGGCATATTTTTTGACATTAGCAATTTTTTTGCAACCGCATGGTCTTCTTGTTGAATGCTTTATTCTTGTCATCCATCATCTTTTTTTAAAACAACAGTTAATTAGTACTTGCTTATGGAAAATCATTATGCAAGAGATCTTGGCTCCATTTTGTTATAATTTTTCATTTTTCTTTTCCAGCCTTTCACGGCCAAGCAAGTCAGGTAGTTTCATCTACACCTATTACTTCAGTAGTGCGCCATTTCCCTGCATCCATTTTATTGCAAGAGCAACATGATAATTTAAGACATTACCCTATCAAGGATGATAAAGTACTGCCTTTGTTATGCAGTTAAAGGTAGTAACTGAAATGGGGTTTGCCTGGACGTTAGAAATATGGAGTGCTGAATTCACAATTCTTAATTATATATATAGCATAGAAGGTTGGTCTTTTTCCTTTGTATGTCTCTAATAGCCATGTGAGAATTATAGCAGTCAGCTGTCTTTGAAGTATATCTCCTTCCCATCCAAACAGTAGTCATTGTCAATGCTGTACTGTGTACTTTCCAACCCACTCACCATTTTATCAAACTAATTCTAAACATAATTGGCAGTATTTCCATGTCTATCTTCGACTTAATTGTTTTTATGACCAAGCCAATTATTATTTTTTGTTATGGTTGCTTACCTTATTTTTTCCCCCTTTTAATCCATGATGGGGGGAATGAGGTCGCCAGATTGGGCATTGGGAGGGGAATGGAGGGGATGACCGTACATAAGTTGGTCTTTTTTTTTTTTTTTTTGTTCTGGTTGCTTACCTTATTTTTTCCCCTTTTAATGGTTGATGGGGCATTATGAAGCCCTACGTACTCTACCTTGTCATGTTGTTAGACAATTCATTGGAAATCTTGCAGCATTTACAGTATGCTGAATATAATGTAAATGATTTTTTTTTTGTAGTGAGACATTATGGATTGAAGTTGGATGGATTAATTGAAGAATACAATGGAATATATGGATGGAGTTGACACATACATTCAAGTTGCTTCTGCTCATTCTGCTCCATCAACAAAGATTAAGTGTCCTTGTTTGGAGTGTGTATGCCTCTTGAGACATGAAAAGGAAATAGTAAGATAACATTTGTTTCAATATGGAGTCTTTAAAGACAAACAATTTTGGAAGTTCCATGGGAGTAGTTCTTCTTTCAGGCAAATATCTACGGATTTTGTACGCACAACACTTCCGAAGGATGTTGGTCTGCATTTGATGTTGGAGGATGTTATTGGTGAGGAAAATTCGAAACATGCAGAAGTGAAGTCAATGGATGATAATAAAAGAGAGTATGGTGAATTTCAACAGTTGTTGGCAGATGTTGAACGGGCCTTTGTACCCTATTTGCAAGACTTTCAATAAGCTTTCATTTATAGTCAGATTGTTCAACATAAAATACAGAGACAAAATGAGCAACAAATCTTTTGATATGCTTCTGAAGCTGTTGAAAGAGGCTCTTCCAGAAAGTGATGTGTTGCCAGCTACGTTCTATGAATTGAAAAAAATCATCGGTAAAGTGGGATATGATTATCACAAGATTGATGCATGTCCTAATGATTGTATTTTGTACCAGAAAGAGTATGAGTCTTATGATCATTATCCTAAATGTGGAGAATCTAGATGGATGAAAGGAACTGAAAGAAGTGATCACAACAAGAAGATTAAGGTTGCAAAGAAAGTTCTTCGACATTTTCCATTGATTCAAAGACTGCAAAGATTATACACTTGCAGTAAATCATCTGCAACCATGTGTTGGCATAGTGATGAACACCAAGAAGATGACATTCTTAGGCACCCAGCTGATTCCTCTTGTTGGAAGGTGTTAGATGTAATTGATGGTTTTGGTTTAGAACATCGTAATGTGTGCCTAGACTTGGCAAGTGATGGTTTCAATCTCTTTGGGGTAATGAGTACGAGTCATAGTACAAGGCCTGTGTTGTTGACACCATACAACTTACCTCCATGGTTGTGTATGAAGCCACAGTATTTTTGTGTCGTTACTCATTCCGGGTCCTAAAGGTCCGGGAAATGATATTGGTGTCTATCTTCAGCCACTTATTGAAGAATTACAAATTCTTTGGCATGGAGTTGAAACATTCGATGCTTATAAGGGTGAAATATTTTCTATGCGTGCTGCAGTACTTTGGACAATTAACGATTTTCTGCATATGGTTATCTATCTGGTTGGAGCACTAAGGGCCAATTAGCTTGCCCTACATGTAATGCAGATACATCATCTTTGTGGTTAAAAGGCAGTAGAAAATTATGTTACACTAATCATCGTCGATGGTTAGGTGTGGGTCATAAGTTTCGTTCTATGAAACGAAGGTTTGATGGAAAGAAGAAATGAGAGCCAGACCAAGTGTGTTATCTGGGGTTGATATACTTAAGCAGTTGCATCCACTTAAATTTACTTTTTTGAAAGTTCCCAAATTTAAAATGGGGGTGAGAAGAAAACAAAAGGACGCTGAAACATCATCATCCACTCTTGAGTGTCATACCAATTGGAAGAAGAAAAACTTTTTTTTTGACTTACCATATTGGAAGTCCTTAGTATTGAGACATAATCTCGGTGACATGCATATCGAGAAGAATGTTTGTGATAGTATTATTTGAACTTTGTTAGATGTTGGTGCCAAAACAAAAGATGGTTTGAAAGCTCAACATGATCTCCAACATTTGGGTATAAGGGCCACTCTTCAACCTCAAACTCTAGATTCTAACAGATTGCTATTGCCACCTACCATGTTCACTTTGAGCAAGATGGAGAAGGATACGATTTGCAAGGTTTTGAAAACTGTGAAAGTTCCAGATGGCTATGCATCAAACATATCAAGGCATGTAAATCCCAATGATTGTAAAAAAATTTGGGGTTTAAAAAGTCATGATTGTCATGTCCTCATGCAACAATTGCTTCCAGTAGTAATGAGGGGAGTGACACAAAAGGAGCTGAGATATGTAATTAACGATGTATGCAATTTTTTTCTCTAATATGTTCAAAGACTTCATGGTCAAGTGATTTCTATAAGCTTAGACAAGAAATTGGAAACATATTGTGTCGATTGGAGATGATCTTCCTGCCAAGCTTTTTTGATATAATGGTACATCTTCTCATCCACTTACCTGACGAAGCAAGGCTTGCTGGCCCAGTTTAGTATAGATGAATGTACCCTATTGAAAGGTTTGCATTAATCTTATACTTGTGTCTGACGGTTGTACACTATTGCTAATAATACTTGATTTCATTTTGAATCTCCACTAGGTTTTTGGTGATACTTAAGTCCTATGTATGGAATAGGGCACGTTCAGAGGGGTCAATGGTAGAAGGGTATATAGCAGAGGAGACTCTTATCTTTTCTTTGAGATATCTAGATGATGATGTTGAGACATGGCTTAACCAGCCTTTAAGAAATGAAGATGAAGGGGCTGAAGAAGTGACACAAAAAGGATGGGATATTTTTTTCAAGAAATGGTCGATGTTTAGGTGGTGGAACTGCTTGTCATCTTAGGAATGATGAGTTGAACCAAGCTCATCTCTATGTACTATTTAATTGTCATGACATATCTCCTTACATAAGGTAAGTCAAATGACAACTCATTAATGTATTGTTTCTCAATACCATACCGTTAATGTATTGTCCATATTTTGTATGTAGTATGCATCTTGAAGAAATAAGGAAAACAAGACCATGAGCAAGTGAAATGGAAATTGAGCGATGTCATACATTACAGTTTCTAGATTGGTTTAAGTGTAAAGTAAGTAAACGTATGTAACCCTTTTTAGTCTACATCACTTGTGTTTTAATGATAACCAACATGTAACCTTTTTTTTAGGTTATCTCTTTACAAGGCAAGTACAATCATGGGTTAGATGCAAACACAACTGTGCCGAAAGATCGACCATTGAATGTGGGGATGAAGTTCAACGTATGTTTAGTAAATGGGTTCCGTTTTCAAACTCAGCATATTGAACTTCATAGGAAGACACAGAATAGTGGGGTTGTTATTGTGATGACCCGATCTTTTGGATCCATGTTTACGGGTTTTGGAGTGGTGCTCATGAACAAGAGATGGTCATTAGGCCTTAGTCGTGGTTTACACGCATTGTGTGGGCGTTATGGGCCTTAGCTTTCAGCCCAATTAACCCACAGGTTCACTGTTTGTGAATGCGTCGGAGTAGGATGACACGATTTAAATGCGTCGGCTTCTCCGAACGCGATTCGGAGAACCGACTCTGTGACGCGTGTCGCATGGTTTCTAGTTGGCATCGGACAGGGTGGACGCGTTTAAAGGAGTTAAGCGCGGCAGCTGTACATGACAAGATTTGAATGTGACTTTAAAAGCTTTGTTTCGGCCAGATAGTGTAGAGAAGCTCTGTCCGGCGATAGGGAAGATGCTGTGGCATCTTCCATGGTGTTTACCGGTGATTCTGGCTTCTGGAGGCTCGTGCGGCGCGGGAACCACACGAGGATGGCGTCCAGAGCATGGGCGTGCCGTCAACGAGGAGTTTTTGATGTTCTTCACTGTTCTTCAGTTGGTAGGGAGACTTCCTACCCTTGTTTAATGTCTTTTAGCATGATAGGAAGGAATTAAAGGGGTGGTGCATGTGTGGGTGGTTTGTATGTTTAGTTTTCTCTGTTTAATGCTTCAGTTGGAACTTGTATCGGATTTGTGTGTATGTGGTTTCCTTGTGGGGAAGATGGGTTCTGCCCGTGAGCTGAACCCATTGTCTCCGTTGAAACGCGTCTAGGAAAGCCGATGCGTTCATGGATGATCGCGTCCCTTTGAGTCGACACGTTTCGATTTTGTCGGTTACACTGTGGTGGTGTTGGGGTCGCGTCTGCTTGACCCGACGCATTCTTGTTGAATGCGTCCGTTTGGTCGGACACGATTATATGTTGACCGTGGGTTGACTAGTTTGGATTTGAAAGCGTCGTATCAGGTCGACGCAACTTGGTTGCGTCACTGGGCCTTGTCACGTTAAGGTTTTGAATGGCGTCCAGATAGGTCGACTCGATTTGAGAGGTGTCAACTATGTCCGACACAGTTTAGCTTCCGAAGAGTAAGTTGTGTGTTTGGGGCAGTGAAGGTCCTGTGTGGACTTAGCCCTGGTCTATTGTTGTTCTTTAAAGTTTGATGTAATTGATTAATGTGCTAAGTGGTGTGTGTTGCCATGGAGGTCACGGGGTGACCAATGATAGGCAAGGTTATGGTAGTTCATGTATGTGACTGTGTAGGCTAGCTTGTAGGTCACGTAGTGACCAGGGACAAGCTATTCCTGACACTTATACGGTGGTTTATAAATAGAGATTGTATAAGTATGTATATCGTGGTTTGTGTGCTTGCCGAGTCTGGTGGTCCGGCGCCTATTCCGGAATACCACTTCAGTTGGGTACCCCATGTTCCTAGGAGAGCCAGGCACGTGTGTAGTGCTCGAGGTTTGTCCTGGTACTGTGTGTACCGTCGAGGTCTGTGTCGTCTTCCTGGACACCCTCACTCCTGTGTTTGAGTTGTACGTCTGGTTGAGGGAAAGACGACTGTGGGCAGCGACTTGTGTTTGTAGGTGTGCAGTCGCTTGTAGCGCGCTCGTGGTTGGGGGACGGACACCAGTAGACGTCATTGGTCCCCAGCTTGTCATGTGTTTCCAGTGCCTCACTTTAGGGAGCAAGGGCCGGAGTCCCTAAAGGTACCAGGCTTGGACTTGCAGCTGTGCGGTCTGTAGGTGTGGTGTTGGTTAGGCTCCACTGTTCTTTGGCTTGTGGTTGTGGAGCGACAGTTGGACCTTTCGTCCGTGACTGCGAGACTGAGAGGTGGTTCTTGTGCTGTGTTGTCCGGGTTGGATACTGGCGTCATGAACCAGTAGTCTATTCCTGTGTGGTGGAGTCGTTCCTTTCCGACTCGTGTTTTGCCACTGGTGTTGGTTTGTTTGTGACTCGCTGGTTAAGGTGGTAACTGTTGAGGTGTGCCCTGGTGGTGGCACAGTTTTGGTTGTGGTTCTGTGTTGTACCTCGTGGTAGTAGATACATTTACCCTTTGTGGGTAGCTCTGTGTTGTGGTACATGTGTACCGGCCTCAGCAGGTGTTGAGGTGGCTTTGTGCTCTGAGGAGGTCTCGTGGTATGACCTACTACATGTTGTGTGTTATCGTGTTAGTTAAGCGTATGATTATGGTTTTGGTATGAGGGTGTTGGCTGGTTGATGCCAATCCCATTACTGTAACACCCCAAAAATTTTATTTACTAGAAAGCTGTGAATAATTGGATTGTTAAACATAACTACTATCATGAGATGTAATTAACTCTAATTTAGGATTTATTTACATCAATAAATGTTATTCCAGTAATATACTCAGGGGTGAGCGCTCCGACATGACGACATCGGAATTCTATAACAAAAATGAAATTTGAGAACACCATAATTCTTATAAAAATGTGGTGATATCAGAAATATAAATATCCAAAATTGTTGACGCGTGGATTTTAAGATTAAGCCGACGCAACTATTTTCCGAACGATTTTTCACCAGTAGAAAATAAATTCTAAAAATTAAAATAAAATCACCATAATTTGTAAAATCTTCCTATTAGTCTATGGTTGAAATTTCAACATGAATGGACATCATTTTGTTATAAAATGCTAAGGACAATTAGGCTAGTTGAATTATCAACCATTTACGGTAATCATTTTTGAGTTATTTCTCACCCAAGCATTAGGGGCCACGTAACCCACTTTTTATGGGGTAGATGACCACCACGATTTATCATATGTGTCACCCTTGGGGGTAGCATGGGGTAGGTGGCCTTGGGTGGTTTAAGGGGGATTTATACCTTGACACATGCATGGCTGACGTGCCAAGCATGTGTGAAGGCTGGGAGCTTATAAAAGCTTCCCCTCACCTTCATGGAAGTATTTTCTCTTCCACTGCTTCTGCTTTGCCTAGAGAAGAAGCTTCTAATGTAGTGAGCTTACACCCTTGTGTGGGTGACTGGTTGGTGTGTTGTGGCTACTGTTGCTGTGCTTGCACCTTGTGTGTGGGAAGGTTGCTGCGGGAGCCATTGTAGCTGTTGCTGCTACTGTTTTACCTGGTGTGAATCTCCACATCTTCAACAAGCAACTGTCGAAGTCCCTGCTTCATCAGTTTTCTTATCTCCTCACCTTATTGCAGTGTTGATTTTTACGTCAAGAAGAAGGAGAACCTTTATTCTCTTCAAGTCAAGTAGGTTCCTATACTCTTTTCAAACCTTTACCCTCTGTTCTTGTTAGAAAGATCATAGACTTATTCAAGTTGCCTTTAAGCTTGTTAACCAACTTTGGTTTAGTTTCTATACGTGGTTGTAACTTCAAACTTTTGTTTGATTTCCTTAACTCCTTTGGAACCATGTGATTACTAAAAAGAATCTTCATTTCTCTTTCAAGTTAAGTAGGTTTCCCTACGATTCTTCTTCCATTCCTTGTTTTATGGTTATGCTCTTCACTTGCACAACTTATGTTCCTATTTGTTCCATGTTTTGTAGGATTTTCTTTTCGTTTCTCAATCTTTGTCTCCTACCTTTCCTAAAAGTTCATGTCCACACATATACTCGTTTTCCAACCTTGTAAGCCATCTTAAGAATTGTGAGTTCATCTCTTGTGATCATGTTTTAGTATGTATGTTTGAAGGATTCTATGTATAATCATAGGTAAATGAGTGGCTCCTTTTCCAACTGGTAATAAGAGGTAAATAGTACACAGGATTGGTGGATTACTTTGTTGGTCTTGAGGCAACAGAACACATGTTGATGAAAGTTGTGAAATTGGAACCTGAAAGGACTGGGCTATTTCAGGTCTGAAGGATAAGTGGTATGTTTCAGTTACTTCTGCTTTCATAGTCCTTGGCTGGATGTCATGGGTACTATCAAGTATTGGGTACTATCAAGTATTGGTCCATATATCAAACTACACCCATGGCAGCAAGGCGCACTTCTTTTCCAAATTAATGTTGAAGGCCTCGCATACTCATTTAATCAGCTTGCAAGTGGGCACTTATTATAACGACCCTCCTTATACCGGTACGATTATACCAATCCACATTGGTATAATGAACGTCGTCATAGTGGGACATTTACCCAACATTAACATTTGATTGAGATATATATGAATATTAAAGAGAATAGCAGAAATAAATAATTATTCTTATTCCATCATCCACATTCTATCCACAGTCCATATAGTGTTTAAAAGAAGTACATATGTCCACAATTACAATTCCGAAATAATTCACATTGCTCAAATGAATTACAAAAGTTCATTTATTACATACTATGAAAAGAAAAGTACAATGAAGGAATCTCCACAACAAAGCTACTCCTCTTGCTCGGAGTCGCTCCTAACTATCTCCTCGGAAGAAGTGGAGACACCTGCACCTGTACGCCAAAGCAAGTATGAGTCTAAATAGACCCAGCAAGCAATCCATATACATCATCCTTACACACATCATATGCATATGCTAACATTCAATGGAAGTAATTAACATATGTAGTATAGTGCATACAATTTAAATTACTATGCATGGAACTTATAGCATTAGAGACACATGATACATGCTTTATATTACTTACAACAATTAAGTATAAAACCTATAACGTGCTTTCTACACATTTTAATTAACATACTTAAATGATTCAAATCTCATTCAAATCATATTACAATGTATACAATTTAAGCATGGAACTACACATAAAGTAAGCATCACACCTAGCATGGATTCTATTTAAATTCTCATGAATTTAACACAATGATACACACTTTACTTGTTGTTTTAACATAAATTAAACATATTCACAATGGTTTACACTTGTTCACATGCTAACACATTCACTTTACCTTTCACATGCTTTTACACATTGCCATTTCACAATTCACTTACACACATTCACATTTTACACTTAGTTTCCGTAACACATAGTCCGAACCACCACTAGAAGGACACACATATACACATACACTTATCCATCCCTAGGCAACACAGTAATAGATCTTGGTTAACTGTGCAGAATCGAGAGAAGCACTCTCTACCCTAACCAGTGGTACTTGTCCACCTCCAAGATTTCATCCTAATTGCCCATAGGATATCACACATATTGAATTTTCCCGTAGGGACTTTACTACGGCACAGTTCCACAGCCCTCTATGGTAGCAGTGTCACTAATGGCACAGTTAACACATTAATTCTTTATCCCATTCACTCACACTATTCACATGCATTTTAACACATATACGTGATCAGTTTACATGACATGCTTTTACTGTTTCCCAACGATAATTGACTCTTACTACAACCCTAAGCATGCTGCTACAAATGAATTTCACATAATTAACTTGGCATGTTTAACATGGTCGTTTTCTCTCATTAAATCCATAATAGTACCTACTGTTATCAAAATGCAACAAAAATTTAATCACAAGTTCCCAATAGTAAACCCCTTACATGCTCAATTTTTCATATTTTTTAGATCTATAAACAATTTTTGTAATTAAAACATGATTCAATCGCATTCACCACTAAATTTAACTACTCATGGCCCACAGTAGTACAATCATGTATATCATTTCTAAAACCTGATAACAGTCATTACAAATACATGAAAATATATGAAACCCTAATGTGCCAAAATCTAATTATTCAAGAATTTTCAGCATTATTTCATGACCACAGTCCACTTATAGAAATTTAAATAAATAACTTGTAAACAGAAATTCGTCCTAGCCTCATGATGTAACCTACTGCATGTACTTGACCACATATAAAATCTACAACATGCACTTATATTCAGAAGTACGGAAAAATGTGTCCCAAAGATCAAATAAGCATTCTGTCAAAACCTGTTGAACTTGGCGGCACAGATGTTGCCGCCAACATGGTTTAACGACACAATTTGTTGCCGCTTACCCTGGATCTTAAAGGCACTAGATGTTGCCATTAAGTTCCTGTTTGCAGAAATGCAGACTGAACGCACAAAGCAACGGTGAATGGGGGTTCCAGGACACGAGAAAAATCTGTAAAAATTCCTAGGATCTAGAAGACATGTGTAGGGATAGTGGACAAGGGTTACTTTCTTTATAGAGAATGCTAGACGTGATTAACTTGCCGAAGAAACTCTCCTTGGCCAAGCCAAGAAGCCGTCCAATCTCCCCTCGATCCGGCTTTTGTGTTGATGGATGAAGCACGCCGGAGTCGGGTAAGATTTACTGATGTTCCAAGTTCCTTCCAGTCGATGTAAATTGCCCAGAAACGGATCGAGTCGCCAGATCTAGAGCCTCAAAGTTTCAGGTTCGCATAAAGTTTCTAGGGTTTTTAACCAAAGAGCCAAAAGACTTATTCTGGCCGCAAGAGGGTGTTTTTATACAACCTAAGGGTCGGATCACGCACTTAAGGCAAAATCCTACCGCTGGGTGACGGTTTCCTAAACAGGGGCAAAGAAATCGCGGACGTTTCCAAATCAGAACCGTAAAAATTCTAGGGAAATAGACGTCCACATTTCTGGCCGTCTACCGGGAGTTGGCGTCCATCGATCTGGACGTCGATTACCCTCTAACGTCCATGCATGTTGACGTTAACATGCACTTCGGCCAGAATCCAGAAATGCAGTAAACCATGCTTACACTATGTACATACATGCAATGTATAACATATAACTTGAATATTATCTATACAATGCAAATAAAACAACATGTATGTAATAAACACATATATATATATACATATATACAACAATATTCAAATAAATATGTACAGAAATAATTACATACATATTACATACATATACATGGCAATATACACAAGGCAACTAACATATCACATGACTAAACAACTAAATAAAAGGGCAAATTCGAGGGCCTTACACTTATCCCTGTTATTGCAGTGTACCTATGCTCCCAACAATCATTTGAGGGCCTTGCTTCCAACAATCATTTGAGGGCCATCACACATTCATTATTGCTCAGACTATGCTTTAACTGTGCAACCACTTAGCCCCTGTCTTCATATTATTCTCTTTGTTCTCCCAGACATGTGTAAAGTTGCCTTATGAGACTTGGAATATGTGGTTTACCGGATTTCCTAAATTCTACTAATAGAAGTCAGCTGCAAAACTGCAAAACAAGCCAAGTGTATGAAGAATTGATAGTGCTGGGAAAGTGATCGAGTATTAATATTACAACTAGGCACAAAAGTGAGTTTTAATTGAGCCATGCTTTACTGTGATAGAGCTTAACTTGTTTATTAAGCATATTGTTTCTTTTGTTATACATATCCTCACACAGTACTTATTGACCACATAAGACATTGTTGCTCAATGTCCCTTAATTCAATTTTCTTACCTCATTTAGTGTTGCTCTTGCAGTTCGTCTGCTGCAACCTGTCTTGGTCCAAGGACAAAGCAAGCTGATTTGGACAAATCACAAATCTCCTCCCACCACATGTGAACAATTTGATTCACTAACAATTAACTTCCTCTTCTGAACAGATCTTTAGCACCAGATGTGAATGTGAACAATGATGTTTGATGTAATGATTTACTTTCATTAGCATTATTATTTGTTAAACTTGAATGTGTTTTATATTATTAATGTGTTGTGTATTGTGAATGAGTGGGTGTGAATGTGTGTGTGGATGTCAATGTGAATATGGATCTGAATGTTATGTGAAGGTGGACTATGGATCTAAATGTGAATGTGTGGATCTAAATGTGGATGTGTATGTGTTGATCAAAATGCTTGTGAATGTGGATCCAATTATATGTAATGTGTATCCCACCAGTATGTGAATGTGGATCTCTAAATGTAGGTGAATGTGGATCCATTTGAATACATTACTATTTTTTTTTTGCTGAAACAAAACTGCTTATGGTGTACGTGGCCGTAGGGAAACATGCTTATGGTTTACATAGCCGTAGGGATGTACGCAGCCGTAATTGAGTCAATCCTTACAAAAAATATGACTACGGTTAACATCGTCGTAGCGGAAAGAGGATATGCTTATGGTGCTACTTACGGCTACCAACACCGTGACTATAGTTCTATACTTACGGAGTTTAAAACACCGTAGCCCTAGGCCTTTACCGTTGGACCTTAGCCGACGAAACCCTATCGTAGGGTAACACCTTAAGCGAAGGCTATGATTACGATTTTCAGTTCTCTACTTACGGTGTTTGGACGTAAGCAAAGCCCGATTTTCCTGTAGTGGGAAGTCACTATAACACTCTGCTTTTCACTGCACCAGGTAATGGCTCCCCTTGCCAAGAGGAACACATAGCCTGACGTGGACTTCCTCGTGTCAAGGCAGCCACCGAAATCAGCATCTGAATATGCAATGACCTCCAGCTGATCTAACCTTCTATATGTGAGCATATAATCCATTGTGTCTTTCAAATAATGCATGACTTTCTTGGCAGCCTTCCAGTGATCTATGCTTGGGTCACTCCGGTATCTATTGAGCATACCCACAGTAAAAGCTATATCTAGACGTGTACAAGTCTGAAGGTACATCAGGCTCCCAACGGCTGAAGCATAAAGAATAGATTCCATTTGCTTCTTTCTAAGTCATTCTTGGGACACTGTAATTTACTGAATTTATCACCTTTAACAATGGGTACTTTATCGAGTCCACAAGATTGCATGTTAAATCTTTCTAAAACCTTTGAGATATAAGCCTTTTGGGAAAGACCTAAAGTGCCTGATGGTCTATCCCTGGTGATCTCAATGCCCAACACATATTGAGCTTCACCTAAATCTTTCATCTCAAAGTTTTTAGAAAGAAAAGCCTTTGTTTCATGTAGTAAACCAAGATCACTACTGGCAAGCAAGATGTCATCTACATGCAAAAGCAAGATAATGAATTTACTCCCACTGACCTTTAGGTATAAACATTCATTAATAATATTTTCCTTAAACCCAGAGGATAGTATGATCTCACTAAACTTAATGAACCATTGACGGAAGCTTACTTAAGTCCATAGATGGATTTCTTTAATTTGCATACCAAGTGTTCTTTCCATTCAACATGAAACCCGTGAGGTTGTTCCATATACACTTCTTTATCTAGGTCCCCGTTAAGAAATGCCGTTTTCACATCCATTTGGTGCAACTCTAAATCAAAATGAGCCGCCAAGGCCATGACTATCCTGAATGAGAGCTTCTTAAAAACAGGAGCGAATGTCTCATCATAGTCAATACCTTCCCTTTGAGTAAAACCTTTAGCCATCAATCTGGCCTTATATCGCTCAACTTTACCTTTAGAGTCCTCTTTAGTTTTGAATACCCATTTGCATCCAACAAGTTTTGACCCTTTTGGTAAGTCGACGAGTTCCCAGACTTGATTTTTAGCCATTGAGTCAAGCTCTTCTTTCATGGCTTCAAACCAATAGGTGGATTTTTTACTCTCCATGGCTTGTGAAAACGTCACTGGATTATCAATATCACCCCTGTCTAAACCATCTTCCTGCAGGTACACCAGAAACTCATCAGATATGGCAGGTTTCTTGACTCTTTGTGATCGACGTATCGTTGGCCCCTGATCCACTTGAGGAGGTGGTTGGTCAACATGTGCGATATCTACTGGTTGTGGAGCCACTTGAGGTGGACCAACTGTAACTTCTTGTTCCCCAACAATGTCATTTTGAGGAATGAACATGGGAACAAAGTTGTCAGTTGCTACAGGTATTTTATCCTGATCATGTAACTCCTCAAAAGCAATCTCTCGAGAAGGTCCACTCCCACTTACTCTACCATCCTCAAGAAATCTTGCCTTATCTATCTCTATAATGATGGGGAAATGTGATGGATAATAAAACCTAGACCCCTTTGATCTCTCTGGATAACCAATGAAGAATCTACTGGTTGTTCTGAGATTAAAAGCTTTTTCTTGTGGATTTTATGGTCTGGCCTCAGCTGAAAACCCCCATGTGCGCATGTAGCTTACTGAAGGTTTCCTACCACAGCATAGCTCAAAAGGAGTCTTAGGTGCAGCCTTCATAGGAACCTTGTTCACTATGTGTGCAGCTGTCTTAATGGCCTCCCCCCACAAAGACAAGGGTAAGGTAGAATGACTTAACATTGTCCTGACCATTTCTTTAAGCGTTTGATTCCTTCTTTCTGCAACTCCATTCTGATATGGACTGCTAGGGGTAGTATATTGAGGTATAATACCCTCCTCCTTAAGGAATCTTGCTAATGGTCCGGGTCTTTGTCCCGTCTCAGTGTACCTACCATAATACTCACCACCTCTATCAGACCTGACTATTTTGATTACTTTTCCTGATTGTTTCTCCACTTCCCTCTTGAACTCATTAAAGGCATTGAAGACATCTGCCTTTTCAAGAAGTGAATAAAGATACATGAATCTAGAATAGTCATCTATAAAGGTGGCAAAGTACCTTTCGCCAGACAAACAGGGTGAAAATGGACCACAAATATCAGTATGGATTATTTCAAGCACTTGAGAACTCCTAGTGGCATCCTTATTAGGCGTGTGTGTTTACTTTCCTTTTATGCAATCTACACATGTCTCAAAGTCAGTGAAATCTAGAGTAGGAAGTACTCCTTCTCCCACTAACCTCTTATGTCTCTTAATGGAGATATGACCCAATGTCCTATGCCACAACATAGATGAGTTTTCATTAACTCTACCACGCTTGTTGCCAACAACTGAAGTATGCAGGGTATGATGAGATTGTTCATTTATATTGCTAAGATACAATGTATATAAACCATCAGATAGAGAACCAGTACCAATGACAATAGAATCCTTTATTAGTTCAAATGAAGAGTTTCCAAGACATATACGACAACCTTCTGAATTAAGTTTTGATACTGAAACCAAATTTCCACTAAAAGATGGTACATAAAAAGTATCTTTCAAATCTAGAACAAATCCTGATCCCAAAATAATCCTATAAATCCCTATAGCCTTGACTTGTGAGCGCGTCTTATTTCCTGAGAAGATGCTTCGCTCACCCTCATTCGGAGGCCTTTGGGAAAGAAATCCCTGCATAGAAGTGACAACATGCACAGTAGAATCTGAGTCAATCCACCATGTTTTTATAGGAATATTCACTAAATTAGACTCATAACAAACATAAGATGAGAAATTACCTTTCTTTTCAAACCATGACTTCCTTTTCAGACAGTCTTTCTTAACATGTCCAAGTTGTTTGCAGAAGAAGCACTTGTCAATTTTGCCTTTTGACTAGTTCTTCTTCTTGCCCTTCTTCTTTTCTAATCCAGTAGCTTTATGAGAAGTAAACATGATTGTATTGTTCCTCTCTCCTCTTAACATCTCCTCCTCCTGAACACACATGGTCATCAGTTCATTGACAGACCACTTTGCATGATGTGTGTTATAGGGGATCTTGAATGCCTCATATTCATTTGGCAGAGAGTTTAAGATGAAATGGACTAGGAATGTGTCTGAAATGGTAACCTCCATGGTATTGAGTTGTGCTGTAATATCTCTCATCATCATGATATGTTCCCTAATGCTACCACCGCCAATGTATTTCATTGAGGAAAGCTTAGCCATCAGAGTGCTGGCTTTAGCTTTATCTGAACTTACAAATTGTTCCTCAATAGCCTTAAGAAATTCACTGGCTATGGTCTTCTCTGGGATAGATCCCTTAATGCTTTGCCCTACATGTCCTTGAAGAAACAAAAGGCATACGCGGTTGGACCTTTCCCATTTTTCAAAATGAGTCTTCTGTTCCTGAGTGCTTGCAGCTATAATAGCAATAGGCTTATCCTCACGCAATGCTAAATCTAAGTCCATGCGTCCTAATGCAAACATGACCATTTGTTTCCATTTAGTAAAATTTGTCCCATTGAGATACGGTACTTAACCAATGAAAGGGGCAAACAATGGAGAAGAACCTGAAAATAACCAAATGCTCACATATAAATGATGACTGAATAACAAGTTTTGAGACAGTGAACTGAAGTAAAGCAATTCTAACAACTTAATGAATTACTTTAACTAGTTGTCCTGATGCATCATTATAATTCCTGCTTTGGGCGGTAATTACAACATGCTAGTGGACAACCTCCCCAAGAAAATTACTTAAGTGATAGAACTAAAATTTATATACACTTTGATGTAAAGAGAGAGTACCTTTGGGTACATACTCTCAATAGTCGCCTTGCACACAAGATCTATTCTACCCTATTCATGGCATGAAAATAAAACACTCATTTGGGAGTTAAATTTCACCTTCAAGGCAAGAACATAAAGTTTGATGTTATTTTAATTTCTTAATGAGAATACTTCATTATCCTTCATGCATAAGGCCACTTTGGTGATCTACTTATACATTCGGGATGCAGAAATATCCTCCCCACCAATTAAAATGACAACAAACAAACCATAATGCTCATCATTGATACTATGAAAAACTTAATTGAGTGCACACTAACACCGGGGAACTTCATGGTACAACCTGCTCGTCGACCATGAGGGAATCTATGGCCAGAGAAAACTTACAGAGGCCTCAGATAAGGAGTCACTAATCCGGCAGAAGGAATATCCGACAGAGAGTTCATCCAAGCCAAGAAAGGGGTACCTATTTGTGCAAGTGTGAAGAACGTGCAAGGTGAGAGCTTAAATTTTATCATTCTTTATGATTAGTGCCACTTTGGTGATCTACCTAACCATTTATAAATAAAAAATTCTCACCCAACCTCATAATAGTATCAATGTAACCCTTAATATGAGCGAAAAGACATATATACAATAATTATGAAAACAGAGATATTCATACATAAATAAAACTGTAATGAGGTCAAAACTCAAAAGAATTATCTC
Source organism: Colocasia esculenta (assembly GCA_014218235.1). NCBI lineage: Eukaryota > Viridiplantae > Streptophyta > Magnoliopsida > Alismatales > Araceae > Colocasia > Colocasia esculenta. The sequence continues at coordinate 65,953,850 of CM024764.1, read as the reverse complement.
TAATAATTATTGCAACAATTATCAGTCCATAAACAAGCTTTAATCATGCTAAAATTAAATTAAAAGGGGTTAAAAACACATGTTTAAGCATGTTGTTACATAAATATCCTTTTCTGTTTGTAGAAATAACCACAGAATTATAAATATATCCTCAAAAATTGCTTCTACATCAACTGTTTTGCAGAAATGCCCTTATTACATAACAGTTCAAACTAAAAGGACATAAAAATAATATTAGATACTAAATGAATATCATGTAAATAGAGATTCGGTTCTTAATGGTATCCAGATATGGATCCTAAATGGGTCTGTATTGAACCCAATATCCAAACCCGGACCGTTAACCAATATCTAAAACTTAAACCCCATTTAAAATCGGATCCAATAAGAAACGGATATATAACTTAAAGAAACAGGGTACAAATATAATAATTAAAAGATTTGGGGTAAAATTGTAAAACTATCATCTTCTTCCCCAAACCTCCCAACCCTAACCACAGGGGAAGGCGGGGAGCGCCGCCGCCATGGCAATTTGCGTAGGAAATGGTCGGCGGCCCCGCTGCCTCCCTCGCCGGTCGGAGAGGGTGCCGGAGGCGTCGTCCGGCGAGGGAAGGGGCGCCGCCGCCAAGAACCTCTCTCTCTCTCTCTCTCTCTCTTTTTAACCTGCCACGACAGACAACATCGGCCCTGCGCACTGGGCAGGCAGCCGCCTCGGAAGCTGGTCAGCCGCTCCTCCCCCACCGCGCTCTGCGCAGTGGGAGTCTGCACTGCTGCGGGCCCCTCCCCAGTCGCGCTCTGCGCATGGGGTGGATAGTCCAGCGACTACTAGCTAGCCGCGCCCCACCCACCGCGCAAGGGAGGTACCGCAGCGGCGGCTGCCAGCCGTACCCCGCCCATGCCCTGTGCAGCCAAAGCCAGCACGGCGGCAGGCCAGGCAGCCGTAACGCGGCAAAAAAAATAAAAAAATAAAAATTACATAGTTTTTCCTCGTTCTCCTTACAGCGCGGGAAACCGAAGAACACCAAAAATTGGAACCGCATAAGCCCAACAAATTCCGACACGGGCTCTGACACCATATGTTGGGGATGTGTACTTGATGCGGAAGTCATCCCACGTGCGAGGAGGAAGACGACGCCGCCGGAAAGGGAGACGCGTAACTCACTGCGTTTTGTAGTCCTGATGGGGACTCTCACATATATTTATAGAGAGGAGAGACCAGTTCTAATAAGTCTAAGTAGGATCCCACCCATAACAGGATCCTAATGGGTACTTAATGGGTTAAGTCCAATAATATGTTCCTTTAATTAGACCTAATGGTGTGTCTTGAGTTGTGCAGCCCAATACAAGTGGACCACAATATCGAGTAAAACCCAACAAGACAACCCTAGAGCGTGCTCCACAATAGGTCATGGGGGTTCCTCTCTCTCACAATCTTTGCCATCTGAAGTTAGTAATAGCGAGGACTCTCAGGTCTTCTCCACAAGCAAGGGAGGACGGATTGGGGAAGGAGGCGACCTCACTTGATGGGGACCCTTTAATCACCCTAGAGCTTGTCTACATAGAGTTGGGAGGTCGGAGGGGGCACTCTCGACAATCTTATAATAGTGTCATCATCTTCTAATTTTGAACGACTCATCTACATGGCTGCACGGGAGATGCGGGATACAACTAAAAAATTCTCCAATATATAGATGCTTAAAAGGGACCACTCAGCCCCAATGTTGGGGCGAACGAGAAGGGGAACCTCAAAAGACCAGGATCTCTTTCCTACTCTTCTATGTCCTATTCCCATATTTCGATCGATTTTTTTAATTTGAACATTAGAAGATTTTTTTCGAGATTATTTCTAAGGGTCTTTGACTGCTAGCTCTTTTTGTCTTGCAGGTGTTAGTTGGCTTTTTCTCTTGAATAAATAAATGTAAGAGTTTATGTAGGTCGGGACTGAGAGATTTGTCTATTATTTTCCGACCTAACCATGCATTGACTGCCACCAAATTGAACCTAATATTTTATCAAAAGCATAAAAAGTAGAATATATAATATATATATATACAATAATTATGACGGATACATGTAAAAGGGCTAGGAGACCCGATACTGGAGAAGCATGGGTTAATTAAGATTGTAACCTACTTATATTTACGTACGTTTGAACTTTGAGTAGTCTGGATTCCTTTACATTTATTAAAACAACCATTGTGGCATGAACCAATATGCAACGAAGCGAGGTAAAAGAAGGAAGCGACAGGGATGAGCTTTGCCAAAGGAAAATTCAATCGATTTATGAGAGTGTCTTTGGATATATATAGCATATTCCTGAGTGGTACGCGCGGTTATATCACATTTTCCTTTAAATCAACTTCATATAAGGAAGGAGAAAAAAAAGCACAGACTCATGTAACCTACACTTGGATATTAATTTCTTCAGTACAACTGAACTAAGCCATTATGTAAATTGAGGATTGACTAATTCTGCGGTAACAGCTCGATCGACATTTTTGCTCATGTGGATTTGAGCTGCCTCAACAGCGTCCGTCCAATTAAGATGATCAGAAGACAGGTCCGGCCGCCAAGATTTCCTCCGTCAGCTTGTTGTCCTCTCCAATCTTGTGATCGGCGAACACCTCGAAGTTCTTCTTGAAGAGGCAAGCCAGCTTCAGTAGAGTCTCCTTGTAGGCATCCTTGCTCGGCCACTGATCAAACATCAACCACAAGGAAACAAAAGATATATACCTGGTTATGCTTCCAATCAAATGGAATCATGTTGTACGAATTTGCATAAATTTTTTATTTGGAGCTCGTTAAGAAATGCCAATTAAGTTAACTGCAGAAACTATTACCGTGTTGACGGGGCTGAGGATCTCCGATGGGACACCTTCAACTTCGGTAGGTATCTCAAGCTCAAAGACCTCCGTCTTGATATAGTTGGCCTTGAGGAGGCTACCCGAGTGGATGGCGTCTATTATTTTTCGCGTGTAGGCCAACTTGATCCGCTGCCCAGCACCATAACTGCATGCGTCGATCGATCGTAGAGGAGATGGGAGAGATGGAACATGCATGGAAATTAGGTTAAGTTATACGTACGAACCTCCCATGTCTGGATTCCAGCATAAATTAATGTTTACGTTGGATTCTTATGATCATTGACATTAATAGTTATTACCTTCCCCCAGACCAGCCGGTGTTGACGAGCCATCCCGTGGCTCCGTGCTGCTGCATCTTCTCTGCCAGCATCGCGGCGTACCTTGTTGGGTGCAACATGATGAAGGCCGCACCGAAGCAGGCGGAGAACGTTGCCTGAGGCTCCTTGATGCCGTCCTCCGTGCCAGCGACCTGTATGGTGTTGCATGCTTAGAGTTAGATGAGGAGAGAGGTCGATCTCTCTGTTTCTTTCTCTCCGTGGGGAGGGTAGCATTTGTGGTGGGGGAGAAGGAGAAGCGGGGGAGGAAAGCACAGACCAGGGCCGTGTAGCCGCTAATGAAGTGGTACATGGTCTGAGCCAAGTTCAGCTTGCTGACGGGGGGGAGCACCCCGAACGCATCACAGGCCAGAAGGATGACATTCTTAGGGTGCGACCCAACGCACGGTATCTTGGCATTGGGGATGTACTCAATGGGGTATGAAGCCCTGGTATTCTCTGCACGGGCGGTAATGGTGAATCACAATAGGGGAACAAGTTTAAGTATTTCCTTAGCCATCATTAGTTGACCCATAATCAACTCGTACATCAACCAATTAAATAGCATATACGAAACATTGAAAATCTTTAGTATATATTCGTACCCGTGACTGACTTATCGGCATAATCCACTTCTCGCGTGTGCTCCTCGAACACCACGTTCTCCAGCACTGCATTCGGCGCCGACCACGATTAGATGTTTTTCTTTTCTTTGCAGAGACGACGACGATCTCTTCTCGCGCACATATAAATTGTGGTTGAGTCAGGAGATTGCTGTTACCTGTCCCAAACTTTATGGCATTCCATATGTCGGGCTCCTTCTCCCTCGACAAGTCGATGCACTTGGCGTAGCAGCCTCCCTCTATGTTGGAGACACCGTTGTCACTCCAGCAGTGCTCGTCGTCTCCGATGAGGAACCTATTGCGGTCCGTGGACAGAGTTGTCTTTCCAGTACCTAATATAAACCAATGCACAGAAAGGCGTAAGGGGAAGTTTACTATATATATACGCTGCATCTTTTGCATGGGGGCCGGAGCTCCTGAGAAAAAGGTGTTAGGATCAGCTCGTCCCACGCTCATGACGACACTGGATATATATATAAGAGAAATACTTTGCTCCCGATAGCGTCGAGAACAAAATTGAACTGGGGCACAAATACATTATTTGTGTTCACAAAATATATATAAAAAAAATCACATTTAATGCAGCTGGGGCCCGCCCCCTCCACGCGACGGCCGCGCAGAGGAGCGCGGGAGCCCCAGCTCAACCTAGGCTCCCGGCACGAGCTCCCGGCACGCTGGGAGCCTAGCATTTCTCCATATATAAATGTTGGCCTTGCCTGAGAGCCCAAAGAACAGGGCTACGTCTCCGTCCTTCCCCATGTTGGAGCCCGAGTGCAAGGACAGGATCCCCCTCTTGGGCATGAGGTAGTGCATCAAGCTGAAGAGACCCTTCTTCATCTCGCCGGCGTATTGTGTGCCGAGGATGACCATTTCTTTCCTCGCAAGATTCAGGTCCACGCTAGTGGAGGACGTCATGTAATTTGTGTAACGATTGCAAGGGAACTGCCCGGCGTTGTATATGGTGAAATCCGGAGTACCGAAATTCTCCAGCTCTTCAGGCGTGGGTCGGATACACCTGCCAATGCACCCAAACAGGCATGTATATCAATATTGCGTACAACAATATATATACACCGTGCTATATTTATCATGCATTACTCCCTGTCCCAATTTGCATGCATGCATCCTTACAACAACAATCTAATGTGTCCACCTGTACGATCAGTAGACAAGAAACTTTTAACTATGTTAACTATGTTAAGAAAACTGACCACCTGTACGATCAGTAGACAAGAAATCTAATTTGACCACCTGTACGATCAGTAGACAAGAAATATGTTAAGAAAACTGACCACCTGTACGATCCTTCAAGAGGAACTCAATCGGGTATATAACGTGAAAATGATGGAGTTAATTAATCTGGGGAGGAAGAAGACAAGATATATATATATATATATATATATATATATATATATATATATATATATATATATATAGACTGCGGTACGGCATGCGGCACCGCCGTACCGCAGCCACACCGTCGGATTGAGATCCGACGCGAAGACCATCATGGGAGGCAGGCGAAGACTACGTGAAAAAATAAGATGCTTGCTTTCTTACTTACATGTTGTACATGAATAAGGAATGGTACGCTCTTGCTGATACGATACGGACTTTAATCCGATGCTCCGGGTCCCAATTCAAGAACTGGTCGTTGACGAACACCTGAAAGGCACGGAGGAGAAAATCAAGATCAAGGCAATTAGAGCATGCCGGCCCTTCTTTCTGTTCTTCTAATCAATTTAGTTTCGAGATGCAATACGTCACAATTTGCATGATTCTTTGTTATTGGTAATGCATGCGGGGATGGGAATTTGAACCTAGCAAGCAAGGTCGACCTGAAGTGTACATAGAAAACTTTAGCCCACTGAGCCACACCTCATATATATGCACAACTTGATCCTTAGTTATATATGTTCGGGATTCTCTCTCTTGCGTGATGCACGGACGCAGCTAATTCACCCACAATAGAATTCCGAACCGGCCACAATGATTAGATTCCTGACTGACTGGATCCTAAAACGAAAGAATGAAAGCTTCAAGCTGCTCAAGATGATGGCGTGAAGTGGCCTAACCCGTCGGTGACGAAAACGGTGAAGGAGATGGCAAATATAACGCAACAAAAACGATATTCTACTCCCCTTACGTGTACACAACGAGATGATCAGATCATTTGGATAAGTTGTGATCGGCATGGGAAGAAAAGACAAGGAGGAGAAGTACCTAATTAAAGAGAGAAAGAACAAGGAGCAATAGATATGGGTAGTGTTACGTTGCACGAGTTATGACCAACGAGGAACGTACGAACACGGTTTTTGAAGAGAGTGATTACCTTGTCTAGCGAATTCAGGTAGTCGACCGCCCTCTCCCTGTTCACCATGAACGCGTGCTCATCCATCTCGATGTTGGGGGAGCCCCTGAGTACGACAGATGGTGGATTGCACTCTCAGTTGGTGTACATTCATGGATTCGAACAAGCAAAGCGGCAGCAGCTAGCAGGCACATCTGCAGGAGAAAAAGGCTACTTACTTGCCCCACCAGAGCTCCTCGGTACTCTCGTCGCGGACGATGCGCTTGTCCTTGGGGGATCGCCCGGTCTTGGCACCGGAGAGGGTGGCAAGGGCGCCGCTCGACGTGATGAAGGAGCTACGCTCATACTTGATCGCCTGCTCGTACAGCTCTGCAGGACAAACATGCCGGTGCTCCAAGTTTTAAGAACAGGTAAGGAATCAACGGCAAGAAATTAAAGAAAATAAAGGGATAGCCGTTAATTAGCGATTCACTGCTGACCAACAGAGACAAACACAAAGGAAATGAAGTTGGCGAAACAGAGCATGAGAACAAGGAATTGGTGATGCTTTTACGGCCCATCGATCATGCGTTTACGATGAACAGATCAGATGGCTGGACTGTCATCGATTGATCAATCATCCGTGTGAGGACCAGATATATGTATTCATATATAAAGTTTTCTGATGCGTGGGGCGCACCGGCGGGGGAGAGGTTGTAGAGGACGTGGGTGAACTTGAGGGCGCTGTCGCTGACGTCGAGGGTCGTGCCGAAGATAGGTTGGTGGTGGACGACCACCGCCTCCGCCTTCACCCGAGCCGGGTCGCCCTTGACCAACTTGGGCCCTGTTTCACGGGCCAGCGACGCCAGAGACGCGCTGCCGTGCCATCACGAGCCACCAAGCCACAGAAGCTTCACTGTCATCTTCTGCTACTAGTAATAAACGGATAATGGAACGAGAACGGACGTCAAGCATTCGCATGGAGGAGGAGAGGAGAGATGACCTAATGGACTGGAGTTGCTGCTTATGGAGCTCGTCCTCCAAGGACGAGGAGAAGGCACCCTGGGCGCCCTTCATGGGGGTGGTGGGCGCCGACTTCTTCTTCTGTAGCGAGTGCAGCTCGTCGATGGTCTGCGCCTTCACGGCGGGTGCGCTACCGTCATGGCAGATGGTATTCGGGTCCGTCCCCTTGGTGTGCGTCTGGATCCTCGGCAGGCCCTCGCTGGAGACGAGCCCTTTCCCAGGGAAGCTGAACTCTTTGTTGTTGTTGGCCATGGCAGCAGCGGCGCCTGTGAGCGATCGATGTGGTGCTTCTCCGACCTCCGGTAGACGTGCTCCTGCAAAAACATCGGCCCGCGGGGGCGTTGCTGTTAGCATTGTTCTCTCTCATGCTTGGAGATCAATGCAAAAACGGAAGCGGAGGGGGTGTGTGTGTGTGTGTGTGAGAGAGAGAGAGAGAGAGAGAGAGAGAGAGAGAGAGAGAGAGAGAGAGAGAGAGAGAGAGAGAGAGAGAGAGAGGCGTAGAGACCTAATGGCAAGGATGGATGGAAGGAGCACACCCTCCAACGGGGGAGGGGAGGCTCCGGCGGACAGCTACTTGCACCCACAAGTTGGGAAGCTGGAAGACGATCGAAGTGGTCACGGAAAGGCCTGCGGGCCGCCATTTTAAAGGGCCACGGCCGGCCAAGATCTAACCAACCTTGGCGAGACACGTTCACCATGGTTGAGCTTGGAGAGGTCATCTCCTTGGCTGAGCCCTCCACCGGACACGTAAAAAAACAGAGTAGGGCGGATGGGGTGTTGGGGTTGCGAGGATGGCGTCTTTCCGAAAGAAGAGGCGTGATTGCATGGCTCTCTCTCGTCCTCCCGACCGATGCCGTTGCGCACTTTTGGTCCGGACTTCGACCGTCCCAAACTGCACGCGGTAAAGTTGTCCTAGCAAGACGCGATCTTTTTGAAGACGATCCCACGCGACGCCACGCGCATGGGCGGATGCGGCCATGACGGCCATCTCATCTCATTCTCACCCCTCCGAGATATTTTCGATGAGAGAAAGATTTATTGTATTTACATATTGTACTTTAGGCAACAAACTCACGTGACATCTAACAATTAGATTGTCACTTCCTCACTCTTCATGTGAGAGGTGTCACATAAGTTATTGACTAGTCATATTGTACTTAAAATTTAAGTCTTTCTCTTTCCATTAAGAGATCTACTTTATATTTTTTAATCAAATATAGGATATATTTAATGAGGTCAAAAATTTAAGGGTTTACTATATATGCGTTTGACTCTTTACAATACATGTTAGAATATTCGGATGTTAGTTCAGGAGAAGTATATAAGCAAATTAAGAAACTTTTCTTAATACAAATACATCTCTCAATAAGATAAATCATGCATATAGAGACATAGAATATCTAAGACTACAGAAATATAAAAACAAGCATCCCTTTTAACTGAAATATTGTCTTTCTATTTTATATATCTCGCATGTGGTTGTTCCGTACCATATGATCAAATTCATATACGCAATAGAAAATTTCTGCTCATTTGAATTTCCTCAATTCAGTAAAAGAAACCTTTTTTAAGTAACAAAATAAGTATCAATGATTAATCTTTTGTTTGGAAGCACAATTACCCATATTGTAATGGTCCTGGCGCCCGGACCCTCGACTCTCACCGAAAATCTGACTGCTGACATCGCCGCTTACGAGTCCGAAGATCCGGAAGGGCTAACGGACCAGTCTAACAAGATATGTAAAGGAATTCAGTAACGACAACAAATATTAAAATGTACTAACATATGAAGAAAAAATGTCCAACACAAAGTACGAGTCTAATACAGTCCCAAAATAACAAAGTACAAGTACTAAAAGAAAACAGAATAATAGATCCCTTAGGGGCATACTCCGAGGGTGAAGAGTCACAAGTACAGGGAAACACTACTCACGGAAGACGCCGTCTACTACGGCCCGTCCTCCTTTGTCCGCCGTGGAAGGTGTTGCTGTAAAGTCTCACCTGAAAAGGAGAGAATGAGCTTCATGAAGAAGCTCAGTAGGGACTACCAATCTCCCACTAGTTCTAACAAGTAGAATAGATATATGGTTTAACAGAAATTAAGCAACTTAATCTATTCTACTAATAGAGTAAGTGCGAAAGCATAAAGTAAACTACACGGCCATCGGTCTAAACGCATCGAACCGAAAATCCGTGTAAACTACGGCATTGGGACGAACCCCAAGGCTGCCAACACAAACAAAAAAATAACTGTTTGGACAAAGACACTAGCCACAAAACAACTACCACTAGTCAACCGATCAGGATCGCCGCACGTCTTACCCTCAACCACCAGTCAATGTCTACCACCTCCCGTTGGAGTGGGACGTGGAACTAAATGTAATCATACAATTGCTATAGTATGGCTAGACTATGGTCTCACACCAGGCCCCTCTAGATGCTATCGGAACCACGTAGAGTGAGGCAGTGAGAAGGACTAGCTGATCTGCGTCTGAAGAATGCCTGAACCACCTCGGCTTACCAGACTCAGCTAAGAGATCTCTGAAAATGACTCTACGCCGTTTTCCCCACTGTTTTCCCCTCTCCAACCAGATTCAGTAACTCAAGCTCACCCACTGCCTGGAGAACTCCCTCAACTGGCGCGCGGGGACCGGGGGTCCCGAGTAACGGTACCAACCCCTCATGGGACAATGCCTCAAGTGCCAAGCACTGAGTGAACGACTAGTGTAGGGCCATCCTAGGAATAACACATGTGCCAAGAAACCAGAGACACAGTTGAAAGGAACTCCGAACAGGTCACCAGTCACTCTCTGTCGGAGAAGGCGACATGGTCACTGTCGTTTTCTCAGAGGAGGTGACACAGAGGCTGTCGACACCTGAAGGTGACACCCAGCCTATCGCGATCTGGGTCAGAAGGCCACGGGGGAAGGGTCGTGATCTGGGTCGCGACAAGGACATTGTCGCGACCACAGACAGAAGTCTGGGTGCTCACCCGAGACCTCACACAGTCCCATAGTAAACCAGGTCTGAAGGCGACGACCACCTTGTCGCAACCAGAACGCGACAGGGTGAGCATCGCTACAATACCAGAAGGCGACGGGGCGACACTGCGCGTTCTAGGTCGCGACAAAAACCTTGTCAAAACCACAGACAGAGGATTGGTTGCCAACCCGAGACCTCCCAAAATGCCCCTAAACGGAAAATTTGGTGCACATAGTGGAGAATGGAGGACGATGTAAACACATGCTAGAGGCACAAACCACCCTCATTCACACCATGCAAGTCAAGGATATGCATCTACACTCCAAAAACCTCACATGCATGCATGATAACACTCAAACCCCAAACCCTCAATCATGATCAAAGCATCAAACCAAGCATCCACATTCACCGATCATGGATTCTACAAGGCTTGGAAAAAGGGAAGGTGATCCTAGCATGATAGAACTAGGGGGAAGGATAAGAGTCTCTACCTCAAATAGAAGAGCCAACCCGTTGGAATCTTCTCGTGTACATGGCCACCTCCTCCTCACTCCAAGATCCACGCTCACGCCATCCACGAGCAAGGTACGTCCTCCTACACACCGGAGACGAGGTCATACGTCGGAGAAGGAGCCGCCATGCCCAAGCTACCAAAAACTCCACCACGGGTGCTCTCGGCCAGAAAGGGGGGAAAGGAGAGGAGATGAAGAAGAATTGGATTAGGAAGGGGTGAACAGATCCACTGGCCTTGCTTATATAGGCTACGGACTTGAGAACGTGACAACCTTGTAACACCCCTAAAAATTTTATTTGTTGGAAAATATGAATAATATGGTTATTAGACTTAATTATTATTGTGAGATTGAAATAATTAAAATCTGAGATTAATTGGTGTTAATAAATGTTACCCCAGTGTCATACTCAGAGGTGGGCGCTCCGACAGGGCGACACCGGAATTCTGTAACGAAAGTGAAATCCGAAAACACCATAATTTCCAGAAAATGTGGTGATATCAGAAATATAAATATCTGGATTTTTTGACATACAGATTTCGAGATTAAGCCGACGCAACTATTTTTTGGATGATTTGTCACCCAGTGAAAAATAAAATCTAAAAATTAAACTAAAATCACCATAATTTGTAAAACCATTCCATTAGCCTATGGCTGAAATTGTAACACAAATGGACATCATTTGAATATATTAACATGAGGTTTATTAGGCCATCTGATTTATAGGCCATTTACGGTGGGGATTTTTGTGGGATTAAAATGGCCTACGTATGAGGAGCTGGAGAAGCCACCTCACCTGGGGAGGAGTCTTACACATTAACCCTTTACATGTAAGCTGTGGGTTGTGCATGGTAATCGTGACACCTTGGGGGTTGACGTGCCGTTGTGCATGGGGAGCATGTTGGGCTATAAAAGCAACCCCTCACCCTTCATACGCACCTTTTCTCTCGTTTGTTCTTGCTGCTGCTTGCCTAGAGAAGAAGCCCAACTATGGTGAGGGTTACACCCTTGTGTGAAGCAACTAGTTGTTGTGCTGTCGTTGCCTTGTGGGGACTGCTACTGTGGAGTTGCTGCTTTCCCTTGCTTATAATAGAAGGGCTACAAGTGTAGCTGCCCGTGGATTGCACTCCCTATACCATCTTCCTTCCACCTACTGTGAACCATCGAAGGGAAGGTTTCATCCATCTAACTAGGTAGGATTCTATCCTCTTCATACCTCTATTCTCTACTCTTGTTAGAAAGATTATAGCCTCGTACATGTTACCTTTGAGCTTGTCAACCAATCTTGGATTAGTGTGTACATCTTCTGTATACGTGGTTGTAACTCCAGACTTTTGTTTGACTCCCTAACTACCTTTGGAACTGTGTGTTTACCAAGAAGAAATCCTCTTTCATAGTTGTTGTTATAGGAATTATTTTCCCAGTATCATGATATGTTAAGTTTCTAACTAGACATGCGTAGGTTGTAATTTCAAGTTTCATATTGTCCAACTTGTAAGCCTGTTGAAAGAGTTAGAAACAAGTCTTTCCATTTGATATTGTTCATACTTTGATCCATAGGTTTCATGGTTAAAGTTTTTAGAATGATCATAGAGTCATTTCTGGAAGTGGAACTGGCGGCTGTCGACAGACAGGAAGTACCTGTCGACAGACCCAGGCATCCAGAACTCCAGGCTACTGGAAATAGTAATAGCTGTCGACAGATGGCCTCTGCCTGTCGATAGATACACTGACCTGTCGATAGACAGATCATGCCTGTCGATAGGCACTGTCCCAGAACCAGAAATTGACTTCTGGATGCTTGTACCTGTCGACAGCCACCTCCGGACTGTCGACAACCATTGTTTTGGCCAGTCTTCCAGTACCTTCCTTTGCTCAGTCTTTTGTTAACACTTCATGCTATTAGCCTAGAAAGTTACCATCTTAATTTCCTTGGGTATTCACTGTTATATCACTAGAAGAATCATCCACATTGCTTCCTTCACCCTTCTTTGAATTATTCTTAAAGTTACTAATTATAAATGGTACCCAGTTGATTCTATTTCCCTGTGTTTAGTAACTGAATTCATAAGACTTTGATGTCCTGAGAGTTTGAAGGTTTGAGTACCTCTGTTGATTATGAATAACCTATGATGACAATTATTGGGTTCCTGGATCACACTCGATTAATATGCCTGTGCAATTAGGGCTGGTCCAGTCCTGGGAGGAGCACCTGAATTCATTTACGGGCCGTACGGAATGATAAAGGACAACAGGATGTTTAACATTGCATCAATACTATTTCATTATGGTCATCATGTTACTTGTCCTGTGCGAATACATATATGAGCCAGATAATGAGATTCATTGTGAATTCCTGAGTTTATTCTGTATTTCAGTACCACTGTTCACTGTCATGTTAAGATGCTTACTTGTCCTTCTGTGATATCAGTCTAGTATTTTATCTTGATTATCATATATTTTAGTCCTTATGATTTGAGAATTTGAATCCTATTGAGCTAGGTAGCTCACACATCCTACCTTTTCAGGTGACCAAGATGGGGGTGAAGTTTAAAGGGACATGTGTGCTGAGTGGACTGTCTGTCATCGAACAACCAAACCATTTACTGCTTTTTAACAGTGAGAATATGAAATGTAATAAATAGAAGTTACTCTTTCCTGCTCCTCATTTAGTCTGTAATGAGGAGTACCTTGTAATAAGACTTCCGCTTAGTGAGTTATGAATGAACAAATGTTAGTATTAGTTCTTGTGTCTGATTTTTGTCTCTTCTAATGAATAGACTTTTATTAGGACGTGACAAATAATTTGGTATTAGAGCTTTGGGTCGATAAACGTAGGGATAAACAGCGAGTTGGGGTAGAAACTTGGGATTAGCTATAATGGTAATAATGGTTTTGTAACTACGTAGATACTTAACTTGTTATCTATTTCAGCATGGACATGAATGCACAAGAAAGATTGGTGGCAGCAATGGAAATGCTACGCCAAGACATAGAACTATATGCCCAATCCCAAAGGGAAGCCTACGTACAAATTAAAGAGGAAGTGTTAAATCTGACTGCGGGCGCATTCCTGGCAGGTATTCCACGTGCCTCTCTGGATACTATGACCCAGATCATGAACAATATGGATAGTCTGAAGCTGGGGCAGGACATGTTGCTCCATGAAGTCGAAGGTTATTAGGAAGTGTTGACCGAAGCAGCAAGAGAACTGTACCATGGACTCGGGGGAGAACAACAACCACCGTCTGTAGAGTTTGTTGTGCAGACCTGAAGTAGGTCTAGAAGGAAGGAACCCATTTTTGTAAACCTCTCTTTTTGTTTAAAGTGATGGTTGTACATATAACTTCCATGGATATGTGGAGTGAGAGGTTAGACGGTGTTGATAACATTTTAAATATCTCGGCTTAGTAGGAAGAAGATTGTAAATATTTTAGCTTATGGAACAAAGTACTGATGTAAATAATGTACATCTTTTGATCAGTTAATGGAAAGTAGTGTGTTGTGTGAAATTTAAAGTTTGTACATGATGAATGTGAGCATGGTTTAATCATGGAATTAATGTATACATTATTGGATGTCTCAGATACTCTTTCAATCTAATCATGGACAACAGTGATGCTAACTAGAAGAAAATGGAAAGTTCGATGCACGATTTGACCTGAGTAATGAGAACTATAGCCAAGAGCAATAGCCATAACGGAATAAGTCTATTTAAGGATTTCCGAAGTTTGGACCCTTCGAGATTTTTAGGAAGCACGGATCCGGACGAGACTGAGAACTGGTTGAAAGATATTGAGTGGATTTTCAAAGTGATCAAATGTACAGAAGAGGAGAAGATTCGTTTGGTGACTTTTCAGTTGGATCGGGATGCCCGAGCATGGTGGGAGACAGTAGACTCCACTTTGGAGGATCAGAATCAGATTGGTTGGGAAGAATTCGTGGAACTATTTAATGACCAGTATTTCTCTGAGGTGATTCAGGAAAGAAAAGCAAATGAGTTTGCTAGTTTGAAGCAACTCAGGATGTCGGTGTCGGAGTATGAGGCCTGATTTGCCTGATTGTCAAAATATGCTCCGCACCTTATAGCCACAGAAAAATTGAAGGCCAAGAGGTTTATGAACGGATTGTGTCCCAACTTCATTATGCAGCTAACCCTCATTTGATTACTATGTACTCAGAAATGGTTAAAAGAGCTTTAGCATTAGAAGCTGCAAATGACACCGTGGATAATATTAGAAGAAGGTCGAGAGAAGGATCTTCAGGTCATAAGAGGAAGTATGAATCGGGGAATGTCCCGAAGGTTCAGCAAACTATTAAGAAGGCAGGAAAAGCTCCAGTTGGAGGTAAAGATGTATGTAAACACTGCCATCTCAGTGGGCATAAGGTTGAGAACTGTTGGCGTAAATTGGGTGTCTGTCTCTACTGTGGGAGTACTCAACACCGAATTCTGGATTGTCTGATGCCCAAGACTGCACCAACAAATCAGAACCCCCGAGCAAAGCAAGGAAGATTGCAAGCTATTCAGGAAATGGAACCTGAATCTCCGCAAGAAGGCAGACTGATAGAAGGTACATTACTAGTAAACTCAAAACCTGCATATGTATTGTTTGATTCAGGAGCTACGCATTCTTTTATTAGTTACGAGTTTGCTAAATCTTTGGAAGTAAAATCAATTACATTACCTACACAGCTAGAAGTTGCAAGTCCTTTGAGTGAGGGTACGAAACTTAAGGAATGTTACCCTGCTATCCAAATCTTAGTCAAAGGACATAACTTACCTGGTGATTTGATATGCCTTGAAATGTGGGATTACGATGTAATCATTGGAGTCGATTGGCTATCTAAACATCATGCAAACTTAGATTGCCAATTAAGACAAGTAACCTTTCTAGGAAAGGAAGTTTATTCCATGACTTTTGATAAACTACGTACAAGAAAAATACCTATAATTTCAGCAGTTAAAGCATGTAAATTGGTACAGAAAGGCTGTCAAGGATATTTAGCTTCTGTAACTTTGATAAATCAAAACACTTCTAGATTGGAAGACATTCCGGTGGTAAGGCAATTTCTTGATGTTTTTCCCGAAGAGTTACCTGGTTTGCCACCTAGTAGAGAGGTGAATTTCTCAATTGAATTGGTACCAGGAGCTACAACAATTTTAAGAACACCTTATAGAATGTCAATGGAAGAGCTGAAGGAGTTAAAAAGGCAATTACTGGAATTGATAGAAAAGGGATTCATTAGACCCAGTACCTCACCTTGGGGTGCTTAGGTATTGTTTGTTAAAAAGAAGGATGGATCTATGCGATTATGCATAGATTATCGACAATTGAATCAGTTGACTATTAAGAATAAATACCCACTTCCAAGAATCGATGACTTGTTTGATCAATTGTCTGGAGCTCAGTTTTTCTCCAAGATTGATTTGAGATCTGGGTATCATCAACTCAGAATTCAAGAATAGGATATTCATAAAACGACTTTTCGAACTAGATATGGGCACTACGAATTTGTAGTGATGCCGTTCGGATTGACAAATGCACCAGCTACATTTATGCGTCTGATGAATGATGTGTTCAGATCTTATTTGGATCAGTTTGTGGTTGTATTTATTGATGATATATTGATTTACTCCAAGAACATAGAAGAATATGAAGCACATCTACAGATTACTTTGCAACTGCTACGAGATCACAAGTTGTATGCGAAGTTCAGTAAATGTGAGTTTTGGTTGAAGCAAGTTAGGTTCTTAGGACATATTATTTCTAAAGAAGGATTATCAATAGATTCTTCAAATATTGAAACTCTACAGCGATGGGAACAACCTAAGAACCTCACTGAGATCAGAAGTTTTCTGGATATGGCCAGTTACTACCAGCGGTTTGTTAAAGATTTTTCCAGGATTGCTTCGCCTCTCACACAATTGACCAGGAAAAGAACTGCATTTGAGTGGAGTGAGAGTTGTGAGCAAGCATTAATTCAAGTGTTGAAAGAATGTTTGTCATCTGCACCAATTTTAGCTTTGCCGGTACAAGGAAAAACATTTGAAGTTTATACCGAAGCTTCAAACATTGGATTGGGATGTGTATTGATGCAGGAAGGAAGAGTCATTGCTTATGCATCTAGACAGTTGAAGATTCACGAGAAAAACTACCTAGTACATGATTTGGAATTGGCCGCAGTAATTTTTGCTCTAAAACTTTGGAGACACTACTGGTATGATAATCAATTCATAGTGTACTCCGATCATAAGAGCCTCAAGTATTTATTTTCACCGAAAGAATTAAACATGAGGCAAAGAAGATAGATGGAGTACATCAAAGATTATGATTTCAAAATTGAGTACCATCTGGGAAAAGGTAATACTGTGGCTGATGCACTTAGTAGAAATACTATAGCCAAGGTATTCCAATTGCAAGTTAAGGAATGGAAATTGTTGGAGGAATTTTCCACATTGAGTTTGAAGGCCGAACCACAAGAAGAAATGATTATAATTGATAACTTGACAGTGCAGTCAAATTTGTTAAAGCAAATTGGAGAACAACAGGACAATGACCCTATATTGATGGAAATTAGGGAAAAATTGGCTTCTAGACCCGATTTTAATGAAGATGTACAAAGGAATCTTCGGTTCCGGAATAGGTTGTGTGTGCCGGATAATTTTGAGATTAAGAAGCAAATACTAGAAGAAGCTCATCGATCACGTTACACTATCCATCCAAGAGCTGTCAAAATGTATCAGGATTTAAAGAAACATTTCTAGTGGTGTAACATGAAAAAAGATATTGTGAGCTTTATAGCTAAATGTTTGACATGTCAGAAAGTCAAGGCCGAACACCAGAAACTGGCAGGAAAGTTAAAACCACTTGAAGTATCAGAATGGAAATGGGAGAGTATCGGTATGGATTTTATTGTGGGGTTACCCAAATCACAAAGTGGATTTGATGCCATATGGGTAATCATTGATCAACTCACAAAATTAGCTCACTTCTTAGCAATTAAGACAAGATGGTCTGTTAGTGTTTTAGCAGCACTGTATATGAAAGAAATTGTTCGGTTGTATGGAATTCCAAAGGATATAGTTTCTGACAGAGATGCAAAGTTCACCTCACATTTTTGGAAAGAACTGCAAGATGCATTGAGAACTAAACTAAAGTTTAGTACCGCATTTCATCTTCAAACCGACGGACAGATAGAACGGGTGAATCTGATTATTGAGAATATGTGTCGTGCTTGTGTATTAGAGTTTGGAAATGACTGGAATACTCACTTAGCAATCATGAAATTTGCTTATAATAATAGTTACCAGTCTACTATTCAAATGGCACCATTTGAAGCTTTGTATGGTTGGCAATGCAGATCACCATTGTGTTGGGTGGAATTAAAAGAATCACATATTCTTGGACCTGACATGATCCATGAGACGACATAAATTATTAAGTTAGTGCAAGACCGAATGAAAGCTGCTCAAGACCGACAGAAAAGCTATGTTGATCAACGAAGAAGAGAGCTAGAATTTCAGCAACGAGAACATGTATTCCTTAAGGTATCACCCCGAAGAGGAATCAAGAGATTTGGTATTAAGGGAAAATTAAGTCCAAGATATATTGGACCATTTGAAATACTGAAGCGAGTTGGGGAAATGACTTATCAATTGGTACTCCCACCACAGTTATCCAATGTACATGATATTTTTCACGTGTCAATGTTAAGAAAGTATGTATATGATCCAGAACACATTATTGAATACCAAGATCTGGCGGTACAAGAAAATCTGGCATATGAAGGAAGACCCGTACCGATTCTGGATCGACAGATTAAGCAACTACGGAACAAGGAAGTTCCATTGTTAAAGATTTAGTGGAATAAGCGAGGACAAGAAGAAGCAACGTGGGAGCTGGAAGATGCCATCAAGATCAAGTATCCGGAATTGTTTACAGGTCAATAATCATACTCTTATGTTATTAAAATTTGGAGGACCAAATTTCTTTTAGTGGGGGAGAGTTGTAACACCCTAAAAATTTTATTTGTTGGAAAATATGAATAATATGGTTATGAGACTTAATTATTATTGTGAGATTGAAATAATTAAAATATGTGATTAATTAGTGTTAATAAACGTTACCCTAGTGTCCTACTCAGAGGTGCACACTCCAACAAGGGGACACCGGAATTCTATAATGAAAATGAAATTTGAAAATACCATAATTTTTAGAAAAATGTGGTGATATCAGAAATATAAATATCCAAATTTGTTGATGCACAGATTTCAAGATTAAGCCAACACAACTATTTTTCGGATAATTTTTCACCCAGTGAAAAATAAAATCTAAAAATTAAACTAAATCCACCATAATTTGCAAAACCATTCCATTAGCCTATGGCTGAAATTGTAACACAAATGAACATCATTTGAATATATTAACATGAGGTTTATTGGGCTAGGTGATTTATGGGCCATTTACGGTGGGGATTTTTGTGGGATTAAAATGGCCTACGTGTGAGGAGTTGCGGAAGCCACCTCACCTGGGGAGGAGTCTTACATGTTAACCCTTTAGGTGTAAGTTGTGTGTTGTGCATGGTAATCATGTCGATGGTAAAAACTCCATGGCTTTCACTTTGACACCTTGGGGGTTGATGTGCCGTTGTGCATGGGGAGCATGCTGGGCTATAAAAGCAACCCCTCACCTTTCATACGCACCTTTTCTCTCGTTTGTTCTTGCTGCTGCTTGCCTAGAGATGAAGCCCAACTGTAGTGAGGGTTACACCCTTGTGTGAAGCAACTAGTTGTTGTGCTGCCGTTAGGGCTGCTAACGGGTCGGAGTCGGAATCAGAAATGCTACTTTTCGCATCCATTTCCTATAGGAAAATCAGAAACGGGTCGGAAACAGAAACTAATCGAAAACATTTGGTACGATCAAATGGTAGATGTATATAGTATTAGAAGCAATGGTAAAAGAGATGTCTTTGATAATAATATGTATAATAAATACTACGAGAGAGATAAGTTAATTATATTCTATTTAAAAATTAAAGAGAAGCTAAAAACTTAGTCTAAAGTTTTTTAATATTAAGAAATAAGATTTTAAGAGTATATATTTTGTAAATAAAATACAAAATATATCTTATCGGAAACGGAAACGGAAAATCGGAAAATAATCGAAAACGGAAAAACGGATACGGAAAGGTCGAAAACGGATCGGAAAGCCGGAAATCGGATATCCATTGGCAGCCCTAGCTGCCGTTGCCTTGTGGAGACTGCTGCTGTGGAGTTGCTGCTTTCCCTTGGTTATACTAGAAGGGCTACAAGTGTATCTGACCGTGGATTGCATTCCTAGTACCATCTTCCTTCCACCTACTATGAACCATTGAAGAGAAGGTTTCATCCATCTAACTAGGTAGGATTCTATCCTCTCTTCATACCTCTATTGTCTACTCTTGTTAGAAAGATTATAGCCTCGTACATGTTGCCTTTGAGCTTGTCAACCAATCTTGGATTAGTGTGTACATCTTCTGTATACGTGGTTGTAACTCCAGACTTTTCTTTGACTCCCTAACTACCTTTGGAACTATGTGTTTACCAAGAAGAAATCCTTTTTCATAGTTGTTGTTATAGGAATTATTTTCCCAGTATCATGATATGTTAAGTTTCTAACTAGACATACATAGGCTGTAATTTCAAGTTTCATATTGTCCAACTTGTAAGCCTGTTCAAAGAGTTAGAAACAAGTCTTTCCATTTGATATTGTTCATACTATGATCCATAGGTTTCATGGTTAAAGTTTTTAGAATGATCATTTAGTCATTTCTTGAAGTGGAACTCGCGGCTGTCAACAGATGGCCTCTGTCTGTCGACAAATAGATCATGTCTGTCGACAAACAGATCATGTCTGTCGACAGACACTGTCCCAGAACCAGAAATTGACTTCTGGATGCTTGTACCTATCGACAGCCAGGTGGCTGTCGATAACCACTATTCTGGCCAGTGTTCCAGTACCTTCCTTTGCTCAGTCTTTTGTTAACACTTCATGCAATTAGCCTAGCAAGTTACCATCTTAATTTCCTTGGGTATTCACTGTTATATCACTACAAGAATCATCCACATTGCTTCATTCACCCTTCTTTGAATTATTCTTAAAGTTACCAATTACAAATGGTACCCAGTTGATTATATTTCCCTGTGTTCAGTAACTAAATTTATAAGACTTTGATGTCTTGAGAGTTTGAAGGTTTGAGTACCCCTGCTGATTATGAATAACCTGTGATGACAATTATTGGGTCTCTGGACCCCACTTGATTAATATGCCTGTGCAATTAGGGCTGGTCCAGTCCTGGGAGGAGCACCCGAATTCATTTACGGGCCGTACAGAATGATAAAGGACAATGGGATGTTTGACATTGCATCAATACTGTTTGATTATGGTCATCATGTTACCTGTCCTGTGTGAATACATATATGAGCCAGAATATGAGATTCATTGTGAATTCCTGAGTATATTGTGTATTTCAGTACCACTGTTCACTGTCATATTAAGATGCTTACTTGTCCTTCTGTGATATCAGTCTAGTCTTTTATCTTGATCATCATATATTTTAGTCCTTAGGATTTAAAAATTTGAATCCTACTGGGCTAGTTAGCTCACACATCCTACCTTTTCAAGTGATCAAGATGGGGGTGAAGTTTAGAGGGACATGTGTGCTAAGTGGACTGTCCGTCGTCGAACAACCAAACTATTTACTACTTTTTAACAGTGAGAATATGAAATGTAATAAATAGAAGTTACTCTTTTCTACTCCTCATTTAGTCTGTAATGAGGAGTACCTTGTAATAAGACTTCCGCTTAGTGAGTTATGAATGAACAAATGTTAGTATTAATTCTTGTGCTTGATTTCTATCACTTCCAATGAATAGACTTTTATTAGGACGTGACAAGCCTGGTGGTCGCGTTCAGTAATGAACGCGATGGCCAACTTGTCGCGACCTCAAAGTCATGGTCAGATCTGACCATCAGATCTGCCACGTGTCACCCTCGTAGGCCTAACACCATGAATGCGACACCTGACATGTCGCCTTCATCTGACGGTGCCTCGACATGTGTCCCAACTGTCCTGACAGCAAGATGATGAAAATGTATGCTACGGTCAGAAGGTGCGTCGTGTTCCCAACAAGAATGCGACAGCCATCCCGTCGCGGCCCTATACGTCGCTACCTTCAGTAGAAGGTGGCTGACTAAAGAAGGAAGAGATGTTACAATCTTACCGACAAAAAAAATAATTTTGTCCTCAAAATTAAGTGAGAAACCTGGGGGATGAAGGCAAAAAACATACTAGTCACTCAAACAAGTATGGAAAGTGCTCCCACATCTTGTCCTCATGCTCCCACGTGGCCTCCCACCAACGCGATTCTCCCAAACGACTTTGATGAGCAGGATTTGCCTCCTGCGCAACTTCTGAACTCTGCGGTCCACTACACTGATTAGGTACTCTGGCAATGACAGTCTGGAGCAACCTCTAATTGCGAGTAGTCAAGCACGTGTGATGGATTTGGCATGTACTTCCTCACCTGTGAGACGTGGAAGATGTCGTGAACTCTTGCTAACTCCAGAGGAAGAGCCAACCTATATGCGACCTTGCCAACCTGCTCCACGATGGGAAAGGGACCAACGAACCTCGAGCTGAGCTTGCCCCTCTTCCAGAACCTGAGAACGCCCTTGGTTGGAAAGATCCATAGAAACACATTGTCACCTCCCTCAAACTATAGTAGCCTCCGGCGAACATCTGTGTAACTCTTCCGCCTACTCTATACTATCTGTAGTCTCTGCCTGATTAGTCTCACTATGTCTGCACATTGCTGTACAAGCTCCGGTCCCAACAATTGCCTCTCACCAACCTCATGCCAATGCAAAGGTGTCCGACACAGTCTGCCATATCGAGCCTCATAGGGCGCCATCCCAATGCTAGAGTGAAAGCTATCATTATAAGCAAACTCCACCATGGGAAGGTGCGACTTCCACGCACCACCCCAGTCTAGACAGCATGCTTTAAGCATGTCCTTGGGGGTATGCATGGTCCTCTCTGACTGACCATCTATTTGTGGGTGGTAGGTTGAACTCAACCTCAACTCTGTGCCCAGTGCCCTCTGAAAACTATGCCAAAAGCGAGAAGTAAATTGTGGATCTCTATCTGAGACAATAGAGACCGGGGTCCCATGTAAAGGAACCACTTTGTCCTCGAACAATCTGGCAAGTATATCCACTAACCAAGCTGATCTGGCTGGCAAGAAACGTGCTTTCTTTGTTAGATGATCCACGATCGCCCACTCAATGTCGTGACCCTGCGAAGTACAAGGTAAGCTGACAACAAAGTCCATGGTGATGTGCTCCCACTTCCACATGGGAATGGGTAGCGACTGAAGCTCACCACCTGGATGTTGGTGCTCCGCCTTCACCTGCTGATAGGTAAGACAACGAGCGACAACCTCAGCATCATCTCTTTTCATCCCGGGCCACCAAAAGAGTCCTCCCAAGTCGTGGTACATCTTGGTGGATCCAGGATGAACAGAGCACCTCAACCGGTGTGCCTTAGCTAACAACTCTTGCCTGACGTCCACTGGAACGTACAACCTGCCTCTGAACCTAACCTTACTATAACATCGCATGTTTTTCGGATCCCCGTGGATCTAGGTTTAGCGGGTTTGGTGGTCAATGTGTGGCCCATTAGCTTGTGTTTTAGGTGTTTACGCGCTTTGTGAGGCTTGGTGGGCCGCCAGATTGGGCCCAAAGTGCTCATAGGTTTTCTACCTGTGAACGCGACAGGGGTGTGTGTCGCGTTCTGAACGCGACAACCCTGGTGGTCACATTCCTGTTGCCGCTGTTGAGTGGTCGACGTCTGCATGTGCGCCACATGTCGCGCGTTGGGTGGCCTGTTGACATCGGGCTTGTGAAGGCGACGACTGCCTACGTCGCATTCGGGTTGCGACGTAGGGCTACGTCGCGTTCTCAACTGCAATGCGTTTTTAAGGAACCCTGGCCGAACAGAGCTTTCACAGGCTCTGCTCGACCAGGGGGAGCTGCTGCGGGGTTCCTTTGGGCGGCTCGAGGTTCTGGAGATTGTGTGGGGCGTGTTCTCGCCCCGAGGTCGTTGAGTGGAGAGGGAGAAACGCCGAGTGATCTTCGATTTTCGCGTTCTTCGCAAAGGTAGGGTGTTCTACCTCGATTTATATTGTGAATTGCATGTTAGTTAGTTTATTTCTTTGTAAACAATAGATATCATGCTAGAGTATCCATTAAAGAATGGAAAACGTGAATTAAGCATGGTTTGAATGGTCCGGAATGGTGATCCGTGGAATTACTCCCGGATTAGGGTTTGCGCCTGTGAAGGCAACGGCCCAGGGTGTCGCATCCTAAATGCGACAGCCCGACCCGTCACGTTCATGTTATGAACGCGACAAGTCAATGGGTCACATTCTGAAGGCGACCTGGCCCCTTGTCGCGACCTCACCTGAGAGGTCTGGACATGTATGCTTTTAGTGTTGTGGTTAAACGATTATTCGTATTTGTTGTGCATGGCAATGATAGGTGGAGCCAGTGCACTTGTTACTCTCATGGAGCGTATTGCTCACAAGGTGGGCATGTTTCACGTGGTTAATATGTTATGTACGTAATCGGCTTGGTGTTTACGTAGTATGTGTGGTGCGTTGGCACCTGTAGTGCTCTTGGAGCATGCTGTCCATGTGTTGGACATGTTGTTTACGTGAATGACGTGTGGTGCACCTGGATGGTGTGTTATACACGTGGTGTCTACGTGGTTTGAACGCCGTGCATGTGGTTTGTGTGTGCATGGCACATCGTACGTTACTGTGTTTATTATATCTTAATTATTGTTTTAGTCCGTGGTGTTGTGGTAGTGAGGTTCACGTTTGAACCTAGCATTGATCCTTTAGGATCTTTTATAAGTTATCCTCGATGGATAATTAGTAAAGTATAAGTATGGTTATTACGTGATTATCGTGTATTGTGTTTAATGTGGCAGTGGAGGTCACAAGGTAACCGATGACAAGCCGTGGTGTTATTATTAATATGGTTTATGTGTGTGATGGTGTAGGTTAGCTTGTGAGTCACGAGTGACCAGGACAAGCTATTCCTCACATATGTACCGTGGTTTGTAATAAAGATGGAACATGTAAGTGTTGTGGTTTGTGTATTGCCGAGTGTGGTGGTCCGGCGCCTATTCCGGAATGCCTCTCTAGTCGGGTACCCCAGGTTCTTTGTGAGCCAGGCACGTTGTGTTTGTTGTGTCCGGGGTTTGTCCCGATACATTGTGGTACTATCGAGGTCTGTGTCGTCTTCCTGGACACCCTCACTCCTGTGTTTGAGTTGTACTTCCGGATGAAGGAAAGATGACACTAGGGAAGTGGCTTGTGTTTGTGGGTGTGCAGTCGCTTGTAGCGCGCTCGTGGTTTAGGGTACGGACACCAGTAGACGTACTGGGCCCCAGCTAGTCCTGTTCCAGTGCCTCACTTTAGGGAGCTCGGGTCTGAGTCCCTAAAGGTGCCAGGCATGGGCCTGCAGTGTGTGAGACTGCAAGTAGTGGTGGTGTTTGTTAGTCTCCACAGTTAGTTGCTTGACTTGTGAGTTTATGGAGCCGGAGTTGGACTGCGGGTCTGTGGCTACGAGACTGAGAGGTTGTTCTTGTGTTGTGTTGTCCGGGTTGGATATTGGCCTGATCAGCCAGTAGTCCGTTCCCATGTGGTGGTGTCGTTCCTTTCCGACTCGTGCTTTGCCACTGGCTGTGGCTCGTGAGTTTGTGACTCGTAGTCGAGGTTTGACCCATTCGAGGTGTGCCCTGGTGTTGGCACAGTTGTGACTGCGGTTGTGGCTTGTGGTGTGCCCGAGTGGTGGCACAGTTTTGGTTATGGTTGGTGAGTGTTGACTCACCAAATGTGGTTTTGCTCGTTATGGTGTGTAACGTCGCGCATTTTTCGGATCCTCGTGGATCGTGTGTTTAGCACTTGTGGTGGCCAATGTGAGGCCAATGTGGCTTGTGTGCCGTGTGTGTGTGTGTTTCTGGGGCTTATTGGGCCGACGTTTCAGGCCAACAGTACCCTAGATTCCTCAGCCTGTCATCGCGACAGGAAGGTCTGTCATATTCTTAATGCGACAGAGGTGGCTGTCGCGTTCATGTGGCCGCCTTGGTGCGTTGAGCGTCTGCATGTGCGCCACGTGTAGCGCTCAGGGCACACATTAAACTGATTGGAACCCTATCCCATGCGATTTACACCCTAAAAATAGGAAGAGTTCACCTACCTTCGTGAAGAACGCGTTATGCAGCGATCTCCTGGTGTTTCCCCTGCTTCTCCCAGACTCCCTGTAGCAAGGACACACCGAAGACGCCAAATCCCACGCGAATTCGCCAGAGCTTCCTCTCCCTGGCCGAGCAGAACCCCTATGCGTTCTGCTTGGCTGGGGTTATTTAAAAATCTATTGCGGTTCGGAACGCGAAGCATCGTGGCGTCGCGACCAGGTCACGTCGGACCTGAGCGTCGCCTTCCCAACGCCCAATAGATACCATGCTTAGGTATTCACAAAAGTATGAAAACGAAGAATTAAGGGTGGTTTGTATTGTGAGAATGGGCTGTCATGGAGAGACCCCGGATTAGGGTTCCCGCCTGGTAAGGCTACGGGTCCCTATGTCACGTTCTGAACGCGACACAGCGATGTGTCGCGTTAAGGATTAAGAGGCGACATGGAGGTAGGTCGCGTTCTGGGTCTGAAGGCAACATGTCGTGGCGACGCCTTCCAAAGGCGACCCAATGGGTTGTCGCGACTTGGCCTGAGAGGCCCTGTTTGTGCATAGTTTACGCATGTGATTATCCGATTATCATTATCGGTATGCTCATTGTTAGTGAGCAGTGCATTGGCACTTGTGACACTTTGGGGAAGCGCGTGGTTTACGAGACTAGCTCACAGGTTACACAGCTAGCTAGTAGTTTGCCCGTGGACATAGTGTTCACATGAGGCAGGTGGTGTTCACGTGTTGTGGACCATCAGTACATGAGGTTTATGTGAGGTTTCACGTGGTTTGTGCGGTGCGCACGTGGTTCCTATGTGCGTGTCAGGTAGTAGACGCCTACCGTGGTTACCTCTCCAGTTGGGTGCCCCAAGTTCTCTGTGAGCTAGGCTGTTAGCTCAGGGCTTTGTCCCGGTACTTGTGCTGTACCGTCGAGGTCTGTGTCGTCTGACCTGGACACCCTCACTCCTTAGTTTGAGTTGTACGTCCGGCTGAGGGAAAGACGATAGTGGGACAGTGACTCTTGAGTTTGTTTTTAGTCACTTGTAGCGCGCACTTAGTTGGGGGTACGGACACCAGTTGTCGACACTGGTCCCTGACTAGTCCTTTTCCAGTGCCTCACTCTAGCGAGCCCAGGCCAGGGTCTCTGGAGGTGCCAGGCATGGGCCTGCGACCATGTGGTCCGTAGGTGGTGGTGTTTAGTTGTTCTCCACAGTTGCTTGTTTTTTTCACGTGGAGCGGCAACTGGACCTTTCGTCCATGGCTACGAGACTGAGAGGTAGACCTGTGTTAGTTTGTCCGAGTCTGTTGCTGGTGTCGCGAACCAGTCTACGTGTGACGACCCTCGCTATGCCGGTACGGTTGTACCAACCCACGTCGGCACGACGAAGATCACCACAGCGGGACATTTACCCGACACTATCATTCGATTGAGATGTACACAAATATAAGTACAGAGTAGCGGAAGAAAAGACTACTGTCTTTCATTTCATCATCCACAATGACATCCACAGTCCATTTAGCAAATAAAGGAAAGCTAAAGCTTACTTAACTGAAATTTAAACAAGGTACATTGTCCACATAACTACAATTTTATCATCAAATTACATAGTTTGTTCACAATTACTTAATAGTGCAATACAATGCCTCAAATTACATACTATGAAAGCGAAATATAACAATAACGCCTCCGCCAAGCTACTCTCCGCGCTCGGAGTCGCCCTCCACTGTCTCTTCCAAAAGATGTAGGGTCACCTACTAAACCTGTACGCCGAAGCAAGGAGTGAGTCTAAAAGACTCAACAAATAACACCATACACTTCATACATGCATACATCATATAGGCATTCACATTCAATCGCATTCAATCTAAGCGTGTAGCAAGGTTATGTGATATTATCACAACCTGTCAGGGTAATTCTACAAATTTAAAACACATGGAACATGATTTATACCCTTCAAATTAAACTACCTATCACATGTTTCTACTCATCCAATCACATGAAAGATACATTTCTAATCAACTAGAACATGAAAGCAACTAAACATGAGGTTCTCATATGCATTAAAGGAAACACTACCATCATGGTTTCTACACATGGTAGCACATGCTAACTATCATTTCACATGCATTAAGGTTGCTGTTTTGACATGGATTAGAAGTCTCATAACATGCAAGTTCATTTCACCCTCTAACATATTCACATCACATGGTTCACTCTCTTACACCTTCTACGCATATCTATTGTTATTCAAGGGAAGCCTAGCATAATGCTTCTACTATTTTTATAACATATGAATTATGTTCAAACAAACAACTAATCTAACACATGTTCTTTTCTCATTCCTTCAACATATGAACTCAATTAAGAACTTGTCTCATTCACACCACATCATGAGAGCAATTTAGGCATGGTTTTTGCACATGGTGAAAGGAAGATTCTAGCGTGGATTCTATAGACATTCTTGCACACAATAACATGATTGCTTATCTAATTAGCTTGCTGTTCTAATATGTTTCTAACGTTATCACATTAGGAATCAAAGTTTTACACTCTAACACATTGGTTTCACATGTTACACATTTACACATTCACATGTACACATCTTTCACTTTGCACATATTCACATGGCACTTACACAATCTTCACATATACACGTTCACATTTCACATTATATGCCGTGACACATAGCCCAAACCACCATTAGAAGGACACATAACACAACACATACTTATCACCTAGGCAAAACAGTGATAAGCCTTGGTACTGCGCAGCCCGGGAGAAGCCCTCTCCACCCTATCGACGGTACTTGTCCGCCACCAGGATTTCATCCTAATGCCCATAGGATACACATACACATTGAACCTTCCCATGGGGACTTTTTCATGGTACAGTTCCACAGCCCTCTATAGAAGCAGTGTCACACACGGCACATTTTACACATTACACATTCCGATTAACACACGTTTTACATATGATATTCACACTTTCTTATCTATGCACATGGTTCTGTTCTTCCCTAGCATGATGCCACTAATAACAGAAATCAAACATTCAGTAGCTCTCATGGATTAATTGGAACGTACTTCATTTAACCTTAATCATGACACATGTATTTATGACTCATTTTCACATGGAAATCTCATAGTGTAGGCTACTGTTATCCAATTTTCCTGAAAATTTAACCACATGCTGTTTTCGGGTATAAGAACACACATACAAGTTTTCACATTTTTCTGAATTCACATGCATTTATGGAAATTAAAACATTCAGTTTCATGCCATTCATAAACTAAGTTAACATAGAACATGACATGGATTTCAGATTTGATCATGCACAGTCATGAACCACACATACATATTGGTACAAGAAATTTTTCCCAAATTTATTTCCCAACACACGATTTACTAGAATTTTCACAAGGTCTACACATGCTTTCTATTTTTCATTGTAGGAATTATAAAAATTCGCATGAATACGGAAAAATTCCCAAATTTGCAGGGCATGGACTGATACATATACACATGGTTCATAAAATTCTACAACATTTAATTCCTCAGAAATCATGGGAAACAAAATTAACCAAGCATAACCTCTTTCCTACACATGCCTTTCAATAATTCTAATAAATTATGCCATCCACAGAAAAATATAGGAAATTTCACACACATCACATTATCTATTTTACATAACATATAAAATTTACATTATATCCTCATGCGTAGAAATCTGGAAATTAAGGATATAGGGCAGAACAGTTCACTGTTCTGTCAAGAAGAACTCAACGGCATACTATGGCCGTTTACAAGAGTTGGCGGCAACATCGTTGGCCGCTGACTCAAGATCTCAACGTCAATAGACCTTGCCGTCAAGTTCAGACCTGTGCAAAAACACAGTCCGAGCTCTAAAGAAAGGGGAAATGTGGGGATCCAGGACACGAGGAAAATCCGTAAAAATCACAAAAACCTCCTAGACACATACATGGACGAAGTGCAAGGGTTACTTGCCTTTGGAAAAACTCCTAAAGGGATTAAAATGGTTGGAGAAGCTCTCCTTGGGCAGTCCCAAGAAGCCTCCAAGATGCCTCCACTCTGGCCTCTGTGATGCTCCCCTCTGCAATCCAGGGTCGGGGATGTGTAGCCGGCTGTGTTGTCTCCCTCCTTGTCGAAGTAGATCTCCAGATGAGGCCTTGGATCGCCGGATCAAAGCCTCCAAACTCCAAGTTTTCTCACAGCTCACTAGGGTTTTCTCTTATCTCTTTGCAAAGAGCCAAGAGAGCTCTAGAGGTTGCAACAAGGGCTCTCTTAAGAGAGGACCCTCTCACCCCACGCAAGAGGTCGGTTGGAAGGGCAAGGAGCCGTTGGGGAGTGGTTGGTATCTCCCATCAAGGCATGGCACACCATGCTGCTGCAGACTGGTCTGTCAGGATATAGACGTCCACCGATATGGCCGTCGACTGAATAATCGACGTCCACCTATATGGACGTTAACAATAAGTGAACGTCCATTCATGTTGACGTCGACTAACCCTTCGGCCAGAACCCAAAACCATGCAAAACCCTAATTTCTCCTAAGTTCATGCATGCAATACATAGGGTGTAATGCACACACTCACTATGTCACGAAATCAACCGATATATACATACAACTAAGTTTATACATACATTCATAAGTACACCAAGATAATGTATACATAATACTTACACGATAATGCATATACATACACAAGCATAAAATTGCACACAATAAAATAATAAGGACAAAATTCGAGGGCCTTACACCCTCTCCCCCTTAAAGAAACTTCGTCCTCGAAGTTAGGACAACACTACTCAAACAAAAGGGGATACTTCTTCTTCATCGCATCCTCAAGCTCCCAAGTAGCCTCCTCCCGCGAGAAGTTACGCCATAGAACTTTTACCGACGCAATACTCTTGTTCCGGAGGTGCTGAACCTTCCAGTCAAGAATAGCTACTCGTTGCTCCACATACGACAGATCTGGCTGGATCTCCACTGGCTCGTGACTAATAACATGAGATGGATCTCGGACATATTTCCTGAGCATAGATACGTGGAAAACGGGGTGAACACTAGCCAAAGCTGGGGGTAAAGCTAGCTCATAAGCCACGTTGCCCAATCGTCTGAGAATCTCATACGGGCCAATGAATCTAGGGCTCAACTTACTATGCCTGCCAAACCTGACGACACCACGCGTAGGCGATATCTTCAAGAAGACATGATCACCTACCTCGAACTCTAGATCCTTCCTCATGTTGTCGGCATAGCTCTTCTGTCTATCCTGTGCCGCAACAAGCCTCCTCCTAATCAACTGGATCTTATCCGAAGTCTCCTGAACTAACTCCGGACCAATCAGCTGTCTATCACCAGTCTCCTCCCAACACAAAGGAGATCTGCAGGGCCTACCATACAACGCCTCGAATGGAGCCATACCGATACTAGCATGAAAGCTGTTGTTGTATGCGAACTCCACAAGAGGTAAATGACGCTCCCAATCATCCTTCCAATCCAGCACACACGCTCTCAACATATCCTCGAGCGTCTGGATAGTCCTCTCGGACTGTCCATCGGTCTGGGGATGAAACGCCGAACTGAGCTTAAGCTCCGAATCTAACGCATCCTGAAGACCCTTCCACAATCTCGAAGTAAATCTCGGATCTCGATTCGAAATGATCGACTTCGGCACACCATGCAATCTAACGATACCGCTAACATACAATCTAGCTAAACTCTCTACTGACTGCTTCTTCTTCATAGGCAAGAAATGAGCAGTCTTCGAGAATCTATCTACAACTACCCAAATCGAGTCATTGCCCCTTCTACATCGAGGCAAACCCGATACGAAATCCATAGTGACAGCTTCCCACTTCCATACGGGGATATCCATCCTCTGCATAAGGCCGGATGGTCGCTGCCGCTCGGCTTTCACCTGCTGACATACTAGACATCTGGACACATAATCCGCAACATTCTTCTTCATGCCGGACCACTAAAATGATCTCTTCAGGTCTTGATACATCTTAGTGTTACCCGGATGAATAGAGAATCGCGATCTATGAGCCTCCGCTAACACATGCTCACGGACATCTACCACATCGGGGACACAAATACGGTGCTGAAATCTAATCACACCGTCCTCATCACGAGCAATGCCCGCCTTACCCACTAACTCTAACAATCTAGGATCAGATTTCTACTGCTCAATCACCTCATCCAAGACTGAGGATCTAAGGGATAGCTGAGCTACAAAAGCCTGACACAACGATGGCTCTAACTCGGTCATAGAGCACGCTGCATCCTCCAACATCTTCCAATCCTGCTGGAGCGAAGACCTCCTTCTACTAAGAGCATCCGCTACGACGTTCGCCTTTCCAGGATGATACTGAAGGTCGAAGTCATAGTCCTTCAAGAACTCGATCCATCTCCTCTGCCTCAGGTTTAATTCCTTTTGGGAGAAGAGATACTTCAAGCTCTTGTGGTCGGTAAACACCTCAAATCTGACACCATAAAGATAGTGCCTCCAGATCTTTAGTGCATGAACCACAGCTGCGAGCTCTAAATCATGAGTCGGATAGTTCCTCTCATGCTCCTTCAACTGACGAGAAGCATAAGCCACTACCCTCTCTTGCTGCATGAGCACACAGCCTAAACCAATCTGAGATGCATCCGTATAAATGGCAAAACCTTCTAGACCGCTAGGCAATACCAATACCGGAGCAAAAGTAAGCTTAGCCTTCAATAGCTGAAAGCTACGCTCACATGCCTCAGACCATACGGACTTCTCACCTTTCCGGGTCAACTTTGTCAAAGGGGCGGCGATGGATGAGAAACCCTCAATGAATCGCCGATAATAACCAGCTAACCTAATAAAACTACGAATCTCCGAAGGGGTCCTGGGAATCTCCCAATCCATAACTGCCTGGACTTTTGCTGGATCAACCGCAACACCAGCACTGGAGATAACATGCCCGAGAAAATGAACCTCGTGCAACCAGAACTCGCACTTGCTGAACTTTGCATACAGCTTGTGCTCACGGAGAACCTCTAAGACTAACCTCAAATGCTGACGATGTGTGGCCTCATCCGGAGAATAGACCAACACGTCATCAATAAACACAACAACAAAGCTATCTAAATACGGACTAAACACCCGGTTCATGAGATCCATGAACACTGCAGGGGCGTTGGTCAATCCGAAAGGAAGAACCAAAAACTCATAATGTCCATAACGGGTTCTAAATGCCGTCTTGGACACATCCTCACTCCTAATTCTCAACTGATGATAACCAGATCGCAAGTCAATCTTGGAAAAGACTGATGCCTCTCGCAACTGGTCAAACAGATCATCAATCCGAGGTAAGGGATACCTGTTCTTCACAGTCACCTGGTTTAGCTTCCTATAATCAATGCACAACCGAAGTGACCCGTCTTTCTTCTTGACGAACAATACAGGTGCGCCCCAAGGTGAAACACTAGGGCGAATAAATCCCTTATCGAGCAATTCTTGCAATTGCTTCCTCAACTCGGCTAACTCTGCAGGGGCCATCCGATATGGGGCCTTCGAGATAGGAGAGGTGCCTGGAAGCAACTCTATAGTGAACTCTATCTCCCTATCCGGTGGCAATCCAGACAAGTCGTCGGGAAAGACATCTGGAAAGTCCTGCACCACATCGATCTCTGCAAGAGTCAGTGACGAACCAGCATCTGGTACTAGCATAACGCTGGCAAGAAATGTGTCACAACCCTTGTTCACCATGCGCATCGCCTTCATGGCAGAGATAACTAACTTTCCCGCTAAGTTCTTTGGCAAGGGATGAGAGAACTCATCCTCACCAGGAATGCGGAAAACAATCTTCTTCCTACGACAATCCACTAACGCATAGTGCTCCTCTAGCCAATCCAGACCAAGAATACAATCATAGTCTTTCATCTTTAGCAAGAAGAAACACCCATCTAGGAATCTATCCTCAATGCACACAGGTAACGACGGAATGCACTTCCTAGTCGATACCGTACCCGCAGGGGTGTGCACAGACAAAGGGACTTCTAGGTTGCAAGGGGTGGGTGGTCATATAGACAAGACATGGGGTCTGTCTTGGCAGGGGCGAAGGAGCCGTTGGGGGTGGTTTGCATCCCCCAATCGGAGGCATGGCACACCATGCAGCTGCTCAGAAAATTGTTAGGGAAGTAGACGTCTACATCAACGGACGTCCATAATAATAGTTGGCGTCCATCGAGGTCGCTGCCTACTTGTCCTTGACGTCCACAGATGCTGCCGTCAACATGGTCTTCGGCCAGAACATACAATTTCACAGAAACCCTAATCCTTCTTATATACATGTATGCAATACATAGGGTATAATGTACACACCAATTACATCATGCAACCAAACAATATATATATATATATATATATATATATATATATATATACATCTAAGTACACACATGTATTCATAAATAGTCAAGATGGTATATAATGTGCTCGGTATACTGTACATACTATCTTCGCAATGCAATAAACAACACTTACTAACTAATTATACACACAATGCACACTTTTATACTAATCTTCATTCAATACCACATATATAATATGAGCAACACATCATACACCTAATTTACCACTTAAGTAAATATCATATATATATATATATATATATATATATATATATATATAGCATAGATAGCACATATGTATACATACATGCTTACATGCATGCATAAAATAAAAGTTTATATGTATACGCATACGATTAGTTACACGCACAAGTTATATGCATATGTATATCTAGCAACATACATGACACATAAACATTCGCACAATAAGGTACTTATAAAAGAAAAGGACGAAAAAAATCGGGGGCCTTACACCCTCTCCCCCTTAAAAGGATCTTCGCCCTCGAAGATCGAATCACGCACCTGCGGTGACATCCTCGGTGTTGTCTCGCAGGGCGGACTACATCACCTTCGGGCACTCTCTAATCCGATGACTTTTGCTACCGCATCTGAGACATCTTCCTTCTTTTGCCCAACACAAGTTTCCGCCGTGCTACTTGTTGCAGTGCACACACTTTGGCTTCTCGCTGCCTGAAGTTGCCACTGACTGAAGTGCTGACTCTGCTGGTACCATAGCGGATCGCTGACATTCCTCAAATCTCTGCATCTTCCTCCTCTGCCACATCTTCCTCCTCTGCCGCTGGAACGGTTCCGGTAACTTATCCAATCGAGCCTTTCTCTCTTCCAAATACTGCCTTATCTTGTGCTCTTGCCTACACGCCGCGCTAAAAGCCGCATCCATAGATTCATGGTTACATGCTGCCAATCTAACTCTCAACGATGGTTTAAGACCCATCACAAACTTCTTCGCCTTCTAGCTCTCGTCCATCACTAAGTGAGGCGCATGCTTGAACAACTCTGCAAACTTAGCATCATACTCCAAAACTGACATTGAGCCCTGAGTCAACGTAAAAATTCTTGCTCCTTCTCATCTTGGGCACGTTCAAGGATATACTTGGCCTGAAACAACCTCACGAAATCGTTCCAAGTCACTTCCAATCCGACTCCTGAGAACTGCGTGCGAAGCACAAAAGACCACCACGCGTCTGCTTGCTCCTGAAGCATATACGTCGCCAGACTGATCCTGTCATCCTCTGAACATCCGGTAGCTCTAAATATCTTCTCAATTTCCTTGAGCCAACCCTCTGCGCCTAACGGCCCACTCTCCCCCTCAAAAGAGGGTGGAGCCATCCTCCTGAACTTCTCCATAACAGAAGATCCATCACGCTCATACTCCTGGGAACCCGGTACTTGAGCCTGCCACAGCAAACAACATAACCCACACTTATACTACACGGAAAGCAACAAACACAAGACCAAGTAGAACAGACTATTCTATTTACTATTCTAACCTGAGCCTCTAGCTGAGTCTGGGGTGTAGTCTGGGTATGGACCTGCGTCTGCATAGCCTGTGCCAAACCTTGTACGAACACTCCATAATCCGCTAACGATGGTGGGGAAGCACAGGACCCTGAGGTGTCGGGGCCCGCTGCTCACCCGCCTCCTCACGCCTAGGCTCATCTTCTCTAACCTGGGTACCACACCTACCACGCGAAGCCATATGCTGCAAGGTAACTCAAACATAGTTAGAAACTACGTTATTTACTTCTTAACCTCTTTCTTATCCATCTTTCACTCATTATTAACAAATTCTACACATGTGGACAATTCTATAAGGACTTAGCATATAGTGAGGATGATGACTTATATATACTTATGTACAATCTCAACCGGTTGCTCTGATACCATTCTCTGTGACGACCATCGCTATGCCGGTACGGTTGTACCAACCCACGTCGGCACGACGAAGATCACCACAGCGGGACATTTACCCGACACTATCATTCGATTGAGATGTACACAAATATAAGTACAGAGTAGCGGAAGAAAAGACTACTGTCTTTCATTTCATCATCCACAATGACATCCATAGTCCATATAGCAAATAAAGGAAAGCTAAAGCTTACTTAACTGAAATTTAAACAAGGTACATTGTCCACATAACTACAATTTTATCATCAAATTACATAGTTTGTTCACAATTACTTAATAGTGCAATACAATGCCTCAAATTACATACTATGAAAGCGAAATATAACAATAACGCCTCCGCCAAGCTACTCTCCGCGCTCGGAGTCGCCCTCCACTGTCTCTTCCAAAAGATGTAGGGTCACCTACTAAACCTGTACGCCGAAGCAAGGAGTGAGTCTAAAAGACTCAACAAATAACACCATACACTTCATACATGCATACATCATATAGGCATTCACATTCAATCGCATTCAATCTAAGTGTGTAGCAAGGTTATGTGATATTATCACAACCTGTCAGGGTAATTCTACAAATTTAAAACACATGGAACATGATTTATACCCTTCAAATTAAACTACCTATCACATGTTTCTACTCATCCAATCACATGAAAGATACATTTCTAATCAACTAGAACATGAAAGCAACTAAACATGAGGTTCTCATATGCATTAAAGGAAACACTACCATCATGGTTTCTACACATGGTAGCACATGCTAACTATCATTTCACATGCATTAAGGTTGCTGTTTTGACATGGATTAGAAGTCTCATAACATGCAAGTTCATTTCACCCTCTAACATATTCACATCACATGGTTCACTCTCTTACACCTTCTACGCATATCTATTGTTATTCAAGGGAAGCCTAGCATAATGCTTCTACTATTTTTATAACATATGAATTATGTTCAAACAAACAACTAATCTAACACATGTTCTTTTCTCATTCCTTCAACATATGAACTCAATTAAGAACTTGTCTCATTCACACCACATCATGAGAGCAATTTAGGCATGGTTTTTGCACATGGTGAAAGGAAGATTCTAGCGTGGATTCTATAGACATTCTTGCACACAATAACATGATTGCTTATCTAATTAGCTTGCTGTTCTAATATGTTTCTAACGTTATCATATTAGGAATCAAAGTTTTACACTCTAACACATTGGTTTCACATGTTACACATTTACACATTCACATGTACACATCTTTCACTTTGCACATATTCACATGGCACTTACACAATCTTCACATATACACGTTCACATTTCACATTTATATGCCGTGACACATAGCCCAAACCACCATTAGAAGGACACATAACACATAACACATACTTATCACCTAGGCAAAACAGTGATAAGCCTTGGTACTGCGCAGCTCGGGAGAAGCCCTCTCCACCCTATCGACGGTACTTGTCCGCCACCAGGATTTCATCCTAATGCCCATAGGATACACATACACATTGAACCTTCCCATGGGGACTTTTCCATGGTACAGTTCCACAGCCCTCTATAGAAGCAGTGTCACACACAGCACATTTTACACATTACACATTCCGATTAACACACGTTTTACATATGATATTCACACTTTCTTATCTATGCACATGGTTCTGTTCTTCCCTAGCATGATGCCACTAATAACAGAAATCAAACATTCAGTAGCTCTCATGGATTAATTGGAACGTACTTCATTTAACCTTAATCATGACACATGTATTTATGACTCATTTTCACATGGAAATCTCATAGTGTAGGCTACTATTATCCAATTTTCCTGAAAATTTAACCACATGCTGTTTTCGGGTATAAGAACACACATACAAGTTTT
Organism: Colocasia esculenta; assembly: GCA_014218235.1. Taxonomy (NCBI): domain Eukaryota; kingdom Viridiplantae; phylum Streptophyta; class Magnoliopsida; order Alismatales; family Araceae; genus Colocasia; species Colocasia esculenta. The sequence goes on along the minus strand of CM024764.1, from coordinate 65,915,725 downwards.
CACATTTTTCTGAATTCACATGCATTTATGGAAATTAAAACATTCAGTTTCATGCCATTCATAAACTAAGTTAACATAGAACATGACATGGATTTCAGATTTGATCATGCACAGTCATGAACCACACATACATATTGGTACAAGAAAATTTTCCCAAATTTATTTCCCAACACACGATTTACTAGAATTTTCACAAGGTCTACACATGCTTTCTATTTTTCATTGTAGGAATTATAAAAATTCGCATGAATACGGGAAAATTCCCAAATTTGCAGGGCATGGACTGATACATATAAACATGGTTCATAAAATTCTACAGCATTTAATTCCTCAGAAATCATGGGAAACAAAATTAACCAAGCATAACCTCTTTCCTACACATGCCTTTCAATAATTCTAATAAATTATGCCATCCACAGAAAAATATAGGAAATTTCACACACATTACATTATCTATTTTACATAACATATAAAATTTACATTATATCCTCATGTGTAGAAATCTGAAAATTAAGGATATAGGGTAGAACAGTTCACTGTTCTGTCAAGAAGAACTCAACGGCATACTATGGCCGTTTACAAGAGTTGGCGGCAACATCGTTGGCCGCTGACTCAAGATCTCAACGTCAATAGACCTTGCCGTCAAGTTCGGACTTGTGCAAAAACACAGTCCGAGCTCTAAAGAAAGGGGAAATGTGGGGATCCAGGACACGAGGAAAATCCGTAAAAATCACAAAAACCTCCTAGACACATACATGGACGAAGTGCAAGGGTTACTTGCCTTTGGAAAAACTCCTAAAGGGATTAAAATGGTTGGAGAAGCTCTCCTTGGGCAGTCCCAAGAAGCCTCCAAGATGCCTCCACTCCGGCCTCTGTGATGCTCCCCTCTGCAATCCAGGGTCGGGGATGTGTAGCCGAATGTGTTGTCTCCCTCCTTGTCGAAGTAGATCTCCAGATGAGGCCTTGGATCGCCGGATCAAAGCCTCCAAACTCCAAGTTTTCTCACAGCTCACTAGGGTTTTCTCTTATCTCTTTGCAAAGAGCCAAGAGAGCTCTAGAGGTTGCAACAAGGGCTCTCTTAAGAGAGGACCCTCTCACCCCACGCAAGAGGTCGGTTGGAAGGGCAAGGAGCCGTTGGGGAGTGGTTGGTATCTCCCATCAAGGCATGGCACACCATGCTGCTGCAGACTGGTCTGTCAGGATATAGACGTCCACCGATATGGCCATCGACTGAATAATCGACGTCCACCTATATGGACGTTAACAATAAGTGAACGTCCATTCATGTTGACGTCGACTAACCCTTCGGCCAGAACCCAAAACCATGCAAAACCCTAATTTCTCCTAAGTTCATGCATGCAATACATAGGGTGTAATGCACACACTCACTATGTCACGAAATCAACCGATATATACATACAACTAAGTTTATACATACATTCATAAGTACACCAAGATAATGTATACATAATACTTACACGATAATGCATATACATACATAAGCATAAAATTGCACACAATAAAATAATAAGGACAAAATTCGAGGGCCTTACACTACATGGCTCGAGTGTGGCGGTCTCTACCGTAGCTCGTACACGTGTTGGAGTTTTGCCGTTTATTTATTACAGCTGTTTTACGCAGACGGCTAGCGGTGAGTTTGTTTATAGCTTTAATATCCTGTTTTGTTGTGCTATAAATTGCTAGCATAGTTTACTGCATTCAGTACTTATGTTTGGTTTGCTCGGTGTTGGGGGAGTTCTCTACTGAGCCAGTGACTAGCGAGGCTCACCCCTACTCCCCACAGGCGAGGGCGAGGAGGAGGTTTCTCTACCGTCGTCCAGTTCGGAGCCGCGACGTAGCGGTGTTGGCCCAGCGCCTCCAGCAGTGTAGCTTTTCTTTCTTCAGTTGTAGCTATTGTACCTCGGGGTATGCCCCAAGCTTGTGTACTTTCCTTTATTTCTTTTGAAGTTGGCTATGTAAAACCTTGTATATTATAAATGCAATGGTGTGTTCCTTTGTGTTTTCACGGACTAGTGTGTGGTATCCCTTGCGAGGCTTCGGCTCGTTCGCGGGAGACGGACTCGGGTCAAGCACGTTACCGGTTTAACTGGCTTGGACGAGGCGTTCCATCACAGTTGGTATCAGAGCAAGGTCCGTGTAATATAAAGGAATTAGGATGTTACATAGCCATATCTTGTTGTAGATACACTGCTGGTAGCTGGCCTAGGTTTTGTAATGACTTGTTGTTTTGCCTATGGTTGGCTTGTTATGTGTGCAGGTTGTTGTAATGGCCGATAGAAGAGACTGGGGTGGTGGAGGAGATGACCCTGAGGAGTCGACTCAGCAGATGATAGAAAAGATTTGGGAGAGCCTCACCGAAATTCGAATGTGGATGGATCAGCAGGCACCGGTACCACCAGTGGTCGAAGAGGCGGTACCTGTGGCCCCAGTTCCACCACCGCCAGGGGTGGAGGTAGCTTTTGTGGCACCAGTACCACCATCACCACCCGTGATTGCGGTAGAAGAGCCAGTGGTGCAAGTTGAAAGGTTTTTGAGGTTGCAGCCGCCTACCTATTCTGGTGGGCCGAATCCATACACAGCGGAGCACTGGATTCATGAGATTGAGATGGTCTTTATGACCATGAGGTGTCCGACAGCGGACAGAGTTGTGTTGGCTACTTTTTAGTTGAGGGGATTTGCGCAGAAATGGTGGCGTCTGAAGATGCAGACCACCTTTGCAGGCAGAATAGAGGGTGGTATTACCTGGCCTGAGTTTCTTGAAGTGTTTAATGATACATTCTTTCCTCTTCAAGTGCAGCAGCTAAAAAGGGAGTAGTTCAGGACCTTGCAGCAAGGTGGGACTTCAGTTCTGGAATATCAGATGCGGTTTATGGCACTGAACAGGTATGCACCCTATGTTGTCACGAATAATGCTATGATGGTTGAATATTTTATCCGTGGTTTGAGGCTAGAATTGCAGACTGCAGTGATACCATTAATGTGTAGAACAGTTGAAGAAGCAGCCCAGACAGCAGCTACTCTTGAGAGAGAATTTCGGACTCGTCAGGTGGGCGAGTCAGGTTCGGGTAGTTTCCGGCTACCCCAGTAGTCAGTAGGTGTGAGTAAGGGTAAAGCATCAGCAGGACCTTCCTCATCTGGTTTTGGTAAGTGGGGCCAGAAATTAAAGCAGGCATTTAAAGGTAAAGGAAGAGGATGGGGAGGTCGTCAGCAAGTTCAGCAGGGTCGTGGTAAGCCGGAGGTGGAAGAATCGTAGCAAAGTACTGCCAGGCAGCCCACCCTTCCACCAGGCTATAGGTGTTTTAACTGCAATCAGCCGGGGCATTTGATCCGTAATTGTCCCTATCCGAGGGAATATGGTTATGGTAGAGGTGTTCAGCAGCCGCAGCAGTCTCAGGAGCCACCGGTAGGTCGTGGCAGAGGAGCATTATCGAAGAGAGGTAGGGGCCGAGTTATGGCTATCACCCGTGCCCAGGCGGAGGCATCGAGTATGATAGAAGGTACTATCCCCATTTATGAATATTCAGCAAAAGTTTTATTTGATTCAGGTGCCTCGCATTCATTTATTTCTGAAGAATTCCTGGATAGTATGGCTCATCCTTTAGAAGAAAAATCATGTGAATTAGTAGGCGTTCTGTGAAGTTTTTCTCTCTCTATAGTTTCTAGAGAGAGAAGCTCTGGGGATTGGAAGGAGGTTGGTGGCGTCGCTGCCCGCCACCATTGCCCTCCTGGCGGTGGGCGGCTGGCTTTGGTCATGGCGGATGAAGAGGCAGACCCTGCTGTCAGAAAGCTCTCCTTTGCTCAAGCTCTCTCTCAGTCCTTGCACCCCAAGAAGGTGACTTTACCCATCAAAACACCTGCGTTCACTGATGCAGGGGCTCCTGCGGTCTTCTTTTCGGAGGAAGAAATCTTGAAGTCTGATGAACCATTGAAAAGAGCTATCATCGTTAAATGCTCTAATGGAAGGCCATCAATCCCAGATATTAAATCCTGCTTGTCTTTACGGTTGAATCTGAAATCAGAGTTCATTGTGAGTATTTTGAACCATCGTCATCTTCTCCTTCCCTTTGACTCGGATGAAGATTTCTTGCTGGTCCTCCTGCGAAAAAGCTTATATATCAAAGGTTATTTATTCAGATGTTTTAGATGGTTTGCTGCTTTTGACTTTGATAAGGATCCTTCCATGATGACCATATGGGTTGGCTTCCCTGGATTGCCTGTTAGTTTATTCAATGAAGATTATCTCCGTTCTATTGCTAACAACATTGGTCAAGTTCTGCATATTCATGAGGTTACTTTGGCATGGACTCAAACTGCTGAGGCCTTGGTGTGTATCGATGTGGACATTGCTGCTCCACTGCAAGAAAGAATCTGGATCGGATATGGTGAGCAAGGGTTCTGGCAGAAGGTGAATTACCATAGGGTTCCTCCTTTATGTAAGTTCTGCAATCGCATTGGTCATGAGGAAGTATCCTGTTACAAGAAGAACAAGTACATGGCTCCGAAACAAGGCGCTCAGAATCAAGGTGCTCCGGGGACTAATGCTCCACCTGCTCAGGAATGGAGGCCTGTTCGTAATCTCAAAAGGGCTGCTGTGGAAGTGGGTGACAATTCTGTCGTCTCTGTTAGTAATGCTTTTGATCGACTGAGGGATAACATTGGCGATGGCCCTGATGTCTTAGTTCCTAAACAACAATTATTTAATGAGGTAGTTGCTCCTGTTACTAGTAATGAGGTCGGAGATGAAGTTTTGGTGCCTGGTTTTCATAGTTCGGAGGGTGTTCAGTTGCGTTTGGCCCTCTCAACGGCCAAACAAGGACACCAGTTGCCAGTTCTTACGATACCCATGCAGGATTAAATGCTGATACTTCTTTACGTATGCATGGCAAAGATAGTATGGTCAATCAATGTTGCATGCCTAATGGCGGCGTTCCCACGCCGACAGCGGCGTTCCCACGCCGACAGCGGCGTTCCCACGCTGACAGTGTCGTTACAGGCGGATCCACCGCCGGAGCCTCAAGGTGGGTCTTCTGCCGGAGTTCTGCAAGATGGTCCGTTGCAATCTATGGTAGGTTCTTCTTTACATGGAAAGTTGCCTCTTACTGTTGATAGCCCAGCTACAACCTGCCTCCGTTGGGGATTTCTATTGTCTCTTCCAAGGCAACTTCCAAAAATTTGTTAATGCCTCCTGTCAAGGTTTCTTTTAAAGAGAATAAGCAATCCAGGTATGGCGTGTACACCAGATCTAGGCTCAAGCTACTGCGGTTCATGATGGTTATGCTTCCTCATGATTAAAAATATTTTATTTTGGAACATTAGGGGCCTCTCTAATATGGCCTCTAAACGTGCTCTTAAGCATTTGATTAGAAAACACAATATTCAACTGTTAGCAATTTTTGAACCAAAGATGGACAACTCTAAGGCTACCAGGATTTGCAATTATCTTCACATGGACTTTGTGGTGGATGGTATTTCGGCTGATTCTAAGATTTGGATTTTCTACAATCAGCCTTTCTCCTTTCATGTCACAACTTACACTTCCCAGCATGTAACGGGGTTGGTCATGCAGGCTGATACTCCTCACCTGTTGGTCACTACTGTTTATGCGAGTTGTGACCTTAATGATAGAAGAGTTTTATTTGATGATATCCTAACTATTGCAGACACTGTTAATATCCCCTGGATGGTGGGGGGGGGGGACTTCAACTGTGTATCTCAAACTTGTGGGAAGAAGGGTGGTCTTCTTCCTAATAGCACTTCTATGGTTGACTTTAATGCTCTCATCTCTGCCGCTGGCCTCCTGGATGTTGGCTTCAAAGGTTCCCCTTTTACCTGGTCTAATAAGAGAGTTGGCTCTAGTGCGATCAAGGCAAGGTTGGATAGGGTGTTTGTGGATAATCGGTGTGCAGAGGTTTTTTCAGGGTGTAATGTGCATCATCTTTCTCGGGGGCCTTCTGACCATGCCCCTCTGTTGTTTCAACTTCAGAACTTATTCTCTGAACCCTCCAGGTTTATTTTCTAACATATGTGGACTAAGCACGAATCCTTTCTTGACTGTGTTAAAAATGCTTGGGCTGTGGAGGAAGCTTGGTACCCGTCCCCTTTTTGCAAGGTTCAGAACAAGCTTAAACAGGTCAAAGCTGCGTTGAAATTGTGGAATAAAAATGTCTTCGGTCACCTTCAGGAAAACATTAAAAAGGCTGAGATTCACATTTCTGATTGCCAACAACGTTATGATTCTACTCCGACTCTTTTCAATCGATCTACTCTTAATGAGGCTAATGCTAAGCTAAGGCAAATTTTACACTGGCAAGAATTATTTTGGTGTTAGAAATCTATGATTCAATGGCTTCGGGAAGGTGATAGAAACACTGCTTTCTATCATGCGGCGGTCAGGAGCAGGAGGAGTAGAAACTTTATTCATAGATTAAAGGTTGACGGAACTTGGTGTGAGGATCAGACTATCCTAAAGTCAGCGGCTGAGCGCTATTTTGAAGCTTTGTTATCTTTTGAGGAGCATGTCATTGATAGCCATCTTCTTTCCTGCATTCCTAACATCATTTCTGCGGAGGATAACCATAAATTAACAGTAGTCCCTAATGAAGAGGAGATTAAACTTCCCGTATGGAAGCTTAATGGGGATAGTGCCCCGGGACCAGATAGATTCATAGGTATCTTTTACACTTCTTGCTGGAACATTATTGCTAAGGATGTTGTGGAGGCGGTCAGTGGCTTCTTTGCAGGCTATCCGCTGCCTAGGGGTGTTTCTTCATCCATCATTGCCCTTATTTCGAAGGTGGACAACCCTTCCTCTTTCAGTGATTATCGCCCCATAAGTCTTTGTAATTTCTGTTATAAGATTGTCTCTGGGATCATTGCAAATAGGTTGTCTGGAATTTTGCCTTCAATTATCTCGGTTGAGCAGGGTGCTTTTGTCCAAGGCAGGAATATTATGGATAATGTTCTTTTAGCTAGACAATTGGCGGTGGATTTGGGCAAGAAAATTAGAGGCCACAATGTTATCTTCAAGCTTGATATGATGAAAGCTTATGACAGAGTTGAATGGGACTTTCTGCTGGCTGTTCTCCGTCAGTTTGGTTTCTCTCCTACATTTACCTCTTATATAGCAATGCTTATTTCCAACTGTTGGTTTTCCATCATGTTTAATGGGGCTCTTGCTGGTTATTTCAAATCCTCTAGAGGAATTCGCCAGGGTGACCCTCTTGCTCCTGCTCTCTTTATTTTAATGGAGGAAACTCTTAGTAGGGGGCTGCGCATGCATCTAGACTCTGGTAATTTTAAGCCTTACTCGGGCCCTAGAGGGTGCCCCTCTATGTCTCACCTATTGTATGCTGATGATACTCTGTTCTTCCTTAATGGTCATGCTCAAAATATCAGGAAAAGTATGAAGTTCCTGAATTCTTATCAAAAGTCTTTTGGTCAAAGGATTAACCATGCTAAAAGTAGCTTCCTCATTGCTAAAAATGCTCCTCTGCGTTTATCTACTACCATCTCTCGTCTGACTGGCTTTCATCGTCAAAGGGGTGCTATGAGATATCTCGGTGTTGCCATTAAGCAAGGTAGATCGCTCATTGTTGATTTCAAATACTTGATTGACAAAGTTAATAGTCGGATTGGTTCTTGGAAGTCCAGGTTTCTGTCTAAGGCGGGAAGACTCACTTTGATCAATGTTGTTCTCTGCTCCATGCCGGTTTACCTAGCTACTGCTTCTGCTATTCCTAAAGCTATCCTTCATTTTGTTGATCGCACTTGTGCTGCTTTCTTTTGGGGAGCTTCTGATGGTGGAAAACGCAGACAATGGGTCACTTGCAATATTATTCAAAGACCAATCTTGGAAGGCGGCCTTGGTGTCAGGAATATGTGGCATGTTCAGCTGTCCATGATTATCAAGCTTGTTTGGAATATGCTTCATGGTGTTTCTCTCTGGGTGTCCTATGCTAAAGCTAGATATTTTCATGATGGTCGGCTCATCTGTCACCCCCACAATATTCGGAAAAAATTATTATTTGCTGTTTATGATGTTTTCCTGCAGAATACCAGATGGGTTTTGGGAAATGGTGAATGCATTAAGTTTTTAGATGATGTCTGGTTTGGGGATAAGACTATTCGGGAATCTGTTTCTTATGAATTACATGAGAATTCACCAACTGTTAAGGAGGTTTTCACATATATGTCTCATCCTTTGCGTCACCTCATTCCCATGGGATTGGATAATGTTCAACTTACCTCTCATGAGGATATCTGTGTTTGGGCTCCGCACAGGTCAGGAAATTTCACTCTCAAAACTGCTTATAATCAAGTGCGATCTGAAGGTGTTAGAAGATCTCCTTTGTTACGAATTTGGCACCATACTTTTAGCAGGAGGGCTTCTATTTGTTCTTGGAGTATCCTTCATAGGGTGGTCCCTGTGGATGACCGTATTACAGAATGTGGCATTCCTCTCCCTTCCTGCTGCTACTGCTGCAAGTCACCTTAGGTTGAGGATTTAAACCATCTTTTCGTCCTTAGTGATCTAGCTAAGGACCTTTGGTCATGGATCTCTCCTTTACTTCCAGATCGTGTGGGCATCACTACGAACATTTCAATTCGCCTTTGGGAGATTATTAGTTACTGTAACATTAGTAACCCGCATGGTTTCATCACCATTTATTCATCTATGCTCATTCTTTGGGAAATTTGGAAGATCAGATGCAAGATGAAGTTTGAGCAGGTTGCTTGCTCCACTTCTGCCATCTGCAATCATATTCACTACATGGTCAATGTGGCTCTGGAAAACTTGGTCTTCAAACAGTATGCTACTCCTCCATAGATGGTGCTGATTAAGGAATTTGGATTTTCTTATATGCCCCCTGTCAAGATGGTCAGAATGGTCAGATGGATCCCCCCCTTACATCGTCCCATCCTAAATGTTGATGGTGCATCTAAAGGGAACCCTGGTCCTTGTGGGGGAGGTGGCATAGTTCGAACCACTAATGGCACTGTTCTTTTCGCCTTTGCTCATTTCTATGGCGCGGGGACCAGTCTTCTAGCAGAATGTCGTGCTATTTGTGATGGTGTTCAAATGGCTTTGGAGAAAGGTGTTCCTATAACTCTAATCTCTACGGATTCTTTGGCGTTGGTTAATTCCCTCCGATCTGGGACTCCTCCATCTTGGGAGTGTGTTAGATGGTGGCGGTTGATTCATGAGTTTGTGCAGCAGCATAACGTTGAAGTCAAGCATGTGTATAGGGAAGCTAACCAGGTTGCCGATGCCATGGCCAATTTTGCATGTAATGTCCGCTGTAATGGGTCGTTTAGCTCTTCTTCAAATCTACCCAAGTCTTGCTTTCCTGCTATTATTGGAGATCGGTTGGGTCTGGTTAGTTTCAGACTTTTCTAACTTCGGTTATTCATGTTGGGATTCCAGGGATATGCCCCGTACTCATTGGGTGTCTGTTTGTACTTCTCAGGGGTATGCCCCGATGTTCTTGTACATCATTTCTTTATAAATAAATTTTTGTGGTGCAGGTGTCGCCTGGGGGAGTGATAACATACCGTCTCCTTGAGATGGTATGCATTCGACCGGTGCTGACCCCTGACCACTTTTGCCACAAAAAAAAAAAAGTAGTGGAGGTTCCCTCTGGTGAGTTTATGCTCACCTCATGTTATATAGATGAGGCTCCAGTTGTGTTTGAAGGGAACCAGATGCCAGGTCGGTTATATGCTTTACAGTTGACCGATTATGATATCATTTTGGGAATGGATTGACTTGAGGCCTATGGAGCTATGCTAGATTGCAGGAAGAAAGGATCAATTTTTGTCACCCCAATGGTTCTATATTTGAATATCAAGGTATGCCTTTCTATGCTTCTAAGTTTATAATTTCTGCAATTAGAGCTAGAAGGTTAATTAATGCGGGGTGTGTGGCTTACTTAGCCTATGTAAGTTTGGTAGAAACTAGTAAGTCAGTTGAGGCAGTTCCCGTAGTTAGGGAATTTGCAGATGTGTTTCCAGATGAGTTGCCTGGTTTAGCTCCACACAAAGAGGTGGATTTTACTGTTGAGTTGTTGTCGGGTACCATGCCGATATCTAAAGCACCTTATCGGATGGCACCGGTAAAGCTGAAAGAGTTGAAGAAGCAATTGGAAGAATTATTAGAAAAATGATTTATTAGGCCGAGTCACTCCTAGTGGGGAGCACCAGTGTTATTTGTGAAAAAGAAGGATGGAAGCTTTCGAATGTGTATTGATTATAGAAAGTTGAATGATGTGACCATTAAGAATAAGTACCCGTTGCCAAGAATAGATGATTTGTTTGACCAATTGCAATCAGCCAAGGTGTTTTCTAAAATTGACTTGAGGTTAGGGTACCATCAATTGAGAATCAGAGAGGAGGATATAGATAAAACAACTTTCAGGACTAGATATGGTCACTATGAATTTGTGGTTATGCCGTTTAGGCTGACCAATGCTCCTGCAGCTTTCATGAATCTGATGAACAGAATTTTTCATCCGTACTTGGACCAATTCATTGTGGTCTTTATAGATGATATTCTGATTTATTCAGCTTCTGAAGAGGAGCATGCTTCTCATTTGAGGTTTACTTTTCAATTATTAAGAGATAAACAGTTGTTTGCTAAATTTAGTAAGTGTGAGTCTGGTTGAAAGAAATTCAGTTTTTGGGTCATGTCATCTCGGCAGATGGAGTGGCAGTTGATCCAAGTAAAGTGGAATCTGTGATGAAGTGGGAAGTGCCTAAGACTATTACAGAGATTAGAAGTTTCTTGGGGCTGGCAGGCTATTATAGGCACTTCATACAAGATTTTTCTAAGATTGCAGCACCCATGACTAGACTGACTAGGAAGGGTGTGCCATTTGTGTGGTCCGGAGAGTGTCAGAGAAGTTTTATGGAATTAAAGAAAAGGCTTACTACAGCACCGATATTGACACTACCGGCAGGAAGTGGTGGATATGTTGTGTATACAGATGCATCTAGAAGAGGGCTGGGCGCAATATTAATGCAGCATGGCAAAGTGATAGCCTATGCGTCCAGGCAATTGAAGCCAGCAGAAGAGAATTATCCCACCCATGATTTAGAATTGGCAGCAGTTGTGTTTGCTTTGAAAATGTGGAGGCATTATTTGTATGGCGAAAGATTTGAAATTTTTACAGATCATAAAAGTTTAAAGTATATCTTCTCTCAGAAGGATTTAAATCTTCGCCAGCGTAGATGGGTGGAATATTTAAAGGATTATGATTTTAGTTTGGCTTACCATCCAGGTAAGGCCAATGTTGTTGCTGATGCCTTAAGCAGGAAGGCTTATGTAAGTCATATGATGATTAAAGAATGGAAGTTGTATGAGGAGATAGCAGAAAACTCCTTGTACGTGCCAAGTAGTTAGCGACGGGCAGTACTAGCCAGTAGTACTGTAGAGCTGTCTTTGTATTGGCAGATTGTTGAAGCTCAGAAAGCAGATGCAAATTTAACCAAAATTGTGAAAATGGAAGGAGCTACTCTTGATGATAATTGTGTGGTTAGGCTCAGAGGCAGGTTATTTTTACAAGCAGAAAGAGAAGTGAAGCAGAGACTGTTAGAAGAGGCTCATAAATCCCGGTACACTATTCATCCAGGCAGTACCAAGATGTACCAGGATCTGAGAAAGCATTTCTGGTGGCCTCATATGAAAAAAAAAATAGCTGAATTTGTTTCAAGATGTGCTGTGCGTCAGCAAATTAAGGCAGAGCATTAGAAGCCTGGAGGTCTATTGCAATCGTTCCCCATTCTGCAGTGGAAGTGGGATGATATTGCTATGGACTTCGTGGCAGGCCTACCGAGAACAACATCAAGTCATAATGGAATATGGGTATTTGTGGATAGATTGACTAAAGTGTGCAGATTAGTGCCAGTGAGTATGTCTTGGCTAGTGGATAAATTAGCAAAAGTGTATGCTGATAGAATTATTCCACTTCATGGTGTTTCGAAGTCAATTGTATCTGATAGAGATCCCAGATTTACTTCAGGTTTTTGGAGAAGCCTGCAGAGAGTTGTAGGCACTGAGTTGAGGTATAGCTCAGCTTACCACTTGCAGACGGATGGTCAAATAGAGAGGACTATCCAGACGATTGAAGATATGTTGCGAGCTTGTTGTTTAGTTTGGGGTGGTAGTTGGGAGCATCATTTGGGTATGGTGGAATTTGCTTATAATAATAGTCACCATACCAGCCTTGGGATGGCACCGTATGAAGCTTTATATGGAAGACCATGTAGAACACCTTTAAATTGGCATGAAGTGGGAGAAATGCAGTTAGTGGGCACCGAGTTAGTTCAGCAAACTACAGAGTTGGTAAAGTTTATTAAGGAAAAATTGCAAACAGCTCAAAGTAGGTAGAAAAGTTATGCTGATAATCGGAGAAGGCCTCTTTAATTTGAAGTTGGAGATTATGTCTTTATGAAAATTTCTCCTAGCAAAGGTATTGTGAGATTCAGTAAGAAGGGAAAGCTGAGTTCGAGATATGAGGGACCCTTCCAGGTGTTGGAAAGAATTGGGGAGACAGCGGATAGGCTGGATTTGCCAGCAGATTTTGCAGTTGTTCATGATATCTTTCATATCTCCATGTTAAAGAAGTGTATTGAGGACCCAGCGCAAATAATCAGTTATCAAGGAAGTGATTTGAGACCGGACATGTCCATGCCTGAATATCTGGTACAAATTACTGGTCGCAAGATGAAAAAGTTGCGAAATAAAGAAATTGAGTTAGTTAAAGTCAGATGGGAGAATAGGCTGGGTGGTGAGGATACCTGGGAGTTAGCCGACGAAATGGATAAAGGATATCCTTACTTGTTCGAGTAATGTTTTAAATCTTTTTAGATGATAGTATTTGTAAATGTATGTGTGCTCTGTATATGAAAATTATGTTATGAATTTCGAGGTCGAAATTTCTTTTTAGATGATAGTAATGTAACGTCGCTCATTTTTTGGATCCTCGTGGATCGTGTGTTTAGCGCTTGTGGTGGCCAATGTGAGGCCAATGTGGCTTGTGTGCCATGCGTGTGTGTGTTTCTGGGGCTTACTGGGCCGACGTTTCAGGCCTGCAGTACCCTAGATTCCTCAGCTTGTCATCGCGACAGGAAGGTCTGTCGCGTTCTTAACACGACAGAGGTGGCCGTCGCGTTCATGTGGCCGCCTTGGTGCGTTGAGCGTCTGCATGTGCGCCATGTGTAGCGCTCAGGGCAGCAGGCGTTGGGAAGGCGATGCTCAGTTCTGTCGCAACCTGGTCGCGACGCCACGATGCGTCGCATTCCGAACCGCAGCAGGTTTTTAAATAACCCCAGCCAAGCAGAACGCATAGGGGTTTTGCTCGGCCAGGGGGAGGAAGCTCTGGCGAATTCGTGTGGGATTTGGCATCTTCGGTGTGTCCTCGCTATAGGGAGTCCAGGAGAAGCAGGGGAAATGCCAGGAGATCGCTGCATAACGCGTTCTTCGCGAAGGTAGGTGAACTCTTCCTGTTTTCAGGGTGTAAATCGAATGGGATAGGGTTCCAATCAGTTTAATGCGTTTCTAACAATAGATACCATGCTTAGGTATTCACAAAAGTATGAAAACGAAGAATTAAGGGTGGTTTGTATTGTGAGAATGGGCTGTCATGGAGAGAGCCCAGATTAGGGTTCCCGCCTAGTAAGGCTACGGGTCCCTATGTCGCGTTCTGAACGCGACACAGTGATGTGCCGTGTTAAGGATCAAGAGGCGACATGGAGGTAGGTCGCGTTCTGGGTCTGAAGGCGACATGTCGTGGCAACGCCTTCTAAAGGTGACCCAATGGGTTGTCGCGACTTGGCCTGAGAGGCCCTATTTGTGCATAGTTTACGCGTGTGATTATCCGATTATCGTTATCGGTATGCTCATTGTTAGTGAGCAGTGCATTGGCACTTGTGGCGCTCTGGGGAAGCGTATGGTTTACGAGACTAGCTCACAGGTTACGTATCTAGCTAGTAGTTTTCCCGTGGACATAGTGTTCACATGAGGCAGGTGGTGTTCACATGTTGTGGACCGTCAGTACACGAGGTTTACGTGAGGTTTCACGTGGTTTGTGCGGTGCGCACGTGGTTTCTGTGTGCGTGTCAGGTAGTAGACGCTTACCGTGGTTACCTCTCCAGTTGGGTGCCCCAGGTTCTCTGTGAGCCAGGCTGTTAGCTCGGGGCTTTGTCCCGGTACTTGTGCTGTACCGTCGAGGTCTGTGTCGTCTGACCTGGACACCCTCACTCCTTACTTTGAGTTGTACGTCCGGCTAAGGGAAAGATGACAGTGGGACAATGACTCTTGAGTTTGTTTTTAGTCACTTGTAGTGCGCTCTTAGTTGGGGTACGGACACCAGTTGTCGACACTGGTCCCCGACTAGTCCTTTTCCAGTGCCTCACTCTAGCGAGCCCAGGCCAGGGTCTCTAGAGGTGCCACGCATGGGCCTGCGACCGTGTGGTCCGTAGGTGGTGGTGTTTAGTTGGTCTCCACAGTTGCTTGTCTTTTTCACGTGGAGCGGCAGCTGGACCTTTCGTCCGTGGCTGCGAGACTGAGAGGTAGACCTGTGTTAGTTTATCCGAGTTTGTTGCTGGTGTCACGAACCAGTCTACGTGGCTTGAGTGTGGCGGTCTCTACCGTAGCTCGTACACGTGTTGGAGTTTTGCCGTTTATTTATTACAACTATTTTACGCAGTCGGCTAGCGGTGAGTTTGTTTATAGCTTTAATATCATGTTTTGTTGTGCTATAAATTGATAGCATAGTTTACTACATTCGATACTTGTGTTTGGTTTGCTCGGTGTTGGGTGAGTTCCCTATTGAGCTAGTGACTAGTGAGGCTCACCCCTACTCCCCACAGGCGAGGGCGAGGAGGAGGTTTCTCTACCGTCGTCCAGTTCGTAGCTGTGACGTAGCGGTGTTGGCCCAGTGCCTCCAGCAGTGTAGCTTTTCTTTCTTCAGTTGTACCTATTGTACCTAGGGGTATGCCCCAGGCTTGTGTACTTTCCTTTATTTCTTTTGAAGTTGGCTATGTAAAACCTTGTATATTATAAATGTAATGGTGTGTTCCTTTGTGTTTTCACGGACTAGTTTGTGGTATCCCTTGCGAGGCTTCGACCCGTTCACAGGAGACGGACTCGGGTCAAGCACGTTATCGGTTTAACGGGCTTGGACGGGGCATTCCATCACATGGTGTGCCCTGTTACGGCACTGGTTTACTTGCGGTTTCCATGCTGGTACCTTGTGGTAATAGGTACCTGTACCCCGTGTGGGTAATGGTTTGTGGTGGTACGTCGAACAATAGTCTTTTCTGGTGTTGAAGTGGAACTGTGTTTCGTGGAGGTCGTGTGGTGTGACCTTCCACTCAATGTGCTTTACCCTTCATCTGGTAAGCTTCCGTATATGGTTTTCATGTGTGATGGATTGGCTGTTGTAGCCAACCCTGCCATTCTGTGTGTGGCTTCCGACATATTGTGGTTTGGGGTATAAAGGGCCAGCTTTTGGTTAGCAGTCCTGTTACCCACGTACTTGAGACTTGCCTGTGAAGCTTATAGCCTAGGCAATGGTTTGCTTGTGCGGCTTATAGCTTAAATGATTGGTTGTGACTGTGGTTTGCCTGTGAGGCTTGAGCCCTAGGCGTTACTGTTGTTGAGCGGACTAGTGGTGTGGAGCTAGTCCTATTGTTCCCTCTTACTTTCTGAGGTTGTGAATAGTTAATGTGTTTATATTTAATTGCAGTTTAAATTTAGCTATTGTGAGCATGAAATGGTTTGGCTATTGGTGCTGCCAGTGAGACCCTTTGGGGTTGAGGTGTCCGTGGTTACAGTGTTGTTTTGGGTAGCCCCTATTGAGCCTGTGACTTGTTGAGGCTCACTTCCCTACAGTTCTTTTCAGGGCTTGCCGTGTGTTTGGCTTGCAGTGGCGTTGTGGCAGACTTGTACCACCAGCAGTTGAGTTGTAGTTAGTTTCTGTGTGAGCTTGTGCTCCCTCGGGGTATGCCCTAGGTAGTTGTACTTCTTAATTGAACATGTATTAATGTAATGAGACAATTGTACAAATTTGTGAACAGATATGAACACATGTACTTTCTTGTGTTTTATATTATTGTGTTTTGTCTTTTATACTCTTCCTGGGCACTTGTGTGAGATATCCCTTGCGAGACTTCGGTCCGTTCGCAGGAGGCGGATCTGGATATAGAGCCTTAATGGGCATAAATATCTAGGGCCGTCACACTTACTATCCTCGTCTAGCTCCACCTCTGGCATATCAGAAAGATCTCTGCTAGTTCTAGATCTACACTCTGAGCCTCTATCACCTGCTGGTACGTGGCTGGTCGAACTATCAAACTAGTCAGCACTACTCTATCTCTGCGGCTCGACGGGAGGAACACTCCCTGCACTACGTCCTCCAACAACCTCCAGTGTCTAACCAACAAAGAACTCAAGTGGGCTCTCTTGCTCAAAGCGTCCGCTACGACATTAGCCTTTCCCGGATGATAGAAAAGAGTAAAGTCGTAGTCCTTCAGGTACTCGGCCTACCTATGCTACCTCAAGTTCAGATCCCTCTGAGTGAAGATGTGACAACCCAACCAGCAAACTGGCCCAACAACCGTGCTAGTTGGTAGACTTCTTAGGAAGGTCACCCATCCTGGGACTACTCCCAACTGAGCACACTTAACTTCATAGTTCTTTTCCTGCTCGAGCTCTAAAAATGACTAGTCTGAGTTGTTGGTAGTTTATTGATTTCGTCCATTTAACATATTCTTGTATGGGGTGTTACAATCTACCCTTCTTATATAAGCGACGTCTTCCTTGCTGTTCACATATAACACATAGTCAAACCCCAGGCAGACAGGATTCTAGAGGTGGCCCCCACGGGCTCAAGAGGTGGCTCCCGCTATGTAGCACTTTACGCCATTATGGCCTCAAGAGGTGGCTCCCATAACGTAGCACTTTGCCCTATGTGGCACTTAGTTCCTGCACTTCTAGCTGGGCAAGGCTCTGACACCATTTGTGATGACCCAACCAACAAACTGGCCCAACAATCGTGCTAGTTGGTAGACTTCCCAGGAAGGCCACCCATCCTGGGACTACTCCCAACTGAGCACGCTTAACTTCAGAGTTATTTTCCTACTCGAGCTGTGAAAATGACTAGTTCGAGTTGTTGGTAGTTTACTGATTTCGTCCATTTAACATATTCTTGTTTGAGGTGTTACAATCTACCCCTCTTATATAAGCAACATCCTTGTCGCTGCACACACATATAGCACACAATCAAATCCCAGGCATATAGAATTCTAAAGGTGGCCCCCACAGGCTCAAAAGGTGGCTTGTCACGCCCTGGCGCTGAATTTCAAAATGCCGTTATATTCAGATCATAAATAGAGCAAATAATTTGGATGCGACATCAACATAAAATAAACTTTATTTAATGTCAAATGATAACACCATACTACATCCAACCGTCGGAGCCAATCATAGGGCCCATTATTCAAATTACAATATAATCTCCATGAAAATGTATCATCATTACATATCCTACTCAAACATCTATTCCTAGTATTCCATCTTCACATATGATGGGTGCTCTTCACTCATGCCCTGCCCCATCAGTGTCCACGAAATCCTCATCACTTCCTGAAATGTTTAGGATGATAGGGTGAGCAAACTAGTCCAGTAGGATTTACATCTCAATGTGAGAGTACTAATATACATGATTAGCACATTAAATGAGTAGGATCTTAACAAGAACATGAAGACTACACATGCATGCATATCTAACAAGTCAAATGGCTGAATAGAACATATATCATAACAAAGTAAATACTGACCTTCATATGCATTGGATGGGTCATTCAAGAATAATATCGTATCACAAGGATTGGCCATATTTACACAAATATCACATATTCACATGATCAAATGTATCATATCAAACTTATCATATCAAACGAAGGCACATTCACACAAATCTTTCACACATACTAGTGACATGCCAAGCACCACAAGTCCATACTCCCACAGTTAATAAGTACAATGGGGTGCTCCTCCCCAGAACCGGACAGAGCCCTTATTGCACAGGCATTAGTCAAATGGACCGAAGTCCCACGTTGTGCCGATCAAACATATACATATATGGCCATAGATTTCCAATAACAAGCTCATAGTAATAAGGACATGATCATTCTTAGAGTTCAAGGTATGTCAAAAGCTCAAGAGATTATTTGGACAACATAACAACATATCTTATGTTTCATAATCTTTAGTGTCTTGACAAAAGGATGACTAATGATATAACGAACATGGTACAAATGCTCTCTATCTCTATGAGGGAATCCACAGAGTACGGAGACTTACGGAGGTCTTAGGGAAAAGGTCGCTAGTCTGCCGATATAGAATGAGCGGCCGAGAGTTTCCAATTCCCCAAGAAGGGTGTGCCTAATCATGCAAACGTGTAAGTGTTGTGACACAGAACTTTCCTAATCATGCGTGCAATTGATGAGCAAAATATGGAAACCTAGTAAATCACGTAAATAAGGAAAATCCACAAGCAACAAGCAAGTAACATAATAGGAAAGCTTTAAACTAAGCAAGTCCATTCTAACATGTATCCTCCGCAAATGTATAACAATTCTTATGTTATGACAGATTTCATATCAAGCTAGATCACAAGATGATAATCAAATGAACGTAAGATCAATCACTTCATATTGTGCATTAGAATCATATTCATGTCATTATAGTTTTCAAATGGGTTGGTCACTTTTAGGCCAATGCACAACTAAGCAACATGATTACAAACTAAGATATACACATGTTTGATTGACTAACCAAAAGGAATGATCTCGGGTCGGCCTTTGATGTAACATCCCTGGCTTTTGTTGCCGTGCTGTTGATCTTGGGATCGCGATGGATCGGGTTGTCGCATTCTGAACGTGACGTGTTCCGTGTCACCTTCTGGTTGAGAAGGTGACGGCCTTTGTGTCGCATTCCTGTGGTCTTCTGTGGCTGTGTGCCACGTGTCCGCAGCTTGTGTGTAAAGGTGACGTACCAGTTGTCGCGTTCACCTGAAGCACCTACGTGCGTGACACGTGGTCTGGGGATGCCTATCTGTCAAAAGACCTGTCGAAAGTTTTGAGAAGGCGACAAGATGCTTGTCGCGTTCTGGTTAAGAATGCGACGCCTATCTTGTCGCGACCTCAGTTCTGAGGCCTTAAGGCATACATACCTCTCTTTCTTCTTCTTCTTCTCCTTTCTCCTTTCTTCTTCCCCTCTCCATGGTGGGGGAGTTTCCTCCCTTCTTCTTAGGCTTTCGGCATGGTGGAGGTGCCGGCGTGCTCATGGCGGAGCGTTGGAGTGAGCGAGGAGGAGGCGGCCAATCCATTGTAAAGGGCCCCAACAGGTCTGGCTCATCATTCTCTGTAGGGATCTCTTGCTCTCTCTTACTGTCTTGAGGAGATGGAGCTTGTTTTGAGCTATCCTCCCTGTGCTCGAGGCTAGCTTGTGGTTTTGCACAGAAGAAAGCTTACCGGTGGTGCTCCCTCTTTGTGCTTAGTTTAGTTCTTGTGGTTTTTGGGCGAGGAAAGGTGGCATTGGTGCCCCTCGAGCCACTTTTAGTTTCCTTTCTAAGTGTGCTCTCCTTCCTCCCTTGTTTGGGCACGTTGTTGTAGCTTGGGGGACCATGGGATGGCCCCCATTCGTGGTTTAGACTTCTATCTGAGATCGCGGCAGGTTAGCAATCGTGATACAGTCAGAAGGTGACATGCAACCTGTCGCGTTATGATGGCGACCGTTTGGTCATCGTGTTCCCCTTTTCCCTTCTGTTTCCCCATTTCCAGTCTTGGTGGGGGTGGCCTGTGTCCAAGTTGGTTAGAGGGAGGTCTCCCCAACTTGGCATGAGGCCTATCTTCTTGTTTGGTGGCTTGCCACTGTGGTTCCTTTGGGTGTGGGTCTTGGGGTGGTTCTGCCCTAAGGGTCCTGCCTTCAGATGAAGAATGCGACGGGTCGATATGTCACATTCTGAATCTGAAGGCGACACCTTCTTTGTCACCTTCTGGTGGCGACAGGTCCCTTGTCGCGTTCTGGTCGTGACAGGTTCCTTGTTGGCTTCTGGTCGCGACAGGTTCCTTGTCGTGTTCTGGTCGCAACAACTTCCCTGTCACCTTCTGGTAGCGACAGGGTTCTTATCGCATTCTTACTGCCAGTTCAGTTTTCCTCATTTTTGGGCTTCGTTAGGGTGGTCTGTGCCTAGGTTGGTTAGGGGAATGTTTCTTCCCCAACTTAGGCACATGACTGGTGTTCCGTGGTTGCTGCCCTTGTTGGGCTGAGGTGTGTGTGTCGAGGTTGGCTGACGGTCCTCCTGGGTGTTCCGAGAAGGGTGTCATGCGTGCCTGTGCCTGCTGGGCTTGTCTTGGTTACAAACCAGCTGTGCCGTTTGCTTGTTGTGGTTGCCCCGCCTGTTCTCAATTCACCCGGAGCTTGGCACTCGAGGGCTTGTCCATTGTAGAGGTTTCACCATTACATGGACCCCCAGACCCCACCCCTGTTGAGGGAGTTCTCCAGGCGGCGGGCGAGCTCGAGCTTAGACTCTGGTGGCAGAGGGGAAAACAGTGGTGGACAACAGCGTAGAGTCATTTATAGAGCTCTCTTAGCTGAGTCTGGGACGCCGAGGTGGTTTGGTTGTTCTTCCGGTGCAGATCATCTAGTCCTTTCTCACTGCCTCTCTCGGCGTTGGTTCTGAAGCCACGTTGTGGTGTCAAGCGTGGGGCCGCAGCTCGGCTGGGCTGCGGTTGTTTGTGCGTGGTGTTCTCTGTGGTGGCTCACTGGTCTCACTCTACCGGGGAGGTTGTAGGCACGAGTCGGTGGTTGGCAAGCAGAGGAGTGGCCGGTGTGTCCTCTTAGCTGCTAGTGGCGGTGGCTTGATTGCTCTTGTCGTGACGACGTTTCTTTCACATTGTTTCCATGTGTGTCTCATTGCCCTAGCCTACACGTTGGATGTAGCCTAGCCGTGTCTAGCTTCCACGAGCATTGTTGGTCCGGCCTCGTTGGCCTGTGCTTATGGCGGTTTCCGCACTGCGTGTCCTCTCAGGGTGCCTTGTGCAGGTATCTGACTACTGTTTTCATAATTTGTTCCTTGGTGCCGTCCGTGGTGGCACCGGCGTGTGTGGTTCCCTAACCTCGTGGCATGTCCAGGGTCCAGCGTGTTTCTACTTGTGGGCCCTCGACCTTGTGGAGGTTTGAGGTGGCCGTGTTTGTGGTGAGACATCCTTCTCACGTGGTTGCTCGGTGTTGTTTGTGGCGACACCTGTATGCGTGCCTTTCTTACTTCATGGAGGTCTAGGATGGCGGTGCTTGTGTCGTGAAACTTTGGTCTCACGTGGTTGCTCCGGTGTTCCGTGAGCTTCTTGTCTCGGCAGGTGCGTGCCGAGGGTTGCTTCCGCATCGTGTCTGACTCTACTGGTTCTGCGGGAGTCGTGTGTGGCCCAACCCTGGTTGTGGGTTGTGGCATTACCCTGTTCCGCTGCTTTGTAGTACTCTACAGTAGGTGTTTCTCGCTTTACTACTTTCTAGAGTAGTTGCTTCTGCTTTCCTTTGGAGTTTCCTGCTGCTCTGGTTGGTAAGGGACTTGTAACGCCCCAAAAATTTTAATTATTAGAAAAATTTGAGTAATTTGATTGTTAAACATAACTAATATCATGAGATGTAATTAAGTTTAATTAAGGATTAATTGGTAATAATTAATACTATTTCAGTATCGTACTCAGAGGTGCGTGCTCTGACAGGGCTACACCAAAATTCTGTAACGAAAATGAAATTCGAGAACACCATAATTTCTAGAAAAATGTGCTGATATCAGAAATGTAAATATCCGGAATTGATGACGTGCGGATTTTGAGATTAAGTGAACGCAACTATTTTCTGGGTAATTTTTACTACGTGAAAAAAAAATTCTAAAAATTAAACTAAAATCACCAAAATTTGTAAAACTTTTCCATTAGCTTAGAGTTGAAATTGTAACATGAATAGACACCATTTGGACACACAAACATAGGGTCAAATGGGCCAGTTGAATTATTGCTTAATTACGGTAACTATTTCCTTGGAATAATTGTTGCTTACGTGTTGGGAGCTATGTAAGCCACTTCACATGGGATAGAAGACTTACACGTTTATACCTTATGTGTAAGCTTTGAGGCTTGCATGGTAAACGTGTAAGCTGTAGAAACCAAATGGTTTTTACTGCACCACATGGGGGGTTGACATGCCATTGTGCATGGAAATCTGGAGAGTTATAAAAACCACCCTTTACCTATCATGCAATTTTTCCACTTCTTGCACTTGCTCCTCTCCTGCTCCTTACTGCTGGACCTGTTGCTGTTGGAGCTACTACTGCTTCTGCCGTACGTGTTGCAGTGTTTGCTGTGATTCCTACTGCTGCTACTTGTACAACGGCACCTACTGTAGCTGCTACATATGCAGTTCTCCAGTTTCTTCTTCCTATTACTGTAGTCTTCTACGTTGAGGAAAAGAAGGACCTTACTCCTTCCAATCATGTAGGATTCCTTCTTACCTATTTCTTTCTCCTCATTCTTGTCCTCCTTCCATGTTAAAAAGTCCATGTTTAGACTTCGACCATGTTCACACTTGCCACTAATTCTGGAAACATCATTAGAATGGTGTTTCTATTCCTTATAATCATGTTTTAGTTAGTATTCATGTAACCCCAGATATATGAAGGGAAATCTTCTTATTACTTGCTAGAGAATGTGTTTTCGAAGAGTTATGTTCCAGCTATCATTTTGGTATAGGTGTATATGCCTCAGTATATCCCTGTTGTTCTACTTGATCCCCTCATGTAGAGTAGTGTTTGGAATTGTATACAAGACCCTCTTTGATGTGTTAACCATGTTTGAATTCATAGGAACCATTAAAAAGGTCTGCAGAGACGTGGCTGTAGATCCACTTCTGGAAGCTGAACCTGCGGCTGTCGACAGATGGGAATCACCTGTCGACAGGCCTCAAGCTTCCAGAACCTAAAAACTTCAGAAAACTAACAGTTGTCGACAGATGGATCCTATCTGTTGACAGATGGACCTGACCTGTCGACAGCCAAACCTGGCCTATCGACAGGTACTATCCAAATTCCAAAAATGTGGTTCTGGAAGCTTATACCTGTCGACAGCTACCTTCTGGCTATCGACATACACTACCCAGTCATGCCTTCTAGCATCTTTTCTTGTCCAAGCTTTTGATGACTTACCTTGGTAATAACCCCACTAGTTGTTACCCTTATTTCCTTGGATTTCAACCATTATATCCTTGAGAAAAATTATTCAAAAGTTATCCATATTTCACTATGGAATGTCTTTGAACATCTCCAGTACATATGACTGCTTGTCTCAAATTTTCTGTAAGTGTTTACATGGTAACCTAAATCTCTGTTCTGTGAGAAACCTTGAGCACTTATATACCCCTACTTGAAACTGTGCAAGAATGCGTTATGATGACAATTTGTGGCTCTTTGCACTCATTTGAGATATATGCCTGTGCAAATAGGGTTGGTCTAGTCCTAGGAGGAGCACCTGAATTCGTTTATTGGCTGTACGGAACGATAAAGGATCTGTGGATGTTTGACATTGCATCAATACAAGCTTGATTAGTCATCATGTTGTTTTATCATGATTGAAATGTGCAATTAAACCAGAGCATGGTCGTATTCCTATTTTACAATTGTTGTCGGTTTGACATGAACATCCAGTCATCCTTCATATGTAGCATTGTTAACAGTTTAACTTCTTATCCTATCTTTGGTTGTCTTAATTCTTTTGGATTAGTATGATTGAATCCTACTGGGCTAGTTAGCTCTTACAATCCTACCATTTCAGGTGATCAAGATGAGGGTGATGCATAAAGGGGGGGGGGGGTGGGAAGTGTGCTGAGCGGGTCAACCAGTCCTCCGAAATTCTACAACTTAGTTTTTCTTTAGTAATGTAGTAATGAGTTGTAATTAAGTTTTCTTTTTCCCTTACTCCTCTTATAGAAAATAATGAGAAGTATTATGTAATTAAGCTTTCGCAATGTGTATATTAGATGAATAAAATATAAATTCTATTTTGTTTACCCAATTTCTGTCATTTCTGATAAATGGACGTTTTATTAGGACGTGACAGATAATTTGCTATCAGAGCCTTAGCTTCCATAAACCTAGGGAATGATCAGTGAGTTGGGGTAGAAACCCGGGATTAGTTATAAAAGTAATTGTGATTTTGTAATTACATAGGTACTTAACTTGTTATTTGCTACAGCATGGACATGAATGCTCAGGAACAGCTGGTGGCAACAATGGAGATGCTCCGCCAAGATGTGGAATTTTATGCTCAGGCCCAAAGGGAGGTGCATGTGTAGATCAAGGAAGAGGTGCTGAACCTGACTGCGGGTGCATTTTTGGCAGGAAATCCCCATGCCTCCTTGGAGACCAAGGCCCAGATCATGAGTAATCTAGAAAGTCTGAAGCTGGGACATGACATGCTGCTCCACCAAGTTGAAGGTTATTGGGAAGTGCTTTCTGAAGCAGCAAGGGAGTTGTACCATGGGCCTGGGGGAGATCAGCAACCGGCTATAGAGTCCGTTGTTCAGACTTGAAGTTAGTTAGAAAATGAGAAACTCATTTTTGTAACCTCTCTTTTTGGTTAAGTTGGGATTGTATATATAACTCACATGTATATGTGAGGAGAGAAGTTAAAGGATGTTGATGTGTTGTAATTATTTCAGCTTATTAGGAATATTGTAATTAGTATGCGGCTTACGAGAATAGGGATGTTAATGCAATGTAAATATTTTGACTAGTTAATAAAAAGTGGTGTGTTATGTGAAACTTGAAGTTTGTATGAGATGAATGTAAGCATGGTTTGGTTATGGTATTAATGTATGTATTGTTGGATGTCTCAGATACTTGTTCAAATTAATCATGGATGGAAGTGATGCAAATTGGAAGAAGATGGAAAGCTCAATGCATGATTTGACATGGGTAATGAGGACTGTGGCCAAGAACAATAGCCACAATGGAACAAGTTTGTTTAAAGATTTCCGAAGTCTAGATCCTCCGAGATTTGTAGGTAGCACGGATTCGGATGAGGTTGAGAATTGGTTAAAGGATATGGAGAGAATCTTTAAAGTGATCTGATGTACAGAAGAAGAAAAGATACGCTTAAAAACATTTCAGTTAGATCATGATGCCTGAGCTTGGTGGGAAGCGGTGGAGTCTACTTTAGAGGACCCAAACCAAGTTGGTTAGGCGGAGTTTGTGGAATTGTTTAATGATCAATATTTTTCCGAAGTAGTTCAGGAGAGAAAAGCTAATGAGTTTGCTGGATTAAAGCAATTCAGAATGTCGGTATCGGAGTACGAGGCACAGTTTGCCTGATTATCCAAGTATGCTCCTCATCTAATAGCCACAGAGAAACTGAAAGCAAAGAGATTTATGAGCGGTCTGCGTCTGAATTTTATTACATAGTTAACACCTCACTTGATTACCACATATTCTGAGATGGTTAAAAGAGCATTGGCGTTGGAATCTGCCAACGATACTGTTGAGAAAATTAGAGGAAGGTCTGGTGAAGGTTATTCTGATCGTAAAAGAAAATTTGAGTCGGGGAATGCCCCTAAGGTTCAGAAGTCCACTAAGAAAACGGGGAAAGCTCCAGTTGGAAACAAGGATGTTTGTCGGCATTGCCACCTCAGTGGACACAAGACTGAGAACTGTTGTCATAGGTTGGGTGCTTTGCCTAGAATGTGGAAGTACTCAACATCGGATTCCGGATTGTCCTATGATCAAGAACGCACCAGCAAACCAGAATCCCCGAGCCAAGCAGGGACGTATTCAAGTTGTTCAAGAAGTGGAACCCGAATCTCCACAAGAAGGTGGACTTATTGAAGGTACATTACTAGTAAACTCGATACCTGCATATGTATAATTATTTGATTCAGGAGCTACACATTCTTTCATTAGTTGCGAGTTTGCTAGATCTTTGGGAAAGCAATCAGTTCCATTACCTACAAAGTTGGTGGTTGCAACTCCTTTAAGTGAGGGTAAGAAACTTGAGAAATATTACCCTGATAGTGAAATTCTAGTCAAAGAACATAATTTTCCAGGTGATTTGATATGTCTTGAGATGTGGGATTATGATGTAATCCTCGGGGTAGATTGGCTATCTAAACATCATGCAAATCTAGATTGCCAATTTTGACAAGTAACCTTTCTGGGTAGGGAAGCTTACTCCATGACTTTTGATAAACCCCGTACAAGAAGAATACCCATAATTTCAACAGTTAAAACATGTAGGTTAGTACAAAAAGGTTGTCAAGGGTATTTGGCTTCTGTGACACTAATTAATCAAAACACCACTAGGTTGAAGGATATTCCGGTAGTAAAAGAATTTCTTGATGTTTTTCCGGAAGAATTATCTGGTTTACCACCTAGTAGAGAGGTAAAATTATCAATTGAATTGGTTCCAGGAGCCACACCAATTTCAAGAACACCTTATAGAATGTCAATGGAATAATTGAAAGAATTAAAATGACAATTGATGGAATTGATAGAGGAAGGATTTATTAGACCCAGTACATCACCCTGGGGTGCTCCAGTGTTATTTGTTAAGAAGAAGGATGTGACTATGCGATTATGCATAGATTATAGACAATTGAATCAACTAACCATTAAGAATAAGTATCCACTTCCTAGAATTGATGATTTGTTTGATCAATTGTCTAGAGCCTAGTGTTTTTCAAAGATTGATATTAGATTCGGGTATCATCAATTAAGAATTCAAGAAGAGGATATTCATAAGACAGCTTTCCGAACTAGATATGGACACTACGAATTTGTAGTGATGCCATTTGGATTGACTAATGCACCTGCTGCATTTATGCGTATGATGAATGACGTATTCAGATCATATTTGGATCAGTTTGTGGTTGTGTTTATTGATGACATATTGATCTACTCTAAGAGTGTAGAAGAACATGAAGCACATTTGCGAATTACTTTGCAATTGTTGCGAGATCATAAGTTATATGTGAAATTCAGTAAATGTGAATTTTGGTTGGAACAAGTGATGTTTTTAGGACATATTATTTCTAGAGGGGGATTATCAGTAGATACCTCTAAAGTTGAAGCTATACAAAAGTGGGAATAACTTAAGAACATTATTGAAATTCGAAGTTTTCTGGATATGGCTAGCTATTACCGGCGGTTCGTTAAAGATTTTTCTAGGATCACTTCACCTCTCACACAACTCGAAAAGGAATTACATTTGAATGGAGTGAGAGTTGTGAGCAAGCATTTCAATTACTGAAGGAATGCCTATCATCCACACGAGTTTTAGCCTTACCAGTAGAAGGAAAAACATTTGAAGTTTATACTGATGCATCAAACATCGGATTAGGATGTGTTTTGATGCAAGATGGAAGAGTTGTTGCTTATGCTTCTAGACAATTAAAGACTCATGAGAAAAATTACCAGTACATGATTTGGAATTAGCAGTGGTAGTTTTTGCTTTAAATCTATGGAGACACTACTTCTATGATAATCAATTCATAGTATACTCTGATCACAAAAGTTTAAAGTATTTATTTTCACAGAAGGAATTGAACATGAGACAGAGAAGATGGATGGAATATATTAAGGATTACGATTTTAAGATTGAATACCATCTTGGGAAAGGTAATACTTTGGCTGATGCTCTCAGTAGAAATCCCATGGCTAGAATATTCTAGTTGCACGTCATGGAATGGAAACTTTTGGAAGAATTTTCTACACTAAGTCTGAAAGATGAACCACAAGAAGAGAGGGTTATGATTAATAAGTTGACAGTACAATCAGATCTGCTGAAACAAATTGGTAAACAATAAGATAATGACCCTATATTGATAGAAATAAGAGAGAAACTGAATTCCAGACTCGATTTCAATAAAGATGCACATGGAAATCTTCGGTTCCGGAATAGGTTATGTGTACCGGATAATCTAGAAATTAAGAAGCAAATATTAGAAGAAGCTCATCGGTCACATTATACTATCCATCTGACAGCTGTCAAAATGTACCAGGACTTAAAGAAAAATTTCTGGTGGTGTAACATGAAGAAATAAATTGTGAACTTCATAGCTAGATGTTTAACATGTCAGAATGTAAAGGTTGAACATTAGAAACCCGCAGGTAAGTTAAAACCTCTTGAGGTACCAGAATAGAAATGGGATAGTGTCAGTATGGATTTTATTGTAGGATTACCCAGAACACGTAGTGGATACGATGCAATATGGGTAATAATTGATCGACTTACAAAGTCAGCCCACTTCTTGGCTATTAAGACAAGATGGTCAGTCAATATATTAGCAGCTCTGTATTTGAAGGAAATTGTTCGGTTACATGGAATTCTAAAAGATATTATTTTTGACAGAGATGCAAGGTTCACTTCATATTTCTGGAGAGAACTATAAGATGCGTTGGGAAGCAAGCTGAATTTTAGCACCGCATTTCATCCTCAAACCGACGGACAAACATAACGAGTAAACCAAATTATTGAGGATATGTGCCATGCCTGTGTTCTGGAATTTGGAAATGACTGGAGTAATCATTTAGCAATTATGGAATTTGCCTATAACAATAGCTACCAGTCTACTATTCAAATGGCACCATTTGAAGCTTTATATGGCCGGCAGTGTAGATCACCACTATGTTGGGTGGAATTGAAAGAAACACACATTCTTGGACCTGAAATGATCAAAGAAACGACCGAAATTATAAATTTGGTACAACATCGAATGAAAGCTGCCCAAGATTGTCAGAAAAGCTATGCTGATCGACGAAGAAGAGAGCTGGAATTTCAACAAGGTGATCATGTGTTCCTTAAAGTGTCACCCCGGAGAGGAATCAAGAGGTTTGGTATCAAAGGAAAGTTGAGTCCAAGATACATTGGACTGTTTGAGATATTGAAAAGAGTTGGGGAGATGACATATCAGCTGGCACTTCCACCTCAGTTATCCAATATGCATGACATCTTTCATGTGTCAATGTTGAGGAAATATATTTACGATCTAGAGCATATTATCGAATATCAGAATCTGGAGGTACAAGAAAACTTAGCATATGAAGAAAGACCTGTGAAAATTCTTGACCAAAAGATCAAGCAACTCTAGAACAAGGAGGTTCCATTATTGAAGATTTAATGGAATAAACGAGGACAAGAAGAAGCAACGTGGAAACTGGAAGATGCCATCAAAACCAAGTATCCATAATTATTTACAGGTCAGTAATTACATTCTTATTATTTGTTAAATTTGGAGGACTAAATTTTATTTAGTGGGGGAGAGTTGTAACGCCCCGAAAATTTTAATTGTTAGAAAAATTTGAGTAATTTGATTGTTAAACATAACTACTATCATGAGATGTAATTAACTTTAATTTAGGATTAATTGATAATAATTAATACTATTTCAGTGTCGTACTCAGAGGTGCACGCTCCGACAGGGCGACATCGGAATTCTGTAACGAAAATAAAATCCAAGAACACCATAATTTCCAGAAAAAATATGCTGATATCAGAAATGTAAATATCCGGAATTGTTGATGTGCGGATTTTGAGATTAAGTCGACGTAACTATTTTCCGGGTAATTTTTGTTGGGTGAAAAATAAATTCTAAAAATTAAAATAAAATCACCAAAATTTGTAAAACTTTTCCATTAGCTAAGAGTTGAAATTTTAACATAAATAGACACCATTTGGACACACAAACTTAGGGTCAAATGGACAAGTTGAATTATTGCTAAATTACGGTAACTATTTTCTTGGAATAATTATTGCTTACGTGTTGGGAGCTATGTAAGCTACTTTACATGGGATAGAAGACTTACACGTTTATACCTTATGTGTAAGCTTTGAGGCTTGCATGATAAATGTGTAAGCTGTAAAAACCAAATGGTTTTTACTGCAACACATGGGGGGGTCGACGTGCCATCGTGCATGGAAATATGGAGAGTTATAAAAACCACATTTTTCCACTTCTTGCACCTGCTCCTCTCCTACTCCTTGCTGCTGGAGCTGTTGCTGTTGGAGCTGCTGCTGCTTTTGCCGTAGGTGCTGCAATGTTTGATGTGATTCCTATTGCTGCTACTTGTACAACGGCACCTACTGTAGCTGCTACATCTGCAGTTCTCCTGTTTCTTCTTCCTGTTGCTGTAGACTTCTACGTTGAGGAAAAGAAGGACCTTTACTCCTTCCAATCATGTAGGATTCCTTCTTACCTATTTCTTTCTCCTCATTCTTGTCCTCCTTCCATGTTAAAAAGTTCATGTTTAGACTTCGACCATGTTCACACTTGCCACTAATTCTGGAAACATCATTAGAATGGTGTTTCTATTCCTTATAATCATGTTTTAGTTAGTATTCATGTTACCCCAGGTATATTAAGGGAAATCTTCTTATTACTTTCTAGAGAATGTGTTTTCGAAGAGTTATGTTCTAGCTATCATTTTGTTATAGGTGTATATGCCTCAGTATATCCCTGTTGTTCTACTTGATCCCCTCATGTAGAGTGGTGTTTGGAATTGTATACAAGACCCTCTTTGATGTGTTAACCATGTTTGAATTCATAGGAAACATTAAAAAGTTCTGTAGAGTTGCTATAGATCCACTTCTGGAAGCTGAATCTGCGGCTGTCGACAGATGGGCATCACCTGTCGACATGCCTCAAGCTCCCAAAACCTAAAAACTTCAGAAAACCAGCAGCTGTCGACAGATGGATCCTATCTGTCGACAGATAGACCTGACCTATTGACAGCCTAACCTAGCTTGTCGCCAGGTACTGTCCAGATTCCAGAAATGTGGTTCTGGAAGCATGTACCTGTCGACAGCTACATTCTGGCTATCGACATACACACCCCAGTCATGCCTTCTATCATCTTTTCTTGTCCAAGCTTTTGATGACTTACCTTGGTAATGACCCCACTAGTTGTTACCCTTATTTTCTTGGATTTTCAACCATTATATCCTTGAGAAAAAATATTCAAAAGTTATCCATATTTCACTATGGAATGTCTTTGAACATCTCCAGTACATATGACTGCTTGTCTCTAATTTTCTTTAAGTGTTTACATTGTAACCTGAATCTCTGTTCTATGAGAAACCTTGAGCACTTATATACCCCTACTTGAAACTGTGCAAGAATGAGTTATGATGACAATTTGTGGGTCTTTGGACTCATTTGAGATATATGCATGTGCAAATGGGGCTGGTCCAGTCCTGGGAGGAGCACCCGAATTCGTTTACTGGCCATATGGAACGATAAAGGATCTGTGGATGTTTGGCATTGCATCAATACAAGCTTGATTAGTCATCATGTTCTTTTATCATGATTGAAATGTGCAATTAAGCCAGAGCATGGTTGTATTCATGTTTTACAATTGTTGTCGGTTTGACATGATCATCCAGTCATCCTTGATATCTAGCATTGTTAACAGTTTAACTTCGTATCCTATCTTTGGTTGTCTTAATTCTTTTGGATTAGTTTGATTGAATCCTACTGGGCTAGTTTGCTCATACAATCCTACCATTTCAGGTGATCAAGATGAGGGTGATGCTTAAAGGGGGGGAGAAGTGCTAATGAGTTGTAATTAAGTTTTCTTTTTCCCTTACTCCTCTTATAGAAAATAATGAGAAGTATTATGTAATTAAGCTTTTGCAATGTGTATATTAGATGAATAAAGTATAAATTCTATTTCGTTTACCCGATTTTCTGTCATTTCTGATAAATGGACATTTTATTAGGACATGATAGGACTGGTTATCCCTACTAAGCCTTGTTCGCGAGGCTCATCCCCCGACTTTCTTCAGGTACGGACTCGTTGTCGCAGGAGTTCATTGCCGGACGGTTGTGGTGGCGGTTGGTTCCGCCATGCATTGCCAACAGTGTGAGTTGTGAGTGTGAGAGCTCTTGTACTGTATGAGTTGAGAGTTGCCTTTTTGTAAGTCCTCGGGGTATGCCCCTTAAGGATTGAACTTTTCTTTCTATACCTGTACTTTTATTTAGGACATGTTGTACATATTTTCCTTATTAATGTTGTACATATTTTCCTTATTAATGTATTGACTTTCTTGTTATAGTTATTTGAATTCATTACTTATCTCACTGAACTAAATTCTAACCCTTCCGGGTTGTCGGATCCGTGGGTGGCGGCGCGACCTTCGGGGTCCCAAGCAGGGGTCCGGGAGGTCGGGTCGTTACAGTGGTATCAGAGCTCAGGGGTCCAACGAGATTTGTAATGAGTTAATAACTATGGTTGTCCCAAAGAAAGGTACTAGTACGCTGTTGGCTCGTCCGAGCAGAGTTGTTGTTAGGTGTGAGTTTTTGGCTCTTTGTTGCAGATGGCTAGCTTTCCAACAGGGTCCAAGTTTGAGCTGCAGGAGAGTGTTGCTGCTGTTGCTTGGTGCGTGTGCTACGAGCATGGTCATCTGGTTTTCTCTCGCTGTGGTTGGGTTCGTCATTGGCCTGCACGTCTGTGTGGGTGTGTCGCGAAGGCTGAGAGAGCCTACATGTGGTGTGGCCTTCACCGGTACAGGGTTGTAGTCTGCGGAGCCGGTCAAAGGTGTCCTTGCCTTGTTGGCTGTCCCATGGTTATTGGGGTGTGTGTTGTGTTGGTTGTGCTTGGCCTTGCATGCCTGTTCGTCGTTATGCACTGTGCCCTGCTCAGTCGGCTTCGTTGCTCGAGCTAAGCAGGTTCTCTGTGTACCATGTTGCACCACTGTTTGAGCGCTGTAGCACCTGTCTGAACTCTGGTAAGGTGCTCCCGGAGTCCTTCTCTGCTGATTCTGGTGGAAGTGAGGTTTCCCCAGAACTGTGGTGTGCTCGTTTCTGGTTACTGTTGCGTTGCCCTCTGGGTTGAGGTGCATCGCTTGGTTGCTTGTGTTTCCCAGAACTGCTTGTTGTTGTTTTGGTGAGGGTTTCTCTCTCTGGGGCTATCTCTGTGCTCGTTGATGTCTTCCGCTGTGTTACCTCTTTGGTTTGAGGTCTATGATGTTTGGTTGGTTGTGTTGCACTAGCACTTTGCTGTGTTGTGCAACTTTTGGGTTGGACTGTTGCGTGCAGTCTGCTTGTCTGCCTCTGGTCAAGGTAAGGGACCTTGACCATGTGTGTGGCCCTGTGCTTGGCCGGTTCGTCGTGCTGTTCGCTTCCAAGTTTCTTGCTTGTGCTGGCGGGACCGCGGGTGTGTCCCTATGGTTTAGTTTCCATTCGTTCTTCCGTGCCGACGTGCTCTTGCAAACGATTGTTTGGCGAGCGTCGTGGGTGTTCGGCTGGCTATGCCTCTCGTGTGAGTGCTAGTCTTGTGCTGCTGTTTTCTCTTTCGTGTGCGGAAGAGGCCTGTTGCGTGCCTTCTTCCTCTGCTTTCCGTGGGTTGCTCGGGGTGGTGGTGCTCTACCATGGCATTTGGTGCCGTGTTGTGCACCGTGGCGACCTTTGTGGGAATGGTCCCTCCCCTTGACCTGTCTTAAGGTTGAGCTGGTTGCTCCCCTCGTGCGCGTTGTTTCCTTGTGGCACGATGGGTCGTGGTGTACCTATTGTGCCGTCCCTTGCTGTGCTGGTTCCTTGTTGCCTGACTGAACGATGTGGGGCAGCGTACCCTGTGTTCAGTGTGAGGCAGCACCAGTTTTCTTCTTTTTGGCTTGCTTGTGCAGGCATCATTCCGGTGTGTGTTTTTGCTTGTGCCTCATTTGTGCTTTGGAGGCACTTGTCTCCATTTGGTGTGTGGCCCTCTCCTCCAGTGGAGGTAGGAGTGGTGCCTTATGTTTGTGTGCTTCTAAGAGCCGATGCAGTTGTTGCGTTCTTGAAGCTGCTAGCTTTCCGTGTGTTTCTCTTATGGGTCTCTGGTGGAGAGTCCCCTTCGGTTGGCCCAGTGTCGTTTCATGTCGTTGGTGCGGTTGTGTACTGCACCTTGAGCGTTTTTCTTTTTCGATGCTCCGTGTTCTTGTGCCTCAAGGGTTCGAGGCCAGTATGGACCGTTCTGCCCTTCAAGTTTGCGGTTCCTTGTGTGTGGCTTTTCACAGGTCTCTTGAGGAGAGTCCTTCTTGTTACCCTGTGTTGTTTTGACCTCTGGTGCACCTGTGTTGCATCTTTTCTGGTTTTGGTGCTTGTGGTGGCACCATGTGCTTGTGCTCTAGTGGTTTGGTTTTGTGCCGTCTAGAGCCTTAGTGCATTGTGTTTTACCTTGGGTGACTCCTGGTGCTTGTGATAGCACCGTGTGTTGTGTCGTGTGCCTGATCGTAAGCTTCGTGCCTCGTTTCACGAGTTTGCTCGGTGTTGGAGGCATTGAGCTTTCCGCCTCTAGGATACTTCTTGCTGGTCTGTGCTTTGTGGCTATACCATTACCGTTGTAGGGTGCCTGCTTTTCCTTGTCTAGGTAGCCCTATCGGTGGTACACCAGGCCTTGGACGTGGCTTGTGTCCGGGTTTTTCCCTCTCGCTTGGGAGTGAGTGTGTTCAGTTGTGGTACCCTGCTTTGGTCTGGGTCCCTCAGAGGTCGACTTGTTGTCCTCGACCTTTACAGTTGTTTCGATTCACGTACAGTTTGTCGACCTCTTGAGTTGTAGCACCCTGGAAAAATTTAATAAGTAAAAAATTTAAATAAATGGAAATAAATAATTTTCATAATATCAGATTATTTAAAACATACGTACCTCTATCGTATGTGCTAAAACACATCAAAAATTTCGTAAAAATTATAAATTGACCCCAAACATTATTACTAAATGTTTCACAAAGAAATTTGTGAAGAGAAAAATCGGATTAGCCAAGTTTAAAGTGTTTCACGACTTATTATCGTATTTCATGAATAAGTCGAAAAATCATTATCACACGTACTTGGATGAGTCAAAAAATTAAATAAAAATTATATATGGACTTTAAATAATATCCTCTAATGACTCATCAAGAAATTTGGGTCAACAAAAATCATTTGGGCTAGGTTTAAGAGTTATTGTGACCGATTATCCAAATTAGGAAACAAGTCGGAAAACCTTTAACACGAAAATACGACGCAACCATAAATTAAATAAAAGTGTTGGAGAGACTCCCAACATTATATATTAATGACCCAATATCATAATTGGGCCAATGAACAACATTTGGCCCAAAAATCAAATGGAGCAAGAAATTACATGGAAATTCGTAGCTTAAATAAGCTAAAATTAGAAAGAGGCAATTAGAGTTGAATTGGGATGAGAACATGCTTTCTTGGCAACCCAAATTCATGCTTAAACATGGTGGGAGGTTTCCTAAAGTCTCACACACTCAAATGGAGGAATAAATCCTCAAATTAGGAAACTAATAAGCCAAAACCGCAACTTGGCTTTCCTTGTCACAATAGGACTCCTAAACACCATGGTAGCTTAAATACTCTTCACACAAATCCTAGGGGATGAAAATATACATTGTTGGGGTCGTGGGAGGCTGGTCTTGAGCACCCAAGGGAGGAGGAAGCTGCCCCAACCCAGAGCTTCTTCCCTGCTGCGTTCTGCTTCAACTTGTGCAGACAACTCTTCTTGTGGTCGACCAAAGGTGAGTCAAGCCATAACCAAACCTTGCAAGGCTTATTCCCCTGGAAAGAGGGTCAAGTCTATGTTCTAACCCAAGTCGAATGCACAATTCTATGCAGTATACACGGAGTATTAAGCGTTCTTCAGATAGTGGTCTAAACAAGGGATTTCTAAAGAATGAGACTTCATCAACCCAAAAGGTAGGTTTTCTCGGGCCAAACCTTAACATATCCTATACCAATGTGTAGAGCATCAAGTTAACTTTCGTTTCCCACTAGTTTCATCGAATTCCAATGAGTAGATTTTGAATTATAGGCATTTTTCCAAAGTCACGCTTATCAGAGACTTTTTGTGTTCATGTCGATTTATCGCACATCTTGAGGACGTTTAAAATTATTTAAAATCATAGTTCGCAGCTATTCCATGTTCCCTACAACTTTCATGTTGAGACTTTTTCCGAAAAGCCTTAGTTTATAAGATATAAGCGTTGCATGATCAAACCCCCCTTGAGTGCAGTTTTTCTGCATTTTCAGTCTGGACCCTGAACCGCGTCCAGGCAGGAGGACGCATTTTGAGAGCCTGGTATCACATTGCCCACGAGCGAAGCGATCCCATGAAAGGCGTCCGCACACCCAGACATTATTCTGGCGCTGACCAGTTCATGCCCCTCGTGGGTCTGCGCGCCGCCTGGGAGTCCGGGCCTCTCTGAACCGCGGCGGTCGGCCCAGGCGCGTTTAAGAGGGTTTTCCCGCACACGTTTTATTAAATGGTTTTCTGTTGATGCGTCCATGTCCCCCGACGTGATTCGAACCTTAACGCGGCCAAGCCTATGGAAGCGATTTAGGTTCTTCATTGTTTCGACTGTTTTGACTGTGCCCAGCATTGTTAAGTGCGTCCTCTGTGTTGGACGCATATTTCCAAGCTTACCCGAGACCTATTTAACATGACATTTAGTGTGTAATTCGCATGTCTTGGGTCTGATCATTACATGATGTTTATTTAATGGCTTAAAAGTGTTTAACCCATTTAAAAGTTATAATTACGTGAATATTATTCTAATTACTTTCTTAATGATGTGATCATTCATGCAAATTGTGATTCACTCTTGTTACTGCTCTAGCTTGATTAAAATGATAATTATTATCTTAAAATCTTGCAAACCCATGTGTAGTTAAATGCATTGTTCATTGTATGCCATCATGTTAAGAGCTTTCCGCGAGTTTGAAACTGATGGATTTTGGTTGAGACGTGTACATCACTACACACTTGCACACTAGGCAGCCCTATCTTGGGGATTTGGAAGCTCTCTATCGGTCATTCCGAATCGGTAGACTAGTGACCTTTTCGCCAAGGCCTCCGTAAATCTCCTCTGACCATGGATTTCCACATGGCCGACGAGTTGGTTGTACCATTGAATTTCCTTGGAGATAGCGTGCACTTCCTCTCTCTTCTTGTTCTCGTGAGTGTGATTTACAATCTAGACTAAAGCCATTAATGTAAAGATTGAATTAAAGTATAAATCGTACCGTTATGCTGTCAAATTTATCTCTCAACCATTGTTCTCATGAAATCATATTCAATTTGCTTATTACTTGTTCTCATCATCATCGTGAACATGACATTACACATACTTACATTTGAAAACTCTTATTGGCCGTTATTAATGATTGTGGGTATCTACATTTAAAATTTAAGTGAGATGCTGACCGGGCACTGCGAGTGTCCAAGGGCTCCAGTCTAGCCCCAATGACGGAGAGTCATAAATATACTGTTAACCATGGGGTATAATGATTACTGGCGTTGCATTTGCGCTGGGAGGCGTGCATGTCATGTTGAATGATAGATATAATAACCACATACACGTGTCCTGGTGTACATTCTTGATGGATCTTTTTTTAGTGTACATTAGTGTCTACGCGCCTGATTAGTGTTACATTATCGTGATCGTGCGTTCTTGCTTGCTTGCTTGCGTGATATGGCCATCCTGCATTTATTGCAATTAGTGATATCTTGCATTCTTGAAAGCTATTGACATCAAGCAAAATCTTGCATGCTTGTACAAAGTGAAATATTACTAGTTCTATCTTGTTATATCCTTCTAGATCTTGTTCTATCATGATCACTCTATCTAGCTTGTTCATGTATCATGTTTTAATGAGTTTTATTCGTACCTGCATATCATGACATTCATCGTGCTTACCTAGTTCTAAACTGTTAATCACTTATATCATTGCCCGCACATTAAGATATAAATCCTACTGGGCTAGTTTGCTCATTCCCTACTTTTACCCAATCTAGGTGACTATAATGTTCAAGAGGAGGAGCAAGTCGAGGATGGGAATGCGTCTGAGTGATGAGCATTCCAACTATGAGTCTAGTTATAGTAGTTTGCTTTGAGTGTTAGATTCATGTAGTAGTAAGTGAGGTATTATGTACTTTTCTTTTTATTGAGTCTTAGTCCTATAATAGTTTTCATTTAGAATACAATGAGTTGAGATTTGAATACACGATTAGTTGAGTTCAATATTTGGGCCCTATGATGATGTATGTTGTTTTACATTTAGTGTGTGCTAGCTAGAGACTTATTTGCCGACTGTTCACATCTCGGGATATCGACTCGAATTATATCTCGAATTAATAATATCCGCTGCGTAATTCTCAAGACGTGACATGAGTTTCCTGGCTTTGCC
Source organism: Colocasia esculenta (assembly GCA_014218235.1). Classification (NCBI taxonomy): domain Eukaryota; kingdom Viridiplantae; phylum Streptophyta; class Magnoliopsida; order Alismatales; family Araceae; genus Colocasia; species Colocasia esculenta. Next base: position 65,877,426 of record CM024764.1, on the reverse strand, counting down.
AACCTCAGACGTCTTCCCTAGTTTTGCCTTTGTGCGTGTGCCTGTGGAGCGTTTGGTTTAGTTTTTTGTGGATCCACAGTCGTTGTGTGTCCTTGTCGGACCACGAGGATGATATGGGTGAGATCGAGTGGTGCCGGTGGACACTGTCCTGCGTGCCGTGGTGTTCTCCACGTGCGTGTTACCGCTTGGTTTTGGGTGATCTTTAAGAGACTCTTGTTTGGCTTTGCTGCAGGCGCTAGCTGTTGCTAGTTGTGGAGGGCCGTTCAGCGGAGTCTTGTGGCTGACCTCTTGACAATTTTCTCGGCTTGCTATCAGTAGCTATGCCCTCTATCTAGTCGTTGGTGATAGAGTGAGTTACTGACCGATTGGTCTCAATAGCGTGGTCTGTTGTGGGCTCAGTCGCGTGTTTTTCGACTGGCGATTTCGTTGTTTTCTGGTTGGTTTGGTGCGCGCCGCGCCTGTGGAGTTGTTGACACCCGATTGTGTGCTCCATTCCAGTTGGTGTGCACTCTGTGAGCTGTCGGATGTCTGGTTAGGCACTCCATTTGTGGCGGGGTTGTGGTGGTGACCACCGGGAGGTCGTGGCATGACTTAGTGGTCTCTTTGCACTTGTTGTTTTCTCCGACCGGGTTTCACACTTAATTTCTAGGATGAAATTTTTTTTAAGTTGGTTAGATTTGTAACATCCCAGACTTTGGTTGCCTTGCTGTTGATCTTGGGATCGCGACGGATCGGGCTGTCGCATTCTGAACGCGACGTGTTCCGTGTCGCCTTCTGGTTGAGAAGGCGACAGCCTTTGTGTCGCATTCTTGTGGTCTTCTGTGGCTGTGTGCCACGTGTCTGCAGCTTGTGTGTGAAGGTGACGTGCCAGTTGTCGCGTTCACCTGAAGCACCTGCATACGTGACATGTGGTCTGGGGATGTCTATCTGTCAGAAGACCTGTCGGAACTTTTGAGAAGGCAACAAGATGCTTGTTGCGTTCTGGTTAAGAACGCGATGCCTATCTTGTCGCGACCTCAGTTCCAAGACCTTAAGGCATCTAGACCTCTCTTTCTTCTTCTTCTTCTCCTTTCTCCTTTCTTCTTCCCCTCTCGGTGGTGGGGGAGTTTCCTCCCTTCTTCTCAGGCTTTCGGCATGGTGGAGGTGCCAGCGTGCTTGTGGCGGAGCATTGGAGCAGCGTGGAGCGAGGAGGAGTGGCCAATCTGACATGAAGGGCCCCAACGGGTCTGGCTCGTCATTCTCGGTAGGGATCTCTTGCTCTCTCTTACTATCTTGAGGAGATGGAGCTTGTTTTGAGCTATCCTCCCTATGCTCGAGGCTTGCTTGTGGTTTTGCACGGGAGAAAGCTTGCTGGTGGTGCTCCCTCTTTGTGCTTAGTTTAGTTCTTGTGATTTGTGGGCGAGGAGAGGTGGAATTGGTGCCCCTCGAGAAACTTTTAGTTTCCTTTCTAAGTGTGCTCTCCATCCTCCCTTGTTTGGGGGCATTGTTGTAGCTTGGGGGGCCATGGGATGGCCCCAATTCGTGGTTTGGGCTTCTGTCTGAGGTCGCGATAGGTTAGCTGTCGCGACACCAGTCAGAAGGCGACGTGCAACCTGTCGCGTTATGATGGTGATAATTTGGTCGTCGCGTTCCCCTTTGCCCTTCTATTTCCCCGTTTCCAATCTTGGTGGGGGTGGCCCGTGTCCAAGTTGGTTAGAGGGAGGTCTCCCCAACTTGGCACGGGGCCTGTCTTCCTATTTGGTGGCTTGCCACTGTGGTTCCTTTAGGTGTGGGTTTTGGGGTGGTTCTGCCCTGAGGGTTCTGCCTTCAGATGAGGAACACGACAGGTTCTTTGTCGCATTCGGAATATGAAGGCGACACCTTCTTTGTCGCCTTCTGGTGGTGACAGGTCCTTTGTCATGTTTTGGTCGCGACAGGTTCCTTGTTGCCTTCTGGTCGTGATAGGTTCCTTGTCGTGTTCTGGTCACGGCAACTTCCCTGTCACCTTTTGGTCGCGACAGGGTTCTTGTCACGTTCTTGCTGCCAGTTCAGTTTTCCTAGTTTTTGGGCTTCGTGAGGGTGGTCTGTGCCTAAGTTGGTTAGGGGAATGTTTCTTCCCAAAATTTGGCACATGACTGGTGTTCCGTGGTTGCTTCCCTTGTTGGGCTGAGGTGTGTGTGCCGAGGTTGACCGACAATCCTCCTGGGTTTTTCGGAAGGGGTGTCGTACGTGCCTTTGCCTGCTGGGCTTGTCTTGGTTACAAACCAACTGTGTCATTTGCTTGTTGTGGTTGCCCTACATGTTCTCAGTTCTACCTGTGCTTGGCACTCGAGGGCTTGTCCATTTTAGTGGTTTCACCGTTAGCTGGACCCCCAGTCCCCGTGCCTGTTGAGGGAGTTCTCTAGGCGGCGGGCAAGCTCGAGCTCAGACTTTGGTAGCAGAGGGGAAAATGGTGGTGGACAATGGCGTAGAGTCATTTGTAGAGATCTCTTAGCTGAGTCTGGGATGCCGAGGTGGTTTGGTTGTTCTTCCAGCGCAGATCAGCTAGTTCTTTCTCACTGCCTCACTCGGTGGTGGTTCTGGAGCCACGTCGTGGTGTCAGGCGTGGGATTGTAGCTCGGCCAGGCTGCGGTTGTTTGTGTGTGGTGTTCTCTGTGGTGGCTCACTGGTCTCTCTACGGGGGAGGTTATAGGCAAGAGACGGTGGCTGGCAAGTAGAGAAGTGGCCGGTGTGTCCTCCTCTTAGCTGCCGGTGGCGGTGGCTTGGTTGCTCTTGTCATGACGACATTTCTTTCACGTTGTTTCCATGTGTGTCTCATTGCCCTAGCCTACACAGTGGGTGTAGCCTAGCCGTGTCTAACTTCCGCGGGCATTGTTGGTCTGGCCTTGTTGGCCTATGCTTATGGCGGTTTCCGTGCTGCGTGTCGTCTCGGGGTGCCTTGTGCAGGCACCCGACTGCTGTTTTCGTAATCTATTCCTTGGTGCCATCCGTGGTGGCACCGGGGTGTGTGGTTCCCTGACCTCGTGGCGTGTCCAGGGTCCAGGGTGTTTCTGCTTGTGGGCCCTCGACCTTATGGAGGTTTGAGGTGGCCGTGTTTGTGGTGAGATGTCCTTCTCATGTGGTTGCTCGGTGTTGTTCATGGTGACACATGTCTGCGTGCCTTCCTTACCTCATGGAGGTCTGGGATGGTGGTGCTTGTGTCATGAGACTCTGGTCTCACGTGGTTGTTCCGGTGTTCTGTGAGCTTCTTATCTCGGCGGGTGCGTACCGAGGGTTGCTTCCGCATTGTGTCTAACTCTGCTGGTTCTGGGGGAGTCGTGTGTGGCCCGACCCTGGTTGTGGGTCATGGCGTTACTCTGTTCCGCTACTTCTTAGTACTGTGCAGTAGGTGTTTCTCACTTTACTGCTTTCTAGAGTAGTTGCTTCTGCTTTCCTTTGGAGTTCCTACTGCTCTAGCTGGTAAGGGACTGGTTATCCCTACTTAGCCTTGTTCGCGAGGCTCACCCCCCTACTTTCTTCAGATAGGGACTTACTGTCGCAGGAGTTCATTACTGGACGGTTGTGGTGGCGGTTGGTTCTGCCGTTCATTGCCAGCAGTGTGAGTTGTGAGAGTGAGAGGTCTTGTACTGTGTGAGTTGAGAGTTGCCTTTTTACAAGTCCTCGGGGTATGCCCCTTAAGGATTGCACTTTTCTTTCTGTGCCTATATCTTTTATTTGGGACATGTTGTACAGATTTTCCTTATTAATGTATGGACTTTCTTGTTATAGTTGTTGGATCATTTTCACAGGTAAGAACAGATCTAGAAGGGGGGGGGGGTTGAATAGATCTATAATAAAACTCAGCGGAAGCTTAAGCAATTGAAAAAATTACTTCACATTAAAGATCTAAACATACTCACCATTTTATTGAATTGATGTGAATGAGTGAGTTGATGTGAGAGGAAATTAGATAAGCAATGTGAATGCAGAAACCTATGCAAGCATCTAGTTGAAAATAGATCAAACCATTGTACAGGAGATTTTTTAGGTGGTTCGGCTCCCAGACGGAGACCTACATCCACCCCTCACTCAAACCAAGTGAGGCTTCACTAGACCGCTAATTCATAGCTTCAAACAACTGCTGACTCACAACTTGAACGCTGACACACAGCTTGCCAACTGCTGATTCATAGCTTCTCTGCTGATTCACAGCTTCAAGGTCATACGGACCTCCTCAATCCACACACACACACAGTATGGATAAACACTCCTATTATTAGTAGGAGCACCCAACAAGATCAGAGAAGAAGTTTAAATGAAAAAATCAAATACACAAGAAGATCAGAGTTAAGGGAAATAAATCCTCAAACACCAGTCCTTCGGTTTTGCCCAATTTGCTTTAGACTGTGTAATATGAACTCTGAATCTTAAGATCATGAGAGTTGAAGGTGTGCTTCAGATCATCTTGCGTATATGCATCATCTGGTTGTGCTTCTCAACCAATTTGATCTGAACTCCTTCAAATTAGCCTCAATTCGCGATACCCTGTTTCAGATCTGATTTATAGAGAGATTCAGATATGAACTTATGCTCTTGAGTTTCTCCACAGATGATGAGCTTTGTGCTTCTACTCTTGCACTGACTTCCTCTTCCACCTGCCTTCAGATCTTCTTCTTCTTCTCAGCTCTACTGCTTCTTCTTTGCATGATCCACAATGTTCTGTTTTTAGATCTGCTGCTTGCACGATTCCTTCTTCTTCCTCTGTTGCTTTTCTTCTTGATCTGCTTCTATTTCAGCACTCCAGAGCTTTCTCTCACTGCTTGGCCTTGATCCCCACGTCCTCTTGGATGGAATCGATGAATGGCTCAAAGGGATGGCTGCTACAGATGAGATGGAGGCTTATATAGCCACTGTGCAGTCCCATAAACGTGAGAAAAGTGTGCACAAAAACCTAGAGTGCACCCAAGGCTGCCACGTGTCCAAAAGCCTTTACCATATTGCCACTTCGATGAAAGGGCAATTTGGTAATTATGCAATCTCCCATAAAGATCTCAGAAGGAGATCATAGCCGCTAGATTTTATGCTCTGCACAATTCTGGGTTTACAGAAAAAGAGTGTCGACCTACATTTCTATAGTGTCGACACTACTGATCAGAAATTCCAATTTATGTTTACTGACAGAACTTTAGTGTCGACCTGATCAACAGACAGAGTCGACCTCCTAAGAATATCTCCAAAACTAGTTCACTAGATGACAACTAGTGTCGACCTTACTCTCAGCTAGTGTCGACCTTACTGAGCTAGTGTCGACCTATCTTTCAACTAGTGTCGACACTATTTTGACAAAACTTTGCGAACCTGTAAATATAAAGAGTGGACCATCAAAACATGTCATTATCAGTAAAATATGAAATATTAAGCATAAAAAACATGTTGTTTTGTTATCATTGTAATATGTGCAATATGTCATCATCAAGACCAAAGTATGAGTGTATAATTTTAGTCATCATTAAAATCAAAGTATGAGTGTGTAGACATCATCAATATGTCATCATCAAAACATATAACTCAACAATCTCCCCCTTTTTGATGATGACAAAACATGACAACATTTGACAACATTCTTTCACAGAAACATTCTCTTCCCCCTTTATTCAGGAACTTCGAATTTGTTAACATTCTCTCCTTCTTCTTGACAGCATTAAAAAGATTGAAAGGCACATGCAATGCAATTTGAATCTCTCCCCTTTTTAAGTTTTCGCCCATTAAAACAAATAGCCCCCAAGATCAAGAATATGACTAGAGGTCTCATAAATCTCACAAATATGCAGAATTCTCCCCCTAAGGAAACAACTCCTTCCCTTTGACAGTATTGGAGTTGTCCATTTGTAAGGCCCTCGAATTTCCGTCGTATTTTTCGTATTTATGTGTATGATTGTGCTTGTGTATGTATGTACGTATTTACGTAGTATAATTACGTGTACATGTGTTTATATTAAACGTAAATAATGTATGTATTGCATGGTGATAGTATGAATATAATACCATGTACATATTGCATGTATAGAAGCTTAGTATGCATGGTTTTCTGCATAATTAGGGTTCTGGCCGAAGGCCCTATTGGCGTCAACCCCTGGCCGCTGAGGTGGTGTCAGCGTCCAGCCCTGGACGCCAACACTAACTCCGGCGTCCAGCGATCTGGACGCCAACTTCTCTGGCCTGCATGCGCAGCAGAGCTGCTATCTTCTGAATCAAGGTATGGCAACCATTGGGGGGATGTCCCCCAACGGCTCTGAGGGTGTCCCATCACCCTAGTGAGTGGGGGAAATACCCTCTTTAGGTCTGAACCCGAATTGGCTCACCCCATTCTTCCCCTTCACCTTGCAAGAGGAGAGAGGTGAGAAAGAAAAACCCTAGAGCTCTGTGAGAAAAACCCCAGTTTGAACCCCTAAAATCCGACCCTTTGAAGATGGTTTTGGAGATCTTCTGCATCAAGGAGGGAGCTGAAGCAAAGGGGAAGGCTTCCCCATCATCCCCTCGGCGTGGAGATCAACCAGAAGCCCGGAGGAAGGCGATTTTGGAGGTGCTTCTGCAACTTCCTGGGACTGCCCAAGGAGGTCTTCACCAAGCCTCTAAATCCCTTAGAAGAATTTTTGAAAGGCAAGTGACCTATCCATGGTATCCCCGTATGAGTCTAGGAGGTTTTTATGATTTTTATGGAATTTCCCTCGAGTCCTAGACCCTCCATTTCACCCAATTTTCAGAGCTCGGGTCTGTGTTTCTGCACAGACCTGAGTAAACGGCAAGGTCCCTGGACGCCTGTGATGAGCTTGGCGTCCATCGACCCTGCCGCTGACTCTGAGTCAGCGGCCAGAGACCGCCGTCTAATTCTTCAGGACAGAACAATGAGCTGTTCTGTCCCTCTTATACGTTAATTTCGTTATGATTTCTGTGATGAGGATATAAGGTATTCCTATAAGCTATGTATTTTGTGCATTGTGGTTGTGAATGAATGTGGTGTGTTGGTGAATGTGGAAGATTGGTGTCTGTAAACTTGTGGGCATAACTTGTAGATAATTCTTGCAAATTAATGTTCCATGATTAGGATTAGTTAAATGTCTTGTTTTCAGTCTATTCATGAAATATTGTGGGACATGTATGTATGTTCTGAATTTTTGTAATTCATGCATACTTGTGGAATTGCTAGAAAGTTCGATTCGGTAAAATGAAAGCATGAAAGAAATGGTTGTGGTAACGGATTTATAGATGTATGAATTAGGATGATGTTGTATCCTGAAATCATGCATTTGTGTTTTCTGTGCAAAACAGTAAGTGGGTAAATTTCAAATGTGTTAGACCCATGTTAGTATAAGTTGTGAATAATATGCTAATTAGGTGTTTGATTTTCTGTAAATCCTATTTAGCTCAGAAAAATCTGAAAAATTGAGGGTATGATTTTGAACCTGAAAACAGCATGTGGTTAAAATTTCAGGTTATTTGGAATAGTAAATAAAAAGTTATGTGTTTTCATGTGAATAATTCGTACATATGATAGTAATGTGATTTTATTTTGTTTAAACTAGCATGATTGGTGTGTTTACTACAGGTTGAAACTTGAAAACTCTGTAGTACCATGTTAGGAAAACAGAGGTGTTCATGTGAGTAAGAAAGTGTGAATGAAATGGAGAGTGCCAAGTGTAAAACCATGTGTAAAACGTTAAATGTGTAAAAGTGTAAACTGTGCCAATGTGATACTGCTTCCGAGAAGGCAGTGGAGCTGTATCAGGGAAAAGTCCCCCTGAGAAAGTTCATTGTGTTAAGTGACCCTAAGGGCATTAGGGGGAAATCCTGGAGGTGGACAAGTACCACTGGTTAGGGTGGAGACTTGTTCTCCCGGTCTGCGCAGTCCAAGAGTCACCATTGCATTGCCTAGATGGTACCTATGTGTTATGTGATGTGAATGTGTCCTTCTTTGGTGGTTTGGACTATGTGTCACGGCACTAAAACATGTGTAAAGTGTATGTGACCATGTGTAAATGTGTAAGTGACATGTGAATGTGTATGTGTAAAGTGTAACCATGTGAAAAGAGGAAATTGTGAAAAAGGAAAATGTGAAAATCTAGATGTGCAATGTGTTATTGAAACCATGTGAGGCTAAATCTGAAACTATGTGAATTCAGAAAATGCATGTTATCCTTCTTGTGTTTACGCGTGCAAAGTGTTTAGAACCCATGATAGGGACAACAAATGAATATGTGTGCAAGATGGCGTGATTGATTGTTCATATGTTATGTTCTAAGCCACATTGTAGCCTCCATGTGTAGGTTTATAGTCTTTGAACCATGCGAAATCAGCAACCTAAAGCATGTTAAAAAGTTATGTATGTACTTAAGAACATGTGAAATCCATGCTAACTATGTTCCCCATTCATGTGTGTAAATTGTCCATGTTGATAACTCTCACGTTTGGTTCTTTATAAGGTTAAAGTTCATAAGTGAATGGATTAGAGACCATGTGGTAGGTGAATGTTATATTTTGAAATCTGAAAGCATGCGTTATGTATAAAATTGTAGAACCGTCATGATAGGTTGAAAACTTAAATGGACTAGCATGCTATGTGTTGCTAATTGTATGTGCAGGTAGAAACCACTAGGACTTGTACGTGTATATCATGCGTAGTGTTACTTGCTGAGTCCCTGGACTCACTCCTTGCTTCGGCGTACAGGTGTAGTTGGTGACACGACACCGTTGGAGGAGACGGTGGAGACGGACTCCGAGCGCGGAGACTAGTTACTTGGAGCTTCCTTGTGATTGTGCACTTCGTCGTATGTACTTGAACATTGTATTAGGCTTATCATGAAAAGAATGTAATATGTGGACATTTTGTATTTAAGTAGCAGCAATTTAATTTATGTGGACTTAGTTCCTTTTTGCAAAGTGTAAATTGCATGTATGTTTAATGTGGATGATGAATGAATGGAGATAGTTCTCTTTTACTTCCGCTACTCTGTTATTTATATTCGCGTGTATCTCAGCTGTTTGTATCGTTGGGTAAATGTCCCACTGTGAGGACTCTCGCTATATCGACGTGGGTCGGTATGACCGTACCGGTATAATGAGGGCCGCCGTCACACCATTGCCAACAAAATAGGGATTAATAGAAATGATGTGAAACCAATAGAAGTGATGAAAGTAATTGATTGGGGCATAAAATCAGAGATCAACAAAAAGAATTGCTCTCCCTAAACAAGAGATTGTATTGCAAGGAGCACAAACAATGATTTTGAAGAGGTCATGAAAGTATCAAGGTACACAATGATTTTAGTATATGAAAAATAAAATAATTGTACCTTTCATATTTTACAGCAAGGGTTAAAAATAAAGATGATTTTTGACTGAGTTTTTATGACAGTTCTTTACCATCAAGAATCACTTCAGAAATTTTATTTACAAATGTGCCATGATTTTTGTGATCTAAATTGAGTTGTCAAGAGTGTATATCATTAGAAAATCAAAGTTTTGATCTTAACACAATGTCGAATAACAATTTAACATTCTTGAACAACATGAATTCAATTTTAGGTTAGCTGCACTTTGTACACATTTTTCTTTTTCTGTTTATTTCTTTCATTTGAGATATTTTAGAAAATTAGCAAAGAAGATTAAATTGATGCTTTTCTGTGCAAGCACACACACTTACCCAGTGCAAGAGTGCCTGACTACTTGGCATGTTAACCATTTGTTTGCTTCTTTTTGAACAGAGATAACTTAGCACCACCTTTTGACTCAAGTCCAACCACGTCTTAGGTGGAATAACCTGGTTACTCAGTGTACTAATCGTTGCTCTGCAATTTTCCTTAAAATCTTTCTTTTTCTTGAAAATTTTCTTTCAGAACTTTCATTACTTTTCATTAGGTGATAAGCAGCTTTTCCCTTAATAGATCATGGTCTTGAGTTGTTAAGATATCATTCTTAACATTTGTTAAAAACAAAACTTCAGAATTTCTTGTGATATAAGACTTAAGACTACTCAAGTGTCTACTTAAAGTGTTTTGCAATAAAAAATCTAAAGTAAGCTTTGAGGATAAAGATAGACACATTACTCATAGTCTTATTTTTTATCTTCACGTTTAATCCAAGAGTACAAATATTTTAGATATTTAAAATTTCATTTCTCATATAAAAATATCAAAGGAACTTTGAATTGATTTGAATGAAACATGAAGAGATGAAGAATAAGCTAAGAATTGATCCTATAATTGAATCCTTTACGCAGAGCAGAGATGTGTGAGTTCATTCCAAATGAGAATAAAAGTATGAAAAATTCTGATCAAATATCATTCAAAGTGTTGATGATTGAGATTCAAGAGAGTGAACATGATTGCTTTACTTCATGCAATATAACCATCATCAAAACACCACAACAATTTCAGAATTTTAGATAATTTGCCCTCAATTCATCATTTAAGACAGATTCAAGAATAGCATTTCTGAATACAAACTTGAAGAAGTTGTGTCGACACATGATCTTCAGTGTGTCGACACATGATATGAAAAACTCATTCAGAATGCAGCAGCAAGAACATTTTTGCACTTTTTCAAATTTTCTTCCCCTTAACATGTGCATGGAATGAAAACGTTTGCAATCAATTCACATATGATTATGCATACAATTAACTTTATGCAAAACATGACTTTTAGTACTTGGCGGAGTATTTTACTCACGCATAATGATAGTTTTCAGACAAGCATAACTTGTCCTTCCACATTTCACCATTTGATATACCAAGAAGTCATAGGGAGGCTAATGTGCACTGCTAATCATAGATAAATTTTTACAAGCAACTTGATACAAACATGACACTTATAGTTAAGATGAATTATTGTTGGGGGCAGTAAGAACAAAGCACACTCCTCATTGTTCAGATAGAAATATAACAAGTTGTTCCAACTTAAGCAGTTCAATTCTGAAATGATATGAGATTTTACCTGAACAATCTTTATTTATTTTTGAAACATTTTACCTATTTTCTCCATCTTTTCATACCTTGCATAGCCATTAACTTTATTCTGGATGGAAAGGCATGGCTACAAAGCTCATTAGCTTGCTGATCAAGCTACCTTTGGGACCCACACTTCCTGGGGTCCTGTAATGAAACCAATGTTAGAATTCAACAATGGTTTTTGAATCCAAACATAATTTAATTTTTGTATAGATGCAGTTTTTCCATTAATGGAACTATGAGCAGAATTAGTTCCAGAATTCTTCTTTTTCTTGTTCAATACATCTATGTTTTTATGAATTTTTCTATTTTTTGGATTTTTGATATGAGCAAAAATAGAATGATTTTGTACAACATTATTGTGCCTATACACATGGAATTTCTGAACATTTTCAGTATGAACATGATATTTATTCCTATGTGTGTTGACATATGCATTAGTATGGAATTTTGGAGCATGCACAAAAAGATCATTTATGTACCAACAATCCCTGGAAATGTGACCAAATTTATGACATGTAAAACATTGGACTGATTTGGCATGTTTATTGAAATTTTGATTTTTATTCCAGCAATCTTTGGCAAGATGACCAAGTTTATTGCAATAAAAGCAAGTTTGAGAATTCCTTATACATACCTTTGCTGGAACCCTATTTTCCTTTGAGGAGCCTTTACCTTTTGGTAGCTTCTAACATACTGTGGATTTGAAGCTTGTCTTGGAGCACTTTGAGTTGATGAAGAAAGTTGGGAACTTTTGTAGAAACTTGTTTGTTTTTCAAGTTTCTGTTTTTGGTTTTTAGCAAACACATGTTTCTTTTTATTTGCTGTGTTTTTCGTTATTTTCTCCTTTTGTTTCTGAACATTTTTCTGAACAAGGACTTTTACTGACTTTTCATTTGATAAAATGAAATTCTTGTTAGCAACAATTTTATTCATTTCAAACACTTTTACCTTCTCCAAAGCAGTAAAGAGCTCACTTTTCATCTTTTCCTTTTTAGCACTTAATGCAGAAATTTCTTTTTCTGAAAATTGAAATTTGTACAGTATGGCATCCAAACCATTTTTCATTTTATTCTTTTCATTGTCAAAATGTGCAATGTGTTTTTCCAATTCAACAATTTTGTTACTTAAGTTCTTACAATCACTGTCTTATGGTTTTTCATGCAACATACATTCAATTTTCTTTTTTAGATAATGATTTTCTTCAACAAGTTCTTTAAGTTTTCATTTACTTGATGATCATGAGCCATGTTTGCAATTTGTTTCTTTAATTGTTCAACTTCAGATTTCAGATTTTCATTTTCTTTTGAAATGATTTGAGAATTTTTCAACATGGTCTCATTCGTTTGGATTTCAAATTTTAAAATCATATTTTCAGATTTCATTTTCTTTATTCTTTTATACAAATGTTCACAAATATTTTTCAAATCATCATAAGACAATTCTTCATTATCACTATCAGAAGTAGAACATGAATTCAGAGTATCTGTAATGCCCCGATGCGAAATATCGGAGCGGATTTACAGTTATTAAATAATACAGAGCGAGAATAAATGACAAACCATTACACAATTGGAAATAATATCAAATAAACTCCAATGTCATTATTAATCCACCAACCTCCATTACAATCACTAATAACTCATCAAACTTCATGAACTAACCATTACAACAACGTATCAGAGCCAAAACTAGGGCCTAGGGTACTTTATTGAAAACCAAACTTTTACATAAGGACTAACTAACTCACTAACTCATAACTATACTAATTAACTACTATTGCCCATTTTAAATTAACAAATCAAATATATGCATGACAGCACTTAATTAAGGGTAAACAGGGTTTATATAGCACAATAGCAGGGTTAAAATGGTAAAATTAGGGTTCTGGCCACCATAGTCAGATCGCGACGTAGGTTGCTGTCGCGATCAGGTCGCGACAAGGCAGACCAGCACATTCAGGATTTCAGGTCACGGCCCACAGGGGTGTCGCGTTAAGGCTATCGCGACGACCTTGCAAGGCGTGATCTGTTGAACCGGCGTTGGGGTGAACCGGGGCATGTCGCGACATGTCGGCCCGTCACGATCAGATTGCGACGGTCCTCCTTATCGTAACCCCCTCTTGAGGTCACGACGCATCGAGCTGTCGCGATCTCAGGGGTGGCCCGAACCCAGAAAAGGAGATTTTCTCCCTTTTTGGGTGGGTTCCTTCCCTCCAATGCATGATACATAGCACTTTAAAAATCTGAATAAAATCACACAGTGATTCATAAATCATGAAACTAATTTTAATCGAAAGTAGACATGGAGATCTATCACAGGGCATGATTAATTAGAAAATAGTCATGTATAGAGCATGCTTTGACAATGTTACCTTTCGTTAACCTAAACATGCATAGTCAAGAACAACGATTTAATTCGCCATGGACACAAGATGAAAATTAGGGCAAATAGGGGCGTTTGAAAGGTAATAGCAAGAAGTATTTATGAGATTTAACTCAGGACATGGAATCGAGTACATGCATGGTTTCAAAGAAAACAAGGGGGCTCGGGTGCATGGATATGACAAGGTTTGGAACATTTAATTCTATCTCATGGATGAACAAAAAAGAGCAAAACAAGAGGGCTTTCAAAGGGGATCATGAAGACTATCTAGGGTAATTTTTACACAGTTTAAGCTTGAGAGATTGCCTACCTTTTTCGTGGTGAAATGAAAACCCTTGTTTGGTGACGAAGAAAAGAGAAGAAAATCCTAGCTCCAAGCCTTCCTCTCCTTGCTCCTTGCGTCCACAACCTTCACCTTCGGCCTCCAGAACTCCAGAAATGATCTAGAGGGTGTTAGGGCCGAATTGGAGTGTGTATGGCTTGGTTTAAGAGTCCTCCTTTCCTAAAACTCTCTTCTTTCTTAATAATTCGAATTTCCTTATTTCTCTCTTTCTCTCCTAATTAGGGTTGTGAACAGATCCAATTTCATGGGTAAAGGTTTAGGGTAGGTATAGGACTCTTTTTTAGGATAGATTTGACTTCTTTTAATAGTTATTTTAACCCCTTTCTATTTATTAATTAATTAGTTACGAATTTCTCTTAATTACTTTTCCTCCCATAATGGGCTCTTCATATTTGGGCCCATTCTTTCATGCTTGGGTCATATATACAACCCATTTTTATTTTAACTAAATGGGTTAGGATTTAAATTTCCTTTTATTTTGCTTATTCCTCATTTATTCAAATTAAATCTATTTATCCTATTTATTAAATTGAAACATTTTTTATTTTATTTTGAATTAAAAAATCAAGGTTGCTACAGTATCATTGGAAGTTACCGAATCATTGGAGCTCTCTCTGGCCATCAAGCATATTATGTTTTCATTTTCATCACCTTCTGAATTTTCTTCATCCTCATCATCTTCTTCTTCACTCCAAGTTCCAATCATAGCTTTGGGCTTATTTTTCTTCCACTTGGGTTGAAACTCTTTCTGAACATCCGGGCATTCTGGTTTTATATGCCCTGGTTTCCTGCAATTATAACAAACAACTCTGTTAGAATTTTTATTAGCAAATTATTTCTGCTTGAGGTCCTTTGTTAAGAAATTTTTTACTTCTTTTCTTTGAAACTTTCTGAATTTTCTTGTAAGCAAGGCAGATTCACTTGAATCACCCGAGCTTGAAGATTCTTCTTCCTCAGTTGTTTCTTTCAAATTTGGACTTGCTTTAAGTGCTAGTGACTTCTTTTCTTCATATCATTATCTGTTCTTTTCAAATCCAATTCATATGTCATTAAGGAACCAATCAATTGATCAATAGTCATAGTAGACAAATTCCTAGACTCTTCAACTACAGTAGCCTTTGCATGCCACATAGAAGTTAAGGATCTATGAATTTTTCTGACAAGTTCATATTTTGTAAATGTTTTTCCTAGACACCTCAAGCCATTTGTCAAAAGAGTTAACCTACCATACATCTCTGAGATGGTTTCATCATTTTCCATTTTAAAGGCTTCATACTCAGAAATTAACAAATTGAGTTTGGTTTCCTTTACCTCTGAAGTATCTTCGTAAATTACCATTAGACGATCCCATACTACTTTGGCATTTGCACATGAGGAGACTTGTAACGTCGCATATTTTTCAGATCCTTGTGGATCTTGTGTTCAGCGCTTGTGAGGCCAATGTGTGGTCAATGTGGCTTGTGTTCGGTGTGTGCGTGCGTTTTTGGGGATTACTAGGCCGACAGTTTGGGCCCGTAGCACCCTGGATTCTCTATCTGTGAACGCGACAGAGAGGGTTATCGCATTCTTAAGGTGACAGTCCTGCTCGTCGCGTTCTGGCTGCCGTCAGGGAACGGCGATCGTCTGCATGTGCGCCGTGTGTCCAGCGCTCGGCGACTGGCAGACGTCAGCATTGGGAAGGCGACGGCTAGATCCGTCGTGATGGAATGGTCTGTCACGTTATCAACCGCTAGCAGGCTTTAAACCCGGCTGGCCAGAACAGAGCTGGGTATGCTCTGTTTGGCCAGGGGGGAGGTGCTGCGCGGGTTCCCTGGGGATTTTCGGCGTGGGAGCTTGTGGAATGGTGTGTTCTCTCTACGGGAAGCTCGCGTGAAGTAGAAGAAACGCCGAAGGATCGCCGTACTGCGTGTTCTTCATGGAGGTAGGTTGACTCCTCCTGTTTTCCATGTTGTGGATTGCGTAGGAGAGTGGTTTGATCAGTTATTCGTTTACCTAACAGTAGATACCATGTCTAGGGATTCACAAAAGCATGAAAATTGAGAATTAAGGGTGATTTGCATAGCATAGAGTGGTAATCCGTGGAGAGGAGCCCAGACTAGGGTTCCTGCCTGTGATGGCGACGGAACCCCCTGTCGCGATCTGATCGCGACAGGTCGACCCATCGCGTTCAGGTGGGGAACGCGACATGTTGGTGCATCGCGTTCAGGTGGTGAACACGCCATATCGGGCTGTCGCATTCTGAAGGCGACACAGGCCCATGTCGCGACCACAGTCGAGTGGTCTGAATACACATGACTTATGTGATGTGATTATCCGATTGTTATTATTCGGTGTATTTGGTAATACCGTGTGGTGCATTGGCATCTATGGCGCTCTGGGAGTGCATGTTTACGAAGCTAGCGTGTTGGTTACGTAGCTAGCTAGTGGGTTGCATCTTGGTGTGGTAAGCACGCGAGGCGCATTGTGTTCACGTGATGTGAACAGTCGGTATTTGTGAATGTCGTAAGATTTCACGTGGTTTGTGCGGTGCACACGTGGTTTTGTGTGCGTGGCAGGTAGTACGACGCCTACCGTGGTTACCTCTCTAGTTGGGTGCCCCAGGTTCTCTGTGAGCCAGGCTGTTAGTTCGAGGCTTGTCCCGGTACTTGTGTTGTACCGTCGAGGTCTGTGTCGTCTGTCCTGGACACTCTCACTCCTTTGTTTGAGTTGTACGTCTGGCTGAGGGAAAGACGACAGTGGGACAGTGACTCTTGAGTTTGTTTTTAGTCACTTGTAGGGCGCTCTTAGTTGGGGGTACAGACACCGGTAGTCGACACTGGTCCCGAGCTAGTCCTTTCCAATGCCTCACTCTAGAGTGCTCCGGCCAGAGACCCTAGAGGTTCCAGGCATGGGCTTGCGGTTGTGTTCCCGCAGGAGTGGTGTTTAGTTGGTCTCCACAGTTGTTTGACTTTTCCACGTGGAGCGGCAGGTGGACCTTTCGTCCGTGGCTGCGAGACTGAGAGGTAGACTTGTGTTTGTTTGTCTGAGTCAATTACTGGTGTCACGAACCAGTCTACGCGGCTCGAGTGTGGCGGTCTCTACTTTATCTCGTACACGTGATTGAGTTTTTCCGTTTATTTATTTACTTTGTTTAATATAGCCAGCTAGTGGTAAGTATATTTATTGCTTTAATAACCTGCATGGTTGTGCTATAAACTGCTAGTATAGTTTACCGCTTCCGTACTTGTGTATGGTTTGCTCGAGTTGGGGGAGCTCCCTACTGAGCCAGTGACTAGTGAGGCTCACCCCTACTCCCCACAGGCGAGGGTGAGGAGGAGGTTTCCTTACCGTCTTCCAGTTCAAGGCCGCGCCGTAGCAGTGTTGGGCCAGCGCCTCCAGCAGTGTAGCTTCCGTAGTAGTGTAGTTTCTTTCCTCAGTTGTACTAGTTTACCTCGGGGTATGCCCCAGGCTCCTGTACTTTCTTGTACTTTTGTTGAAATTTGGCTATGTAAATCTTGTACATTATATATGAAATGGTGAATCATATATGTGATCAAGTGTGTTCCTTTCTGTTTTTCACGGACTCGTGTATGGTATCCCTTGCGAGGCTACGGCCCGTTCGCGGGAGGCAAACTCGGATCAAGTTCGTTAATGGTTTAACGAGCTTGAACGAGGCGTTCCGTCACAGTTGGTATCAGAGCGAGGTCCGTGTAAATATAAAGGAACTGGGAAATTATATGGCCTTATTTCTACATTTGTACACTGCTGGTAGTTGATCTTGGTTTTGTAATGACCGATTTCATTCGTGATTGTTATGTTATCTGTGCAGGAAGTTGAGATGGCTGATAGAAGGGATTGGGGTGGTGGAGGAGAGGACCCTGAGGAGTCCACTCAGCGTATGATTGAGAGGATTTGGGAAAGCCTCACCGATATTCGGATGAGGATGGATCAACAGGCACCGGTACCTCCAGCAGCAGTACCACCAGTTGCTGGAGTACCTGTGGCCCCTGTTGCACCACCGCCAAGAGTGGAGGTACCTTATGTGGCACCTGTACTACCACCAGCAATGGCTGCAGAAGAGCCGGTGATGCAAGTTGAAAAGTTTCTGAGGTTGCAGCCGCCCACTTATACAGAAGGGCCGAATCCAGATACTGCAGAGCACTGGATTCATGAGATTGAAAGGGTCTTTACGACCATGAGGTGTCCAGCAGCGGAGAAAGTTGTGCTAGCCACATACCAGTTAAGAGGTTTTGCATAGCAGTGGTGGCGTCTGAAGATGTATACCACCTTTGCAGGCAGGACAGAGGAGGTTATTACCTGGACGGAATTTCTTGAGGCATTTAATGACACATTCTTTCCACTTCAAGTGCAGCAGGTGAAAAGAGAGCAATTTCGGACACTCCAGTAAGGTAATACCTCAGTTTTAGAATATCAAATGCGGTTTATGGCACTTAGCCGATATGCACCTTATGTAGTATCAGATAATGCTATGATGGTTGAGTATTTTATTCGGGGTTTGAGAGAAGAGTTGCAGAATGCGATAATACAGTTAATGTGTAGAATAGTTGAGGAGGCAGCCCAGAGAGCAGCTACACTTGAGAGGTCTATTCGGGCTCGTTGAGCAAGCAGGTCAGGTTTGGGTAGTTTTCGGCTACCCCAGCAGACAGCAGGAGTCAGTAAAGGGAAAGCACCAGCAGGACCTTCTTCTTCAGGTTTTGGTAAGTGGGGTCAGAAATTGAATCAAGTATTTAAGGACAAAGGAAGAGGAGGAGGAGGTCGGCAGTAGTTTCACCAGGGGCATGGCTATAAGCCAGAGGTAGAGGAATCGCAGCAAAGCACTACTAGGCAGCCCACTATTCCACCAGATTACATGTGCTATAATTGTAATCAGCCAGGGCATTTGATCCGCAATTGCCCCTATCCGAGAGAATATGGATATGGTAGAGGTGTTCAGCGGTAGCAGCAGCCACTGCAACCATTAGTAGGTCGTGGTGGAGGTGCACCGCAGCAGCGAGGTAGAGGCCGGGTTATGTCTATCACCCGTGCCCAGGCAGAGGCATCGAACATGATAGAAGGTACAATATCTATTTATGATTTTTCAGCCAGAGTTCTATTTGATTCAGGTGCTTCTCATTCTTTCATTTTCGAAGAATTTTTGGATTGTATGGCTCATCCTCTAGAAGAGAAGTCATGTGAATTAGTAGTGGAGGTTCCCTCGGGTGAGTTTATGCTCACCACATGTTACATAGATGAAGCTTTTGTTGTGGTTCAAGGGAATCAGATGCCGGGTCAGTTGTATGCTCTTCAGTTGTCTGATTATGATATCATCTTGAGTATGGATTGGTTAGAAGCGTATGGAGATATGTTAGATTGCGGAAAGAAAAGAATCAAGTTTTGTTACCCTAATGGTACAGTGTTTGAATATCAAGGTATGCCCTCTCGTACTTCTAAGTTTATAATTTCTGTAATTAAAGCTAGAAAATTAGTTAATGAGGGATGTGTAGCTTATTTAGCTTCTGTGAGTTTGCTTGAGGCTGGTAAGTCAGTAGAAGCAGTTCCCATGGTGAGGGAATTTACAGTTGTTTTTCCAGATGATTTGTCGAGTTTAGCTCCACACAGGGAGGTGGACTTTACCATTGAGTTGTTGCCAGGCACCATACCGATCTCTAAAGCTCCATATCAGGTGGCACCGATAGAACTTAAAGAATTGAAAAAGTAATTGGAAGAATTGCTGGAAAAAGGGTTTATTAGGCCGAGTCACTCCCCATGGGGGGCGCCGGTGTTGTTTGTAAGAAAGAAAGATGGAAGTTTTAGAATGTGTATTGATTACAGGAAATTGAATGAGGTGACCATAAAGAATAAGTACCCGTTACCTAGAATTGATGATCTGTTTGATCAGTTGCAATCAGCTAAGGTATTTTCTAAAATTGATTTAAGATCAGGGTACCACCAGTTGAGAATTAGAGAGGGTGATATTGATAAAACAACATTTAGAACTCGATATGGTCACTATGAGTTTGTGGTTATGCCATTTGGGCTAACCAATACTCCTGCAGCTTTTATGGATCTGATGAATAGGATTTTTCATTTGTATTTGGACAAGTTTATTGTGGTCTTTATAGATGATATTCTGATTTACTCAGCATCTGAAGAGGAGCATGTAGCGCATTTGAGATTTGCCTTGCAGTTATTAAGAGACAATCAGTTATTTGCCAAATTCAGTAAGTGTGAATTTTGGCTAAAAGAGATTCAGTGTTTAGGCCATGTCATATTAGTTGAGGGAGTAGCAGTTGACCCAAGTAAAGTGGAAGCAGTGATGAAATGGGAGGTGCCTAAGACAATTACTGAAATTAGAAGTTTTTTGGGGTTAGCAGGCTATTATAGGCGTTTCATTCAAGATTTTTCTAGGATTGCGGCACCCATGACTAGATTGACTAGAAAGGGTGTGCCATATGTATGGTCTGGTGAATGTCAAAGAAGTTTCATGGAATTAAAGAAGAGACTTACAGAGGCACCAGTGTTGACATTACCAACAGGTAATGGTGGTTTTGTTGTATATAATGATGCATCTAGAAGAGGGCTTGGCGCGGTGCTAATGCAGCATGGCAAGGTAATAGCTTATGCGTCCAGACAATTGAAACCAGCAGAAGAGAATTACCCCACACATGATTTAGAGCTAGCATCAGCTATGTTTGCCTTAAATATGTGGAGACATTATCTTTATGGCGAGAGATTTGAGATTTTTACCGATCATAAAAGTTTAAAGTATATCTTTTCCCAGAAAGACTTGAATCTCCGTCAACGTAGATGGGTGGAGTATTTAAAAGATTATGATTTTATATTGGCTTACCATCCGGGTAAGGCCAATGTGGTGGCTGATGCTCTAAGCAGAAAAACATATTTAAGTCAAATGATGATCAAGCAATTGAAGTTGTATAAGGAAATAGCGGAGAACTCCCTATATGTGCCAAGCAGTCAACGACGGGCAATATTAGCTAATAGTGCTGTGGAGCTGTCACTGTATTGGAAAATTGTTGAAACCCAAAAAGCGGATGTAAATTTAGCTGAAATCGTGAAAATGGAAGGAGTCGCTATTGATGATAGCTTTGTGGTCAGGCTCAGAGGCAGGTTATTTGTGCCAGCAGAAAAAGAAGTAAAACAGAGACTATTAGAAGAGGCCCATAAATCCCGGTACACTATTCACCCAGGTAGTACCAAGATGTACCAAGATATGAAGAAGCATTTTTGGTGGCCTCATATGAAAAAGGAAATAGCAGAATTTGTCTCAAGATGTGCAATTTGTCAACAAATCAAGGCAGAGCATCAGAAGCCTGAAGGTTTATTGCAACCATTACCCATTCCGCAATGGAAATGGGATGATATTGCTATGGACTTTGTAGCAGGTTTACTGAGGTCAGCAGCAGGACATAATGGAATATGGGTATTTGTTGATAGGCTAACCAAGGTATGCATGTTAGTAGCAGTAAGTATGTCCTGGTCAATGGACAGATTAGTAAAAATTTATGTTGATAGAATTATTCCACTGTATGGTATCCCGAAATCTATTGTTTGCGACAAGGATCCCAGGTTTACTTCTAGTTTTTGGAGGAGCTTGCAGAGAGTAGTTGGCACCGAGCTGAGATATAGCTCAGCTTACCACCCCCAGACGGATGGTCAAACAGAGAGGACTATTCAGAAAATTGAAGATATGTTGCGAGCATGTTGTTTAGTTTGGGGTGGTAGTTGGGAGCAGCATCTGAGAATGGTTGAATTTGCTTATAATAATAGTTATCATACCAGTCTCGGAATGGCACCATATGAAGCGTTATATGGAAGGCCATGTAGAACACCATTGAATTGGCATGAAGTGGGAGAAAGGCAAATGGTAGGCCCTGAATTAATACAACAGACAACTGAAATGGTAAAGTTTATCAAAGAAAAGTTGCAGACAGCTCAGAGCAGGCAGAAAGGTTATGCTGATAATCGAAGGAGACCTCTTCAATTTGAAGTTGGAGACTTGGTTTTTCTAAGAGTTTCTCCTACTAAAGGTATTGTGCGGTTCAGTAAGAAAGGAAAATTGAGTTCGAGATATGTAGGACCCTTCCAAGTATTAGAAAGAATTGGAGAGACGGCCTATAGACTTGATTTGCCAGCTGATTTTGTAGATGTTCATGATATTTTCTATGTCTCCATGTTAAGAAAGTGTATTGAAGACCCAGCTCAAATAATCAGTTATCAGGGTGGAGATTTGAGGCCGGATATGTCTAAGCCTGAATACCCAGTGCAAATTACAGGCCATAAGACAAGGAAGTTAAGAAATAAAGAAATTGAGTTAGTTAAGGTCAGATGGGAAAATAGGCTGGGAGGTGAAGATACCTGGGAGTTAGCCGAGGAGATGGCTAAAGGGTATCCTTGTTTGAATAAAGTTTTAAATCTTTTTAGAAGATAGTATTTGTAATTATGTTTTGAAGTTGTATATATTTGGAATGTGTTATGGATTTCGAGGTCAAAATTTCTTTTTAGATGATAGTAATGTAACGTCGCGCATTTTTCGGATCCTTGTGGATCTTGTGTTTAGTGCTTGTGAGGCCAATGTATGGCAAATGTGGCTTGTGTTCGGTGTGTGCGTGCGTTTTTGGGGCTTACTGGGCCGACAGTTTGGGCCCGTAGTACCCTGGATTCTCTGTCTGTGAACGCGACAGAGAGGGTCGTCACATTCTTAAGGCGACAGTCCTACTCGTCGCGTTCTGGCTGCCGTCAAGGAACGGTGATCGTCTGCATGTGCGCCGCGTGTCCAGCGCTCGGTGACTGGCAGACGTCAGCATTGGGAAGGCGATGGCTAGATCCGTCGCGACATGGTCGCGACGGAATGGTCTGTCGCGTTATCAACCGCTAGCAGGCTTTAAACCCGGCTGGCCAGAACAGAGCTGGGTATGCTCTGTTCGGCCAAGGGGAAGGTGCTGCGCGGGTTTCCTGGGGATTTTTGGCGTGGGAGCTTGTGGAATGGTGTGTTCTCACTGCGGGAAGCTCGCGTGAAGCGGAAGAAATGACGAAGGATCGCCGTACTACGTGTTCTTCGCGTAGGTAGGGTGACTCCTCCTGTTTTTCGGGCTGTGGATTGCGTAGGAGAGTGGTTTGATCAGTTATTCGTTTGCCTAACAGTAGATACCATGTGTAGGGATTCACAAAAGCATGAAAATTGAGAATTAAGGGTGATTTGCATAGCATAGAGTGGTAATCCGTGGAGAGGAGCCCGGACTAGGGTTCCTGCCTGTGATGGCGATGGAACCCCCTGTCGCGATCTGATCGCGACAGGTCGACCCGTCGTGTTTAGGTGGGGAACGCGACATGTTGGTGCGTCACGTTCAGGTGGTGAACACGCCATATCGGGCTGTCGCATTCTGAAGGCGACACAGGCCCATGTCGCAACCACAGTCGAGTGGTCTGAATACACATGACTTATGTGACGTGATTACCCGATTGTTATTATTCGGTGTATTTGGTAATACCGTGTGGTGCATTGGCACCTGTGGCACTCTGGGAGTGCATGTTTACGAAGCTAGCGTGTTGGTTACGTAGCTAGCTAGTGGGTTGCGTCTTGGCGTGGTATGCACGCGAGGCGCATTGTGTTCACGTGCTTTGAACAGTCGATATTTATGAATGTCGTAAGATTTCACGTGGTTTGTGCGGTGCGCACGTAGTTTTGTGTGCGTGGCAGGTAGTACGATGCCTACCGTGGTTACCTTTCTAGTTAGGTGCCCCAGGTTCTCTGTGAGCCAGACTGTTAGTTCGGGGCTTGTCCCGGTACTTGTGTTGTACCGTCGAGGTCTGTGTCGTCTGTCCTGGACACCCTCACTCCTTTGTTTGAGTTGTACGTCCGACTGAGGGAAAGATGACAGTGGGACAGTGACTCTTGAGTTTGTTTTTAGTCACTTGTAGCGCGCTCTTAGTTGGGGGTACGGACACCGGTAGTCGACATTGGTCCGCAGCTAGTCCTTTCCAGTGCCTCACTCTAGAGTGCTCCGGTCAGAGACCCTAGAGGTGCCAGGCATGGGCCTAAGGTTGTGTACCCGCAGGAGTGGTGTTTAGTTGGACTCCACAGTTGTTTGACTTTTCCACGTGGAGCGGCAGCTGAACCTTTCGTCCGTGGCTGCAAGACTGAGAGGTAGACCTGTGTTTGTTTGTTCGAGTCAGTTATTGGTGTCGCGAACCAGTCTACGCGGCTCGAGTGTGGCGATCTCTACTTTATCTCATACATGTGATTGAGTTTTGCCGTTTATTTATTTACTTTGTTTAATATAGTCGGAAAGTGGTAAGTATATTTATTGCTTTAATAACCTGCCTGGTTGTGCTATAAACTGCTAGTATTGTTTACCACACCCGTACTTGTGTATGGTTTGCTCGAGTTGGGGGAGTTCCGTACTGAGCCAGTGACTAGTGAGGCTCACCCCTACTCCCCACAGGCGGGGGCGAGGAGGAGGTTTCGTTACTGTCTTCCTGTTCAGGGCCGCGCCGCAGTGGTGTTGGGCCAGCGCCTCCAGCAGTGTAGCTTTCGTAGCAGTGTAGTTTCTTTCCTCAGTTGTACCAGTTTACCTCGGGGTATGCCCCAGGCTCCTGTACTTTCTTGTACTTTTGTTGAAATTTGGCTATGTAAATCTTGTACATTATATATGAAATGGTGAATCATATATGTGATCAAGTGTGTTCCTTTCTGTTTTTCACGGACTCGTGTATGGTATCCCTTGTGAGGCTATGGCCCATTCACAGGAGGCGGACTCAGATGAAGTTCGTTAATGGTTTAACGGGCTTGAACGAGGCGTTCCGTCACAAGACTCTTGAAAACTCCATTGGGTGAAGGGAACAGTGCATGATGTTCATTGCACTCCAAATAGCATTTGACTTCTTGACCTACTCTGTTGTCCATTTTTCTTCATCCTTTGGGAGCTCATATGGTCCACTATTCACTACCTTCCAGATTTGATGATTCTGGGCTCTTAAGAAAACCTGCATACGAGTTTTCCAGTAAGTATAGTTTGATCCATCAAAATAAGGAGGTCTATACATAGAGTGCCCTTCTGGCATATATCCCCTTAGATCCATTTCACAAGTACTCTACGGGCTATTAAACCACAAGAATAGAGAGCCTACACTCTGATACCAATTGTTGGATCGTTTTCACAGATGTGAACAGATCTAGAAGAGGGGTGGGGTTGAATAGATCTATAATAAAACTCAGCGGAAGCTTAAGCAATTGAAAAAATTACTTCACATTAAAGATCTAAACAAGCTCACCATTTTACTGAACTGATGTGAATGAGTGAATTGATGTGAGAGGAAATTAGATGAGCAATGTGAATGCAGAAACCTATGCAAGCATCTAGTTGAAAATAGATCAAACCATTGCACAGGAGAGTTTTTAGGTGGTTCGGCTCCCAGATGGAGACCTACGTCCACCCCTCACTCAAACCAAGTGAGGCTTCACTAGACCGCTGAGTCACAGCTTCAAACAACTGCTGACTCACCGCTTGAACGTGGACACACAACTTGCTAACCGCTGATTCACAGCTTTAAGGTCATACGGACCTCCTCAATCCACACGCACACATAGTATGGATCAACACTTTTATTACCAGTAGGAGCACCCAACAAGTTCAGAGAAGAAGTTTAAACGAAAAAATCAAATACACAAGAAGATCAGAGTTAAGGGAAACAAATCCTCAAACACCAGTCCTTCGGTTTTGCCCAATTTCCTTTAGACTGTGTAATCTAAACTATGAATCTTAAGATCTTGAGAGTTGAAGGTGTGCTTCAAATCATCTTGCGTATATGCATCATCTAGTTGTGCATCTCAACCAATTTGATCTGAACTCCTTCAAATTAGCCTCAATTCATGATACAATGTTTTAGATCTGATTTACAGAGATATTCAGATCTGAACTTATGCTCTTGAGTTTCTCCATGGATGCTGAGCTTTGTGCTTCTGCTCTTGCACTGACTTCCTCTTCCACCTGCCTTCAGATCTTCTTCTTCTTCTCAGCTCTACTGCTTCTTCTTTGCATGATCCACGATGCTCTGTTTTCAGATCTGCTGCTTGCACGATTCCTTCTTCTTCCTTTGCTGCCTTTCTTCTTGATCTGCTTCTGTTTCAGCACTCCAGAGCTTTCTCTCACTAGTTGGCCTTGATCCCCACGTCCTCTTGGATGGAATCGATGAATGGCTCAAAGGGATGGCTGCTTCAGATGAGATGGAGGCTTATATATCCACTGTGCAGTCCCATGAACGTGAGAAAAGTGTGCACAAAAACCTAGAGTGCACCCAAGGCTGCCACGTGTCCAAAAGGCCTTTACCTCATTGCCACTTGGATGAAAGGGCAATTTGGTAATTATGGAATCTCCCATAAAGATCTCAGAAGGAGATCACAACCGTTGGATTTTATGCTCTGCACAATTCTGGGTTTACAGAAAAAGAGTGTCGACCTACATTTCCACAGTGTCGACACTACTGATCAGAAATTCCAATTTCCCTTTACTGGCAGAACTCTAGTGTCAACCTGATCAATAGACAGAGTCGACCTCCTAAGAATATCTCCAAAACTAGTTCACTGGAGGACAACTAGTGTCGACCTTACTCTCAGCTAGTGTCGACCTTACTGAGCTAGTGTCGACCTATCTTTCAACTAGTGTCGACACTATTTTGACAAAACTTTACAAACCTGTAAATATAAAGTGGACCATCAAAACATGTCATTATCAGTAAAATATGAAATATTAAGCATAAAAAACATGTTGTTTTGTTATCATTGTAATATGTGCAATATGTCATCATCAAGACCAAAGTATGAGTGTATAATTTTAGTCATCATTAAAATCAAAGTATGAGTGTGTAGACATCATCAATATGTCATCATCAAAACACACAACTCAACAATAGTTATTTGAATTCATTGCTTATCTCACTGGACTAAATTATAACCCTTCTGGGTCTTCGGATGTGTGGGTGGCGGTGCAACCTTTGGGGTCCCTGGCGGGGGTCCGAGAGGTCGGGTCATTACATTTGAATTGCGACGAACACAATCGTCTCACTTCAAAGAACCATACACAGTTAAAACAAGTCTCTGTGCAAAGAGACCAAATCGCAACGGACCTATCCGTCGCGTTCAAATCGCGGCGGGACAGATCGTTGCCTTTCAGACATGAATCGATTGCCAGATCGGTTACCTAACGAAGATCGCGATGGACCTTCCTGTCGCGTTTCGGACAGAATCGATTGCAAGATTGATAACTAACCAAAATCGTGACGGTCACATCTATCGTGTTCATAACACGACAGACCGATATGTCGCGACGATTCTTGAATCGCGATGCTTCGACACATCACATTCAAGAATCGACTTCAAATTTTGAATATAAAAATTATACGGAATCGATGGGCGGGAAAACTGCGGAATCGCGACGGCTGCTGTCGCGTTCAAGATGGGTCCAGAAACCCACCCGACACACAATTTGATGTGTCAGGTTTGACCGGTCAGACTTGAAAACACGACGGACAACTCGGTCGCCTTTACTTGAATTGCGACGTAACTATACATCGCATTCATGCAAACAGAATCGCGACGTCTGGATACATCGCGTTCTTGGATCTTGCCCGAAAATGCAGAAAACATGTATAACCCTTGATGATAGACCTACAACTTGAAATCTAGTGATCTCTAGGCAAAACTCTGAACATGAAAAGTGTTTAGGACATCAAGTAGAAGAGAATCATGGTTTTGGTCAAAAACGACCTCGATTTGCATAAATTACAACATAACCATGAAAAGCCCTAAACTTGCATGACTTATGGGAAACGCTTAATACGACTAACATGCTTGATGAAAATTGGGCAAAACATATGCAAAAGAAACTAGACTTGATGCTCTTTCAGATGGTATAAGCCTTATTTAGTTCTGGCCCGAGATCACCTACCTTTGAACACTAAGAATTCCTTGAAGGTTCTAGGTCGATGCAATGGCTTTGGGAAGACGCTCTTCATGAATCCAAATCCTAGGGTCGTCCTCCTTGCTTCTGGGCATCCTTCCCACGTTCAACAACGAAGAGAGCTTGCTATGGTCTCCCTATTGGGTCGTGTAGTGGCTTTCTATGGCTAGGTGCACTTGATTCCAAGTTTTGATGTTTCCAAATCCATGGTAGCAATCCTACCATGACTAGAATTCTCTCTTAATGCTATTTCCTTCTTAATCCAACCCTAATTAGCAAGTTATAGAGAGCAAATTCGTGCCCTCTTGTTGGGCTTAGGTTGGAGTCATGATTAATGGCCCAAATAATTTATGTTTAAGCTTAAATGACCCATTTGACTAGTGGGTATTGGGTTAATACGAATTTTAAACATTATTTCCTTTTTGTTTGACCACCTATTGGCCTAATAAGTGTTGTGTTGGTCCTAACAAATCTAAATGGTTGGTCCCACTTCTTGGGAGTTTAACACTGACATTTATTTATTTATTTAACATTCTCGTTTGTTCGTTATTTTCCTAAAATTTTTAAATCCATAAATTTCTTGGACGTTACACCCACCCCCACTTAATAGAATTTGGTCCCCAAATTCATATAATCATAATCAGAAATAAAATCTTTCTGAATAAGTCAGGGTAGTTTCGCCTTATTGTTGACTCGGGTTCCCAGGTAGCTTCCTCTATGCCTCACTTGTTCCATTGAACTTTAACCATCGGTATGCTTCGGTTCTGTAGTTGTTGTACCTTTCGATCCAGAATCTTGACAGGTTTCTCAATGTAAGTCATATCCTTCCCCAGTACTAAACCTTCAAACCCGATTACATGCTCGGCATCATAGACGTACTTCCTTAGCATAGATACATTAAAGACATTGTGCACCGTTGTCAACTGCAGAGGTAATGCCAGTCGGTAAGCTACTTCTCCAACCCTTTCTAGAATTTCAAAAGGGTCGATAAATCTAGGACTCAATTTTCCTTTAATTGCAAACCCAAGCGAAGGTGAGACCTTCAAGAACACGTGGTCACCAACTTGAAATTCTAAGTCCCTTCTCCTCTTGTCTGCGTAGCTTTTCTATCTCGACTGAGCTATTTTAAGACGCTCACGAATGAGCTGGATCTTCTGAGTGGTGTCTGGCACTATCTCTGGTCCCAACCATTGTCTCTCTCCAGCCTCTTCCTAGCACATAGGTGATTTGCAATTTCTACCATACAATGCCTCAAAGGGTGCCATCTTTATACTTGCTTGATAGCTATTATTATATGCAAATTCGACCAGAGACAACTGTTCACTCCAGTATCCTTCAAAATCAATTGCACAAGCTCGGAGCATATCTTCTACAATTTGATTTGTCCTTTCTTTTTGACCATCCGTCTAAGTGTGAAAGGCAATGATGAAATTTAGCCGAGTGCCAAGTGCTGTCTGCAACTCTCGCCAAAAGTGTGACGTGAATTGGGGGTCCCTGTTAGATACAATGGATGAGGGGACTCCATGTAATCTAACCACCTCCTTAATGTACAATGCAGCAAGCACATTCACGGACCATTTACTCTTTATAGGCAAGAAGTGAGCCAACTTAGTTAATCGGTCCACAATTACCCATATTGCGTCAAGTCGTCCCCTGGTTCTAGGTAATCCCATAATGAAGTCCATTCCTATGCTTTCCCATTTCCATTCAGGTATGTCTAAGGGTTGTAACACACCTACTGGCCTAAGATGTTCTGCCTTGACCTACTAACACGTTAATCAGTGTGCTACAAACTTAGCTACCTCTCTTTTCATGTTTGGCCACCAATAAGTTCTTTTCACATCTTGATACATGTCACGCCCTGCCAATTTAGCAGCGGAATAAATGGGGGAGACATGAGCAAAGTACATAGTAGTGTATAATGTACAAACAATCAAGTGAATCAGATCATCTAATGAACACTTCTTGAAAATAACTCCTCATTTTATTGATAACAAAGACTATTACAACCACTAATTCAGAGCCAATACATAGACTCAAAGACATCATTACATTGGGAAGGAAATTTAAGCAAGATATCAAACTAGAGTCCTTTATACTTAGGGTACTCTTGTTGATATAATGCCAAGTCACTCATCACTCTGGTCCATTCCCCTTGATGTGTGTATCGTCAACATTTGACTTACTTGAAACACATATGATAAATAGCGTAGGGTGAGCGATAATGCCCAGTAGGATTTATAT
This sequence comes from Colocasia esculenta, assembly GCA_014218235.1. Lineage (NCBI taxonomy): Eukaryota > Viridiplantae > Streptophyta > Magnoliopsida > Alismatales > Araceae > Colocasia > Colocasia esculenta. Next base: position 65,847,538 of record CM024764.1, on the reverse strand, counting down.
CTCATGGTGCGGGCATGCTTTACATGGTTAATGTATTAAAAGTAGAGTCACTAAAGATAGAGAGAATCAAGTATAGTCGAGAAAGCAATAAGTTGAGTAGCATGGTTCAAGTAGCACATGAATCAAGTAGAATACAAGGAAACAAGATAATTGCTAAGTCACGATAAGGAACGATAGCAAGTTGATAACAAGTAAAACATCAATGTTAAGTAAATAGCAAATAACGAGTATAGAAATGAGTGAGTAGTTGGCCATGTAGGGAATAAATACCCATTGGGCAAATAGCACTTTTATTGACTTTCACCAATCGAAATAGTATAGCACTTGGACCGACGTTCGTCGATCGAAATAATAAAGCACTTTGGTTGTCATTAGACAGTCGAGATAGAGAGTATGGCACTTTGTTTTGATTGTCTTTGATTAATCTAGATAGTATGGCAATTGGATGTAATGTCGAACATCCTGATCATTAAATTCCCGCAGGCAAATGGCACTTTTCAGGCGCTCCTCCCAGAACCAGATTGGGCCCTTTATAATATTGCCTGGCATTAGTTATGTTTGTTATCTTAGACAATCAGTTGAATGGCCAATAGAGAGTGCCAAGAAATAGATGAGCGTACTTGATGAATAGACGAGAATGTAGAGAGAGTATGAATAGATGAGCGAGTAGAGTATAGATGAGAACTATAAGTCATTGCACATAAAGTGACAGTTAAACATGTGATAGTAACAGTTGCACAACACGCATGCTTGGTGTTGGCAGTCAGGTAGAAATTCACTAACCTTCCACTGGCCATGTTGTGAATAGGTCCAGAGGTCCGGCGTGATCTTAAGGTAAGAGAGAACTTCTAAGGTTGTTTGGATCATGCTGATCCCTAAGGGTGTTATAGGTGTTAGGGTACAACCAGCTTGGTCTCCATGAGGGAATCCACAGAGTACGAAGTCTTACGAAGGTCTTAACAAAAGGTCCCTAGTCCGCTAGAATGGAATGTCTGACAGAGAGGTTCCAACTTTGCAAGAGAGTAGTGTGTAAAGAAAACGAGTTGCTTGACGTTCTAGAGGAATTCTAGAATAGTGGAGTGGCGATAACGGTATTCCAAAACAACGTAAGAAACGAAGACAATGTCATTATTTTCATGGTGAATGATATACACTTATTAGAGCAAATTACCAGATATGTTATTCATGTATTTTCTGCATGGTCTCATGGCAATAATAAACGTTTGGTGTGTGCATGTGAAAGAAATCAAGAGAGTATATAATAGTCGTGCACAATTACTTTAAATTTAAGAAACATGTGAAATATATTCAAAGTTCATTTGTAAGGCCCTTGAACTTTATTCATGTTCTGTTTATCTATATGAATATGATATTTGTTGTAAATAACATGTTTATATATTTACTTATGTGTATATATATATGTATATATATGTTTATTTCAGTGCATACTATATTTATTTAATTATGTACATATTGTATTTAAATAATGTTGTGTATATTGTATGTATTTACATGGTGTATGTATGATAATAGATATTTTTGTTATCTACCTGAAATCCCAGTTAATGTCCACATCCCTTGACGTTAAGGGCAGGTTGACGGCAACCAATGTGCCATTGACTTTTTATTGACGTCCAGATCAATGGACGCTGACTTCCTGTTAATGACAGCAATGTGGCCATTTACTTCTCCGGTTTTGTTGCGATTCTAGATCTGAAAACGGCTGCGATTCTAGCGGTTCTTGATTAGGAAACTACCCTCCAACGGTAGGAAACCTAAGGTAACGCGTACCCCGGCCCTTTAGCTCTATAAAACACCTAGTTTTCGCTCAGATTAAATCTTTTGGCTTATGAGAAAACCTAGGGTTTTGCTGTGAGAAAAATTGAGTTTTGCAAAGCTTGATCCGGTGTGTTTGGGCTTCTTCTGGTGATCTACATCGAATAGGAGGTGCTCCTTGGATTGGTGAATCTTCCCCGACTCCGGAGATCGATCTACAACAATAAAAGACCAGATCTAGGAGGAGTTTTATGCATCTTCTTGGCTTGGTCGAGGAGAGCTTCTGCGACTAATTAATCCCTTTAGAGAATTATTCACATGCAAGTAATCGCATGTCCTTTAGGTCCTAGGAATTTTTTTAGATTTTATTCGTGTCCTGGAACCCCCAATTCTCCAAGTTATTTGTGTTCAGTCTGCACTTTCTGTAGATAGGAAATTGACAGCAAGCTTGATACCGCCATGATCCTGAGTTGGTGGCAGCATCGTGTGCCATTAACCCATGTTGGTGGCAAGGCCCTAGCCGCCAAGTTCTTCAGTTTTTTCAAAAATGTGAACTTGATCTATGTGCTGTGATTTTCGGACTTATGTTTGTCTGTATATGCTGTGAAAATTGTAGTTGGTTGGATACTATCCTTAGGTCATATAATGAGGTTCAGTCGAATTTCCGTGCATGGTTTTTAATTATTATAATTCCAGTTATGGTGGTATAAGTATGTTATGACTATATTTAATTCTGGAAAATTTGTTTTAATGCATGATAATGTCACAGGAAATTTGTGTGATATTAGGGTTACTGTTCTCATGTTTTGAGCCTATTAGTACTGACTGCTTACTGTCTACCATGTTAACTAAGTATTTCATTGAAATTACCTGAATTCTATGTTAAATTGTTAAAATTAGTTTTTCTATTGCAAAAAATATGAAAAATTAGACATGTGACATATTACCTATAAGAAATATGTGATAAAAATTTGACACTGTTTTGATACCCGTGGATACTGTTTGCTTTGAACGAGGGTGTTAAACCGTGATTAAGTGTATGTGAGTTACAACATGTAAAAATTAGTGAATTGTAGCATGATTAAGCACTGTTATGATTAAATTACCACTGTGAAACAGTAAATTCATGTTCTGTAAACTGAAGCATGTGAATGAGTTAAATAGTGCATGTGAATGAGTTAAATAGTGCATGTGAATAATGTAAACCATGTGATAAAGTGTTAATGTGTAAAGTGTGCCGAAATTGACACTACTACCATAGAAGGCTGTGGAGCCGTACTGTAGTAAAGTCCCTATGGGAAGACTCAATATGTATGTGATATCCTATGGGCATTAGGATGAAATCCTGGAGGTGGACAAGTACCACTGGTTAAGGTGGAGAGGGCTTCTCCCGGTTCTGCGCAGTTAACCAAGATTTGTCACTGTATTGCCTAGGTGATGGGTATGTGATTATATGAATGTGTGTCCTTCTTTATGGTGGTTCGGACTATGTGTCACGACAAATTAAGTGTAAAATGTGAAAATGTGAATATGTGAAAGTGTTATGTGAATGAGATAGCATGTGAAATGATGTGGAAACAAGTGAATGTGAATTAATTATGTTAAAACAGCAAGCTAGACATGTGGAAATGTGTTATAAAATCATGTGAAAATGATTAGATATCATGCTAGGATTGTTAGCTACCTTGTGTTAATTTTCATGATCTAATTGTTTAGAAATATGAATGATGTGAATTGAGTTTAGCAATATGAATCATGTTATATATTATGTGTAGAACGCATGTGTAGGTTCTTCATGTATATTGTTTAATTAACATGAAGCATGTACCATGTGATTCCCTTGTTGTTTGAGCATAACATGTGTGTGATATGTTTAAGGACGTTACCTTTAGATTGCTTGCTGAGTCTTTCTTTCTGGAAGATTCATACTTGCTTTGACTTACAGGTGAGACAGGTGTCCCCGTTCTTGAGGAGGATATAGTGAGGAGCGACTCCGAGCGTGAGGAGTAGCTGCTTGTGGAGTAGTGCAAAGTTTATACATTTACTTTACTAGTATGTGGAATGGACATTAGATATCATAGTGAGGAGCGACTCCGAGCGTGAGGAGTAGCTACATTTGTGGAGATCGTTGTGTAGTTTACACTTTCATTTCAAAGTATGTAAACAATGTTATGGACAATGTATTTCATTTGGACATGTAATAACGTGGACATTGTTATTTCTTTTATTGGCATATAGACTGTGGAATTATGTGAATGATGATGGAATAAGAGTTATTTCTTTTACTTCCACTATACTCTCTTGTTTATTTATGTACATTTCAATCTACTGTGTAGTGTTGGGTAAATGTCCCACTGTGACGGTGCCCTTTGTATCGACGTGGATTGGTAGAATCGTACCGGTACAAGAAGGGTCGTTATAGAGATTGGTATCATAGCCCAAGTGTAAGGCCCTCGAACTTTAATCTTTATTTAGACTTTGTCATATGGTGTGTAGTCACTTGTGTATAGAGCTATGTATATGTATGTATATGTTTGTCTTAGTACATATAATGTTTACATGATGTTGTATATATGTATATGCTTGATAGCTATGCATATATTGTTTTACTTACATTGTACATATGGTGCTTAAGTTATAAATTACATATTGTGTATTTATATATATAGTGTATGCATATTATGCTGCATTTCTGTATTCTGGCCGAGAGGCATGTTAACGTCAACATGCATGGATGTTCATGGGAGAGTCAACGTCCAGATCGATGGACGCTGACTCCTAGTAAACGGCAACAATGTGGCTGTTTATTTCCCAGAAATTGTTGTGGTTTTAGATCTGGAAATGGCCACGTTTCCTTCGATTCTGATTTTGGAAACCCACCTCCAACGGTAGGATTCCAACCCTAAAGCGTATCCCGACCCCCTTAGCTTATAAAAACACCCATTTTCGGCCAGAATAGGTTCCTTTGGCTCTTGTGAAAACCCTAGAACCCTGTGAGAAAACCTGGTTATTGGAAGCTTTGATCGGGCGTTTGTGTGCGTCTTCCGGCGATCTACAACGACTGGAAGATACTTTGGATGTTTGTGAAGCTTCTCTGACTCTCATGTGCGACCTACATCAACCTAAAAGACCGGATCCGGGAAGTTTTGAACGCCTTCTTGGCTTGGCCGAGGAGGGCATCTTCGACGAATTAAATCCATTAAACAATTTTCCAAAGGTAGGTAACCTATGGATCTCATCCCTACCCATGTCTAGTAGGTCTCAGGAATTTATTGGAAATTTTCCTCGTGTCCTGGAACCCACATTCACCAAGATTTATGCGTTCAGTCTGCATTTCTGCAGATAGGAACTTAACGGCTAGCTTGCTGCCATTAAGATCCTCAGTTAGCGGCAACATCGTTTGCCATTAACCCCTGTTGGCGGCAAGCTCTTTGTCGCCAAGTTCTTCAGGTTTTGCAGAATGGTTGTTTGATCTGTGTGGTGTATTTTTTGGAATTTTGGATATATGTGCATGCTGAAAATTCTATGTGGTCAGGCACAGTCATTAGGTCATATCATGCAGAGATGTCAAAATTTTGTAAATTGTATTATTTATTAGAATTTCTGCAATGGGATAATGAGCATGTTTTGATCTTAGTAATTCCTGATTAATTAGATTCATGATGTATTAGGGTTTCACAAATTTTCTACGATCATATGATGATTGTTTTCAGGTATTGGCACTGTTGGGTATAACTGTTTTACTGTGAAAACTATTTAAGTGAAATTAGTGATAAATATGCCTGAACCATGTTTCAATTGTTATAATTATTTTGTAGATCTGAAAAATCTGAAAAATTAAGAATGTGATATGTTTACTGTTTAGAACTTGTGATAAAAATTTGGTTCTATTTTGATGACAGTAAGTGTGAATATTGGTTTAACCATGGAAATTACTCATGTTGAGCATGTTAAGCTTAATCTTGTATGATTCAGTACTTAGTAGCATGAATAGGACTGTGTTATGAGTTAAATGTCATTGTGAAATAGTAATAGCATGCTCTGTAAACTGATCCATGTATATGAGTTAAAAGTGCATGTGTGTGTGTGTGTTGAAGTGCATGTGAATAATGTAAATGAATGTGGTAAAATGTTTAATGTGTAATTGTGCCGATAGTGACACTACTACCATAGAGGGCTGTGGAACCATATTGCAGTAAAGTCCCTACAGGAAGGTTCAATGTGTGTGATATCCTATGGGTATTAGGATGAAATCCTGGAGGTGGACAAGTACCACTGGTTAGGGTGGAGAGTGCTTCTCCCGGTTCTGCGCAGTTAATCAAGATCCGACATTGTGTTGCCTAGGTGATGGATATGTGAATGTGTATATGTGTGTCCTTCTAGTGGTGGTTTGGACTATGTGTCACGGCAATTAAGTGTAAAAATGTGAATATGTGCATGTGAACATGTGAATTGTGAAAATGTGAGTATGAGTATGTGTGATGCCCCAGATTTTCGTATACAATTTTGCTGGAATTGTTTTTGCTTTATATCGGCATCACCGTACTCATCAGTTTGGGACTTTCATCGCTAAGGTAAAACCGTACGTATCTCACCATAATATATTTAGTTAACTTCTAATTTTTCAGGAAAAGTATATATGTAAATACCAAGAAAGTATAAATGTAATAATTGTGTATATCTATAATAGAAAATGTATGAACATAATTATCAAATGTTAGGGTTTAAGTAATCATTGACCAATTTCATAGGGTCTTATCTTAAATTTTATAAGTTCCCAAAACTATTTCAAATCCTCAGTTCGAATCCATTTTTGAGAATTACTCTCATATGAGTTGGAATGGGTATATATGCATACAAATTAGGTATATAAGCAAATAAATCATAGAGATGGTATAGCGGCATGATAGGATAAGGTTAAATGAGATGATGACAAGTGTCACCATCCTATGTAATGGAAGCTTCTAGAAGAATGAGAGGTGTCATCAAAAGAGAGGTGAGATGTGGATGGGTTAGGGTGTTGACAAGTGTAGGGTTGGTGGCCACTTAAAAATGCATGGATGAGATGATGACAAGTGTCACCATCCTATGTAATGGAAGCTTCTAGAAGAATGAGAGGTGTCATCAAAAGAGAGGTGAGATGTGGATGGGTTAGGGTGTTGACAAGTGTAGGGTTGGTGGCCACTTAAATATGCTTATAGGAGAGGGTGACAAGTGTCACCATCTTGGCCATTAGAAGGTGAAGAGGTGGCACCATCCTAGGGGCTCTAAAGGCCTATAAATAGGAGGGGGTTCTCTTCTCTCTTCTCATTCCACCACTCCATGGCAAGGGAGGGAGAGAGAGAGGGGGTGGCCAAGAGCTAGAAAGAGAGAGCATGGGGTTCTCCTCTTCATGTTAAGGAGGAGGTTCTGCTCGTAGGATCCACACTCTAGAGGTTCTGCTCGTAGGATCCGTGCTCTAGAGGTTCTGCTCATAGGATCCACGCTCTGGAAGTTCTGCTCGTAGGATCCATGCTCTGGAGGTTCTGCTCAATAGGATTTGTGCCCTGCAGGCATCCACCGATGCACATTAGGGCGATTAAATAAAGGAAGCGCATTATATCGAAGGCGGGCTTCAACTTAATTCGTTATTGGTTTGATATGCAAGAGGCAAGTGATTAGGACTTTTGATTCACAATCATATTCTCTATTCTATTGGTTTTAATGTGTTTTGCATCTATTTATATGATAAAGAACATATCTAAATTACCATTACTGTCATCGTCCTTGTTACTATCCATGCGTACCGTCTACCGTCACCGTTACCATTATTGCTACCTTTAAAAACTACTACTGTTATTGTTTACCATCACTGTTATCATTCCTATTACCAATACCATCACTGCCATCATTGTTGTTGTTAGCCAAATGGACAAGCCTATCATAGGGGTTCTATTGGAGCCGTACTATAGAAATGCCCCTATGGGAAAGCTCATATTTGACTTCCTACTACGGTTTGGGCACTGTGTCTGGTTTGAAACAGACACTGCAGTCATAGGAAGTATCTGGAACCGTACTGTAGAAATGCCCCTACAGGAAAGTTCACTATTGTACAAGACCCCGAGGGCAACGGAGGGGAAATCCTGGAGGTGGACAAGTACCACTGGTATATGGTGGAGAGAGCTTCTCTTGGTTCTGCAGTAACCAAGACCTATCACTCATTTGCCTAGGTGATAGTGTACCGTCTGACTGGCCTTCTATTGATAGTTAGGGCAATGTGTCCGGCTTAACACTACTACTGTCACTACCACTGCTATTGCTACTGCTACTGCCACTGCTATTGCTACTACTACTGCCACTGCTATTGCTATTGTTACTACCATTATTTCTACTGTCACTGCCACTGCTATTGCCACTGCTACTGCCTTGCCTAGCCAGAAGTGTAGGAACTAAGTGCCATACAGGGCAAAGTGCTACGCTATGGGAGCCACCTCTTGAGGCCATAATGGCGCAAAGTGCTACATAGTGGGAGCCACCTCTTGAACATGTGGGGGCCACCTCTAGAATCCTGCATGCCTGGTGTTCGATTGTGTACTATATGTGAGCAGCACTACTACTGCCATTTCTATTACTCCTATTGTTACCATTAACCCCTATTGTCACTACCATTGTTTCTACCGTTACTATTTCTATTACTCCTATTGTTACCATTAACCACTATTGTTACTACCATTACTACTACTGCCATTTCTATTACTCCTATTGTTACCATTAACCACTATTGTTACTACCATTATTTCTACTATCACTGCCACTGCTATTGCCACTGCTACTGCCTTGCCTAGCCAGAAGTGTAGGAACTAAGTGCCACACAGGGCAAAGTGCTACGCTATGGGAGCTACCTCTTGAGGCCATAATGGCGCAAAGTGCTACATAGTGGGAGCCACCTCTTGAACATGTGGGGGCCACCTCTAGAATCCTGCATGCCTGGTGTTCGATTGTGTACTATATGTGAGCAGCACTACTACTGCCATTTCTATTACTCCTATTGTTACCATTAACCACTATTGTCACTACCATTGTTTCTACCGTTACTATTATTGTCACTATTGCCAATACTATTCTCATTATAACTATTACTATTCCTGTTATTGTTACCTCTACCGCTACTGATCCTACCACTGGATATATAAATATATCACCATGCTTTTTCAAAATATGCTATAGTGTAGGTTGTGAGTTTGGAATTCCTAGTTACTTGCTGAGTCTATTCTATAGATTCACTCTTGCTAATATTCAGGTGAAGCTTAATTAGGTTCTAGAAGAGAAATTGGCGAGACTTGGTTCGGATTGAGAGAAGTGGAGATTGCTTGGGTTTTATAAATTGATGATATTATAGTTGGAAGAAGAAATGTAATGTTAAACCCTATAAATGTACTAGTTCAGGTATGAACAACATTCATTTTGTTTTATACTTATCAGTTCCTTTGATTATGAGATGTAATTATAAAAGTTGATGGTAATATTGCTTCCGCTTATTCTATTTCCATTCATCATGAGATATTCCACCTTGATGTTCGACACTGTTGGGGTCTTTTCCCTAGTAACATCTCCCTCTTGTCCGACATGGGTCGGTATGGCCGGAGCGGGGCGTTACAGTATGTGAAATTGTTAAGTGAATGAGTTAGCATGTGAATAAATGTAAACACATGTGATTGTGTTTAATTCATGTCAAAACAGTAAGCAAAATGTGTGTATAAGTGTGATAAATACATGAGAAAACGTTTAGATATCATGCTAGGTATGTTATTTACTTTGTACATAGTATCATACTTTAATTAAGTATAGTTGTAAAATGATTTGAATATGATATAGATCCTTGTACCATGTCGAATAGAAGAAAGCATGCTATGGGTTTTATATTTAGTTGTTAAAGTAACATGAAGCATGTACCATGTTGATTCCTAAATGCAAAAGAAAACTAGCATGTGTATGTGATATGTGTAAGGGTCTTGTTCTTAGATTGCTTGCTGGGTCTCTTTAGACTCATTCTTGCTTCGGCGTACAGGTGTGACAGGTGTCTCCACTTCTGAGGAGGACATTGTTAGGAGCGACTCCGAGCGCGAGGAGTAGCTACCTTTGGGGACGTTGCTACGCTGTTTCTTTTCTTTCATAGTATGTAATCAGTGGAATTGTGTAATTCATATAGACAATGTATTTTATTTGAAGTTGTAATAATGTAGACTTTAGTAATTCTTCTATTGCTATATAGACTGTGGATATGATGATGATGATGGAATGAGAATGAAAGTTTATTTATTTCCGCTGTAATCTTGTTATATTTATGTACATCTCAATCTAGTGTTAAGTGTTAGGTAAATGTCCCACTGTGACGGCGTTCTTTGTACCGACGTGGGTTGGTATAATCGTACCGGTATAAAGAGGGTCGTTACACAAAGGTTGAGATTGTACATGAATATGCCATCATTTTCACAATATTGTAAAGTCTTTATAGAAATTGTCCATATATGTGGAAAATACTTAATAATGAATGAAAGATAGTTAAGAAAATAGTTAGGACTCAGTAACTTAGATTCTAACTAGATTAAATTGTTTTACAGGCTATGGCGAGCAGTGGTAGGCGTAGTGCTTAGGCTAGGGAGGATGAGCATAGACGTGAGGAGAGGGGTGAGCAGTAGGCCCCAGCACCCCAGGGTCCTACAGTACTTCCTCCACCACCGCCTATGGACTACGGCGTGTTCATTCAAGGCCTGGTCCATGCGATGCAGACCCAGGCACAGACTCAGGCGGCACAACAGGCTCAGCTGCAGGCTCAGGTTAGAGTTGGTAAATAGGAGTAGCCTATTTTGTTAAATGCATGATTGTTATGTATTACTTATATGTATTGCTTGTTGTCTCAGGCTCCGGCTCTAGCTCTAGTTCCCCAGGAGCATGGCTATGGTGGTCCGTCCATAATGGAGAGGTTCAAGAGGATGGCTCTGCCCTCTTTTAAGGGGGAGAGTCAACCCCTCTTAGTGGAGAGCTGGATGAGGGAAGTGGAGAAGATATTTCGAGCCATCAGGTGTGCTGAGGAAGACAAAGTTAGCTTGGCCACCTACATGCTACAGGTACTTAAAATAAGTTTATGTACTTGTGTTAAGTTAGGGTCTTGTTTAGTTTGGTGCTTATGGGTTGTGTTTTCCAGGAGAGAGCCGATGTTTGGTGGGCCTCCGTACTTCGCACCAGGTATGAGGATGGTGCCATTGAGGTGACTTGGGCCGAGCTCACGAGGCTATTTCAGGCCAAGTTCACCCTCAATCACATCCAGGACAAGATGGAGCAGGAGTTTCTCTCTCTTACTTAGGGCTCCATGATGGTTCTGGAGTATGAGGCCAGGTTTGCCGAGCTATCTAAATATGCTCCCCATATAGTCGCTGATGAGCGCAGGAAAGCTAAGAAGTTTGTGATGGGGCTCAAACCATTACTAATGTAACGACCCGACCTCTTGGACCCCCCCCCCCCCCCGCCAGGGGCCTAAAATTCGCGTCGCTACCCACGGATCCAAAGACCCGGAAGGGTTAGAAGAATTAGTCTAGTGAGATATGTACTGAATTCAAACAACTATAACTATATATACAATATACAAAAGTTAGTACAATGCGTCCCAAGCAAAAGCACAGGTACAAGAAGAAAGGTGCAGTCCTTAAGGGGCACACCCTGAGGACTTGCAAAACACAGCTCTCAGCTCACTCGGCTATAAGAGCTCACAGCACTCGCTCTCACTACTGCTGACAACAACACGGCACCACAGCCGCCTCCGCAACCCGTCCAACACCGAGCTCCTGCGACGACGAGCCCCTAGCTGAAGGAAGTAGGGGGGTGAGCCTCACGAACAAGGCCAGTAGGGATCACCAGTCCCTCACCAGCCAGAGCAGCAGGAACTCCGAAAAATAGGAAACTACACTAGAAAGCTGTAAAGCAAGTAACACCTACAGCAGGGTACTACTAAGCAGCAGAAGAGAACATCGCAACACCACGACCACCAACCAAGGTCGTGGCACACACACGACTCCCGTGAAAACCAATGGAGTCAGGCACCAAGCGGAAGCAGTGCTCAACACACCTGCCGAGACCACGGAACAACCAAGTGAGAACAACGTCTCACCGCAAGCACGGCCACCTCAGACCTCTACAAGGTCGAGGTCCCACAAGCAGAACCACCCCAAACCGTGGACACGCCACCAGGTCGAGGAGCCACACACGCTGGTGCCATCACGGGCTGGCATCCAAGAACGGGACCACAGAACCGAGAGAACACTGAAGCAGGAACCACCAGAAGCACGAGTCTGCCCAAGGCCAGACCAACGACGCCCATGGGAGCTAAGCATAGCCAGGATAAAACTGCCGTGCAAGCTAGGGCAACAAGGAACACTCGGAAACGTCGTGAGCAAAACGCCATCACAACAACAGCAACCAAGCCACCGCCGCTAGCAGCCAAGAGGGGGACCCGTAGTCCACACGCTCTGCTCGCTAGCCTAGCTCCTGCCTCCGCCCCCGTGCAAGGGCGAGACAGAGCCACCATAGAACACACAACACACGCAACACCGTAGCCTGGCCAAGCTGCGGCCTCACGCCTGACACCACTACGTGGCTCCGGAACCAACGCAGAGAGAGGCAGTGAGACAAGGGACTGTCTGGTCTGCGCCAGGAAAGCACTCTGAACCCCTCGGTGTCCCAGACCCATACAAGAGTGCTCTACAAATGACTCAGCGCCGCTGTCCAACCTCGTTTTCCCCTCAGCTCCAGAGTCCGCTCACGTGGGCTGCCAACTCGAGCACACTCGTAGCCCGGATACCTCCCTCAACGGGCTCCCAAGGATGGGGGTCCCAGGTACGGAGACAACCTCTGAACGGGACAAGCCCTAAAGTGCCAAGCACCGGGCGAACAGGCGGGGCAGCACAAGAAGAACCACGCCGAACCGTTGGCTTGTAGCACACGACAAGCCCAGCAAGCGAGAGGCACACACGGATCCTCAAAGGGTCGTCGGCCAACCAACCACATACGGAAAAGCCGGAGTCTCAGAACACTACCAGCTAGCAAGGAAACTCGTCGCTCTACTAATAATCGATTGACCGCCAGTCAATCGATTATTGGACATATGAGACCCTCCTGGCACCACTGGCAGGACACGGCCACGAATGTGTCACCTTCAGTCACTGAACGCAGGGAGGCAAATAGCCAAGTTCCCTACCAGAAGGTCCTAAGGGCAAGGCCTACCCTGGGGCACACGCCGACACACAAACCGGGCCACGGAAACACCCGAGGCACTCACAGGCACCGTCGCGCCCCCACAGGCCGTCGTGATACCATCGCGATGGGGAAGGGTGCCGCGAAACGAACCCTGATGCGACGGGGCAGCGAGTCGCGACAGCCAGCCTGTCGCGATGGGAAACAAGGTCACGATAGCGATCCTTATTGTGACCGCTAAGTGCGCCGTGATAAGGTCGCGCCCGACCGGGGCGATGCCTCTACTGATGTCGCGACGCACCGCGCCGTCGCGACACCAGCAAGGAGGCAGACCAGCGGGATCCTCAATCTCGGGCCGCCCACAAACCATACAACATGCACACAAGGGGGAGGGGAGCATGGGGAAAGCTGTAAAGCTATCTACAAACACCGATGGGCTCCTAATCCACCCGGATCGGGAAAGGCACAAGAAATCCCTACCTTTCACGAAGAACAAACCCACGAGGGGCCCTTCACGATGGAATGAACACCTCCTCCTCGCTCCACGCACGCTCCACGACGCCGGGACACCACGCACGGCCCTCCTCCTTGCCTGAAACACACAAGGGGAGAAGAGGGGAGGAAGAGGTCGCTAGAGGGAGAGGGAGAAGGGAAGAAGAGAGAGGGGAAAGGGGTAGCCAGCCTACGCCTTAGGCCCTCGGCACCCAGAACGCGACGGCCCGCCCCGTCGCGTTACAAACCTTAACGCGACGGGTCAACGGACCGCGACCAGAACGCACCGCCCACGGGCGCCGCGACAACGCGACAAGCCGTACTGACACACCTGCCACCCTGACAGGCGTCAGATGACCGGACAGCACAACACGACAAAACACTGTCATGACCTGTTGACCGGGCACGACAAGAACACGACGAGCAACCCGGGCACGACAAGAACACGACGCACAAACTCGCCGCTACACGGATGACTGTCGCGTCGGGCACCCACGATGCGACACGAGTCATCCAAGACACTGGAAGGAATGCCGGGAAGCCAGGTCTTACATCCTACCCCCCTTAAAACAATTTCGTCCGCGAAATTGGGACAAGCCCAGAAGGTCTCGAGGCACGAAGCAAAACACGGGGAGCAACGCAAGACCAAAGCGAATAAGCCACTAAGTCTCAACACGACTTCCTCATGGCAGCAATCGCACAGCCAAACACGCGCGGCACGCGAAGCCAGAAAACTAACGGCTCACACAACGAGCCTCAAACACACGGGAAGCACAGAATCGAAAACCCAATGGCTCACAACATGCTCCAACACAACTGGAGCACCAAGCCGAGGAACCAACGGCTCACTCCAGCCACACGAAGGGGTGCCCAGACGGAATGGCAACCCCACCGGTGCCGAGCGACGCCAAATCCGGCCCGAACAGCGGAAAACACCAGCCGAAAACTACACGGTTGCAGTCACCAACAGACCTCACTGTTGGGACCAACCCACCAGCAACTCACTCTGTCGCTACCAAGAACCGACTGAGGACGCAGTTGCCGAAAGCAACACAAGAAACACCTGAGAACCAACCACAAGTCTCAGGGGAACAGCCTCACGCTACTAGCAGCAGCTAGTACTGGTCACCAGCCCAACCAAGAGGCCACGCGAGAGACAGAACCAGAGCGACAACACGCTCGCGGAGGATTCGCAACACACAGAACAATGTCCACCGCCACCACTAGGTCTCACCCAAACCTTCCTCGCGGTCCAACAGGGACATCAAACACATGCGAAGAAACCTCAACACGCGAAAACGGTATCCACTGTCACCACTAGGTCTCACCCAGACCATCCTCGTGGTCCGACAAGGATACCAAACGCATGCGGGGCCACAAAAACTGAGAGTCACACGCTCCGCAATGTGGCACACCGCGACGGAAGCACGGAAGACGTCTGAGGTTAAGCCAAAGCCGAGCACCTCACAACATCGACAAACCACATGGTCGAGTACTAGCAATCCAATAGGCCTCACTGCCATCAGATGAACCGACAGGAGACTCCGCCATCGGCTTCTAGACTCACCAACACCACACACAACAGAAAACCAACGAAGGGTTGGCAGCGCACCCGCCATGTGCAAACAGAGCTCAGCGTGGGTACCAACGTGCCAACCACCAAAAGACGCGCAACCACACGGGAACTGAAACAACTACAGAGGTCAAGGACAACACGTCGACCTCAAAAGGACCCAAACCGAAGTAGGGCACCACAATCAAACACACTCGCTACGCAAGTGAGGGGGAAAAACCGAGACATAGGCCACAACCAAAGCCTAGCGTACCACCGATAGGGCTACCTAGACTAGGCAAAGCAGCCACCCCACAGCGGTAACGGTACAACCACAAGGTTCAGGCTAGCAAATCTCACGATCAGGCACACGGCACAACGCATGATGCTACCACAAGCACCAGGAGCCACCCAAGGTACAACACAATGCACTAAGGCTCCAGACGGCACAAAACCGAAACATTCACGCATGAGTACACGGTGCTACCGCAAGCACCAAAAGTAAACAAGTGCAATACTGGTGCACCAGCGGCCGAAACAACACCACAGGCCAACGGAAAGGATTCTCTAAAGAGGCCTGCCGAAAGCCACACACAAGGGACCGCAAGCCTGAAAGGGCACAACAGGCCACGCCGACCCCAGCCCCTTTGAGGCACAAAGACACGAAGCATCGCGAAAACGCTCAAAGTGCAGCACACGCAACTGCACCACTGGCCCAAGACAACACAGGGCCCACCGAAGGGGACTCTCCACCAGAGACCCACAAGGGAAGCACCCGAAAATCCGACAACATCAAGAGCACAACAACCACATCGGCTCCAAAAGCACACCAAAACACGGAGCACTGACTCTGCCACAGAGGGAGCGAAAACCGCAGCAACTCCCTGGCGCGCAAAAGCAAGAAGCACCACCTCTATCACGACCGATAGAGAGGCCAACACCAAAACGACGGCAAGAAGAGCCTCCAAGGTACAAGCCGAGGCACCACCGAGCATACAACGGAACAATGTTTGCACGAGAAAGCCAATCACGAAAAACCAATGCACAGCGGAATAACACTCACACGAGCGGGACAACAAGAAAACAATGCTACCTCGCACCAAACCAACAGGGACCCAATGCCCCGAATTCAGCCTAGCAAGTAGCGAGAAACCATTACAACGGCAAATGGCACAAACAGGTCCACCGACCAACGGTGCCATATAGAAACAACGGCATGAGGGGAGCAAACAACTCGACCCAAAAACAACTCCAGGGAAGGTGACTCCACCAGAAGGTCGCAACGATGCGTACCTGGCAACACAACACCATAGTGGAGCACCACCACCCCGAGCAACCGACGAAAAGCAGAGGAAGGAGACACGCACGAGTCTCTTCCACATGTGAGAGGCAAAACCACAACGCGAGTCCACAAGAAGCACAGCCAGCCAAACACCTACGGCACTCACCAGACCACTATCTACAAGAGCACGCAGGGTGTGAAAAACAAGGCAAACCATCCGAGCCATGGGGGCACGCAGTCCCACCAGCACAACCGAGAAACTTGGAAACGACTAACGAGACAAGATGGCCAACGCAGCAGCCAGATGCATAGCCAAGGGCACGATACCTTGACTGACAATGCCCAAGCAAACTGTAACACAGACAGTCCAACCGGAAACAGCGACAGCTCATCTCTACAGAGAGAGAGAGCAGCGACAACCAAAATGAACACAGGGCAGCTTTGGGGAAAACCTCCACCAAAGCGCCAAGAGCTGTTCTGGGAGAACCTCACCAGAACGCAGCCCAACCAAACGGCACACTTCGAACCACAAGGGCAACACAACGGTGGCCCAAAACAAACACGAAGCACTCCTGGGAAGAACCTCCACCAGAAGCGACAAAGAGCGATCTTGGGAAGAACCTTCACCAGAATGCACAACCCAAACGACCAAACAACACTGACCATTAAAGAGAACACTGTAGCAAGCAGAACTGCAGAAGCAACGCAAGCCGGTCCTGGGAGAACCTCCACCAGAACCACCAAGGCACCGCTCTGGGAAAAACCCTCCAGAACGCATCAGCCCAACCAACAGCACACCCCAAACTCTGAGGTAGCACGGCAACAGCAGAAACGAGCACGAAACAGTCCCGAGAGAAACCCTTACCAGAACAACAGCAAACGGTTCTGGGAAACCTCACCAGAACACAGGGCAACCAAGCGATGCACCTCAGCCTCGAGGGCGGTGCAACAGCAACCAGAAACGGGCACAACAAAGTCCTGGGGAGACCTCACTCCCGCCACAACCAACAGAGAAGAACTCCAGGAGCACCTCACAAGAGTTCACAACCAGTCAGCACCAGGCTGACAACAAACGCAGACAAGTGTCGCAACGCTCAATCGGCGATGCAACACCGCACACAAAGCACCTGCTCAGCTCGGCGTCCCAAACACAGCGCACAGGCACACAAGGCCAAACACACAACAACCATAGCACACACCCCAACAACAAAGGGGTAGCCAACAAGGCAGAGACACCTTCCACAGGTTCCACGGGCAACAACCCAGCACCGGTGAAGGTCACACCACACGCATGCTCTCTCAGCCTTCGCGACGCTGGACACGCTCAAATGCACTGAAGACAACCAGGAGCACCGCACCTGGACTGGCTCGCAAGCGTCCTCCACACAAGGAAGACCACTACCAGCGAGTCCAGTGCCAATCGCGCCACTACGGCACGAACACGCCGAGCGACCACACTCGCCACGCACACGACGCAGCAACAACTGCAACCCACTGCAGCACGCACACCTGCAAAACAATCAAAGCACAAGCCTAACACTAGTCAGACGGTGTCAGCAGTGCACTAGTACCTTTCTTTGGGACAGCTATAGTTATCAATTCCTTACAAATCTCTGTAGACTCCTCGCTCTGATACCAACTGTAACGACCTGACCTCTCGGACCCCCCCGCCAGGGGCCCGAAATTCGCGTCACCACCCACGGATCCGAAGACCCGGAAGGGTTAGAAGAATTATCTAGTGAGATATGTACTGAATTCAAACAACTATAACTATATATACAATATACAAAAGTTTGTACAACGCGTCTCAAGCAAAAGCACAGGTACAAGAAGAAATGTGCAGTCCTTAAGGGTCACACCCCGAGGACTTGCAAAACACAGCTCTCAGCTCACTCGGCTACAAGAGCTCATAGCACTCGCTCTCACTGCCGCTGACAACAACACAGCGCCACAACCGCCTCCGCAACCCGTTCGACACCGAGCTCCCGCGACGACGAGCCCCTAGCTGAAGGAAGTAGGGGGGTGAGCCTCGCGAACAAGGCCCAGTAGGGATTACCAGTCCCTCACCGGCCAGAGCAGCAGGAACTCCGAAAATAGGAAACTACACTAGAAAGCTGTAAAGCGAGTAACACCTACAGCAGGGTACTACTAAGCAGCGGTAGAGAACATCGCAACACTACGACCACCAACCAAGGTCGTGGTACACACACGACTCCGGCGAAAACCAATGGAGTCGGGCACCAAGTGGAAGCAGTGCTCAGCACACCTACCGAGTCCACGGAACAACCAAGTGAGAACGATGTCTCACCGCAAGCATGGCCATCTCAGACCTCTACAAGGTTGAGGGCCCACAAGCAGAACCACCCCGGACTGTGGACACGCCACCAGGTCGGGGAGCCACACACGCCGGTGCCATCACGGACTGGCACCCAAGAACGGGACCATGGAACCAAGAGAACACCGAAGCGGAAACCACCAGAAGCACGGGTCTCCCCAAGGCCAGACCAACGACGCCCACGGGAGTTAAGCACAGCCAGGCTAAAACTACCGTGCTAGCTAGGGCAACGAGGAACACCTGGAAACGTCGTGAGGAAAATGCCATCACAACAACAGCAACCAAGCCACCGCCGCTAGCAGCCAAGAGGGGGACCCGCAGTCCACACGCTCTGCTCGCTAGCCTAGCTCCTGCCTCTGCCCCCGCGCAAGGGCGAGACAGAGCCACCATAGAACACACAACACATGCAACTCCGCAGCCTGGCCAAGCTGCGGCCTCACACCTGACACCACTACATGGCTCCGGAACCAACATAGAGAGAGGCAGTGAGACAAGGGACTGTGTGGTTTGTGCCAGGAAAGCACTCCGAACCCCTCGGCGTCCCAGACCCATACAAGAGAGCTCTACAAACGACTCAGTGCTGCTATTCAACCTCATTTTCCCCTCAGCTCCAGAGTCTGCTCACGTGGGCTACCAACTCGAGCACACTCGTAGCCCAGATACCTCCCTCAACGGGCTCCCGAGGATGGGGGTCCCTGGAAACGGAGACAACCTCTGAACGGAACAATCCCTCAAGTGCCAAGCACCGGGCGAACAGGCGGGGCAGCACAACAAGAACTATGCCGAACCGCTGGCTTGTAGCACACGACAAGCCCAGCAAGCGAGAGGCACGCATGGACCCTCAAAGGGTCGTCGACCAACCAACCACATACGGAAAAGCCGAAGTCTCAGAACACTACCAGCTAGCATGGAAACTCGTCGCTCTGCTAATAATCGATTGACCGCCAGTCAATCGATTATTGGACAGACGCGACCCTCCTGGCACCACTTCCAGGACACGACCACGAATGTGTCACCTTCGGTCACTGAACGCAGGGAGGCAAACAACCGCGTTCCCTACCAGAAGGTCCTAAGGGCAAGGCCTGCCCTGGGGCACTCGCCAACACACAAACTGGGCCACGGAAACACCCGAGGCACTCACAGGCACTGTCGCGCCCCCACAGGCCATCGCGATACCATCGCGACGGGGAAGGGCACCGCGACACGAACCCTGATGCGATGGGACAGCGAGTCGCGATAGCTAGCCTATCGTGACGGGAAACAAGGTCGCGATAGCGATCCTTATCGCGACCGCCAAGTGTGCCGCGATAAGGTCGTGCCCGACCGGGGCGACGCCTCTACTGATGTCGCGACGCACTGCGCCGTCGTGTCGCGACGCACTGCACCGTCACGACACCAGCAGGGAGGTAGACCAGCGGGATCCTCAATCCCGGGCCGCCCACAAACCATACAACATGCACACAAGGGGGAGGGGAGCGTGGGGAAAGTTGTAAAGCTATCTACAAACCCCGACGGGCTCCCAATCCACCTGGATCGGGAAGGGCACAAGAAATCCCTACCTTTCAAGAAGAACGAACCCACGAGGGGCCCTTCACGACGGAATGAACACCTCCTCCTCGCTCCACGCACGCTCCACGACGCCAGGACACCACGCACGACCCTCCTCCTCGCCTGAAACACACAAGGAGAGAAGTGGGGAGGAAGATGTAAGGCCCTTCATTTTCACCTTGTTTGCTTAAGTATATATATACATATAAGTGTATACTATTGATGTATAGATTATTGTGCATAATATTTATTTATACGAATTGTATGAATTAGTATTATTGTAATATACATATTGTGTACAAGTATATATATATATATATATTTATGTGTGTGGTGTTTATAGATTCTGCATATATTAAGTGTGTTTTGTCGACCAGTCGGCGTCAACATCAACTGACGTTGACTAGGAATAGGCAGAAATATCGATGGACGCCCACTCTGAATAGGCGACCATAGATGTGGACGTTAATATCCCAGACCAGTTACACTTCCAGATCCGGAAACGCCTCCGGAAACTTCGCCCTCTGTTTTAGAAACCGTCCCCAACCGCTCTATGACTTACCCCTTACGCATGTCTAGCCCTCAACCCTTTATATTGCCCAGTTTTCGGCCAGATCTATCCTTTTGACTCTTGGGTCAAAAACCTAGCTTTTCTGTGCGAAAATCCAACTTGAATTTGGGAGATCCGACTTCAGGAGGCTTCACCCGGTGATCTGCATCGACTACGACAACTCTGAGCATCTGGGAACGACTTCCCCACGCTCGTGTGTAGTGAAGATCAACAGAGAACCAGAATAAGGAGAGATTTGAAGGCTCTTTGGCACAAGCCGAGGAGGGCTTCTCCGGATTAAACCGTTGCTTGTGGATTTTACAATAGGCAAGTACCCCACTCACATCAACCCTACATGTGTCTAGTATGTCCCAGAATTTTACGGATTTGTTTTCGTGTCCTAGAACCCCCATTCAAGTGATCTGTTAGCGTTCAGTCTGTGTTTATGCAGACAGGATATTAACGGCAGGATCCCTTGCCTCTAATATCATATGTTGGCGGCATCATATATTGTCGTTAATCTTATAGACGGCTACCCCCATGCCGTCAAGTTTATCAGACTGCAACAGTGTGCAGATCTGCCCTTCTATAAGCTAATTTTTGAGATTTTCCGCATGAGGATATACGGTAAATTTTATATGATATGTAAAGATACATGTGGGAGTGTACCGTGAGTTATTGTGAAATTTTGTAATCTGCCCTAATTATTAGAATTCTTTGAATGATCGACCGACAGAATTTTAATCTTGAAAAATCTCGTTTGTGAAGTCTTTATAGAATTTAACTATCATGAAGTTTCGGTACACTGTTTATGAAGTCTAATGCATGATATAAAAATTTGGGAAATTTATAATATCTGTATAGTTTATTAAATTTTCTGAACCGAAAAATAGTGAATATGTCCACTCAATGTAGAAATGTTAATAATTTGTGAGAAATTAGTTAAAATCCTATAAATTGACATATAATTAGAACTGTCAGTATTTATGTATATAATAAGTTGTGGGTCTGAACAATGAAAATTTATGTCAGTTTGACTATTTTTACATTGATAACATCATTGTTAGAATTTTCAGAAATTATGTGTGATTCAGAAAAATGTGGATCTTGGTATGCGTGATGGTTAGACTGTAATAGAATTCTGGTTAAATTTCTGTACTGAACTGATGACAATAGCTATATATGTTGGTTTTATGTTAGATATTAACAAATAGTGCATGTTAATATGATTAGTGTTTAATTCTGTAAATTTCAGCATGATTAGACTTGTTTTTAAAACTTAGTTAATACTGAAGACAGTAGTATCATGCTAGGTAATACTGAAGAATGCAAATGTGCGAGCATTAGATGAATGTGTAAAAATTATGCATTTAGAAGTGAGTTGAAACTTGAGAAAATGTATAAATGTGCCAATGGGTGACACTGCTATCTTAGAGGGCTGTGGAACTGTACTGTGGTAAAGTCCCCACGGGAAAGTTCAAAGTGTGTGATGTCCCATGGGCATTGGGATTAAATCCTGGAGGCGAACAAGTATCGCTGGTTAGGGTGGAGAGTGCTTCTCTCGGTTCTGCGCAGTAACTAAGATTTATCATTGGAATGCCTAGGTGATAGATATGTGATGTGATTAGTGTGTGTCCTTCTAAAGTGGTTTGGGCTATGTGTCACGGCATTAAGAAATTGTGAAATTATGTTTAAGTGAAAGGAAATGTGTAAATTGTGAGACTGTGTAAGCAAACATGTGAAGATTATTTAGAATTCATGCTAGAATAGTCTTTTATGAAATATGCAAGTCCATGTTTAAAATGAACAATAATTAGTATATGAATGGTTGAATGAAATTTAGTTTAACATATTGAGAGTATGTAGAAAGCATGTGATAGGCTTAAGTTATGTTGTACAAAAGAAATTCCATGTGTAATATGTGTAGAAATCATGCATAGGTTTCTATTCGAATTGATTGTCAAATCTATGCATTATATGTTAGTTGTGTAGCATGAGAATATGGATGTTATATGATGCATGTATGTTTAGTGTGCTTGGTGTTACTTGTTGAGTTCTTTTGAACTCATTCTTGCTTCGGCGTACAGGTGCAGACGTTTCTACTTCTTCCGAGGAGATCGTCAGGAGCGACTCAGAGCGGGAGTAGGAGATCTTGTTGTGGATTTAGCATTGTACTTTTCCTTACTTCATAGTATGTAATAAAGACTCTGCGTAGTCTCATGTGGACAATGTATTTATTTTATTTTCAGTTATGAAAAGTTAGTTCTCTTTTCTTCTATACGGACTGTGAATAAAATGTGGATGATGGAATAAGAATTTCCTTTCAGTTCTTTCAATTCCGCTGTCATGTGTTATATATTTGTGTATGTTTCAGCCTATCGTACTAGTGTTGGGTAAATGTCCCACTGTGGCGACGCTTTCTATATCGACGTGGGTTGGTATAACCGTACCGATATAAAGAGGGTCGTTATAGAAGAGGTCGCCGGAGAGAGAGGGAGAAGGGAAGAAGAGAGAGGGGAAAGGGGTAGCCGGCCTGTGCCTTAGGCCCTCGACACCCAGAATGCGACGGCCCGCCCCGTCGCGTTACGAACCTTAATGGACGGGTCAACGGACCGCGACCAGAACGCGCCCCCCACGGGCGCCGTGACAACGTGACAAGCCGTACTAACACACCTGCCACCCTGACAGGCATCAGACGACCAGACAGTGCAACACGACAAAATGCTGTCGCGACCCGTTGACCGGGCGCGACAAGAACGCGACGCACAGAGTCACCACGACACGAATGATTATTGCGTTGGGCACCCACGACGCGACACGAGTCATCCAAGACACCGAAAGGAACGCCAGGAAGCCGGGTTTTACAACTAAGGTCGAGGCTGGTGGCTTTCGACCATCGCACCTTGGACGAGGCTCTCAACGCAGCGTGTAGGCAGGAGAGTGAGATGGACTAGTACCTGGAGGAGAAGAAGGCAGCGCAAAAGAGGTCCGCGCCACCTTTCCAGAGGCAGGACAGAAAGAAGGCAGTGTACCAGTCACCCCAGCGACTAGTGGCGGCATCTAGTCAGCAGGCAGCTACACCGAAGTCCCTCGACTTCAAGACCAGGATAAGAAGGCGTGTTCTCACTGTGGAAGAGCACACGGCGGCACCGAATGTTGGAAGCTAGCAGGAAAGTGTCTCAAGTGCGGCAGCACCGAGCACCAGATCCGAGATTGCCCCAGACTGCAGCAGGGTGTTCAGCGTAAAGTGCCAGCCCCAGCAGCGGCATCAGAGGCAGCAGCAGCAGCGCCAGTGACAAGGAGACCAGGAAGGCCTCGAGCCTAAGCTCAAGTGTTTGCACTAGCACGAGAGGATGTAGAGCAAGCCAAGAACGTGACGGAAGGTATGGTCTTAGTCATGGGTGTGCATGCTCAGATATTGTTTGATAGGGTGCCATACACTCGTTCGTTTCCGAGCAGTTTGCCAAGCAGTTTGCAGTGGAGTCTGGAGTTGAGGTAGAAGAGTTAGAAGCCCCTTTGTCTGTGCACACACCGGCAGGTACGATATCGAGTAGGAAGTGTATTCCGTTTTTACCTATGTGCATTGAGGAATGAGGCTTATTTGGGTGCTTCTATTTGCTCAAGATGAAGGACCATGATGCCATTCTAGGTCTAGATTGGATTGAGGAGCACTATGCCTTGGTGGATTGTAGAGGGAAGAAGATTACTTTCTGTATTCTTGGTGAGGATGAGTTCTCACATCCATTGCCAAGGAACTTAGCGGGAAGGTTTGTGATCTCTGCCATGAAGGCGATGAGGATGGTGAACAAGGGTTGTGATGCATTTCTTGCCAGTGTGGTCTTAGTCCCTAAGGCCGATCAGTCACCGACCTTTGAGGAGATTGAAGTAGTGCAGGAGTTTCCAGATATGTTTCCTAATGATTTGTCTGGATTGCCACCGGCTAGGGAGATAGAGTTAACTATAGATTTGCTTCTAGGTACCTCTTCTATCTCTAAGTCTCCAAGGATGTCACCTGCGGAGTTAGATGAGTTGAGGAAGTAGTTGCAGGATTTGTTCGATAAGGGATTTATTCGCCCTAGTGTGTCACCATGGGGTGCACCTGTATTGTTCGTGAAGAAGAAGGATGGTTCACTCAAGTTGTGCATTGATTACAGGAAGCTCAACCAGGTGACAGTGAAGAACAAGTATCCCTTGTCGCAGATTGATGATTTGTTCAATCAGTTGCAGAATGCATCGGTGTTCTCCAAGATTGATCTGCGGTCTGGTTATCACCAATTGAGGATTAAGGGTGAGGATGTGTCCAAGACGGCTTTCAAGACTCGTTATGGACACTATGAGTTTCTTGTGCTTCCATTTGGTCTGACCAACGCCCCAACAATGTTCATGGATCTCATGAACAGGGTGTTTAGACCATATCTGGATAGCTTTGTCCTGGTGTTCATTGACGATGTGTTAGTCTATTCTCCTAATGAGGCTACACACCGTGAGCATTTGATGGTTGTTTTGAAGGTTCTCTGAGAGCACAAGCTATATGCTAAGTTCAGTAAGTGCGATTTCTGGATGCGCGAGATTCATTTCCTTGGGTATGTTATCTCAGGCGCTGGAGTTGCAGTTGATCCAGCGAAGGTCCAGGTAGTGTTAGATTGGGAGATTCCAAGGACCCCATCAGAGATTTGGAGTTTTCTTAGTTTAGCAGGCTATTACAGGCGATTCATTGAGGGCTTTGCATCTATCGCCACACCTTTGACTAAGCTAACCAGGAAGGGTGTGAAGTTTGTGTGGTCTGATGATTGCGAGAGTAGTTTCCCGTTGTTGAAGGAGAGGCTTACATCTGCACCCTTGTTGATCTTGCCTAGTGGTGTAGAGGGTTTTGCCATCTATTCTGATGCTTCTCAGATAGGTCTTGGCTGTGTGCTGATGCAGCATGGTAAGGTAGTTACATATGCTTCTCGCCAGTTAAAGGAACATGAGCGTAACTATCCGACCCATGATTTGGAGCTTGCGGTAGTGGTTCATGCACTGAAGATCTGGAGACACTATCTTTATGGTGTCAAGTTCGAGGTGTTCACTGATCACAAGAGTCTGAGGTATCTCTTCTCGCAGAAGGAGTTGAACCTGCGGCAGAGATGGTGGATTGAATTCCTTAAGGACTACGACTTCGAGCTTCAATATCACCCAGGGAAGGCGAATGCCATGGAGGATGCGCTCAGCAGGAAGAGGTCTTTACTTCAGCAAGATTGGAAGATGCTTGAGGATGCGGCATGTGCGATGACTGAGTTAGAGCCAATGTTATGTCAGACTTTCGTGGCTCAGTTGTTTATCCGATCTACGATTTTGGATGAGGTGATCGAGCAGCAGAGAGCTGATCCTAGACTTTAGGAGTTGGTGGACAAGGCAGGCATTGCTTGAGATGAGGACGGTGTCATTAGATTTCAGCACCGAGTTTGTGTTCCTAATGTTGTGGATGTCCGTGAGCGTGTGCTTGCTGAAAGGTCGAGATTTTTTATTCATCCAGGCAACACTAAGATGTACCAGGATTTGAAGAGATTTTTTTGGTGGTCCGGTATGAAGAAGGATGTGGTCGAGTTTGTGTTCAGGTGTTTAGTGTGTCAGTAAGTGAAGGCCGAGCATCAGCGACCATCTGGCCTTATGCAAATATGGAGATACCAGTATGGAAGTGGGAAGCAATCACCATGGATTTTGTGACGGGTTTGCCCAGATCAGCAAAGGGCAATGACTCGATTTAGGTGATTGTAGACCATTTCTCCAAGACGGCGCATTTCTTGCCTATGAAGAAGAAGTAGTCCGTAGAGTGTTTGGCTAGGCTTTATGTCGGCAGCATTGCGAGGTTGCATGGTATGCCGAAGTCTATTATTTCTGATCGAGACCCGAGGTTTACCTCGAGGCTGTGGCAGGGTCTACAGGATGCTTTGGGATCCTAGCTGAAGCTTAGTTTGGCGTTCCATCCCCAGATAGATGGCCAGTCCGAGAGGACGATCCAGATGTTCAAGGATATGTTGAGAGCGTGCGTGCTTGACTGGAAGGGTGATTGGGAGTGTCATCTATCTCTTGTGGAGTTCGCCTACAACAACAGTTTTCATGCGAGCATTGGCATGGCTCCGTTTGAGGCTTTGTATGGGCGGCCTTGTAGATCTCCTTTGTGTTGGGAGGAGACAGATGATAGGTAGTTAGTTGGTCTGGAGTTGGTGCAGAAGACTTCGGATAAGATTCAGCTTATCAGGCAGAGGTTGGTTGTGGCGCAGGATAGGCAGAAGAGCTACGCCGACAACAGGAGGAAGGATTTAGAGTTCGAGGTTGGCGAGCATGTATTTCTTAAGGTTTCACCTACCCGATGCGTTGTCAGGTTTGGCAAGCACAACAAGTTGAGTCCTAGATTCATTGGCCTATTTGAGATTCTCAGGCGGATGGGTAGTGTGGCATATGAGCTAGCTTTACCCCCAGCGCTAGCGAGTGTGCACCCAGTTTCCACGTGTCTATGCTCAGGAGATACGTGAAAGATCCGTCACATGTTATTAGTCACGAGCCAGTGGAGATTCAGCCAGACTTGTCGTATGTAGAGCAACCCGTAGCTATCCTAGACCGGAAGGTTTAGCACCTCAGGAACAAGAGCATTGCATCCGTGAAGGTGCTATGGCAGAATTTCTCGCAGGAGGAGGCTACATGGGAGCATGAGGACGCCATGAAGAAGAAGTATCCCCACTTGTTTGGTTAATATTTCATTCAAACTTCGAGGACGAAGTTTTCTTTTAGGGGGAGAGGGTGTAAGGCCTCGAACTTTATTCATGTTCTGTTTATATATATGCATATGATATTTGTTGTAAATAGCATGCTTATATATTTACTTATATGTATATATATGTATATATGTGTTTATTTCTGTGCATACTATATTTATTTAATTCTATACATATTGTATTTAAATAATGTTGTGTATATTGTATGTATTTACATGGTGCATGTATGATAATAGATATTTCTGTTATCTGTCCGAAATCGCAGTTAATGTCCACATCTCTTGATGTTAAGGGCAGGTTGACGGAAACCAGTGTGTCGTTGACTTCTTATTGACGTCCAGATCGATGGACACTGACTTCCTATTAATGACAGCAATGTGGCCGTTTACTTCTCCGGTTTTATTGCGATTCTGGATCTGAAAATGGCTGCATTTCGTGTAGTTCTTGATTAGGAAACTGCCCTCCAATGGTAGGAAACCTAAGGTAACGCGTACCCCAACCCTTTAGCTCTATAAAACACCTAGTTTTCGCTCAAATTAAGTCTTTTGGCTTATGAGAAAACCTAGGGTTTTGCTGTGAGAAAAACCGAGTTTTGCAAAGCTTGATCCGGCGTGTGTGGGGTTCTTTCGGCGATCTACATCGACTAGGAGGTGCGCCTTGGATTGGTGAATCTTCCCCAACTCCGGAGATCGATCACATCAACAAAAGACCGGATCTAGGAGGAGTTTTCTGCATCTTCTTGGCTTGGCCGAGGAGAGATTTTCTGACTAATTAATCCCTTTAGAGAATTATTCACAGGCAAGTAATCGAGGGATCTCATCCCTAGGCATGTCCTTTAGGTCCTAAGAATTTTTCTGGATTTTATTCGCGTCATGGAACCCCTAATTCTCCAAGTTATTTGCGTTCATTCTACACTTTCTGCAGACAGAAAATTGACGGCAAGCTTATTGCCGCCAAGATCCTGAGTTGGCGGCAACATCGTGTGTCGTTAACCCATGTTGGCGGCAAGGCCCTTGCTTCCAAGTTCTTCAGGTTTTTCAGAAATGTGAACTTGACCTATGTGCTGTGATTTTCGGACTTATGTTTGTCTGTATATGCTGTGAAAATTGTAGTTGGTTGGATACTGTCTTTAGGTCATATCATGAGGTTTAGTCAAATTTCTATGCATGGTTTTTAATTATTATAATTCCGGTTGTGCTGGAATAAGCATGTTATGACTATATATAATTCTAGAAAATTTGTTTTACTACATGATAATGTCACAGGAAATTTGTATGATATTAGGGTTACTATTCTCATGTTTTGAGCCTATTAGTACCGACTGCTCTACTGTCTACCATCTTAGCTATGTACTTCATTGAAATTACCTAAATTCTATGTTAAATTGTTAAAATTAGTTTTTCTATTGCAAAAAATATGAAAAATTAGACATGTGACATATTACCTGTAAGAAATCTGTGATAAAAATTTGACACTGTTTTGAAACCCTTAGATACTATTTGCTTTGAACGAGGTTGTTAAACCGTGATTAAGTGTATGTGAGTTACATCATGTAAAAATTAGTGAATTGCAGCATGATTAAGCACTGTTATGATTAAATTGCCACTGTTAAATAGTAAATTCATGTTCTGTAAACTGAAGCATGTGAATGAGTTAAATAGTCCATGTGAATGAGTTAAATAGTGCATGTAAATAATGTAAACCATGTGATAAAGTGTTAATGTGTAAAGTGTGCCGAAATTGACATTGCTACCATGGAAGGCTATGGAGTCGTACTGTAGTAAAGTCCCTATGGGAAGGCTCAATGTGTATGTCATATCCTATGGGCATTAGGATGAAATCCTGGAGGTAGACAGGTACCACTGGTTAAGGTGGAGAGGGCTTCTCCCGGTTCTGCGCAGTTAACCAAGATTCGTCACTGTATTGCCTAGGTGATGGGTATGTGATTATGTGAATGTGTGTCCTTCTTTATGGTGGTTCAGACTATGTGTCATGGAAAATTAAGTGTAAAATGTGAATATGTGAATATGTGAAATGTGAATATGTGAAAGTGTTATGTGAATGAGATAGCATGTGAAATGATGTGGAACCAAGTGAATGTGAATTAATTATGTTAAAATAGCAAGCTAAACATGTGGAAATGTGTAATAAAATCATGTGAAAATGATTAGATATCATGCTAGAATTGTTAGCTACCTTGTGTTAATTTTCATGATCTAATTGTTTAGAAATATGAATGTTGTGAATTGAGTTTAGCTGTAACGCCCATCTTAGACCCAGTATAGTTACACCAACTTACATTGGATCTAAAAGAGGTATTACAGTGGAACAAATCCAACATTTGACAGTACAGGTTGAGATATACACAAATGACAATTCAATTCCAATGATAAACGACATAATATGGAATTAAACACTTGTAATCAACATTTATTCAAATGCAAAGTTTAGTGCATAAAAATAACAATAGTTCCAAACTTAATACAGTTCATAGTCCAATGCATAAGGAAATACATATGGTCCTCACATACAAGAGTCACTCTCAAATCTCTCAACAATCTAAGTCTCCACGTCCTCTCGCTCCGAGTCAGTGTGAACTAACTCTTGAGTGTCCTCTGGTTCTCCTGAAATGTTAAGCAAGTATGAGTCTACAAGACTCAGCAAATCACATGAAAGACACTTCATGATATTATAAATATAATAGATTTAAATCATGGTAACATATTATCACTCTTATCATTGATATCATATACTCTTCTATTAGCATGGTTCTAAGTCAATTGGCAATCATTCATTTCATAGCAATTTCAATTATTATGGAAATAAAACATATTATGTAATGGATAACTGCACATCTTATCTACTACCATTAAATCAACATGTTCTTACATATAGCATGTAATCTCTCTTATCATGGAATCTACTTTTTGTCATGTAGCATATAAACCATTTAATGAAAGCCTTACGCTACATTATGCAACATGCAGCAGTTATCATATAACAATTTGATCATTTAAACATGAAACAATTCTTTTACGTAACAATTTGCATGTAATTCATTTAACATTTAACACATTAACATATATCATGTAATCATGTAGACAATGTTCATGTAGGCATGTAGCATGTAGGTCATGTAGACATGTAGATATATAGAC
Source organism: Colocasia esculenta (assembly GCA_014218235.1). Lineage (NCBI taxonomy): Eukaryota > Viridiplantae > Streptophyta > Magnoliopsida > Alismatales > Araceae > Colocasia > Colocasia esculenta. Next base: position 65,816,864 of record CM024764.1, on the reverse strand, counting down.
ATGTAGCAAGTAGCATGTAGTCATTTTCATTTATTTGCCAAGACATAGTCCGCACTATAATAGAGATCTGTAGTCATTTAACATTCACTTATCACCTAGGCAATGCAGTGATGAAGTCATGGTATTTGCGCAAAACCGGAGAAAGTCCTTCCCACCTTAACCAGTAGAACTTGTCTACCTCAAGGATTTCAATCCGTTGCCCACAAATTCAGTAGGTCATTTACATGTAGGTGAACCATTACCATATAATGTAGTTCCTTGTAGGAATCTCTAATATAACAATGTCTTATTGGCATTTTCATTTCAATGCATGCACTAATATGTATAATATCATTTAATTTACATTTCATGCACTTGAATTAACCTATAGCATGTTCTTTCAGTTCTAAAACTCTATTTTCTGCATGATAGACCCCTATCATGATACTAAATGCAACACATTCAATCATGTACATACATGCATTTTTATTTAAATTCTACATGCAATTCATTATTTAGAAATTCATAACAGAATGTGCAATTGTCTAAAAATTTTAGAAATTCAGAATCAGGATATACTATGCACATATCAATTTTCATATTTTTCTGATCTTTGTAACTATTTCTCATGAATTAATTCTTTATAAATCTGAATTATTTAACATGGTAAGACAACAATAAAACCCATGTAGATTTACACACCAGTAATACACATAATAAATTTACAGTCCCAATTATCCGTCGCACAGTTCTTAACTTTATGGTACAGCAGACGTCATGTTTGCATCCTTTTTACAATTCTATTGCTAAATAAATTAAAATTTCAAGGAAACAACCATGCATAAGATACATATGGTTTATCCATTCATCATAACCTCCTGTTCATGATATAACAGTACTAAAATACACAAACACCACCTGGCCAAAATCTCATACAATCATGGACCACAGATAATCAATTATCATCAATTTCTGTAAATACATGGTACTGATAAACTTGACGGCAAGGTATGTGACGTTTACAGATGTCGACGTCCACATACATTGTTGTTAAGCCTCACCAGACGACGGCACATAACGCCGTTAACACTCATTGACGGCGGCACATAGCGCCATTTACATATAGTAAGGGTCGGAAAACGAAGACTGTTCACATGAAGTAGACGGCCATCGTTGCCTCCGTTAATAAGAAATAGACGGCAAGCGATCTGGACGTCTAGTTCTTATGCGCAGAAAACACAGAAAACCCTACATGGAATAACAGGTCTTCTCCCCTTTCCCGTAGGTTATTTGCATGCTTTAAAAATATAGAAAAATGGTAAATCTATAATATATCATATGTTAAACCGAACCCCCATGTAACTTGCCTCTATCCCTCCAATCGGAGTGACGAATCGAGGTCCGAAGAAGCCCGCCTCGCCAGTGAGGCAGTTTCTCTCTCCGTCTTCAAGTGCTCCAACTCCACCTCCAATGTAGTTCCTCCGCCTGGATGAGCTCCTGATCGCATTGCCGGATGCACCTTCTTGGTTCAGAAGCCTCCAAACCGCACGATCTAGCACTGCAATTGCCCTTCTCGGCCCTCTTTTCTCTCCCTCAATACCAGAGTGAAAATCTCCCTATTTGCAAAATCTAGGTCTTATAAAGACCTCTCCCTGCGCTGGTCAGCCTAAATCCTAACGCTAGGATGCGAAACGGACCGATCTGGCCTCATAAAGACACTTAAAACGGCCGATCTCTCTTTCTCCGAATGGAAATATCAAAAACAGGCAAGTCAGCTTAACGTCAACATAAGATGTCGTCAGCCTCCACGTAAACGTCCATCGATGATGTCGTTTACAGGCTTGCCCATAAATTTAAGAAATTCAGAAAATAATAAACGACACAAGATTATGTCGTTTACAGGAAATAAACAGCAGGAGATCTTGCCGCTAACAGGACTTAATGCCATGAGATGTTGACGCCAAGTTCAACACAGAACAGCATTCAAACACATGCAGAAATAAACATACAATTTGCAATATAAATTCGAGAAAATTCTAGGGCACTACATCCTCTCCCCCTTAAAATAATCTTCGTCCTCAAAGATTGAGTTAGATTACTCACCAAACAAGGACGGATAAAGCTTCTTCATCATCTCTTCAAGCTACCACGTCGCTTCTTCACGTGAGAATTTCCTCCATAAGATCTTCACGATTGGAATAGACTTCGATCTAAATTCCTGCACCTTCCGATCCAGAATCTCAACAGGATGCTCCACATAAGACAAGTCTGGCTGAAACTGCACTGGCCCATAACTGATTACATGAGCCGGATCTCTTACATACCTCCTCAACATGGATACATGGAAAACCGGGTGCATTGCTACCAAAGATGGTGGCAAAGCCAACTGGTATGCCACATTCCCGATCTTCTTCAAGATTTCAAAGGGTCCAATGAACCTCAGGTTCAACTTGTCTCTCTTTCCAAACCTCACTACACCCCTAGTTGGTGAAACCTTGAGAAAAACATGATCTCCAACCTCGAATGCCAAATCCTTCCTCCTTGTATCCGCATAACTCTTCTGACGATCTTGAGCTGCCTTTATTCTCTGCACAATCATCTGAATCTTCGCTGAAGTCTCCTGCACCACTTCTAGTCCAACCAGATGCCGATCTCCTTCTTCTTCCCAACATAGCGGGGATCTACAGGGTCTCCCGTACAAAGCCTCAAAAGGTGCCATACCTATACTCGAATGGAAACTGTTATTATAAGCAAATTCCACAAGAGATAGGTGACGCTCCCAATCACCTTTCCACTCTAAAACACAAGCCCGAAGCATATCCTCCAACGTCTGAATAGTCCTCTCAGACTGTCCATCTGTTTGTGGATGAAATGCTGAACTTAGTTTCAACTGACTGCCAAAAGCCTGCTGCAAACTCTGCCAAAACCTAGAAGTGAATCTCGGATCACGATCTGAGATAATCGACTTCGGAATCCCATGCAGCTTTACAATGCCATCAATATATAGTCTGGCCAAGCTCTCTACGGACTGCTTCTTCTTCATGGAAAGGAAATGAGCACTCTTGGAAAATCTATCAACAATCACCCAAATGGAATTATTGCCTCTAGCCGACCTAGGCAAACCAGACACAAAATCCATAGTAACTTGCTCCCATTTCCACTGAGGAATCTCCAGCCTCTGCATCAAACCTGAAGGTCACTGACGCTATGCCTTCACTTGCTGATAAATCAGACACTTTGCCACAACATCAGCCATATCTCGCTTCATTCCGGACCACCAGAAAGAACGCTTTAGATCCTTGTACATCTTCCCACTACCTGGGTGAATAGAGAACTGAGATCTATGCGCTTCCTCCAAAATTTCCTTCCTCAGATCAGCATCATTAGGAACGCACACCCTAAGATTCAGGCGAATCACATCATCCTCATCTCTGGTAATACCAGCCTTTCCAACCAACTCATGCAATAACGGGTCATCTTTTTGCAAAGTAATAACCCGATCAAGAATAGATGATCTCAACGACAACTGAGCCACGAACATGCTGCACAATTGAGGTTCCAAAACAGCCAAAGAACTTGAAGCATCTTCTAGCATTTTCCAGTCTTGCCTCATCAGTTGGATCTTCCTGCTCAAAGCATCGGCCACTACGTTGGCCTTTCCTGGATGGTATGAAAGCTCAAAATCATAGTCTTTCAAGAATTCTATCCACCTCCGCTGCCTCAGATTCAACTCCTTCTGCGAGAACTAATACTTGAGACTCTTGTGGTCTGAGAAGAGCTCAAATTTAACTCCATATAGATAGTGCCTCCAATTCTTCAAAGCATAGACCACTGCCGCTAACTCCAAGTCATGGGTCGGGTAGTTGCGCTCAGGCTCCTTGAGTTTCCTAAAGCATACGCCACAACTCGACCTCCTTGCATAAGAACGCAGCCAAGCCCAATCTTCGAAGCATCCGTGTAGGTAGAAAAATAATCTACATCATTGGGCAAAACAAGCAGTGGCGCTGAGGTCAGATGAGTCTTCAGCTCCTAGAACGCCTTCTCACAAGCCTCTGACCATTCAAACTTCACTCCTTTCCTTGTCAACCTCGTCAAGGTAGCTGCAATAGAAGAGAAACCTTCGATAAACCTCCTATAATAGCCAGCCAAGCCGAGAAAACTCCTGATGTTTGCTGATGATCTCGGTGTTTCCCAGTCAAGGACAGCTTCTACCTTAGCCGGATACACAGACACTCCTTCACCAGATATCAAATGACCCAAGAAATGGACCTCCTTCATCCAGAAGTTGCACTTGCTGAACTTAGCATATAGCTTGTGCTCCCTCAGGATATCCAGCACAATCCTCAGATGCTCTTTATGAGTCTCTTCATCAGGTGAATAGATTAGCACATCATCTATGAAGACCACAACAAAGGAATCCAGATACTGCCGAAAAACTCGGTTCATCAAATCCATAAAAACTGCTGGAGCATTCGTCAAACCAAAGGGTAAGACTAGGAACTCATAATGGCCATATCTCATCTTAAAAGCCGTCTTAGCAGAATCCTCCAGCTTAATTCGAAGTTGATGATAGCCAGAACGAAGATCAATCTTAGAGAACACCGAAGCTCCTCGCAACTGATCAAACAAATCATCAATATGAGGTAAAGGGTACTTATTCTTGATAGTTACCTCGTTAAGCTTGCGGTAATCAATGCACAATCTCATGATCCATCCTTCTTCTTCACAAAGAGAACAGGTGCTCCCCATGGCGAAACACTCGGCCGGATGAAGCCCTTATCAAGCAATTCTTGCAGCTGCTTCCTCAATTATGCCAACTCCGCTGGTGCCATACGATAAGGGGCAATAGAAATAGGTGCTGAGCCAGGAACTAGCTCAATGCCAAACTCTAACTCCCTTGCAGGGGGCAAACCATACAAATCTTCTGGAAAAACATCGCTGAAATCTCTGACTACCTCAATATCTTCCACAGATAAAACCTTCTTTGAATCCTTGGACACAACCACACTAGCCAGAAAACCACTACAACCCTTTCTCAACATCCGGACTGCCTTCAAAGTAGAAATGACGAACTTGCCCGACATGCTCTTAGGCAAAGGATGAACAAACTCCTCCTTACTAGGAATCTGGAAAATAATAAGCTTCCGCCGACAATCCATCAGAGCATAATGCTCCTCGAGCCAATCTAAGCCTAAGATAGTATCATAATCCTTCATTTTCAGAAAATAGAAATTACCAGGCAAAACTTGCTCCTCAATGCACACAGAAAGTGACAAAAAACACTGCTCGGTCAATATAGTTCCGGCTGGAGTATGTATAGACAGGGGAACCTCCAACTTTTCCGGAACTAGACCATTCTCCTTCATCAAGACCTTGGCAAAACCCTCAGAAACAAAACTATGCGTGGCATTGGTATCAAACAAGACTCTAGCATGCATTCCCATAATTAAAATTGTACCTTCGGTGACATGCTCTGCCAACTCTGCCTCATCTCTCTCCAAAGTGAACACTTGAGCCTGAGCCCTCGGTCTCCCTGCTGCTCTCGGTGCCGGTCTCGCTACTGCTGGTGCTGCTGTCGCTGCAGTCTGCTGCACCATCTTCGGACAATCTCTGATCTTGTGGTTCTTATCACCACACCTCAAGCATCTCCCGGAAGTCACCCAACATACCTCGCCTCCATGGCGCTTCCCACACTGGGTACAGACTGGCTTCTCTGCAACTGTGCCTCCGCCTAGTGTCGGTGCAGCCACTCTAGCCGGTACAACTGCTCTCTGCTGAAAAGCTAGGGCCTTCTTCTTTCTGTCCTGACACTGAAATACTTTTGCTGGCCTCTTCAATGAAGCCCTCTTCTCCTCCAGTTAGACTTCCATCTCTGCCTCCTGCATGCATGCTGCTGACAAAGCCTCTTCCATGGAACGATGTCCCAAAGCCACCAGTCTCGTCCTCAAGGATGGCTTCAACCCCATAATGAATTTCTTTACATTTCTCCGCTCATCTGCCACTATGTGGGGTGCATACTTGGACAGCTCCGCAAACCTCGCCTCATACTCAAGCATGCTCATTGACCCCTAGGTCAAGGTCAAAAACTCCTGCCATACGATCCTGCACATGCTCCGGAATATATTTCGCCCTGAACAGACGGACGAACTCAGTCCAAGCAACCTCCATAGTCCCATCTCCAAACTGTGTGCGTAGTACAGAGGACCACCACACATCGCACGCTCCTGAGAAGAAAGATCAATACAGCTAAGGGTACACTTCAAATAGCATGCATATAACCTTCAAAACCAACCTTTACCTGCATCATATAAGTAGCCAAAGTCACCCTCTCCTCTTCCGTGCATCGGATGGCATGAAAGATCTTCTCCGTCTCCCGGAGGCAACTCTCCGCTAGAATAGGATCACTCTCCCCCTTAAAGAAGGGTGGGGTCATCCTTCTGAACCTCACCATCATAGGCACACCTCCAAAGACTGCCTCATGAGCAGGTGCCTGTGCCTACAATCCAAGACAAGCTCTTAGCTAATAATTCTTCCAATTAACACCTTGAATAACTCTTGCATCTACTAACCTGAACCTGCACCTGCACCTGCAATGCCGCTGTAGTCTGAGCGTGAGTCTGCATCGCATGCACCAATCCTTGCATCAACGCTCCATAGTCCACAGGTGGCGGTGGGGGTGGCAATGGTACTCCAGTCTGGTCCTGAGTCTGCTGCTGAGCCTGCTGAGCTGGAGCCTGCGAATCTCCCGCTGACTCATCACCCCTAGACGGGCCAACTCCTCTACGACCACGAGTCGCCATAGTCTGCAAAACAAGCATCAATTATCATAACCTATTATTCTACATAATTGGACTAACTTTTTTTCTTATGCAAACTTAGAGCATGAATACAATGTTGATATTTCATTTATGTACATGCCCAACTTGGAATGCTCTGATACCAATCTCTGTAACGCCCCTCTTAGACCCAGTACAGTTACACCAACTCACATTGAATCTAACAGAGGTATTACAGTGGAACAAATCCAACATTTGACAGTACAGGTTGAGATATACACAAATGACAATTCAATTCCAATGATAAACATAATATGGAATTAAACACTTGTAATCAACATTTATTCAAATGCAAAGTTTAGTGCATAAAAATAACAATAGTTCCAAACTTAATACAGTTCATAGTCCAATGCATAAGGAAATACATATGGTCCTCACATACAAGAGTCACTCTCAAATCTCTCAACAATCTAAGTCTCCATGTCCTCTCGCTCCGAGTCAGTGTGAACTAACTCCTGAGTGTCCTCTGGTTCTCCTGAAATGTTAAGTAAGTTTGAGTCTACAAGACTCAGCAAATCACATGAAAGACAGTTCACGATATTATAAATATAATAGATTTAAATCATGGTAACATATTATCACTCATATCATTGATATCATATACTCTTCTATTAACATGGTTCTAAGTCAATTGGCAATCATTCATTTCATAGCAATTTCAATTATTATGGAAATAAAACATATTATGTAATGCATAACTCCACATCTTATCTACTAACCATTAAATCAACATGTTCTTACGTATAGCATGTAATCTCTCTTATCATGGAATCTACTTTTTGTCATGTGACATATAAACCATTTAATGAAAGCCTTACGCTACATTATGCAACATGCAGCAGTTATCATATAACAATTTGATCATTTAAACATGAAACAATTCTTTTACGTAACAATTTGCATGTAATTCATGTAACATTTAACACATTAACATATATCATGTAATCATGTAGACAATGTTCATGTAGGCATGTAGCATGTAGGTCATGTAGACATGTAGATATATAGACATGTAGCAAGTAGCATGTAGTCATTTTTATTTATTTGCCAAGACATAGCCCGCACTATAATAGAGATCAGTAGTCATTTAACATTCACTTATCACCTAGGCAATGCAGTGATGAAGTCGTGGTATTTGCGCAAAACCGGAGAAAGTCCTTCCCACCTTAACCAGTAGAACTTGTCTACCTCAAGGATTTCAATCCGTTGCCCACGGATTCAGTAGGTCATTCACATGTAGGTGAACCATTATCATAGGGGCGTCTATGGTGTAGCTCCTTGTAGGAATCTCTAATATAACAATGTCTTATTGGCATTTTCATTTCAATGCATACACTAACATGTATGATATCATTTAATTTACATTTCATGCACTTGAATTAACCTATAGCATGTTCTTTCAGTTCTAAAACTCTATTTTCTGCATGATAGACCCCTATCCTAATCCTAAATGCAACACATTCAATCATGTACATACTTGCATTTTTATTTAAATTCTACATGTAATTCATTATTCAAAAATTCATAACAGAATGTGCAATTGTCTAAAAATTTCGAAATTTTAACAGAAATTCAGAATTAGGATATACTATGCACATATCAATTTTCATATTTTTATGATCTATGTAACTATTTCTCATGAATTAATTCTTCATAAATCTTAATTATTTAACATGGTAAGACAACAATAAAACCCATGTAGATTTACACACCAGTAATACACATAATAAATTTACAGTCTCAATTATTCGTCGCACAGTTCTTAACTTTATGGTACAACAGAAGTCATGTTTGCATCCTTTTTACAATTCTATTGCTAAATAAATTAAAATTTCAAGGAAACAACCATGCATAAGATACATATGGTTTATCCATTCATCATAACCTCCTGTTCATGATATAACAGTACTGAAATACGCAAAACACCACCTGGCTGAAATCTCATACAATCATGGACCACAAATAATCAATTATCATCAATTTCTATAAATACATGGTACTGATAAACTTGACGGCAAGGTATGTGACGTTTACAGATGTCGACGTCCACATACACTGTCGTTAAGCCTCACTAGACGACGGCACATAGCACCGTTAACACTCATTGACGGCGGCACATAGCGTCGTTTACATATAGTAAGGGTCGGAAAACGAATACTGTTCACACGAAGTAGACGGCCGTCGTTGCCGCCGTTAATAAGAAATAGATGGCAAGCGATCTGAACGTCTAGTTCTTATGCGCAGAAAACATAGAAAACCCTACATGGAATAACAGGTCTTCTCCCCTTTCCCGTAGGTTATTTGCATGCTTTAAAAATACAAAAAAAATGGTAAATCTATAATATATCATATCCTAAACCGAACCCCTATGTAACTTGCCTCTATCCCTCCAATCAGAGTGATGAATCGAAGTCCGAAGAAGCCCGCCTCGCCAATGAGGCAGTTTCTCTCTCCGTCTTCAAGTGCTCCAGCTCCACCTCTAATGTAGTTTTTCCGCCTGGATGAGCTCCTGATCGCGTTGTCGGATGCACCTTCTTGGTTCAGAAGCCTCCAAACCGCACGATCTAGCACTGCAATCGCCCTTCTCGGCCCTCTTTACTCTCCCTCAATACCAGAGCAAAAATCTCCCTATTTGCAAAATCTAGGTCTTATAAAGACCTCTCCCTGCGTTGGTCAGCCTAGATCCTAACCCTAGGATGCGAAACGGATCGATCTGGCCTCATAAAGACACTTAAAATGGCCGATATCTCTTTCCCCGAACGGAAATATAAAAAACAGGCAAGTCAACTTAACGTCAACATAAGATGCTGTCAGCCTCCACGTAAACGTCCATCGATGATGTCGTTTACAGGCTTGCCCACAAATTTAAGAAATTCAGAAAATAATACACGACACAAGATTATGTCATTAACAGGAAATGAACGGTAGGAGATATTGCCGCTAACAGGACTTAACGCCAAGAAATGTTGACGCCAAGTTCAACACAGAACATCACTCAAACACATGCAGAAATAAACTTACAATTTGCAATATAAATTCGAGAAAATTCTAGGGCACTACATTAGCAATATGAATCATGTTATATATTATGTGTAGAAAGCATATGTAGGTTATTCATGTATATTGTTTAATTAACATGAAGAATGTACCATGAGATTCCCTTGTTGTTTGAGCATAACATGTGTGTGATATGTTTAAGGATGTTACCTTTAGATTGCCTGATGAGTCTTTCTTTCTGGAAGACTCATACTTGCTTTGACTTACAGGTGAGACAGGTGTCCCCGTTCTTGAGGAGGACATAGTGAGGAGCGACTCCGAGCGTGAGGAGTAGCTGCTTGTGGAGTGCTACGTAGTTTATACATTTACTTTACTAGTATGTGGAATGGACATTAGATATCATAGTGAGGAGCGACTCCGAGCGTGAGGAGTAGCTACAGTTGTGGAGATCGTTGTGTAGTTTACACTTTCATTTCAAAGTATGTAAACAATGTTATGGACAATGTATTTCATTTGGACATGTAATAACGTGGACATTGTTATTTCTTTTATTGCTATATAGACTGTGGAATTATGTGAATGATGATGGAATAAGAGTTATTTCTTTTACTTCCACTGTACTCTCTTGTTTATTTATGTACATCTCAATCTATTGTGTAGTGTTGGGTAAATGTCCCACTGTGACGGTGCCCTTTGTACCGACGTGGATTGGTATAATCGTACCAGCATAAGGAGGGTCGTTACATCATTAGCATGGTTGTTTACTATTCATTACATAGTATTACAGAGCCTAATCATGATTAAGATGTCCAAGTAATTAGATTAAACAGAACTAACAAGTTGCTGGAAACATACAGTCAAATCGCGACGGGTCTAATAGTCGCGTTTAACAACATCGATTCTGGACAGAAACGCAACGACTTTGATTGACGCGTTTAGGGTAACTAGTCAGGGGTGAATCGATTGAAGACTCAGAATCGCGACGTGCAGGTCTGACACATTTAGGGTAATCGATACTGAATCACGACGACAAGGTCCGATGCGTTCATGCAAAACTCTAGTTTTTCAAAATAACAAAAATCTCCAAAAGCGGGAAACAACTCAAATACGTGACGACCACGATGGTCGCGGTTCAGACATCTTCTGATAGCAAGAGGGCACATAGTTTGATGCAACGGTACTTATTAAACCCTAACTAAAACACGTCAACATGGGTTGACACCTTTATAATGATCAGTCTGTCCCCACGAAATGTTTAAATATACATGTATTTTGGTAATTAACAAAACCTTATCAAAGTTCTCTAAGTCTTAAGTACAGGAAATACTCCAAGGCCAAGGTCAATCAAGCCAATATTGGTAAGCATTATTTTTCTGAAGCATTAATTATTTTAAGATCATATTTCTCTAAGTCCACATCAACTTCTGTTGAAAGTCACAACGACTTCCTTAGTGCTCTAACGATTTGAATTCATAACGATTTCTTAAGTGTCTCAACGACTTCTTTAGTGTAACATCGTTTGATTACAAACAGGTCATTCTCACAATGATTCTATAAGTCATCGGAATGATTTCTTTAGAATTCGCAACGACTTGCTCGCCGTAACGATTTCGTAAGTTATCATAACAATTTCTTTAGAATTCGCAACGACTTGCTCGCTGTAACGATTTCTTTAGAAATCGCAACGACTTGCTCACCGTAATGATTTCTTAAGTCATCATAATGATTTCTTTAGAACTCGCAACAACTTGCTCGCTGTAACGATTTCGTAAGTTATCAGAACGATTTCTTTAGAATTCGCAACGACTTGCTCGCCGTAATGATTTCGTAAGTCATCATAACGATTTCTTTAGAATTCGTAACGACTTGCTCGCTGTAACGATTTCTTTAGAAATCGCAACGACTTGCTCGTCATAACGATCCTGTAAGTCATCATAACGACTCCTTTAGAATTCATAACAATTTGCTTTGCGCAACGATTTCTTTAGAACTCATAACGATTTGCTTCGCGCAACGATTTCTTTCGAACTCATAACGATTTGCTTCGCGCAACGATTTCTTTAGAACTCATAACGATTTGCTTCGCACAACGATTTCTTTAGAACTCATAATGATTTGCTTTGCACAACGATTTCTTTAGAACTCATAACGACTTGATAAATGTTCATAACGATTTCCTTGTTGAACACATAAACTTGCTTTAACGATTTGCTCTCTATAATGACTTGTTAGTATTCATAACGATTTCATAAGTCATATAGACAACTACTTTATGGTTTATATCGACTTGACATTTATCTTATCTCTTAAAGCATTGTATAGTCAAAGTTTTCTCTTATCTATCTGAGTGCTGTGCATTTAATAAAGACAGAACGTATCTCTGGATGCATGCAGATGATATCCCTTTTCTATTGTGTATATTCTGGCAACATCTTTTAGAACAAGCTATTTGGCATTACTATTTTGGTGAATACTCATATCAACGTGTACTGACAACAAGAGACAGCCTAGCTGTCTACTGTTCAAACATTTAATGTGTGCAGGGTCCTAAAGACATTCTGTCATACAACATTGGACCATATAGACGCCAGAGGACCCTATCTCTTTGCGTGCTCAAATGGATAAAAGATTGTTGAAGCTTCCAAATGTCAAGCAGTCTAACATCTATCAACTTAAGAGACAACAGTTACTTCAACGGCCGTATTTCAAAAGAAGATATAAATACAAGACAGAAGAGAAGAATGCACGTAACTGTGTAGTGAACAAGATCTCGCATACGAGCATTCAAATCCTTCTGAAAGAAGTCTAGAGCCAAGAATCTCATTCCTCATCACCTTTAGCTCTTTGCTCTCTATGCTGTAATAGAATTTCTAAGAGAGCCAGTGTAGTTCTGAGAGTGTACCTTGTTTAGATCTTTTGCTCTCAATGTTTGTTGCTTCAGATCTTGGCTTGTAAAAGCTTGATCTAGGGGCTTGAATTCATTCTATTCTCTCTGTGGTGTTTCCCTTCGTGTGTGAAGGAAGACCTGGTGGGATCCAGGGTGCTGTTCCCTTTGGTTGTGAAGGAAGACCTGGTGAGGTATCCAGGGTGTGGTTATTCCCTTCCGGTGTGAAGGAAGACTAGCTGAGTTGGGTGTTGTAGTGTCCATAGGGGGACTATACCCTAGTTAGTGAAAACCTGAGTTGTTGCTCAGGGACTGGACGTAGGACTCCTAAGGAAATGAGGTCTGAACCAAGATAATTCCTTGCGTTGTGTGATTGATTCTTTGTGAGTTTGTTGTTCATACTAACCGTTACTAACCAACATCGAAGATTATTTTGTGTATATTTTTATGTACAGGTGTCACCTAAATAGATTTTTTTAAAGACCCATTCACCCCCCCCCTCTGGGCTTGTCAACTGGGCAACACTTTAAGGTAATTGCGACAATATCATCTGTCGCGATACCAGTCAATGAAACGCGACGTATGTGTCAGTCGCGATTCAACATGCAAACCGAGAACATGAAAACATGCAGTGATCTTACATGCATGGCTTATAACTCGAAATCTAGGGCTCTTGGGACAAACTTGGGAACAAAAAACTTGTAGGGGACAATGAATAGAAGAGAATTGTACCGAATCAATTTGGTCTCGTTAGGCGTGTAAAGCAATATGAACACGAAAAGCCCTACACTTGCACGGTGATGGGAAAACACTTATAACTCGAAGCGTACATGATGAAAATTAGGCAAATCAATTGCAAACGAAGCTAGACATGATGTTCTACAAGATGGTATGAGTTTTGTTATTCTTTAGCCCGAGAATACCTACCTTTACTTGATGTAAACTCCTATGATTTTTTGGATGTGAAGAGTAGGGTGTAGAGCTTCAAGCTTTTATCTCCCCACGGTTCCCTCCTCTTGTGGCCTCCTCTTCTCGTCCAAGAACTCCTCAGCAGAGCATTAGGGTCAGCCATGAAGGATTTGGGGTGTTTTTATACATCTAGCTTTGTTAAGTCCTAATACAACTCTACTTACTATTGAACTCCGAATTTGCCTTGTATTCTCCAACCTTCCTATTGTTCTTTCTAATTGGGTTAGGTTGGGGTTCCAATTTCATACCTAGCCAGTGAGGGTAAGTTTAGGAGTCCAATTTGAGTGCATATTAACCATTTAATTGACTTCCTTACCCCTTTTCAATTTTGGTAACATTTAAGTTACGAATTTTGAGTATATTCTCTTATTCAAAAAATCCAAACTCCTATTTTGGCCCATTAACTTTTTATATAACCATTTGATAAAGCCCGTTACCTATCTTTATTTTGATGGAATTTAATTTATGGGGATTCTCCTTTAGAGATTAATGGATATTGTCAAATTCAATATTATTCTTGTTATTCTTTTACCTTTACCTTCTATTTTCGATCAAATATTTAAATTACTATTATTGTTATTATTATTTTATTTATTTGTTTTAAAAATCTAGGGTATTACATAGTGGCTCTAGGGTGAATTGTATACCTGGATCGGTGAGCTTCAGTCATCAACTTCTTCTTGAGTTCTTCATTACTGGTACACAGGTTCTTCCCTTGAACACCAGTCTACCACTCTCGGTTATGGAAAAATCTGGCCTTTGATCAATCTTGTCCTTAATCCCTACTAAGAAAGGTTCATTGTCTTGTTGTTCTTTGATTTCAGTTAGAAGATCTGACTGTATACTGATGTTGGCAATCATTACCTGGTCATTTTCCATTTCCACATTCAAGTCTAGATTGGCAAACTGTTCTAGCAATCGCCACTCCCCAACCATTAAGTTGGCTAGTGACACTACCAGCTTCCTGCTCAGGGCATCTGCCACAGAATTTGCTTTTCCAGGGTGATATTGTATGAAAAAGTCGAAGTCCTTTAGGTACTCCAACCATCTCCGCTGTCTCATATTAAGCTCCTTTTGGGAAAAGAGATACTTCAGACTTTTGTAGTCTGAGTATACTTTAAATTGTTCCCCATATAGATAGTGTCTCCAAATCTTCAAGGCGAACACCACTGCTACTAATTCCAAATCATGGACAGGGTAATTCACTTCATATACCTTCAGTTGCCTAGAGGCATATGCTATCACCTTGCCCAGCTGCATTAAGACACATCCCAGACCAATACCTGAGGCATCTATATACACCTCGAATCCTCCCCCTTCAATGAGTAGGGCAAGAACAGGAGCTGTAGTAAGGCGTTCCTTCAATGTACAGAAACTCTTCTAACAATCTTCTGCCCACGCATAAGGACTTTCCTTTCTAGTCAGTCTGGTTAAAGGCACACAATTTTGGAGAAATCCTTAATAAATATTTTGTAACATCTTGCCAATCCCAGGAAGCTTCTTACCTCAGTCACATTAGTCGGTCTCTCCCAATTCATCACTGTTTTGACCTTAGATGGATCTACTGCTGTCACGTCCTAATAAAAGTCTATTTATAAAAAATGACAAAAAATGGATAAAAGAAATAGAACTTATGTTTAGTCATCTAACATTGTTATAGCGGAAGCATAATTACATAATACTCCTCATTACAGTCTATAAGAGGAGCAAGGGAAAAAAGAAAACTTATTTACAACTCATTACTACATTACTAAAGAAAAATAAAGTTGTTGAACTTCTGAGGACTGGTTGTCCCACTCAGCACACTCCCCCCTTTAAGCATTACCCTCATCTTGATCACCTGAAATGGTAGGATTTGATGAGCTAACTAGCCCAGTAGGATTCAAGTCTTCTTATCAAAAAGGATTAAGATGTCCAAAGATAAGGATAAGAAACCTGACGGTTATCAGCACTAAATATCAAAGATGACATGTCAACTAAACAATAAATGTAGAGCAGAAGTACTGAATTACGAATACATGGTCAAGAATTCATGATAACATTCATGTTCTGATTCAAATACATATTCACGCATGAAAAGATAACATGATGACTAATCAATCTTGTATTGATGCAATGCCAAGCATCCATAGATCCTTTATCGTTCTGTACGGCCAATAAACGAATTCGGGTGCTCCTCCCAGGACTAGACCAGCCCTCTTTGCACAGGCATATATCTCAAATGAGTCCAAAGACCCACAAATTGTCATCATAACTCATTCTTGTAAAAGATTCAAGTGAAAGTACACAAGTTCTCAAGATTTCTTATAGAACAAAAGGTGGTAGACAAGTAGGTAACAATTATACTTGAGGTGTTTAAAGACAATCCATAAGGGAGTATGGGTGACATTTGAATGATCTTTCTCAGATATACAGTGGTTGGAATCCAAGGAAATCACAGAAGCCATTAGTTGGGTTAATACCAAAGTGTCTTACCCTTGATTAGACATGAAACAGATCAAATTAAACACATCAGACAGGTGTATATCGACAGCCAGAAAGTGGCTGTCGACAGTTACTATCCTCCCAAAACCAATTTTTGGGATCTGAACACTGCCTGTCGATAGACCAGGGTCGGCTGTCGACAGGTGAGGAACATCTGTCGATAGGCAAAAGTCATTTGTCAACAGCTACTACTGGTTTGGCATTATCTGGGTTCTGGAAGCAGGAACCCTGTCGACAGGTAAGTGCTGGCTGTCGACCGGTGTAGTCTAAACTTCCAGGAATGTAGTAAAACTACCACAAGAAATTCTACTAAGGGTTTCTATGAATCCTTACATGATTGACAACATCAAAAGGGTCTTGTTTCCAATTCTAAACACCACTTTTCATGAGGACAACAAGTAGAACAATAGGGATATACTATGGCATGGAAATCTAAAGTAAGATGATAACTTGAAGTGCAATACCTCCTGATAACATTTTCTTGCTTCTAATGGGATGAGTTTCATAATATGCTTGAGTCATAACATAAACTTTAGCTAAAACATGACTACAAATAATAGAACAACACTTCTATGATTGTTTTCAGAATTAGAGTCAAGTGTGTGTACAAGGTAAACACTTAAACATTCAGATATGTTATGGTTGATCTTGGCCACAATATGCTTCGGTGAAAGACACTTTCTTTCATAAATGAAAATACATCGGGCTCCATGTTTTTCACCTCTCATCTGTCCTTTCTCATGGTGGCCCTCTTCTGCCTTGGGGGGGGGGGGGCCAGCCATGGCTGCTCCCGTAGGTGGGGGGACCCTCCCCCATCACCCCCCTGCTGATCCACCTGTGTTTGCAGCTGCTGAGCACTGGCCTGCACTCGGTTCTATCCCTGGTGCACCCTCCCGCAGTGCAGCACAGTGTGGGCATGTACATGGTAGTGAACCGGCTGGTGCTTGCACCCCTGCTTCAGATGGCGACCATGCTTCTGCAGCTGCTGGGCGTGGGCTCCCTCCAGCTGGTGGACCTCCCTCCTTCGCCCAGGTGCTCCTTCATTCCCTCAGACCCCCGATCACCCCTATTTCTGTCCACCCTCTAGCAAGCACAGATGCTGGGGAACCAGCTGCCTTCTTCACCATGGAGGAAGTCGCCCTATCCTGCAAAACCCTTCAGACAGCAATCATAGCAAAAACCCCAAAGGGGCGGCCCCCCTTCCCTGAGATCAGAGCTCACCTTGTGCAAAGGTTCAAGTTCCAGCAAGATTTCATGATCAGCTCACTGGATAATTGACACCTTCTCATCAGATTCCAGAGCAATGAAGATTTTCTCCAGGTTCTGCTGAAGGAGGCCATGTACGCTCAAGGAAGACCATTCAGGTTTTGCAAATGGACACTTGACTTCTGCCCAGACACAGACTCGCCAGTTGTTCCTGTCTGGCTGGAGCCTCCTCAACTCCCAGCAAACTTCTTCACTGAACCCATGGTCCGCTCCATAGCTGGGAGCATAGGCCATGTTCTTCATGTGGACAAGAACACCCTGAGCATGGCATGCACACAAGCTGCTCGAGCCAATGTCCAACTCGACATTTCCAAGAAGTTACCTGAGCGAATATGGATTGGCTATGGATCCAATTGCTTCTGGCAATCTATTGTATACCCAGACCCTCCTCTCTACTATCCTACCTGCAAGCGCCTGAGCCATCTACCATCAAAGTGCAAGAAGACTGGTGTTTTTTCAATTCAGGAACTTAATGGCCCTGGCCAAGACCAAGCTCCACCTGCTGTAAACCGTGGCAAGTACATCAATGGTGCTGGATTGGGGCAGACTGAGAAGCACATCTGGAGGCCAGTTCTCACTAAGTGGAATCCTGTAACCCCTGGCACTCAGCATGGCCAACCATCAGTAGGGGGAGCTGCACCTAACAATGCTCAGTATCTGTTCGAGGTAATGCCCACCCAGCAACCACCTTTAGATCTGGTGATGGATTCTCTCCCAGAAAGACATGGAAATGTTCCACATGATATACCTTCCCATGTCACCTCAGATGGGGATAGTAGCACTGCAATTCCAATGGGCCTTTCAACCACTTCTACCTCTGTGATACATGCCCCCTGGTCAGATCTTGAAGCCCCAACCGTGGCATCAGTTAGGGGACCTGCTACATCCGTTGCTGCCCCTGCAGCACCCCGTGATATAAATCCTATGACTGATGCCCCATTAGATGGTCCACCACAGTTGGAACATCAGTCAAGTATCAATGAATTGAATATGCTCGATCTAATACTGCCTCCACTTCCAGCAGAACAAGCTGCAACCGCCCATGCTATTTCAGATATGCTACTTCTGGGGGGCACAGCAGTCAGTACCACTGGTGCGGTGGACTCTTCCACTCCAGCTGGGGGAGAAAACATGACTGCCCCTGCTTGGAGACCAGACTCTTCCAGATCCCAATCTGAACATGATGCACCTACTGTTGCTGCTACTTCTCCAACTGAACAAGCAAACACTGCCCCATCTATTTCTGTCAGAAATGCCCAATCAGATCTGAATGCAGCTGCCACGTCATGGCCTCTTATTTCTGCTCCTGAAGTCCCAAGCACGCCAGCAGCATTCAAGGCGCCACTGCCCACCATTCCTGCTCATGCTGCCCCCATTAGCACTCAACCTATCACTCCATCCGGGAAGGTAGCCTCGCCATCTTGGTGAGAAGCATCCCCGTCAGCTCCACGGTTGTCCTTTGCCGACGTGCTACGCAAAAAAACCAGGAAGGCTGAGATCCACATGATCAATAGCAAACCACAGCCCCCATGTTTCCCCAATGCTGCACCCAGGCCGCCACCTCCTCCTCATCCATTTGCTGGTTGTACCGCAAATGCCGGTGGCCACGTGATCTGCCTCCTGGTGATACATAACCTCAGGGGCGCTCCCGGACTCAAGACCTGCACCGACACGGAGGAAGACGACTTGCTAGCACGGCACAACGCTTGGGCAGGCCGCACTCGCAGAACCACTATCCTGACCATGGACTCCAATGGGGAATATGAAGACTTCTCGGACTGATCCATTATGTACTTTGACCCCTTTGATTTCTAGTTTGTTTGGACGGATGCATTATGTACTTTAGACCCCTCTGCGTAGGGTGTCATAGCTTATGCCTCGGTCCCGTGATCTATGTACCACGCCCTTTCCCCTTTTATCCTTTTGCTTTCAGCAATATATAAAAATAAAAAAAACCCGATATCGACATTGGAGGTTCACTCCTCTGTCATATCAATTGAAAAAAAAAAACACTTAAACATGAAGTTCTTGAGCAGGAACAAGAAGCAAGAATGAAGGAAAGAAGGAATCCTACATGACTGGGAGAGGGTGAAGTTTCTTCTTCTCCTCAATGTAGAAGTCAATAGCAGCAGGGAAGAAGAACAAGAAGACTACAAGAATAGCAGTTAATGCCGTTGGAGAAGTGGTAATTCGAATGAAGAAGAAGCAGCATCAGTAGCCACGGCAAACAGCTGCAACAGCTCCAACAGCAACAACAGTAGTAGAAGAGAACAGGAACAAGAGCAAGCATGAGTAAATGGTGGAAAGGTTCGTACGATGGTGAAAGAGTGGTTTATATAACCCTCCAACTTTTCATGCATGCTGGCACATCGGCTACACAGGTGTTGAGGTAAAAACTCCTTTTACCCACCCATAGCCACATTCACCATGCAACCTCCCATGTCTTACACGTAGGGTGATAATGTGTAGACAGTTTAACCCAAGTGATATGGGCTTACGTTGTCCATATTACGTAAGCAAATAATTACCCAGAAAAATGATTACCGTAAATGGGTAATAAATCGGCTGACCCATTTGTCCTTAAATTTTTATATCCAAATGATGTCCTTTCAAGTTGAAATTTCAACCAAAATCTAATAAGAAGGTTTTAAAAATTATGGTAATTTTAGTTTATTTTTTAGAATTTATTTTTCACCCAGCAAAAATTACCCAAAAAATAGTTGTGTCGGCTTAATCTCGAAATCCGCACGTTAACAATTCCGGATATTTACATTTTTAATATTAGCACATTTTTTCTAAAAACTATGGTATTCTCGGATTTTATTTTCGTTACAAAATTTCGGTGTCGCCCTGTCAGAACGCACACCTCTGTGTACGATATTGGAATAACATTTATTATTATCAATTAATCCTAAATTAAAGTTAATTACATCTCATGATAGTAGTTATGTTTAATAATCAAATTATTTACATTTTTCTAGTAAATAAAATTTTCGGGCGTTACAACTCTCCTCCACTAAAGAAAATTTAGTCCTCCAAATTAACAAATAAGAGTGTAACGACAAATAATACTGACCTATAAATAATTCTGGATACTTGATTTTCATGGCATCTTCTAATTCCCACGTTGCTTCTTCTTGTCCTCGGTTATTCCATTGGATCTTTAATAATGGAACCTCCTTGCTCTGGAGTTGCTTGATCTTTCGGTCGAGTAATTTCACAAGTCTTTCTTCATATGCCAAGTTTTCTTGTACATCCAGATCTTGATATTCAATAATATGCTCTGGATCGTAAGCATATTTCCTCAACATTGACACGTGAAAGATGTCATGTATATTGGATAATTGAGGTGGGAGTGTTAACTGGTATGTCATCTCCCCAACTCTTTTTAATATCTTAAATGGTCCAATGTATCTTGGACTCAATTTTCCTTTGATTCCAAACCTCTTCATTCCCCTTCAAGGTGACACTTTAAGGAACACTTGATCACCTTGTTGAAATTCTAGCTCTCTTCTTCGTCGATCAGCATAACTTTTATGTTGATTTTGGGCGGCTTTCATTCGATCTTGTACTAACTTTATAATTTATGTCGTTTCTTGAATCATTTTAGGTCCGAGTGTAAGACCCGGCTTCCCGGCTTTCCTTTCGGTGTCTGGGATGACTGGCCACTAACGCGTCCAGGCTGGGCGATGCGTTAGTGTCACGTCATGGGTGTCCGACGCGTCAGTATCCCTATTGCGACGCAGGTGTGCATCGCGTTCTTGTCGCGCCCAGTTTTCCTATCGCGTTCTTGTCGCGACCGGTCCATGGGTCGCGACAGTGTTGTCGTGTTCCGTTGTGCGGTCGTCTGACGCGTGTCAGAGTGGCAGGTGTGTCAGTACGGCCTGTCGCATTGTCACGGCGTCCGTGAGGGACGCGTTCTTGTCGCAGTCTGTTGACCCGTCGCGTTACGGTGCTTAACGCGACGGGGTGGTCCGTCGTGTTCTGGGTTTCGAAGGCTAAAAGCCTTGGTCGGCTACCCCTTTCCCCTCTCTCTCCTCTTCTTCCCTTTCCCCTCTTCTCTGGAAATCGGGGCGTGGTGGTGCCAGCGGGCTCGTGCGGAGTGGTGGAGTGGTGTCGTGGAGCGAGGAGGAGGTGGCTGAGCATCGTGAAGGGCCCCATCGAGGTTCGTTTTTCATGAAAGGTAGGGATTACTAGAACTCTTCTCGATCTGGGCAGATCGGGAGCTCATCGTGCTTTCTAGCTAGTTTAGATAGCTTTCTCATGCTCCCCTCCCGCGTGTGATAATGTTTGTAGCTCGTGGGCGGCTCTGGGATTGAGGATCCCATCGGTCTGCCTCTCTGCTGATGTCGCGACAGCTCGGCGCGTCGCGACATCATAAGAGGCGTCGGCCCGGTCGGGCACGACCTTATCGCGATGCGGTTGGCGGTCGCTATAAGGGTCACTGTCTCGACGTGCTTTCCGGTCGCGACAGGGTTGCTGTCGCGACGCATTGCCCCGTCGCAACAGGGTGGCTATCGCGGTGCCCTTCCCCGTCCCGACGACGTCGCGACGGCTTTGGGGGTCGCGATAGTATCTGTGTGTCAGCGTGTGCCCCAGGGTAGGCCTTGCCCTTAGGACCTTCTGGTAGGGAACGCGGATGGTTACCTCCCTGCGTTCGACCGAAGGTGACACCTTCGTGGACGTGTCCTGGCAGTGGTGCCAGGAGGGTCGCGTCTGTCTAATAATCGATTAACTTGCGGTCAATCGATTATTAGTAGAGCGACGTGTTTCCATGCTAGTTGGTAGTGTTCCGAGACTTCGGCTTTTCCGTGCGTGTTTGATTGGCCGACGGCCATCCTGGGGGTCTATGCGTGCCTCGTGCTCGTTGGGCTTGTCGTGTGTTACAAGCCAGCGGTTGGGCGTGGTTTTTGTGTGCTGCCCCGCCTATTCGCCCGGTGCTAGGCACTTGAGGGCTTGTCTCCGATCTGAGAGGTTGTTACCGTTACCTGGAATCCCCGTCCTCGGGAGCCTTTGAGGGAGTGTTCGGGGCTACGAGCGTGCTCGAGTTGGCAGCCGACAGGGCGGACTCTGGAGCTGAGGGGAAAATGGTGTTGTGACAACGTTTTCCTCACGACGTTTTAGAGTATTCCTCGTTGTCGAGCTGCACGGCGGTTACAGCCTGGTTGTGTCTAGTCTCTATGGGCGTCGTTGGTCTGACCTTGTGCAGACCCACGTTTCTGGTGGTTTCCGCTCGGTGGTCTCTCAGCTCCGTGGTTCCGTTCTTGGGTGCCAGTCTGTGATGGCACTGGTGTGTGTAGCTTCCCGACCATGCGGTGTGTCCGGGGTCCGGGGTGGTTCTGCATGTGGGCCCTCGACCCTGGGGAGGTCTAAGGTGGCCATGCTTATGGTGAGACGTCATTCTCACCTGGTTGTTGCGTGGTCTCGGAAGAGGTGCTGAGGGTTGCTTCCGCTGTGTGCCCGACTCCATTGGTTTCTGCGGGAGTCGTGTGTGTGTCCCGACCTCGGTTGGTGGTTGTGGCATTGCGCTGTTCTCTTCTGCTTCTTTGTAGTATCATGCTGTAGGGGTTTCTCACTTTACAGCTTTCTAGTGTAGTTTTTCTATTTTTGGAGTTCCTGCTGCTCTGGCCAGTGAGGGACTGGTAATCCCTACTGGGCCTTGTTCGCGAGGCTCACCCCCCCTACTTCCTTCAGCTATCGGCTCGTCGTCGCGGGAGCTCAGTGTCGGACGGGTTGTGGAGGCAGTTGTGGCACCATGTGTTGTCAGCAGCAGTGAGAGCTGAGTGTTGTGAGCTCTTGTAGGCGAGTGAGCTGAGAGTTGTGCTTTGCGAGTCCTCGGGGTATGCCCCTTAAGGACTGCACCTTTCTTCTTGTGCCTGTGCTTTTGCTTGGGACACGTTGTACAGACCCTTGTATAATGTACATATTGTTATAGTTATTTAAATTCAATACATATCTCACTAGACTATTTCTTCTAACCCTTCCGGATCTTCAGATCCATGGGTGGCAGCGCAACCCTCGGGACCCCTAGCGAAGGTCTGGGAGGTCGGGTCGTTACAGTGGTATCAGAGCGAGGAGTCTGCCAAGATTGGTAATGAGTTAATAACTATAGCTGTCCCAAAGAAAGGTACTAGTACGTTGCTGACACCGTCTGACTAGTGTTAGGCTTGTACTTTCAATTGTTTTGCAGATGTGCGGCTTCCCTGCAAGTTTTGTGTGCGCACTGCTATGTGTTGTAGTTGTTGTCGAGTCGCGTGCGTGGCGAGTGTGGTCGCCCGGCGTGTTCATGCCGTGGTAGCACGGTTGGCGGTGGACTCGCTGGCAGTGGTCTTTCCATATGGAGGATGCTTGCAGGCAAGTCTAGGTGCGGTGCTCCTAGTCATCTTTGGCACAATGTGTGTGTGCGTCGTGAAGGCTGAGAGAGCTTGCGTGTGTTGTGGCCTTCGCCGGTGCAGGGTTGTTGCCTGTGGAACTGGTGGAAGGTGTCCTTGCCTTGTTGGTTGCCCCTTTGTTGTTGAGGTGTGTGTTGCGGTTGTTATGTGTGTGATCTTCTGTCTGGGCGCTGTTGGGTGCTGTGCTCTGCTTGGTCGGCATTATTGCTTGGGCTAAGCAAATGTTCTGTGTGCCATGTTGCATCACTGGTTGAGCGCTGCGGCATTTGCCTGTGGTTGTTGTCGGCCTAGGGCTGGCTGGTTGTGAGCTCTGGTGAGGTGCTCCCGGAGTCCTTCTCTGTTGGTTCTAGCGGAAGTGAGGTTTCCCCAGAACTGTGTTATGCTCATTTCTGGTTGCTGGTGCGTTCTAGCGAGTTTTCCCAGAGCGGTGCCTTGGTGGTTCTGGTGGAGGTTTTCCCAGGACCTGCTTGCGTTGCTTCTACAGTTTTGCTTGCTGCAGTGTTCTCTCTGATAGTCTGTGTTGTTTGGTCGTTGGGTTGTGCATTCTAGTGAAGGTTCTTCCCACGATCGCCCTTTGTCGCTTTTGGTGGAGGATCGTCCCAGGAGTGCTCTGTGTTTGTTTTGGGCCACCGTTGTGTTGCCCCTGTGGTTCAAAGTGTGTCGTTTGGTTGGGCTGCGTTCTGGCGAGGTTCTCCCAGGATGGCTCTTAGCGCTTTTGGTGGAGGTTCTCCCCAAAGCTGCTTCTTGTTGTTTTGGTTGTCTCTGCTCTCTCTCTCTGTAGAGATAAGCTGTCGTTGTTTCCGGTTGGACTGTCTGTGTTACAGTCTGCCTGGGCATTGTCGGTCAAGGTTTGGTGCACTTGGTCGTGCGTCTGGCTGCTGCGTTGGCCAGCTTGTCTCGTTATTCGTTTCCAAGTTTCTCAGTTGTGTTGGTGGGAATGTGTGTCCCCGTGGCCCGGATGGTTTGCTTCATTTCTCGCGCCCTGCCTGCTCTCCCAGATGGTGGTCTGGTAAGTGCAGTGGGTGTTGGCTGGTTGTGCTTCTTGTGGAAGCGTCAGTCTTGCGTTGGGGTTTTCCCTCTTGCGTGTGGAAGAGACTCGATGTGTGTGTCTCCTTCCTCTGCTTTCCGTTGGTTGCTCGGGGTGGCGATGCTCCACTATGGTGTTGTCTTTCTAGGGTGTGCATCGTTGCAACCTTCTGGTGGAGTCATCTTCCCTTGAGTCATTTTTGGGTTGAGCTAGTTTCTCCCCTCATACCGACGTTTCCTTGTGGCACTGTGGGTCAGTAGACCTATTCGTGCCGTTTGTCGTTGTGATTGTTTCTTGCTGCCTGCCTGAACAATTTGGGGCATTGGGTCCCTGTTGGTTTGGTGTGAGGTAGTACCATTTTCTTGTTGGGTTGCATGTGTGAGCGTTTCTCTGCTGTGCACTGGTTTTCTTGCTTGACTTGCTCGTGCAAGCGTTGTTTCGTTGTGTGCTCGATTGTGCCTCGGCTTGTGCCTTGGAGGCCTTTCGTGCCATCGTTTTAGTGTTGGGCCTCTCTATCGGCCGCGATGGAGATGGTGCTTCTTGCTCTTGCGCGCCAGGGAGTTGCTATAGTTTTTGCTCTTCGTGCGGCAGAGTCGGTGCTCTATGTTTTGGTGTGCTTTTTGGAGCCGACGTGGTTGTTGTGCTCTTGATGTTGTCGGCTTTCCGTGTGCTTCTGTTGTGGGCCTCTAGTGGAGAGTCCCCTTCGGTGGGCCCCGTGTCGTCTCGGGCCGTTGGTGCTATTGCGTGCGCTGCACCTTGAGCATTTTTAGATGCTTTGTTTTTCTATGCCTTAAGGGTTGGGGCCGGCGTGGCCTATTGTGCCCTTTTAGGCTTGCGGTCCTTTGCGTGTGGCTTTGGTAGGTCTCTAGTGAAGAGTCCTTCTTGTTAGCTCCTAGTGTTGTTTTGGCCGCTGGTGCACCGTGATGCACTTTGCTTAGTTTTTTTGGTGCTTGTGATAGCACCATGTGTTTGTGCCGTGTGCCTGTTCATGAGATTTGAGTGTCATTTCACGACTTCCCTCGGTGTTCGAGGTATTGAGCTTTCCGCCTCTAGGACACTTTGTGCTGGCCTATGCCTTGTGGTTGTACCCTTACCCCTGTGGGGTGGCTGCTTTGCCTTGTCTAGGTAGCTTTATCGGTGGTACGCCAGGCTTTGGTCGTGGCCAGTGTCCCGGTTTTCCCTCCCGCTCTGGGAGCAAGTGTGTTTGGCTGTGGTACCCTGCTTTGGTCTGGGTCCCTCTGAGGTCGACGTGCTGTCCTCGACCTCTACGGTTGTTTTGGTTCTTGTGTGGTTGTGCGTCTTTCTGGTGGTTGGCACATTGGTACCTGCATTGAGCCCTGTGTGCGCATGGCAGGTGTGCTGCCAACTCCTCGTTGATTCTCCGTTGTGCGTGGTGTTGGTGAGTCTGGAAGCCGATGGTGGTGTCTCCTGTCGGTTCGTCCGGTGACAATGAGGCCTATTGACTTGCTAGTACTCGACCATGTGGTTTGTCGACGTTGGGAGGTGTTCGGCTCTGGCTTGACCTCAAACGTCTTCCATGTTTCCATCGTGGTATGCCACATTGTGGAGCGTGTAACTCCCAGTTTTTGTGGCTCTGCGTGCGTTTGGTGTCCTTGTCGGTCCACGAGGAAGGTCTGAGTGAGACCTAGTGGTGACAGTGGACGTCGTTTTCCCGTGTTGAGATTTCTTCGCATGTGTTTGCTGTCCCTGTTGGACCACGAGGAAGGTCCGGCTGAGACCTAGTGGTGACAGTGGACGTCATTTCGGGTGTTGTGGATCCTCTGCGAGTGTGACGTTGCTTTGGTCCTCGTCACTCGTGTGGCTTCTCAGCTGGCCTGGTGACCCGTGCTAGCTACTGCTAGTAGCGTAAGGTTGTTCCCTGAGTGTCGTGCTTGACTCTCAGGTGGTTCTTCTGTGGTTGTCAGCAACGGTGTGCTCTGTCGGGTTTTGCTGGCGATAGAGTGAGTTGCTGACCGGCGATTCTCGTATTACTGTCAGAAACCACGCCCTCTGTTGGGTTTTGCCGGCGATAAAGTGGGTTGCTGATTGGTTGGTCCCAACAGTGAGGTCTGTTGGTGGCTACAGCCGTGCAATTTATGGTTGGCGTTTTCTGCTGTTCAGGCTGGTTTTGGCGTCGTCGCTCGGCACCTGTGGGGTTGTCGTCCTGGTTGGATGCCCTACGTCTGGTTGGAGTGAGTCGTTGGTTTCTCGGCTTGGTGCTCCACCCAAGTTTGGAGCGTGTTGTAAGCCGTTGGGTTTTCGGTTGTGTGCTCCTCATGTGTTTGGAGCCCGTTGTGTGAGCCGTTGGTTTTCCGGCTTCGTGTGCCCGCGCGCATTTGGCGGTGTGGTTGTTGCCACGAGGAAGTCATGTTGAGACTTAGTGGCTTATTCGCATTGGTCTTACATTTGCTCCCTGTGTTTCGTTTCGTGACTTGGGATCTTTTGGGCTTGCCCAAATTTCGAGGACAAAATTGTTTTAAGGGGGGTAGAATGTAAGACCTGGCTTCCCGACTTTTCTTTCGTTGTCTAGGATGACTGGCCACTAACGCGTCTAGGCTGGGCGACGCGTTAGTGTTGTGTCGTGGGTGTTCGATGCATTAGTATCCCTATTGCAATGCAGGTGTGCATCGCATTCTTGTCGCGCCTAGTTTGCTTGTCACGTTCTTGTCATGACCGGTCAACGGGTCGCGACAGTGTTGTCGTGTTCCACTGTGTGGTCGTCTGATGCCTGTCAGAGTGGCAGGTGTGTCAGTACGGCCGGTCGCATTGTCGCGGCATCCGTGGGGGACGCGTTCTTGTCGCGGCCTGTTGACCCATCGCATTAAGGTGCTTAACGCGATGGGGCAGTCTGTCGCGTTCTAGGTGCCGAAGGCTAAAAGCCTTGGTCGGCTACCCCTTTCCCCTCTCTCTCCTCTTGTTCCCTTTCCTCTCTTCTCCGGCAATGGGGGGGTTCCTCTCCGGCGATCGAGGCGTGGTGGCGCCGGCGGGCTCATGTGGAGTGGTGGAGCGGCGTCGTGGAGCGAGAAGGAGGTGGCCGAGCGTCATGAAGGGCCCCATTGGGGTTTGTTCTTCGTGAAAGGTAGGGATTATTGGAACTCTTCTCGATCCGGGCGGATCGGGAGCTCTTCGTGCTTTCTAGCTAGATTAGATAGCTTTCCCATGCTCCCCTCCTCCGTGTGATGATGTTTGTAGCTCGTGGGCGTCCCCGGGATTGAGGATCCCATCTGTCTGCCTCTTTGCTGATGTCGCGACGCCCAGTCGGGCGCGACCTTATCGCGACGTGGCTGGCAGTCGTGATAAGGGTCGTTGTCACGATGCGCTTTCCGATCGTGATAGGGTTGCTGTCGCGATGCGTTGCCCCGTCGCAACAGGGTGGTTGTCACGATGCCCTTCCCTGTCGCGATGACGTCGCGACGGCTTTGGGGGTAGCGACAGTACCTGTGTTGTCTCGGGTGCTTCCGTGGGCCCAGTTGTGTGTCAGCTTGTGCCCCAAGGTAGGCCTTGCCCTTAGGAGCTTCTGGTAGGGAACACAGCTGGTTACCTCCCTACGTTCAATGACTAAAGGTGACACCTTCGTGGCCGTGTCCTGGCAGTGGTGCAGGAGGGTCGCGTCTGTCTAATACTCGATTGACTTGCGGTCAATCGATTATTAGTAGAGCGACGTGTTTCCATGCTAGCTGGTAGTGTTCCGAGACTCCGGCTTTTCCATGCGTGTTTGGTTGGCCGACGGCCCTCCTGGGGGTCTGTGCGTGCCTTGTGCTCGCTGGGCTTGTCGTGTGTTACAAGCCAATGGTTCGGCGTGGTTTTTGTGTGCTGCCCCGCCTGGTTGCCCAGTGCTAGGCACTTGAGGGCTTGTCCCCGATCTGAGAGGTTGTTACCGTTACTTGGGACCCCCGTCCTCGGGAGCCTTTGAGGGAGTGTTAGGGGCTACGAGCATGCTCGAGTTGGCAGCCGACAGGGCTGACTCTAGGGCTGAGGGGAAAATGGTGGTTTGGACAGCGGCGCTGAGTCATTTGTAGAGCTCTCTTGGTTAGGACAGGGACACCGAGGATGGTTGGAGTTCTACTCGGTGCAGGCTAGCCAGTCCTTTGTCTCACTGCCTCTCTCTGCGTTGGTTCTGGAGCCACGTAGTGGTGTCAGGCGTGAGGCCGCAGCTTGTCCAGGCTACGGTGTTGCATGTGTTGTGTGTTCTTGGTGGCTCTGTCTCACCCTTCCGTGGGGGCAGAGGCAAAAGCTAGGCTAGAGAGCAGAGCGTGTGGACTGCGGGTCCCCCTCTTGGCTACTAGCGGCGGTGGCATGGTTGCTGTTGCTGTGACGACATTTTCCTCACGACGTTTCCAAGTGTTCCTCATTGCCGAGCTGCACGGTGGGTACAGCCTGGCTGTGTCTAGTCTCTGTGAGCGTCGTTGGTCTGGCCTTGTGCAGACCCATGTTTCTAATGGTTTCCACTCGGTGGTCTCTCGGCTCCGTGGTTCCGTTCTTGGGTGCCAGTCCGTGATGGCACCGGCGTGTGTAGCTTCCTAACCTTGCAGTGTGTCCGGGGTCCGGGGTGGTTCTGCTTGTGGGCCCTCAACCCTGGGGAGGTCTGAGGTGGCCGTGCTTGTAGTGAGACGTCGTTCTCACCTAGTTGTTGCGTGGTCTCGGCAGAGGTGCCGAGGGTTGCTTCGCTGTGTGCCCAACTCCGTTGGTTTCTACGGGAGTCGTGTGTGTGTCCCGACCTCGGTTGGTGGTCGTGGCGAGGAATGCTGTAGGGGTTTCTCACTTTATAGCTTTCTAGTGTAGTTTTCCTATTTTCGGAGTTCCTACTGCTCTGGCCAGTAAGGGACTGGTAATCCCTACTGGGCCTTGTTCGCGAGGCTCACCCCCCCTACTTCATTCAGCTAGGGGCTTGTCGTCGCGAGAGCTCAGTGTCGGATGGGTTGCGGAGGCGGTTGTGGCGCCGTGTGTTGTCAACAGTAGTGAGAGCTGAGTGTTGTGAGCTCTTGTAGCCGAGTGAGCTGAGAGTTGTGCTTTGCAAGTCCTCTGGGTATGCCCCTTAAGGACTGCACCTTTATTCTTGTGCCTGTGCTTTTGCTTGGGACACGTTGTACAGACCCTTGTATATTGTACATATTGTTATAGTTATTTAAATTCAGTACATATCTCACTAGACTATTTCTTCTAACCTTTCTAGATCTTCGGATCCGTGGGTGATGGCGCGACCCTCGGGACCCCTGGCGAGGGTCCGGGAGGTCGGGTCGTTACACCGAGAACGTGTGTTTCTTTCAACTCCACCCAACATAGTGGTGATCTACACTGCCAGCCATATAAAGCTTCAAATGGTGTTATTTGAATAGTAGACTAATAGCTGTTATTATAAGCAAAATCCATAATTTCTAATTTCTTACTCCAGTCATTTCCAAATTCTAGAACACATGCACGGCACATATCCCCAATAATTTGATTGACTCGTTCCATTTGTCCATCGGTTTGTGGATGAAATGCAGTACTAAACTTCAGCTTGGTTCCTAAGGCCTCTTGTAGTTCCCTCCAGAAATGTGATGTAAACCTTGCATCCCTATCAGAAATGATGTATTTTGGGATTCCATGTAGTCGAACAATTTCTTTCAAGTATAGAGCTGATAATATATTGACTGACCATCTTGTCTTAATAGCCAAGAAGTGAACTGACTTTATAAGTCGATCTATTATTACCCATATTACATCGTATCCACTACGTGTTCTGGGGAAACCCACGATAAAATCCATACCCACACTATCCCATTCCATTCTGGTACCTCAAGAGGTCTTAACTTCCTTGCGGGTTTCTGGTGTTCAGCCTTTATTTTCTGACATGTTAAACATCTGGCAATGAAATTCACAATGTCTTTCTTCATGTTACACCACCAAATTTTTTTCTTTAAATCCTGGTACATTTTGACAACTCCTGGATGAATAGTATAATGCGCTCGATGAGCTTCTTCTAATATTTGCTTCTTAATTTCTTAATTATCCGGTACACACAACCTTTTTCCAGAACCGAAGATTTCCATGTGCATCTTCATTGAAGTCAGGTCTGGAATTCAGTTTCTCTCTGATTTCTATCAATGTAGGGTCTTTGTCTTGTTGTTCTTCAATTTGCCTTAATAGATCTGATTATACTGTCAAATTATCAATCACAACCCTATCTTTTTGTGGTTCAGTTTTTAGACTCAATGTAGAAAATTCTTCCAACAATTTCCATTCTTTGACTTGCAATTGGAATATTCTAGCTATGGGATTTCTACTGAGGGCATCAACCACAGTATTACCTTTTCCAGGATGGTACTCAATCTTAAAATCATAATCTTTGATATATTCCATCCACCTTCTCTGCCTCATGTTCAATTCCTTCTGTGAAAATAAATACTTCAGACTTTTATGATCGGAGTACACTATGAATTGATTATCATACAAGTAGTGTCTTCAGAGTTTAAGAGCAAAAATTACCGCTGCCAATTCCAAATCATGTATTGGGTAATTTTTCTCAAGAGTTTTCAATTGTCTAGATGCATAGGCAATAACTCTTTCTTCTTGCATCAATACACATCCTAGTCCGAAGTTTGATGCATCTATATAAACATCAAGTGTTTTTCCTTCTACCGGTAAGGCTAAAACTGGTGCGGATGATAAACATTCCTTCAATATTTGAAATGCTTGCTCACAACTCTCATTCCATTCAAATGCAGTTCCTTTTTGAGTTAGTTATGTGAGAGGTGAAGCAATCCTAGAAAAATCTTTAACAAATCGTCGGTAATAACTAGCCATTCCCAAAAAACTTCGAATTTCAGTAATATTCTTAGGTTGTTCCCACTTCTGAATAGCTTCAACTTTAGAGGAATCTACTGACAATCCCTCTCTAGAAATAACATGTCCTAAGAATGTCACTTGTTCCAACCAGAATTCACATTTAATGAATTTTGTATATAATTTGTGATCTCGTAATAATTGCAAGGTAACTCGTAAATGTGCTTCATGTTCCTCCACACTCTTAGAATAAGCAATATGTCATCAACAAACACAACCACAAATTGATCCAAATATAATCTGAACACATCATTCATCAAACGCATAAAAGCAGTAGGTGCATTAGTCAATCCAAATGGCATCACAACAATTCGTAATGCCCATATCTACTTCGAAAAACTGTCTTATGAATATCCTCTTCTTGAATTCTCAATTGATGATACCCGGATCTAAGATCAATCTTTGAAAAATACTGAGCTCTAGACAATTGATCAAATAGATCATCAATTCTAGGGTACTTATTCTAATCGTTAACTGATTCAATTGTCTATAATCTATGCATAAGCGCATAGTCCCATCCTTCTTCTTAACGAATAGTACTAGAGCACCCCAGGGAGATGTATTGGCTCTAATGAATCCTTTCTCTATCAGTTCCATCAATTGCCTTTTTAATTCTTTCAACTCTTCCATTGACATTCTATAAGGCGTTCTTGAAATTGGTGTGGCTCCTGGAACCAGTTCAATTGAAAAGTTTACCTCTCTACTAGGTGGTAAATCAGGTAATTCTTCTGAAAAACATCAAAAAATTCTTTTACTACTTGAATATCCCTCAACCCAGTAGTGTTCTGATTTATTAAAGTCACAGAAACCAAGTACCCTGACATCTTTTTTGTACAAACTTACATGCTTTAACTGCCGAAATTATGAGTATTCATCTTGTACGGGGTTTATCAAAAGTCAGAGAGTAAACTTCTTTACCCAGAAAAGTTACTTGTCTTAATTGGAAATCCAAATTTGCATGATGTTTAGATAGCCAATCTACCCCAAGGATTACATCATAATCCCACATCTCAAGACATATCAAATCACTTGGCAAATTATGTTCTTTGACTTGAATTTGACTGGCAGGGAAATATTCCTTAAGTTTCTTACCCTCACTTAAAGGA
The DNA here is from genome assembly GCA_014218235.1 of Colocasia esculenta. Classification (NCBI taxonomy): domain Eukaryota; kingdom Viridiplantae; phylum Streptophyta; class Magnoliopsida; order Alismatales; family Araceae; genus Colocasia; species Colocasia esculenta. The sequence goes on along the minus strand of CM024764.1, from coordinate 65,784,099 downwards.
GTTGCAACCTCCAACTGTGTAGGTAATGGAACTGATTGTATTTCCAAGGATCTAGCAAACTCACAGCTAATGAAAGAATGTGTAGCTCCTGAATCAAATAATACATATGCGGGTTTTGAGTTTACTAGTAATGTACCTTCAATAAGTCCGCCCTCACGCGAAGATTCAGGTTCCACTTCCTAAATAGCTTGTAAACGTCCTTGCTTGGCTCGGAGATTCTGGTTTGCTGGTGCGTTCTTGATCATAGGACAATCCGGAATCCGATGTTGAGTACTTCCACATCGGAGACAAGCACCCAACCTACGCCAACAGTTCTCAGTCTTGTGTCCACTGAGGTGGCAATGCCTACAACATCCTTGTTTCCAACTGGAGTTTTCCCTACTTTCTTAGTGGATTGTTGAATTTTAGGGGCATTCCCCGACTCAAATTTCCTCTTACGGTAGAAGAACTATCACCAGTCTTTCCTCTAATCTTCTCCAAAGTATCGTTAGCAACTTCTAACGCCAAGGCTCTTTTAACCATTTCAGAGTATGTGGTAATCAAGTGAGGTGTTAACTGCATAATAAAGTTTGGATGCAGACCGTTCATAAATCTTTTTGCTTTCAACTTCTCTGTGGCTATTAGATGAGAAGCATACTTGGATAATCGGGCAAACTGTGCCTCATACTCCGACACCGACAATCTGAGTTGCTTTAAACTAGCAAACTCGTTAGCTTTCCTCTCTTGAACTACCTCGGAGAAATACTGATCATTGAAGAATTCCACAAACTCCTCCCAACCGATCTGATTTGGGTTCTCTAGAGTAGATTCTATTGTTTCCCACCATGCTCGGGCATCACGATCCAATGGAAACGTTGCTAGGCAGATATTTTCCTCTTTTGTACATCGGATCACCTTAAAGATTCTCTCAATATCCTTTAACCAATTCTCAGCCTCATCCGGATCCGTACTACCTGCAAATCTTGGAGGATCAAGACTCCGAAAGTCCTTAAACAAACTTGTCCCATTGTGGTTGTTGTTCTTGGCCACAGTCCTCATTACCCATGTCAAATCATGCATCGATCTTTCCATCTTCTTCCAATTTGCATCACTTCCATCCATAATTAATTTGAACAAATATCTAAGACATCCAACAATGCATACATTAATACCATAACCAAACCATGCTCACATTCATCACATACAAATTTGCAGTTTCACATAACATACAACTTTTCATTAACTAACCAAAATATTTTCATTACATTAGCATTCCTGCTCTAATAGACCGAAAGTTATTTACAACATCCCTAATAGGCCAAAAATATTTACATTACTTCAACATCCTTTAACCTCTCACTTCACATATACATGTGAGTTATATATATAATCCCAACTTAACCAAAAAGAGAGGTTACAAAAGTGAGTTCCTAATTCTCTAATTAACTTCATGTTTGTACAACAGACTCCACGGACGGCTGCTGGTCACCCCCAGGCCCATGATACAGCTCTCTGGCTGCTTCCGACAGTACTTCCCAGCACCCTTCCACCTGATGGAGCAACATGTCCTGTCCTAGCTTCATATTGTCTATATTACTCATGATTTAAGTCATGGTCTCTAAAAAGGCACGGGGATTTCCTGCAAGGAATGCGCCTGCAGTCAGGTTCAACACTTCCTCCTTTATTTGCACATGTGCTTCCTTTTGGGCCTGAGCATACAATTCCACATCTTGACGAAGCATTTCCATTGCTGCCACTAGTCGTTCCTGAGCATTCATGTCCATGTTGTAGCGAATAACAAGTTAAGTAACTACGTAATGACAAAATCACTATTACCATTATAACTAATCCCAAGTTTCTACCCCAACTCACTGGTTATTCCCTAGGTTTACGGAACCTAAGACTTTGATACCGAAATTATCTGACACGTCCTAATAAAAGTCTATTTATCGGAAATGACAGAAAATGGATAAAAGAAATAGAACTTATGTTTACTCATCTAACATTGTTATAGCGGAAGCATCATTACATAATACTCCTCATTACGGTCTATAAGAGGAGCAAGGGAAAAAAAAACTTATTTACAACTCATTACTACATTACTAAAGAAAAATAAAGTTGTTGAACTTCTAAGGACTGGTTGTCCCGCTCAGCACACTCCCCCCTTTAAGCATTACCCTCATCTTGATCACCTGAAATGGTAGGATTTGATGAGCTAACTAGCCCAGTAGGATTCAATTCTTCTAATAAAAAGGATTAAGATGTCCAAAGATAAGCATAAGAAACCTGACAGTTGTCAGCACTGAAGATCAAAGATGATTGAATAAGTATGTCAACTAAACAATAAATGTAGAACAGAAGCACTGAATTACGAATACATGGTCAAGAATTCATGATAACATTCATGTTCTAATTCAAATACATATTCACGCATGAAAAGATTACATGATGACTAATCAAGCTTCTATTGATGCAATGCCAAGCATCCACAGATCCTTTATCATTCCGTACGACCACTAAAGAAATTCGGGTGCTCCTCCCAGGACTGAACTAGCCCTATTTGCACAGGCATATATCTCAAATGAGTCCAAAGACCCACAAATTGTCATCATAACTCATTCTTGTAAAAGATTCAAGTGAAAGTACACAAGTTCTCAAGATTTCTTATAGAACAAAAGGTGGTAGACAAGTAGGTAACAATTATACTTGAGGTGTTTAAAGACAATCCATAAGGGAGTATGGGTGACATTTGAATGATCTTTCTCAGATATACAGTGGATGGATTCCAAGGAAATCATAGAAGCCATTAGTTGGGTTAGTACCAATGTAACTTACCCTTGATTAGACATGAAACAGATCAAATTAAACACATCAGACAGGTGTATGTCGATAGCCAGGAAGTGGCTGTTGACAGCTACAATCCTCCTAGAAACAATTTCTGGGATCTGAACACTGCCTGTCGACAGACCAGGGTCGGCTGTCGACAGGTGAGGAACATCTGTCGACAGGAAAAAGTCATTTGTTGACAGCTACTGCTGGTTTGGCATTGTCTGGGTTCTGGAAGTAGGAACCCTGTCGACAGGTAAGTGTTGGCTGTCGACAGGTGTAGTCTAAACTTATAGGAATGTGGTAAAACTACCACAGGAAATTCTACCAAGGGTTTCTAAGTATCCTTACATGATTGACAACATCAAAAGGGTCTTGTTTCCTGTTCTAAACACCACTTTTCATGAGGACAACAAGTAGAACAATAGGGATATACTATGGCAAGGAAATCTAAAGCAAGATGATAACTTGAAGTGCAACACCTCTTGACAACATTTTCTTGCTTCTAATGGGATGAGTTTCATAATATGCTTGAGTCATAACACAAACTTTAGCTAAAACATGATTACAAGGAATAGAACAACACTTCTATGGTTGTTTCCAGAATTAGAGTCAAGTGTGTGTACAAGGTAAACACTTAAACATGAAGTTCTTGAGTAGGAATAAGAAGCAAGAATGAAGGAAAGAAGGAATCCTACATGACTGGGAGAGGGTGAAGTTCCTTCTTCTCCTCAACGTAGAAGTCAATAGCAGCAGAGAAGAAGAACAAGAAGACTGCAAGAATAGCAGCTGATGTCGTTGGAGAAGTGGTAATTCGAATGAAGAAGAAGCAACATCATCATAGAAGTGTTAACGTGTTGCTTCTTCATTCGAATTACCACTTCTCCAACGGCATCAGCTGCTATTCTTGCAGTCTTCTTGTTCTTCTTCTCTGCCATGGCAAACAGCTGCAACCACTCCAGCAGAAACAACAACAGTAGAAGAGAAAAAGAGCAAGAGAAAGCATAAGTAAATGGTGGAAAGGTTCATACGATGGTGAAAGAGTGGTTTATATAACCCTCCAACTTTTCATGCATGCTGGCACATCGGCTACACAGGTGTTGAGGTAAAAACACCTTTTACCCACCCATAGCCACGTTCACCATGCAAGCTCCCATGTCTGACACATAGGGTGATAACGTGTAGACAGTTTAACCCAAGTGATAGGGGCTTACGTTGCCCATATTATGTAAGCAAATAATTACCCAGAAAAATGGTTACCGTAAATGGGTAATAAATCGGCTGACCCATTTGTCCTTAAAGTTTTATATCCAAATGATGTCCTTTCAGTTGAAATTTCAACCAAAATCTAATAAGAAGGTTTTACAAATTATGGTAATTTTAGTTTAATTTTTAGAATTTATTTTTCACCCAAAAAATAGTTGTGTCGGCTTAATCTCGAAATCCGCACGTCAACAATTCCAGATATTTACATTTCTGATATCAGCACATTTTTCTGAAAATTATGGTGTTCTCAGATTTTATTTTCGTTATAGAATTTCGGTGTCGCTCTGTCAGAACGCACACGTCTGTGTACGATACTGGAATAACATTTATTATTACCAATTAATTCTAAATTAAAGTTAATTACATCTCATGATAGTAGTTATGTTTAATAATCAAATTATTCACATTTTTCTAGTAAATAAAATTTTCGGGGTGTTACAACTGCAATACCCTCCTTTGAAATCACGTGTCCTAAGAAAGACACTTCCTCTAGCCAGAAGTCACATTTACTCAGTTTAGCATACAGCTGGTTGTCCCTTAATAGTTGCAAGGCTATCCTTAAATGTTTCTCATGATCTTCTCTAGTTTTGGAATAGATTAAGATGTCATCAATGAAAACCACCACAAATTTATCCAGGTATGGTCGATACACATCATTCATCAACTGCATAAAAGTTGTAGGGGCATTTGTTAGTCCAAAAGGCATGACAACAAATTCATAATGCCCATACCTGCTTCTGAATGATGTCTTGTGTATGTCCTCCTCTGAAATCCTCAATTGATGGTAGCCTGATTTGAGATCGAACTTGGAAAATTATTTAGCTCCAGAAATCTGATCAAATAGTTCATCGATTATTGGCAGAGGGTACTTGTTCGTTGATTGTGAGTTGATTCAGCTGTCTATAATCAATACACAGCCTCATTGATCCGTCCTTCTTCTTAACAAATAGTACTGAGGCTCTGTAAGGTGACGTACTTGGTCTGATAAATCCTTTCTTCAATAGTTCCATCAGTTGCTCTTTCAACTCTTTTAACTCAGCAGGTGACATTCTATAGGGTGTTCTAGAGACTAGGGCAGCACCCGGTATTAAGGAGATAGAGAAATTTACTTCTCTCTCGGGAGGAATTCCTAGTAACTCCTTAGGAAATACATCTAAAAATTCGCTAACCACAGTGATATCTTTAATATCAACATCCTTCTTCTCTATGACCACAACAGCAAGAAAAGCTACACACCCTTTTCTTATCATTTTATGGGCTCGTAAGGCAGAAATAAGTGATGGATGTCTACAGTTCTTAGCCCCTGAGTAAATTAATTTTGGATACTCGCTGAAAGTAACCCTTTTCTTTTTACAGTTCACAGTAGCCCCGTGTTGGGTTAACCAATCAGCTCCTAGAATCACATCATAGTGATCCATGGAAATGCATATAAGGTCGGTTGGTAAGTTCTTCCCTTCAATGTTCACATCAGCAGAGGGGAAATACTTGCTAAGTTTGGTTCCTTGCTCAAGAGGTGTTGTGACGAAAAATTCACAACCTAAGGGTACTGGTTTTGTGGATAGAGTATCCGTGAAATCTTGTGATATAAAGGAATGTGTGGCACCAGTATCAAATAAAACAAAGGCAAGTCGTGAAAGTATTTGAAGAGTACCTTCTACCACGCCTCCTTCTTCTACTACTTCTGGTTCCTGAATAGCTTGTAAGCGGCCTTGTCTCCTTTGTCCATTTGGACGCTTCTCTTGTGGGGCTTGTTCTTTAATCATAGGGCAGTCGGAGATCCTGTGGCCCTGACTTCCACAACGCAGACATCTCCCTTGTGCTCTCCAACATTGTTCGGACCGATGACGATCTTTGTCACAATACTTGCATCTTTCCTCGATTACCACTACCAACTGCTTGCCTAACTCTTTCAGCTTTTTATTGGCTTGTTCAATAAAACCACCACTGGGCCTTTTTCTCCTAATGGTCGGTTGATATCTCCCGGTAGTAGACACTTGCTCTCTCTTCACTGACTTTCCTTTTATCCTTTCAGCTGTCTCCATGGCGTCTTTCAGTAGTTGAGCCTTCTTTATCATATCAGCATAGGTTTGAATGTCCATTGGCGCCAGTTGGGTGATATACTGGGGCCTCAAGCCGTTCAAGTGAGTGGCATATCGGGACAGACGAGAGAATTGGGCCTTATATTCGGCCATAGTCAGTCATCACTATTTCAGAGCTGCAAACTTGGCTGCTTGCCGCTCCTATACTCTTTCTGAAAAGTACTTACTTTTGAAGCATTATATAAACTGTGCCCATGTCAGCTGTTGTCCTTCCAGTGTTGCTTCCACCGACTCCCACCATGCCCTGGCATCCTTTTTATAATTGGAAAGTTGCCAGCAGTACTTTATTTTAGTCCGTGCATTGCGTGACCCTAAATATTCTTTCAATTTCTTTGACCCAATGTTCAGCAACATCCGGGTCAGTACTTCCTTCAAATCTAGGTGGATCCATACTCCAGAAATTCCGTTGGAGATCATCGGATCCGCGGTTACCTCCACCCTGGGTGGCTTGCAATATTGCCTAAGTCAAGTTCTGTAAGGTTTGTTGCATGTTTCTAGCTTGGGCTCGTTCAGCAGCCATAGAGGTAGTAAGTACCTTCAAGACGATAATATAAGTTAGTCATCTAAGTATAACACATGTGACTCCTTTACTCATGGCTCTACCCAAGCTCGCATTAGGTATGACAGATTTTGACTTGTGTGATCTGGTTTCATTCTATACTCCTATTCCCTTGGACCTTAAAGAGTTCATGCTCTGATACCAATAAAATTGTCATGCCCCGATGCGGAATTTCGGAACGCGCAATTATATTCGGTTCATAAATAAAGCAAATAATTTGGATGTGACATCCACATAAAATAAACTTCATTTAAAGTCAAATGATAACACCATACTACATCCAACCTTAGAGCCAACCATAGGGCCCATTATTCAAATTACAATATAATCTCCATGAAAATGTATCATCATTACATATCCTACTCAAACATCTATTCCTAGTATTCCAGCTACACATATGACGGGTGCTCTTCACTCATGCCCTGCCCCATCAGTGTCCATGAAATCCTCATCACTATCTGAAATGTTTAGGATGATAGGGTGAGCAAACTAGCTCAGTAGGATTTACATCTCAATGTACGGGCACTAATATACATGATTAGCACATTAAATGAGCAGGATCTTAACAAGAACATGATGACTACGCATGCATGCATATCTAACAAGTCAAATGGCTGAATAGAACATATATCATAACGAAGCAAATACGGACCTTCATATGCATTAAATACCGACCTTCATATGCATTGGATAGGTAATTCAAGAATAATATCGTATCACAAGGATTGATCATATTCACACAGATATCACATATTCACATGATCAAATGTATCATACCGAACTTATCATATCAAACGAAGGCACATTCACACAAATCTTGCACACATACCAGTGCCATGCCAAGCACCACAAATCCATACTCCCGCGGTTATTAAGTACGATGGGGCGCTCCTCCCCAGGACCAGACAGGGCCCTTATTGCATAGGCATTAGTCAAATGGACCGAAGTTCCACATTGTTCCGATCAAACATATACATATTATGGCCACGGATTTCCAATAACAAGCTCATAGTAATAAGGACATGATCATTCATAGAGTTCAAGGTATGACAAAAGCTCAAGAGATTATTTGGACAGTATAACGGCGTATCTTATGTTTCATAATCTTTAGTGTATTGACAAGAGGATGACTAATGATATAACGTACGTGGTACAAGTGGTCTCTATCTCTAGGATACTTCATGGTACAACCAGCTCGATCAGTCTCTAATCCACAGAGTGATCACCAGTCTGCCCCCATGTAATTTTAATTAATTACATATATATTTTAATGATTAACAAAACCAAACAAAAGTTTATCAATTATATCTAATGATTATTTCATAAGTCTTAAGCACAGGAAAAATACCAAGGTCAAACAAGCCAATAAAGGTATGCATTACTTTTCTGAAGCCTTAGTCTTTTCAACATGATATTTCTAAGTCCATATCGACTTCTATTGAAGGCCATAACGATTTCTTTATAAGCATATCGATTTCAATAGAATTATCATAACGATTTCCTTTCTAGCTGAAAAGTCATGTTGTTTCAAACAAATCGATGCCGTAACAATTCTATAAGTGATCGCAACGATTTCTCTATAAAATTGAAAAGTCATGATTGTTTCAAACAAATCGATGCCGTAACGATTCTATAAGTTGTCGCAACGATTTCTTTAGAGCCCGTAACGACTTGCTCATCGCAACGACTCTATAAGTTACCGTAACGATTTCTTTAGAGCCCATAACGACTTGCCTGTCGCAACGACTCTATAAGTTGTCGCAACGATTTCTTTAGAGCCCATAACGACTTTCCTGTCGCAACGACTCTATAAGTTGTCGTAACGATTTCTTTAGAAAATCGTAACGACTTCTTTAGAAAGCGCAACGACTTGCTTGGTGTAACGATTTCATAAGTTACCGTAACGACTTCTTTAGAACTCGCAACGACTTGCTTATTGTAACGACTTCAAAAGTTACCATAACGATTTCTTTAGAGTTCATAACGACTTGACAAGTATTCATAACGATTTCTTTAGAATCCACAACGACTTGCTTTGTATAATGATTTGTTAAGTATTTCACATCGATTTGTTCAGAAACACATCAATTTGCTTTGTGCAACGATTCATTAAGTGTTCATGATATATTCTCTGTCTCATAACGATTTGCTATGACTCATAACGATTTCGTAAGTCATATAGTCATCGATTTCATATCTTGATATCTTATTCATCTTAAAAGCGTTGACTAGTCAAAGCCCACATAGACATCTCTCTAACGCTTTTGCATTTATGAGATCTAAACATATCTCTGCATGCATGCAGACCATATCATCCTTTATCGTGCCTACTCTGATAACGTCCTTTAGACTTAAGCTATTTGGCATTACTATTTCCATGTCTATTACTACTAACATTGACAAACATCAGAGACAGCTTAGCTGTCTGCTATTTGAGTTTGACATTTGTGCAGACCTCTGAACCAGCTTCATAGTACAACGTTAAACAAATAGAAACCAACGGATATTTCTGAAGATCTATCTCTTCGCGTGCTCAAGTAATCAAAAGACTGTTGACTGGAAGCTTCCAAGACTCCAGATGTCATTCAGTCTAACGACTACTCAAAAGAGAGACAATGGACACATCAACGTCTACATTTCAAATTGAAGATATAAATTCAAGTCAGAAGAACAGAAGAAGTGAGATCGCGTATTCAAGCATTCAAATTCTTCTGAAGATAGTCCAGAGCCAGGAACCTTCATTCCACTTAGCTTTTTCTCTTTTGCTCTCCACTAGTTTGTGAAAATCTTGAGAGAGCCTGTATAGTTCTGAGAGTGTGCCTTGTTTAAAATCTCTTTGCTCTCAGTTCTTGTTGCTTCAGATCCTTGCTATCAAAAGCTTGATCTAGGAGCTTGAATTTCATTCACTCTCTTTGTGTTGTTCCCTTCGGTTGTGAAGGAAGACCTAGTGTGGTATCCAGGGTGTTGTTCCCTTAGATTGTGAAGGAAGACCTGGTGTGGTATCCAGGGTGTTGTTCCCTTCGGGTGTGAAGGAAGACTAGCTGAGCTGGGTGTTGTAGCGTCCTTAGGGGGACTGTACCGTAGTTAGTGAAATTTTGAGTTGTTGCTCAGGGACTGGACGTAGGACTCCTAAGGAAAGGAGGTCCGAACCAAGATAATCCTTGTGTTGTGTGATTGTCTTCTTTGTGTGTTTGTTATTTCAACTTACTGTCACTAACCTACTTCGAAGAACGTTTGTGTGAATCTTTTTAGTTACAGGTACCTTCTAGATTAATTTTTAAAAAGACCTATTCACCCCCCCTCTGGGCTCGTCAACTGGGCAACAGGTGGTATCAAAGAGAGTCTCTTCGACAAAGAAAGGATCCAACCATCTGAAGAGTAAACATCCATGGCAGCCCAAGGTAACTTTGAAGGTCAGTCTGTCAACCAACCCCCTCTCTTAGATGGTGAAGATTATCCTTACTGGAAGACCAGAATGGAATACTTTCTCCAAGGCCACGACTATCAAATTTGGTCAATAGTAGAAGAAGGTGACCTGGTTGTCACAAATGAGAAAGCTCAATGGACAGATGATGACAGGAAGAAAATCTCCTTGAATTGCAAAGCTAAGAGCATCCTTTGTTGTGCCTTGAGTAAGAAGGAATTCAACCGAGTGTCAGCCTGCAAATCCTCGATGGAAATGTGGGAAAAGTTCAGGATTACTTATGAGGGTACAGACAAAGTAAAGGAGACAAGAATCGACATTCTTGTCACTCAGTATGAAAGATTTCAGATGCAGTCAGGTGAGTCAATCACTCAAATGTTTAGCAGATTCACTGATATCACCAATGGTTTAGCTAGTCTAGGGAAGACGTATGAGATTGCAGATATGGTAAGGAAAATTCTTAGATCCTTGCCATCATCGTGGACACCCAAGGTCACAGCTATAGAAGAAGCTAATGACCTGAAAAGAATGTCAGTAGAAAAGCTCATCGGGTCCCTCATGGCCCATGAGATCAACATGGAAAGGCTTGGAGAGTCATCTAGCAGAAAGAAGCACTCAAATGCCTTGAAAGCAGAAGAAGACTCACCAGAAATTAGCTCAAATGAAAGTGAAAGCGATGAGGATAGTGAGAATGAAGAAGCAATGCTATCTAGGAAATTGCAACGGATCTTGGCCAAAAAGAAAAAGTTTCAATCCGGCAGAAGGCACTTTAAGAAAAACAAGGACTTGAAAAGATCAGATGGTAAAGAAATGAAGAAAGGAGAAACCATCTGCTACGAATGTAAGAAGCCTGGACACATCAAAGCTGATTGTCCAAAATTTAAGAAACCAGAATTCAGAAAGAAAGAGAGCTCCAAGAAGTTCAGAAAGTATAAGAAGAAGGCAATGGCAGCAGCGTGGGAGAATAATAGTGACTCAGACAGTGAATCAAGCTCATGCAGCGACAAAGAAGAAGCCAACTTAGCCTTCATGGCAAATGTTGATGAAAAGGTAACCTCTGACTCCTCCTTCGATTCATGTAATGATTCTGATTCAGATAACTTAGAGGAAGCATTTAATGAATTGTATAATAAGTACAAAGAAGTAACTAAACTATTAAAAGCAAGTAAGAAAAATAACACTTGTTTAGAAAACACTAATTCTGATTTAAAAATAGAAAATGAAGAATTAAAAAAACAAATAACTGAACTTAAAAGAAGAAATGAATTGTTATGTGAAGACCTAAAAGCTAAGAATGAACAAATAACAAAATTGAAAAATAGGAAAGTACAGATGAATTAAGAAAAGAAATTAAAAACTTAAATGAAGAAAATGATAAACTATCAAGAACACTAGAGAAATTTACTAATGGTAAAAACTCTCTAATATTAAAAGGTGCTAGAAAATCAGGTAAGAAGAAAAATAGATTAGGATATACACCCCCAGATAATGAAGAAACCATAGTTTATCCTAAAACATATTCAACACCAAAATTTGTACCTGAACAAGATATAGCATACAAAGCTGATTTCAAATATATAGAAAAAATAACTAAGTTATCCTGCTGTAGTCACTGCAATAAGTTAGGACATATTATAACTACATGTCCCAACAAGACATAAGAAATGGATAATAAAAGGCAAAATCAATGATACTAACCAATCAGGACCCAAAAGAATTTGGGTACCTAAAGCTTGATGTTTTTATTTTAGGTTAACCCTCGAGCATCCAAATGGTACTTAGATAGTGGGTGCTCAAGACACATGTCAGGTAACCAGAAGTTATTCTCGCATCTCCAAGCTGAAGAAGGAACAGTCACTTATGGAGATAATGGGAAAGGAACAGTAATAGGCAGTGGCTCTGTAAATAACAAAGGAAAAACAGTCATAGAAGATGTGTTATTAGTTAAGGGATTGAAGCACAATCTCATTAGCATCAGCCAGCTGTGTGACAGAGGCCATCAGATCAAGTTTCAAGAATCAAAGTGCAGCATAGTGAAGGATGGAGCAGTCATCTTTGAAGCAAATAGAGAAAAGAATTTGTATGTGCTCTATCTTGAAGAACTCAAAGAGCAAAATGTTTGTTTGGCAGCAAGTAAAGACAAATCTACTGAATTATGGCACAGACGACTTGGACATTGCAGTTTAGATGGCATGAGGAAATTGCAGAAGAAAAGTCTTGTGGAAGGTCTGCCAAAAGTCAGTGGAAAGTTGGAAGGTGTCTGTAGAGCCTGTGCTAAGGGAAAGCACACTAAAAGCTCCTTCAAGTCAAAGACGGTGGTGACCACCTCAAAACCCTTAGAGCTCCTACATATGGATCTATTTGGGCCAATGAGGACTACCAGTCTTGGAGGAAAGAACTTGGATTTGTCATAGTTGATGACTATTCAAGATATACATGGGTATCATTCCTAGAGCATAAAGATGACACTTTTGAAAACTTTGTTAGTTTCAGCAAGAAGGTGCAGAAAGATCAGAAGTTCAGCATTGTGTCTATCCGATCAGATCATGGTGGTGAATTTCAAAATGAAAGGTTTGCTAGATTCTGTGATGATCAGGGAATTGAGCATAATTTCTCAGCACCAAGGACACCACAGCAAAATGGTATTGCTGAGAGGAAGAACAGAACCCTATTGGATATGGCAAGAACTATGCTCTCAGAATATGATCTGCCAAGATATTTTTGGGCTGAAGCAGTCAACACAGCAAGCTATATTGTCAACCGAGTGATGATCAGGCCAATCCTAAAGAAGACTGCATATGAACTGTTCAAAGGGAAGAAGCCAAAGATCAGCCACTTCAGGACTTTTGGATGTCCTTGCTTCATTCACAATAATGGAAAAAGGGACGTTGGTAAGTTGGATGCCAAATCAGATGAAGGCATCTTTATGGGGTACACCTCTAAACCCAAAGGCTATAGAGTATTTAACAAACGTACTTTATTTATTGAACAGTTTGTACATATTATTTTTGATGAAACTAACCATTCCTTGAGAAAGGAAGTAGATAGCGACAATGATGATGCAGATGAACTGTCCAAGAAACTAAAAGATACATCAATTGAGGACAAGGATGATCCACCTCTGAAAGAATTGCAACAAGAAGAAGTTACTCATGAAAACCTTCCAAAGGAATGGAGATACAAGAAAGATCACCCACTTGAGAATATTATTGGTGATCCATCCATAGGGGTAAGAACAAGAGGTAATGTTATTCCTTGTGATTACCTAGCTTTTGTTTCTCAAATAGAGCCTAGGACAGTCAATGAAGCTCTCTCTGATGAATCTTGGATAGTAGCCATGCAAGATGAATTAAATCAATTCAAGAGAAACCAAGTATGGTCACTTGTTCCTAGACCATCAGACCATCCAGTCATTGGCACCAAATGGGTGTTCAGAAATAAACTGGATGAAACTGGTGCAATCTTAAGAAACAAGGCCAGATTGGTAGCTCAAGGCTATTCTCAAGAGGAAGGCATAGATTTCGATGAAACCTATGCACCTGTAGCTAGACTTGAGGCCATTAGAATATTACTTGCATATGCATCTGCTTTGAACTTGACATTATTTCAAATGGATGTTAAATCTGCATTTTTAAATGGTTTTATAAAAGAGGAAGTTTATGTGGAACAACCTCCGGGTTTTGATGACACAGAATTTCCCAATCATGTTTTCAAACTTCATAAGGCATTATATGGTTTAAAACAGGCACCTAGAGCCTGGTATGAAAGGCTTAGCTCTTTTCTTTTAAACCATGGTTTCAGTAGAGGTCAAGTAGATAGTACTCTTTTCATAAAGTCAAAGGTCAAACACATTCTATTAGTCAAATTTATGTAGATGATATTATCTTTGGATCTACTGATGAATCCCTTTGCAAGTACTTTGAAAAGTTGATGCAGGAGAATTTGAAATGAGCATGATGGGAGAACTTAATTACTTCCTTGGATTACAAATCAAACAAGGAAAGGAAGGAACTCACATCTGTCAAGCAAAGTACACAAAAGAACTCTTAATGAAATTTGGATTCGAAAATACCAAGCCACTGTCAACACCAATGAGCACATCAACAAGGATGGACAGTGACAAAGATGGTAAGAAAGTAGATCAAAAGATCTACAGAGGTATGATTGGTTCACTACTTTATTTAACAGCTAGTAGACCAGATATACTATTTAGTGTATGCATGTGTGCTAGATATCAAGCTGATCCTAAAGAATCACATTTAATTTCGGTGAAAAGAATATTTAGATATTTAGCAAGATCTCATGACTTAGGTCTATGGTATCCAAAACACTGTGAAATTAACTTAGTAGGTTACTCTGATGCTGACTATGCTGGATGCAAATTAGATAGAAAAAGCACCAGTGGTGGTTGTCAATTTCTTGCAGGATGTTTAATATCTTGGTCTTCAAAGAAACGAAATTATGTAGCACTATCCACTGCTAAAGCTGAGTACGTAGCTGCTGGAAATTGCTGTACACAACTCTTATGGATAAAGCAACAACTTGAAGATTTCGGATTAAACATCAAATCCATCCCACTGCTGTGTGACAACACCAGTGCCATTAATCTCACCAAGAATCCAGTTCAGCACTCAAGGACCAAACATATTGAGGTTAGATATCATTTTATTCGTGATCATGTTGCAAATGGAAATATTGAAATATCCTTTATTGATACAAATGGCCAATTAGCAGACATTTTCACAAAAGCCTTACCTAAGAGAGATTCACATCTCTTAGAAGGGAATTAGGCATGTGCTATTTGTGATAAAAGTTTGCTTACAAATAGCACATTAAATTTCAGAATTAAGTAATTTTTTTTTTATGGCTTTAAGCAAAAGAAGTTCAAATTATTCTTTGTAACTGCTCTCTCATTGAAGTCGGTTTGAATAGTCAACACCTTTTGTCGTTTTCCACCGCCTTTTGGCGCCTCACTTTCCACATCGCATTAATTTATTCATAAAATCAATGGCAGAACGATTCGTATCTCATCGTCTACCTTTTCCCCTTTTCATCATGTCGCATGAGCCGATGCCCTAACAACTCATATCTCAACCCACTGCAAATTTGAACCTTCCTCCTCCTTCCCGCAAAATTTCTTGAGGAATCCTTCTCTTCTCCTTCTGTTTCAACCTTCCAGAGACTTTCCCACCTGAATCCATGGCCGCACCAGTCATCGCCGGTAGTTTGGGTGGCTACAGCGTCGAGTTTCTCACTCCTGAGCAGCAGGAGAGGTTTACCTTTGTGAAGACGAAGCTCTGTGGAAATAAAGAAGTCGATGTTGCTAACCTGAGGAAAAATGGAATGAGCAGTGTGGTAGATTTGATCAATCAGATGCAGTGGACAGGAGTCTCCACCTTTTCAGAGGTCAGTTATCCGGACTTGGTAAAAGCTTTCTTCGTATGTATGAGAACAGAGGAAGATGGGTCCCTAGTCTCTTCAGTAAAGGGAACCCTGATTAGAATAGACCCTGAGTTGCTGAAGATGTTGTTTGATGTGAAGACTTCCGGATTTAGTGGGGTTCACACCGTGGACGCCCAAGTGAAAGGTTTGGGAATTGTAGGGCCGGGCTTCAAGCTAAGGGACGGCAAGCTTGATATAAATCAACTATCTGCTTTCAACCGCCTCCTTCATTTTATTGTCTGTCAAATCTTAGTTCCCAGAAGTGCAACATTTTCTTCTTGCACAAAGGCCGACTCAGACATGATGTACTGGGCCATTCAAAATAAGGAGATAAATATGGCCGCAGTGATGATGGAAAGAATGAAATTTGCCAGAGATCAGATTTGGGACACAAGAGTAAGTTAAATGTGTCCCTGCCATATGCCCACCTACTTACCAAGATCTTCAAACACTTCGGTGTTGATCTTTCTGGGGCAGTTGTAGAGAAAATGGGCCAAGCAATCAGGTCCAGGAACCTGAAGAAGAGTGGCTTCTCTGTGGAAAGTGGTGTTTGGTTCAAGGCTTCAGTTGCTGAAGGCGAAGCCATCATTGACGACACCTCAGTTGTTCATCAGGAGATGGGATCAGCGGATATGATTCCAGAATTGCCAGTGGAGTCAGTTTCAGTGCCAGTAGTTGGAGCAGCAGAATCATCAGGCCCTCTTTAGCAGAAGTTCAGTCTAAATTGCAGTGGAAGAAGAAAGAGTATCAGCACCAGCTTCAGAATTTCCAGAAGAATTAGCTGTCAATTTTGCAGAAAGGAGAATTGAGGATATTCTCCCAGAGGATATTATTTCAGTTGAGGACCCACTACCCTCAACTGTGGTTGCGTCCATTCTTTCAGACATTATTGATTCAATTCCTTTCACCTCTAGTGCTCCAGAAACCAGTGGCAGAGTTGCAGAAGAGACTGTGGCATCAGGCCACATTGATGAACCAATGGAAGATGTTCAAGTAGAGGTAGAGCACCCGCTGCTCAAGGTGACTCTGTGATGGAAGGTGCTCCCATTCAGGGGGAGCAAGTATCAAATGAAGAAGATGCTCCTATTGAGGGGGAGTTATCAAAAGAATGTTCAGTAGAAACAACTCCAGTTGTTGATGGTCAGGAGGAAAGGCATAGAGATTCTCAAAATTTGGATGACAGAGAAGGAGAGATTGCAAGCTCCTCAAGCTCAGATGATGATCAACCTCCTCCAGCAAAAGAAGGCAAGAAGAAAGGAAAAGAAGTTGCCTCTGAAGTTCCTCTCCTGGCTGATACACCTTTTGAGAGGCAGGTCAAGCAGAAAATTGTCATAAATTTGAAACCAGTGATTGAAAGGCTGAATGTGCAAGGTGAGCTCTTATGTACTCTCCAGTCAGATGTAAACTCTATATTTTTGAGCCAAGCTTCAGCCAACAAAGAATTGGGACAAATCAAAAATGCTATGAAATGGTTTAACAAAGAAATGAGCAGCATGAAAGGCATGCTCTCAGATATTATCAAGGCAGTTGGAGTTCAAGCTCCTCCTCCTCCAGAAGCAGCAGCAGCTCCAGAAGCAGCAGCACCACCAGAAGCAGCAGCAGCACCAAAAGAGTAGAGCCAATAGGGCCAGCTGATCAGGTTGAAGGGTCAACAGGGCCATCTGAGCAAGGGTCAGGGCCATCAAGGCCTTTGGAGAGTGAGTCTGTGCAGATAGAGGCAGAAGAGTTCTTGGCACCCAAGCCCCCAGCTCCCTCTTCCCCCTCTCACACACCTATTCCTCCAACTCCACCCTCAGCTCCTACAGCACCTCCTGCTCCTCAACCATTCAAGAAGCCTCAATCTAGACCAATTTCTTCTCCTACACCATTTCAGTCCACCTCATCTCCTGCCTCCTCTACTTCCATTCCTTCTCCTTCTCCTATACATGAGGCCCCTCCAGCATCCTCAGCTGGAGCATCCTCCTCCTCCTCTGGTCCCTCCCTTGGACCAATTGATGACCTTCCTACTACTTCCCACTCTTTTCTTCATCCTCCTCCTCCACCCTCTTTCATCACTATCATACCTGAAAGAGCCCAACTTAACTCTCCCTTTATGGAACAAATAAAGGATGAGTTTGAGGAAGGGATCCTCAGGTCTGTGTTGAAGGTTGGGGAACATGTTCATAGGGCAGACCCTTCTAGTCCTGCCCCCAAGAAGAGGAAGCTTACTTCTACTTCCTCCCTCTCCTCTGAACCTAAATACCCACCTTTGTGGTTTTCTTTCACAGTGGACAACAAACATCCCTCACTGTACAGAGAATATCTCTCAAAGGTTGTTTTTGCAACCATCATTAACCTTCCATTTCTTGATCTCACAGATCATTTGCATACTATTCTACCCTACACTTCTCTTTCCAATTCCGAAAAATCCAAAATATTCTCTCTTGCCCACTCCAAATCTGAAGAGCAGTGGGGCAAAGGTCACAAGGATCTCCTAAAGAAATTCATTCTTACCAAATCTGCTAGATTCCTTCCAAGGGACCACTCCTTGACCCTATCAGAGTGGTTCAGGATCTATCATAGGGAACTTTGAGCACCCTATATTCAAAAGGAAATCAAGATGATCAGGCACCTCATGCTATTCAACAACTACAGATATATTCATAGCCTTCCAGAGGTTCAGCTCAGTCAGTTCAAAAGGGTCATTTCAGCTCTGACTCCGAATATCTCTCAAACTTCAGATGTTCAGGTAGATTTTGCTACCCTCCAAGTACCTGAAGAGATAGTCCTTCCTCAAATTCACTTTTAGTTATGGAGTCCTCTGTAGGATCCATCATCTTTGAACGTTTTGCCAGAGTAATGGGCAGAATTAAAGTTCAGAAAGGCTGCCTGGTTGTTTTTCTAGATTCCTGTTTAGGGAATATCACCAGGGGCATGTCAGTGCTGATATTCTAGCCCCTATTCTGTCTGAATGTGAAAGGCTGACATCCTCTGAATGGTCCAAGTTCTACCCCCTGTCAGCTCAGCAACTATTTGAAATAAATGAAGTTCATGCCAGAGAAGGCAAACCAGCCATTTCTCCAGCTACTTTCCTAGATATGAACTCCATTCATCTTGTTGATGACCCCTTCAAGGTCTGGGAGGAAAGATACAAAGTGTATGTGGCTATGCACAAAGCTCTCAGAGATAACCACAACCATTATCCTGTCACCATGGACCAATTCCTCACCTGTGCCAGCTTTGGGACTCGTCGATTTCTCAATATGAACATGGACAAGAATGCATATGCTGACCTTCTCTATCAACACCTAGATCTTCATCTCAAAAGGATGGCTTCCACCATGGGACCCTCCTACTCTGTATCCTTTGGAGTCTTCAAAACCCTTTTTGAAGAGCAGGAAGCACAGGCATGGAAACCATCTCCCATTTTGCCTCTCTTCTGTCTCCTGCCTTCTATTTACCCGTACCTCCACAAAGTTAATGAAATGCCCTTCTTTGTATACTCCTGTTATCTTTCTCTCTTCTTTCTTTATCGAAGATTGTCTTTTTGCTTAATGACAAAAAGGGGGAGAAAAACTTATGTCTGAAACATCTATATGCATTTTTACTTATTGTTCAGTTTTGTCATCACCAAAAAGGGGGAGATTGATGACCAGTTTATCCCCATGTAATTTTAATTAATTACATATATATTTTAATGATTAACAAAACCAAACAAAAGTTTATCAATTATATCTAATGATTATTTCATAAGTCTTAAGCACAGAAAAAATACCAAGGTCAAACAAGCCAATAAAGGTATGCATTACTTTTCTGAAGCCTTAGTCTTTTCAACATGATATTTCTAAGTCCATATCGACTTATATTGAAGGCCATAACGATTTCTTTATAAGCATATCAATTTCAATAGAATTATCATAACGATTTCCTTTCTAGCTGAAAAGTCATGTTGTTTAAAACAAATCGATGCCGTAACAATTCTATAAGTGATCGCAACGATTTCTCTATAAAACTGAAAAGTCATGATTGTTTCAAACAAATCGATGCCGTAAAGATTCTATAAGTTGTCGCAACGATTTCTTTAGAGCCCGTAACGACTTGCTCGTCGCAACGACTCTATAAGTTACCGTAACGATTTCTTTAGAGCCCATAACGACTTGCCTGTCGCAACGACTCTATAAGTTGTCGCAACGATTTCTTTAGAGCCCATAACGACTTGCATGTCGCAACGACTCTATAAGTTGTCGTAACGATTTCTTTAGAAAGTCGTAACGACTTCTTTAGAAAGCGCAACGACTTGCTTGGTGTAACGATTTCATAAGTTACCGTAACGACTTCTTTAGAACTCGCAACGACTTGCTTATTGTAACGACTTCAAAAGTTACCATAACGATTTCTTTAGAGTTCATAACGACTTGACAAGTATTCATAACGATTTCTTTAGAATCCACAATGACTTGCTTTGTATAATGATTTGTTAAGTATTTCACATCGATTTGTTCAGAAACACATCAATTTGCTTTGTACAACGATTCATTAAGTGTTCATGATATATTCTATGTCTCATAACGATTTGCTATGACTCATAACGATTTCGTAAGTCATATAGTCATCGATTTCATATCTTGATATCTTATTCATCTTAAAAGCGTTGACTAGTCAAAGCCCACGTAGACATCTCTCTGACGCTTTTGCATTTATGAGATCTGAACATATCTCTGCATACATGCATACCATATCATCCTTTATCGTGCCTACTCTGATAACGTCCTTTAGACTTAAGCTATTTGGCATTACTATTTCCATGTCTATTACTACTAACGTTGACTGACATCAGAGACAGCTTAGTTGTCTGCTATTTGAGTTTGACATTTGTGCAGACCTCTGAACCAGCTTCATAGTACAACGTTAAACAAATAGAAACCAATGGATATTTCTGAAGATCTATCTCTTTGCGTGCTCAAGTAATCAAAAGACTATTGACTGGAAGCTTCCAAGACTCCAGATGTCATTCAGTCTAACGACTACTCAAAAGAGAGACAACGGACACTTCAACGTCTACATTTCAAATTGAAGATATAAATTCAAGTCAGAAGAACAGAAGAAGTGAGATCGCGTATTCAAGCATTCAAATTCTTCTGAAGATAGTCCAAAGCCAAGAACCTTCATTCCACTTAGCTTTTGCTCTTTTGCTCTCCACTAGTTTTTGAAAATCTTGAGAGAGCCTGTATAGTTCTGAGAGTGTGCCTTGTTTAAAATCTCTTTGCTCTCAGTTCTTGTTGCTTCAGATCCTTACTATCAAAAGCTTGATCTAGGGGCTTGAATTTCATTCACTCTCTTTGTGTTTTTCCCTTCGGTTGTGAAGGAAGACCTGGTGTGGTATCCAGGGTGTTGTTCCCTTCGGTTGTGAAGGAAGACCTGGTGTGGTATCCAGGGTGTTGTTCCCTTCGGGTGTGAAGGAAGACCAGCTGAGCTGGGTGTTGTAGCGTCCTTAGGGGGACTGTACCCTAGTTAGTGAAATCCTGAGTTGTTGCTCAGGGACTGGACGTAGGACTCCTAAGGAAAGGAGGTCTGAACTAGGATAATCCTTGTGTTGTGTGATTGTCTTCTTTGTGTGTTTGTTATTTCAACTTACTGTCACTAACCTACTTTGAAGAACGTTTGTGTGAATCTTTTTAGTTACAGGTACCTTCTAGATTAATTTTTAAGAAGACCCATTCACCCCCCCTCTGGGCTCGTCAACTGGGCAACACAGAGTACGGAGACTTATGGAGGTCTTAGGGAAAAGGTCACTAGTCTGCCGATACGGAATGACCGGCCGAGAGTTTCCAATTCCCCAAGAAGGGTGTGCCTAATCGTGCAAACGTGTAAGTGTCGTGATACGGAACATTCCTAATCATGAGTGCAATTGATGAGCAAAATATGGAAACCTCGGAAAGCACGTAAATAAGGAAAATCCACATGCAACAAGAAAGTAATATAATAAGAAAGCTTTAAACTAAGCAAGTCCATTCTAACATGTATCCTTCGCAAATTTATAACAATTCTTATATTATGACAGATTTTATATCAAGCTAGATCACAAGATGATAATCAAATGAACGTAAGATCAATCACATCATATTGTGCATTAGAATAATATTCATGTCATTATAGTTTTCAAATGGGTTGGTCACTTTAAGGCCAATGCACAACTAAGTAACTAGATACAGACTAAGATATACACATGTTTGATTGACTAACCAAAAGGAACAGTCTCGGTGTAACACCCAAAAAATTTTATTTATTGGAAAATTAGAAAAATGTGAAGATTTTGATTGTTAAACATAACTACTTTCATGAGATGTAATTAACTTTAATTTAGGATTAATTTATACTAATAAATGTTATTCCAGTGTCGTACTCAGAGGTGCGCACTAAGACAGGGCGACACCAGAATTCTGTAATGAAATTGAAATTCGAGAACACCATAATTTCTAAAAAAATATGTTGATACCAGAAATGTAAATATCTGGAATTGTTGATGCGCGTATTTCAAGATTAAGTCGACGTAATGATTTTTCGGGCAATTTTTGTTGGGTGAAAATAAATTCTAAAAATTAAACTAAAATCATCATAATTTGTAAAACCTTCTTATTAGCTTATGGTTGAAATTTCAACTTGAATGGACACCATTTGGATATAAACGTTTAGGGTCAAATGGACCAGCTGATTTATAACTTATTTACGTAACCCATTTCTTTGAATAAACTTTGCTTACGTATTATGGGCTACGCAAGCTCATTTCACTTGGGTTAGAAAGGCTACACGTTTTACCCTACGTGTAGATCATGGGGGCTGCATGGTAAACATGACTTTGGATGGGTAAGAGAGGATTTTACTGCAACACATGTATGGCCTACGTGCCATACATGCATGGGGTTTGAGAGTTTATAAAAATTCTCCCTTCACCCTATGTAAGAATCTTTCCACCACTAGCTCAAATCTCCTGCTCCTACTCCTGCTGTTGCGGAAGCTGCTGCTGCTACTACTGCTCTGAGGAGCTATAGCTCTTGCTTTGTCGTGGCTGCTGCTGCTGCTGCTTCTGTAGCTGTTGTTGCTGCTACTTTCTCTCTTGCACTTGCCGTGGCTGCCACTACAAGTTTCCTTCTCCCTGCTACTATGGGCTCCTTCGTTGAGGAGAAGAGAAGGCCTTCATCTTCCTAAGTCAGGTAGGATTCTCTCTTTCTTCTCTCCCTCTTGTCTCCTTCTTCTACTAAAGAGTTTATGTTTAGATGTTTGACCACGTTCACACTTGTCTCTGAATCTGAAAACATCCTTAGGATTATTTTCTATTCCTTGAAATCATGTTTTAGCTTATATTCGTGTTATGTCCAAGCATATCTGTGACAATCTTACTATTAGATGCAAGGAAACGTGATTTGGAAGAGTTTTATTTCCAGTTATCATCTTGTCATAGGTTTCCATGCCACAACATACTCCTATTGTGCTAATCGTTTCTTTCATGAAGGTAGTGTTTAAGGATGTAAACAAGACCCTTTAGTTGTTGTTAACCATGTTTGGATTCATAGGAACATTTAAAAGAGTCTTTAGAGTTGTTGTAGATCCATTTCTAGAAGCTTAACCTGCGACTGTCGAAAGTTGGAAATCATTTGTCGACAAGCCTCAACCTCCCAAAAACCAAAAAACTTCAGAAACATCAGTAGCTTTCGACAGATAGCTCTTTTCTGTCGACAGATAGCCTTCATCTGTCCACAGCCCTCATTGGTCTATCGTCAGACAGTGTCATGGTTCCAGAAGTTGGTTCTGGAAGGACAGTGGCTGTCGACAGCCACACTCTGGTTGTCGACATACACTGTCCTGCTTTGCTTTCCAGCACCATGACTCCTTTTGTATTAACCCAACTAGTTGTTACCCTTATTTTCTTGGATTCCAACCAATGTATCTCTGGGAAGGATCATTCAAATGTCATCCATATTCCACTATGGATTGTCTTTGAACACATCAAGTACATTTGATTCCTACATGTCTACAACCTTCTGTAAGTTTTGACATTGAATCCTAAATCTTTGTTCTATGAGAGAACTTGAGTACTTGTGTACCCCCACTTGAATCATTTACAGAAATGTATTACGATGACAATTTTTGGGTCTTTGGACTCAGTTGAGTTATATGCTGTGCAAATGGGGCTAGTCCAGTCCTGGGAGGAGCACCCGAATTCGTTTAGTGGCCGTACGGAACGATAAAGGATCTGTGGATGTTTAGCATTGCATCATTCAAGCTTGATTAGTCAGCATGTTATGTTATCATGAGTTGGATATGTATTTGAACCCGAACGTGAATCGTTGTCATGAACTCTTGACTGTGCAATCTTGTTCAGTACTCTTGTTCTACAAATGTTACCTAATTGACATGGTTATCCAATTATCTTTGATATTCCACAGTGTTGTCAACTAAGTTACTTAACCTGTTCTTTGGTTGTCTTAATCCTTTTGATTAGTAGATTGAATCCTACTAGGCTAGTTTGCTCATCAAATCCTACTTTTTCAGGTGATCAAGATGAGCCTAATGCTTAAGGGGTGTGTGCTGAGAGGAACAACCAGTCCTCAGAAGACCAACAACTTACTTTTCTTTAGTATGGTAGAAATAAGGATGAAATTAAGTTTTCTTTTTCTTACTCCTCTTGTGGATAGTAATAAGGAGTGTTATGTATTAAAGTTTTCGCAATGATAACAATAGATGTATGAGAATATAAGTTTTATTTCTTAAGTTTGTCATCTGTCATTTCCAATAAATATACATTTATTAGGACATGACAGATAATTTGGTATCAGAGCCTTAGGTTCCGTAAACCTAGGGAATGACCAGTGAGTTGAGGTAGAAACCTGGGATTAGTTATGAAAGTAATAGTGATTTTTTAAATGTATATGTACTTAATTTATTATTTTCTACAAAATGGACATGAATACTCACGAACGGCTAGTGTCAGCAATGGAAATGCTCCGTCAAGATGTGGAATTATATGCTCAGGCCCAAAGGGAGGCGCATGTACAGATAAAGGAGAAAGTGTTGAACCTAACTACGGGTGCATTTCTGGCGAGAAATCCTCGTGCCTCTTTGGAAACCATGACACAGATAATGAGCAATCTAGATAGTTTGAAGCTGGGATAGGATATGCTGCTCCATCAGGTGGAAGGGTACTGGGAGGTACTGTCTGAAGCAGCAAGAGAGCTGTATCATGGGCCTGGGGGTGATCAGCAACCGTCTGTGGAATCTAAAGCACAGACTTGAAGTCAACTAGGAATTAGGAACTTACTTTTGTAACCTCTCTTTTTGTTAGTAGTGGTTTGTGTATATAACTCTCATGTATATGTGTAATGAGAGGTTAAGGATGTTGATGGTGTTGTAATTATTTAGGCTTATTAGGGATGTTGTAAATATCTTTCGGCCTATTAGAACAAGAATGTTGATGTAATGTAAATATTTGGTTAGTTAATGAAAAGTTGTATGTTATGTAAAACTGAAAATTTGTATGTGATGAATGTAAGCATGGTCTGGGTAATGATATTAATGTATGCATTGTTGGTTGTCTCAAATATTTTCTCAAATTAATCATGGATGGAAGTGATGCAAATTGGAAGAAAATGGAGAACTCAATGCATGACCTGACTCGAGTAATGAGGACAGTGGCTAATAACAACACCCATAATGGAACAAATTTGTTTAAGGACTTTCAAAGTCTAGATCCTCCAAGATTTTCCGGTAGCACGGATCCGGATGAGGCCGAAAATTGGTTAAAGGATAATGAGAGAATTTTTAAGGTGATCCAATGTACAGAAGAAGATAAGATACATCTAGCAACATTTCAGTTGGATCGTGATGCCCGAGCCGGTGGGAAACTGTGGAAACTACTCTAGAGGACCCAAATCAGATTGGTTGGGTGGAATTTGTAGAATTGTTCAATGATCAGTATTTCTCTGAGGTAGTTTGGGAGAGGAAAGCTAGCGAGTTTGCTAGTTTAAAGCAACTCAAAATGACGGTGTCAGAGTACGAGGCACAATTTGCCCGCCTATCTAAGTAGGGACGCTCACTATTCGGTTCAAACCGAAAAACCAAATCGAACCGAGTGATTTGGTTTGGTTTGGTTCGGTTTGAACATGAAAAAAATTTGGTTTGGTTCCAAACCAAACCGAAAAAGAAAATTTGGTTTGGTTTGGTTTGGTTTCTAACCTCTAGAAACCAAACCAAACCAATTAAACCGAATTACAATAATAAATTTTAATTTGTATATATCTATAGTTTTTTCAATATATTTACATAAAAATACATATTATGGAGGTTAATATGGTCATCAACATTTAATACTTCATTTCAAATATTATTTGATAGTGATTTATTAGAGAAACAAGTGATTAAAATCTTATTTAAGACTAATAGAATTTAAAGGTCCATTTATTTTCAAGTTAAACCGAACCAAACTGAACCAAACCGAATTTAATTCGGTTTGGTTTGGTTTCAAGGGACTTCGGTTTGGTTTGGTTCGGGTCAAATTTGGTTTGGTTTGGTTTCCTAAAAATCTCCTATAAGCCAAACCAAACCAAACCATGAACACCCCTATATCTAAGTATGCTCCTCATCTAATAGCCACAGAGAAGCTGAAGGCAAAAAGGTTTATGAATGGATTGCGTCCAAACTTTATTACTCAGTTAACGCCTCATTTGATCACCACATATTCTGAAATGGTTAAAAGAGCCTTCGCATTAGAAGCTGCCAATGATATTGTGGAAAAGATTAGAGGGAAGTCTGGAGAAAGTTCTTCTGACCGTAAAAGGAAGTTTGAGGAGGGGAATGCCCATAAAGTTCAGCAAACCACTATGAAAGTAGGAAAAGCTCCAATTGGGAATAAGGATGTTTGTCGGCATTGCCATATTAGTGGACACAAGACTGAAAATTGTTGGCATAGGTTGGGTGCTTGCCTCCGATGTGGAAGCAATCAACACAGGATTCCAAATTGTCCTATGATAAAGAACGCACTAGAAAACCAGAATCCCCTAGCTAAACAAGGACGTTTACAAGCTATTCAGGAAGTGGAACCTGAATCTTTGCAAGAGGGCGGACTTAATTAAGGTACAGTTTTAGTAAACTCTAAACCTGCGTATGTATTATTTGATTCAGGAGCTACACATTCTTTCATTAGTTGTGAGTTTGATAGATCCTTAGAAACACAATTTTTTCCACTACCTATACAGTTAGAGGTTGCAACTCCTCTAAGTGAGGGTAAGAAACTTAAGGAATATTACCCTGGCAGTCAAATTCTAGTTAAAGAACATAATTTTCCGGGTGATTTGATATGCCTTGAGATATGGGATTATGATGTAATCCTTGGGGCAGATTGGTTGTCTAAACATCATGTCAATTTGGATTGTCGTTTAAAGCAAGTAACTTTTTTGGATAAGGAGGTTTATTCCATGACTTTTGATAAACCCCGTACAAGAAGAATACCCATAATCTCGACAGTTAAAGCATGCAAGCTGATACAAAAAGAATGTCAGGGACATTTGACTTCTGTGACATTAATAAACCAGAATACTACAGGATTGAAGGATATTCCGGTAGTAAAAGAATTTCTTGATGTTTTTTCGGAAGAACTACTTGGTTTACCACCTAGTAGAGAAGTAAACTTTTCAATTGAATTGGTTCCAGGAGCCACATCAATTTCAAAAATGCCTTATCGAATGTCAATGGAAGAGTTGAAAGAATTAAAAAAACAATTGATGGAACTAATTTAGAAAGGATTCATTAGACCCAGTACTTCTCCTTAGGGTGCTCCAGTACCGTTCGTTAAGAAGAAGGATGGGACTATGCGGCTATGCATAGATTATAGACAATTGAACCAGTTAACAATTAAGAATAACTACCCACTTCCTAGAATTGATGATTTATTTGATCAATTGTCTGGAGCACAGTATTTTTCAAAGATCGATCTTAGATCCGGATATCATCAATTGAGAATTCAAGAAGAGGATATTCACAAGACAGCTTTTCGAAGTAGATATGAGCATTATGAATTTGTAGTGATGCCGTTTGGATTGACCAATGCACCTGCTGCTTTTATGTGGTTAATAAATGATGTATTCTGGTCATATTTGGACTAGTTTGTAGTTGTATTCATAGATGACATATTGATTTATTCTAAAAGTGTAGAGGAACATAAATGACATTTGCGAGTTACTTTGCAATTGTTGCAAGATCATAAATTATATGCGAAATTCAGTAAATGTGAATCCTGGTTGGAACAAGTGATGTTCTTGGGACATGTCATTTCTAGAGAGGGATTATCAGTAGATTTCTCTAAAGTTGAAGCTATTCATAAGTGGAAACAACCTAATAACATTATTGAAATTAGAAGTTTCCTTGGTATGAAGAAATACCTGTGCAAATCCTTGACCGAAAAATTAAGCAACTCCGGAACAAGGAAGTTCCATTACTAAATATTCAATGGAATAAACGAGGACAGGAAGAAGCAACGTGGGAATTGGAAGATGCCATCAGAACCAAGTATGCAAAATTGTTTACAGGTTAGTATTACATGTTGTTACACTCTTATCTGTTAAATTTGGAGGACCAAATTTTTCTTTAGTGGGGGAGAGTTGTAACACCCCAAAAATTTTATTTATTGGAAAATTAGAAAAATGTGAAGATTTTGATTGTTAAACATAACTACTTTCATGAGATGTAATTAACTTTAATTTAGGATTAATTTGTACTAATAAATATTATTCCAGTATCGTACTCAGAGGTGCGCACTCCGATAGGGAGACATCGGAATTC
This sequence comes from Colocasia esculenta, assembly GCA_014218235.1. NCBI lineage: Eukaryota > Viridiplantae > Streptophyta > Magnoliopsida > Alismatales > Araceae > Colocasia > Colocasia esculenta. The sequence goes on along the minus strand of CM024764.1, from coordinate 65,755,694 downwards.
TGTCACGAAATTGAAATCCGAGAACACCATAATTTCCAAAAAAAAATGTGCTGATATCAGAAATGTAAATATCCGGAATTGTTGACGCACACATTTCAAGATTAAGTCGATGTAATGATTTTCCGGGCAATTTTTGCTGGGTGAAAATAAATTCTAAAAAATTAAACTAAAATCACCTTAATTTGTAAAACCTTCTTATTAGCTTATGGTTGAAATTCTAACTTGAATGGACACCATTTGGGTATAAAAGTGTAGGGTCAAATGGATGAGCTGATTTATAACCCATTTACGTAACCCATTTCTTTGAATAAACTTTGCTTACATATTATGGGCTACGTAAGCTCATTTCACTTGGGTTAGAAAGGCTATATGTTTTACCCTACGTGTAGATCATGGGGGCTGCATGGTAAACGTTGCTTTGGGTGGGTAAGAGAGGCTTTTATTGCAACACATGTATAGCCTACGTGCCATACATGCATGGGGTTTGAGAGTTTATAAAAACTCTCCCTTCACCCTGTGTAAGAATCTTTCCACCACTGGCTCAACTCTCCTGCTTCTGCTCCTGCTGTTGCTACCACTGCTCTGAGGAGCTGTAGCTGCTGCTTTGCCGTGGCTACTACTGCTGCTTCTTCTGTAGCTGCTGTTGCTGCTACTTCCTCTCTTGCACCTGTCGTGGCTGCCACTACAAGTTTCCTTCTCCCTGCTACTGTGGGTTCCTTTATTGAGAAGAAGAGAAGGCCTTCATCTTCCTAAGTCAGGTAGGATTCTCTCTTTCTTCTCTCCCTCTTGTCTCCTTCTCCTACTAAAGAGTTTATGTTTAGATGTTTGACCACATTCACACTTGTCTCTGAATCTGAAAACATCCTTAGGATTTTTTTCTATTCCTTGAAATCATGTTTTAGCTTATATATGTGTTATGTCCAAGCATATCTGTGACAATCTTACTATTAGATGCAAGGAAACGTGATTTGGAAGAGTTTTATTTCCAGTTATCATCTTGTCATAGGTTTCCATGCCACAACATACTCCTATTGTGCTAATCGTTTCTTTCATGAAAGTAGTGTTTAAAGATGTAAACAAGACCCTTTAGATGTTGTTAACCATGTTTGGATTCATAGGAACATTTAAAAGAGTCTTTAGAGTTGTTGTAGAACTATTTCTAGAAGCTTAACCTGCGACTGTCGACAGTTGGAAATTATCTGTCGACAGACCTCAAGCTCCCAGAAACCAAAAACTTCAGAAACATCAGTAGCTGTCAACAGATAGCTCTTATCTGTCGATAGATGGCTTCATCTGTCGACAACCCTCATTGGTCTATCGACAGAGAGGGTCCTGGTTCCAGAAGTTGGTTCTGGAAGGACAGTGGCTATCGACAACCACACTCTGGTTGTCGACATACACTGTCCTGCTTTGCTTTCCAGCACCTTTTCTTGTACAATCCCTTGATGACTCACTTTGGTATTAACCTAACTAGTTGTTACCCTTATTTTCTTGGATTCCAACCACTGTATCTCTGGGAAGGATCATTCCAATGTCATCCATATTCCACTATGGATTGTCTTTGAATACCTCAAGTACATTTGATTCCTACATGTCTACAGCCTTCTGTAAGTTTTGACATTGAATCCTGAATCTTTGTTCTATGAGAGACCTTGAGTACTTGTGTACCCCCACTTGAATCTTTCACAGAAATGTATTATGATGACAATTTTTGGGTCTTTGGACTCAGTTGAGTTATATGCCTGTGCAAATGGGGCTGGTCCAGTCCCGGGAGGAGCATCCGAATTCGTTTAGTAGTCGTACGGAATGAGAAAGGATCTGTGGATGTTTGGCATTGCATCATTCAAGCTTGATTAGTCATCATGTTATGTTATCATGAGTTGGATATGTATTTGAACCCGAACGTGAATCGTTGTCATGAACTCTTGACTGTGCAATCTTGTTCAGTACTCTTGTTCTACAAATGTTACCTAATTGACATGGTTATCCAATTATCTTTGATATTCCGCAGTGTTGTCAATTAAGTTACTTAACCTATTCTTTGGTTGTCTTAATCCTTTTAATTAGTAGATTGAATCCTACTGGGCTAGTTAGCTCATCAAATCCTACTTTTTCAGGTGATCAAGATGAGCCTGATGCTTAAGGGGGTGTGTGTTGAGAGGGACAACTAGTCCTCAGAAGACCAACAACTTACTTTTCTTTAGTAGAGTAGAAATATGGATGTAATTAAGTTTTCTTTTTCTTACTCCTCTTGTGGATAGTAATGAGGAGTGTTATGTATTAAAGCTTCCACAATGATAACAATAGATGTTTGAGAATATAAGTTTTATTTCTTAAGTTTGTTATCTGTCATTTCCAATAAATAGACATTTATTAGGACGTGACACTCGGGTCGGCCTTTGAATCATGATGGACACAAACGTCGCACATCAAAGAACCGTACACAATTAAAACAAGTCTCTGTGCAAAGAGACCAAGTCGCGACGGACCTACCCGTCGCATTCAAATCGCGACGGGATAGATCATCGCCTTGCAGACATGAATCGATTGCCAGATCGATTACCTAACCAAGATCGTGAGGGACCTTCCTGTTGCATTTCAGACAAAATCGATTGCAAGATCGATTACCAACCAAAATCGCGATGGTCACATCTATTGCATTCATAACACGACAGACCGATATGTCACGACGATTCTTGAATCATGACGCTTCGTCACGTTCAAGAATCGACTTCAAATTTTTAATATAAAAATTGTACGGAAACGATGGGCGGGAGAACTACCGAATCGCGATGGCACATGCCATCGCATTCAAGACGGGTCTAGAAACCCATGCGACACACAGTTTGATGTGTCAGGGTTGACCGATCAGACCCAAAAATGCGACGGATAACTCGACCGTCTGTACTTGAATCGTGATGTACCTGTACGTCACGTTCATGCAAACAGAATCGCGACGTCTGGATACGTCGCGTTCTTGGATCTTGCCCGAAAATGTAGAAAACATGTATAACCCTTCATGATAGACCTACAACTTGAAATCTAGCAATCTCTAAGCAAAACTCTGAACATGAAAAGTGTTAAGGACATCAAGTAGAAGAGAATCATGATTTTGGTTTGACCCAAAATGACCTCGATTTGCGTAAATCACAGCATAACCATGAAAAGCCCTAAACTTGCATGACTTATGGGAAACGCTTAATGCGACTAACATGCTTGATGAAAATTGGGCAAAATGTATGCAAAAGAAACAAGACTTGATGCTCTTTCAGATGGTATAAGCCTTATTTAGTTCTGGCCCGAGATCAACTACCTTTGAACGGTAAGAATTCCTTGAAGGTTCTGGGTCGATGTAGTGGCTTGGGGAAGATGCTCTTCACGAATCCAAGCTAGGGTCGTCCTCCTTGCTCCTGGGCATCCTTCCCACGTCCAACAATGAAGAGAGCTTGCTATGGTCTCTTTATTGGGTCGTGTAGTGGCTTTCTATAACGACCCCGACGCCCGGACCCCTGCCCTCCACAGAGAATTCGGCCACGGCGCCGCCGCCCACAGGCCCGGAGACCTGGAAGGGCTAACGCATTAGTCTATCAAGATATGTAATGGGAGTAAGTAACAACAACACGCACTCAAAGTACCAACAAGTGAAGGAAAAGAGTCTAACACAGTGTGCAAGTCTAGTACAGTCCCAAAGTAGCAAAGTACAAGTGCAGAAGTAAAAGGGGAATAACATATCCCTTAGGGGCATACCCCGAGGGTGAACTACTAACTAGAAGGGGACACTGCTCATCGAGGGCGCCGTCTACTACGGCCCAGTCTCCTCAGTGCACCGCGAGTGGCACTGCTGTGAAGTCTCACCTGAAAAGAAGGGAGTGAGCTTCACGAAGAAGCCCAGTAGGGACTACCAATCTCCCACTGGTTCTAATAGCATAATAGATCTAGATACACATAATTAATTTAAAGCGAGAAAATCTATTCTACTAACAGAGTAAGTGCGAAAGCGTAAAGAAACTACACGGTCATCGGTCTAAGCTAAACGTCGGGACCAGAAACTCGTGTAAACCACGACACTGGGAAGAACTCAAGGCTGCAAACACAGATAGTGAACAACTACCTGGATAGAGACACTAGCCACTCACAACTACACTAGTCAAACTGGTCAGGTACACTACACGCCTTATCCTCGATCGACAGTCCATGTCTAGCACCTCCTGTCAGAGTGAGACGCGGAACTAAAGTAACCACAACTACTGTAGTCTGGCCGGACTACGGTCCCATGCCTAGCCCCTCTAAATGGTACTAGAACCACATAGAGTGAGGCAGTGAGAAAAGGACTAGATGATCTACACCATAAGAGCACCAAACTACCTCGGCGTCCCAGACTCAGCTAAGAGAGCTCTACAAACGACTCTACGCCACTGTCCCCACCGTTTTCCCCTCTGCTACCAGAGTCCATAGACTCGAGCTCACCCACCGTCCAGAGAACTCCCTCAAACAAGCGCACGGGGATAGGGGGTCCAGGTAACGGTAACAACCTCTCAACGGACAAGTCCACAAGTGCCTAGCACCGGGTGAAAGACTAGAGTAGAATCATACTAGGAAACAACACAAGTGCCGAGAAATAGAGTCGCAGCGAAAGTAAAAATCCAAACAAGTCACCAAGCCATTCTCTATCTGAGAAGGCGATGCAAGGTCTATCGCCACCTGAAGGCGACACCTTGCCTGTCGCGACCTGGGTCAGAAGGCGACAGTGAACATGCCGCGATCCTGTCGCGACAAGAGCATTATCGCGACCACAGACAGAGGTCCATGTGACCACCTAAGTCCTCCCACAACACACGGAAAACACAGGCATGAAGGCGACGGTCACCCTGTCGTGACCAGAATGCGACAGGGTGGATGTCACTTTCATAACCAGAAGGCGACGGGTCGACCTGTCACAATCTGGGTCACGACACCAAACGTGTCGCAACCACAAACAAGGCCACCCGAGAGCACCTTCCTCATACCATGCACCACAAATTCGAATGATACAAGGGGAGGGGGCATGGAGAATGATTTAAACATGTAAGTAGGGTTCAAACCACCCTCATTCACACCCATGCATGGCAATGCAAGAGATCTACACTCATAAAACTCACATGCAAGCATGGTAACTCTCATCAACCATACCCCATTCCGAGCACACATCAAACCATGTAAGCATTCCACATGAACCACAACACACATATGCACATCCTATCATGGATTCTAAGGGCTTAGAGAAGGGGTTGGAGGCCCTAGCATGGTAGAACTAGGGGGAAAGCAAGGAGTCCCTATCTCAAAATGAAGAACCACCCCAATGGGGTCTTCTCGTAGGCATGCACCCCTCCTCCTTGCTCAAAGCTCCACGGGGACGCCGTCCACGAGCAAGCCGCGACCTCCTATAAGCCGAAGAAGATGTCACCACCATGAGGAGAGCATGCCGAGAAGATCACCACACCAAGAAGGAAGAAGAACGCCGAGGAAAACACCACCACGAGGCAAAATAGACCTTACACAACCCTCAAACTCTCTCCACGGTGGAAGGACACAGAGAGGGGTCAGAGGGAAAGAAACATAGGCGAAAGAGGCGAAGAAGAAGGGTCTTCTGCGGCCTGTGCACATTTTAAGCCTCGGAGTTGAGAACGCGACAGCTTGCCCATCATGTTCAGTTACCTGAACGGGACGCTCAATCTGTCGCAATCCCAACGGCTCTGCCAGGCTGACCACCAGAACCACCACATGTCACCCTGCATGAAAGCCAATCTAGAATGTGATGACTGAAACGTCACCTTCTGGTTACATGCAGCATGACACGTGCCTAGACTGTCCCGACAACAAGATGACAAAAGACAGTCAGTGCTCAGAAACTATCAGGAGCATAACGCGACGAGGTACCCGTCACGTTCTAAACCAGAACGCGATGGCCACCATGTTGCCTTCAGAAGGCAACAAGTCGATACGTCGTGCTCCTCACAGAGGCTAGCCGGCCCCAAACAAGGAGGATGTTACACTTTCTATGGCTAGGTGCACTTGATTCCGAGTTTTGATGTTTCTAAATCCATGGTAGCAATCCTACCATGACTAGAATTCCCTCTTAATGCTATTTCCTTCTTAATCCAACCCTAATTAGCAAGTTATAGAGAGCAAATTCTTGTCCTCATGTTGGGCTTAGGTTGGAGTCATGATTAATGGCCCAAATAATTCATGTTTAAGCTTAAATGACCCATTTGACTAGTGGGTATTGGGTTAATACAGATTTTAAACATTATTTCCTTTTTGTTTGACCACCTATTGGCCCAATAAGAGTTGTGCTGGTCCCAACAAATCTAAATGGTTGGTCCCACTTCTTGGGAGTTTAACACTAACATTTATTTATTTATTTAACATTCTCGTTTGTTTGTTATTTTCCTAAAAATTTTAAATCCGTAAATTTCTTGGGCGTTACATGGCTCCCGCTATGTAGCACTTTGCACCATTATGGCCTCAAGAGGTGGCTCCCATAGCGTAGCACTTTGCCCTGTGTGGCACTTAGTTCCTGTAGTTCCGGCTGGGCAAGGCTTTGATACCATTGTGACGACCCAACCAGCAAACTGGCCCAACAACTGTGCTAGTTGGTAGACTTCCCAAGAAGGTCACAACCATCTTGGGACTACTCGAGTTGTTGATAGTTTACTGATTTCGTCCATTTAAGATATTCTTGTATGGGGAACAGAAGACATATTGTAAGCTCCTGCTGTAACATCCTCCTTTCTTTGGTCAGCCACCCTCTGATGAAGGTAGCGACGCATTGGTTGTCGCCTTCTGAAGGCGATGGGATGGCTATTGCATTCTGGTTAGGAATGCGATAGGCATGTCGTCACGTTCACCCTTCTGACCACAGCATGCAGTTTTGTCATTTTGCTGTCAGGATAGTTGGGACATGTGTCAAGCGCTGACAGATGAAGACGACATGTCAGGTGTTGCATTCTTGGTGTCACGGTTGCAAGAATGACACGTGGCGGATCTATAGGTTAGGTCTGACCATGACCTTGAGGTGGCAAAAGGTTAGCCGTCGCGTTCAGTAAGTGAACGCAATGGGCTGGCTATTGTGTTCTTAGGTCCGAGGCCTATATGTGCAAGGCCTTCAGACCTGTCTTCTTCTTCCCCTCTTCTTGTGTTTCCTCCCTTCCTCTGACCCTTCTGTGTGAGCTTCACCGTGGGGAGCTTGTGAGAGAGATCTTGGTGGAGTTGGTGTGTTTCTCTCTCGGCGTGGTGTTCTTCTCCCATGTGGGCGTGGCTTCTCCTCTCGTGGAGGTGATCCTCTTCTCCGACTTGTAGGAGGACGTTCGTCACTCGTAGACGGCGTGACTGTGGACAGTTCGTTTCCGCGCCGTCACCGGATCTCTCGGGTGCTCGCGGACGCCGCCGGACTCTCGTTGACGATGAAGGGGTCGCCAGTTGACCACGTTGACCCTCCGGTTGACTAGAAGGAGAACGAGGAAAACAAGCGAAATGAAGGGGAGTTGCTGATCGCCAGGGCCTTACCTGTGCCCAAGGAGTGATATGGTCGCGTTGAAGTGGTCGCCTCGCGCAGCGGATGGAGACGGGACCTCGTCTTCTCCTCCTTCGGCCGACCAAAAGAGAAGAGCTCCGTAGTCTTCTGCGGGTTGTTCCTGCCACAAAACAAAACTCTATAAGACTAATGAAGAGTAGTAAAAGTACAAAAACGTGGGAAAATAACCCGAAAGGAAAGTCCCGTACCCGTTGCGGACTTGAGAAGAGGGGTGGCCAATTGCTATGACCACCCTTCTTCCCTCCGTTTTTTGTTGGGAAACCCCTTTCTAGGTGTGTAGGGAGAGGACCTACATGCCTAGAGTGAGTGGGAGAGTGTGTGTGATATGCAAAAGAACTAAAGAGTAGGTAAGAGAAGAGAGAGGGAAGGAGGTGTAGATCCTCTTTTGCAAGTGTATCAGCTCCTTGTAGGGCTCCTCCAGCTCCAAAGCAGCCCTCCTAGACGTCCCAAGTGTGGAGAGAATGAAGAGGATGAGTGGTGGAAGGTTGGGTGCACTTTCTCTCTCTTCTCTCAAAGCATCAGCATGTGGACGTCCAGCCTCCCTTCCCCTGCTTAGAGAACCCTAGGGACTGTTATATAGACAGTGGGGTCGGAGTTCAGAGGCCTTGGATGCTCAAGTGTGAAGAAACACACTTGTACACTTGGCAATCCTTGGATAAATGCTCCAACCAATGGGGAGAGGCCACATGGGATTTTTACTGGGTCAAGGGAGTGCCAAGGTGGCCCATATGCCCGTTGGGAACGGTCCTATGCGGTGCATGGGCGAGAGAAAGGCGCTAGTGGGCTATATTCTCGGGGCTGTTGCGCAGACCAGGTAAACGAGATTGACATCCAGAGATCAGGCAGCCAACCGCATGCAGACGTCCAGGGATGTGGACGTCTGTCTGGGTCAGCGTCAAGGGGGCTTGCCGTCAACCAGTAGTCGGCGGCCATCGATGCTGCCGTCTACATGGCATCCGAGGCAAGTCAACAAATGGTCAAACGAGGCTTAATGGGCCAAAAGAGCCTTGCGGGAGATGGGCCAAATCTCGCGTCTATAAATGCCCCTCTGAGACATCTGGTCTTGCAGGGGAGCAGAGCGGACTAAAAGGTTGGTGTCTCGATAAACAAAGGATGTGGAGATTTAATGGAAGGGCCATCTCCGAGGATAGGAATTCTAGCGAACCAAACGAAAGTGTCAGGCTAGAAATAGATGACGTATCGTCTGAGAGACAAATAGGGGTAAGAAAAAGGGTGATCTACCCGTGTAACTACAACTGCGACCCAATGGCAGGGTCCCTGGCATGGCCGTGTTGGTCTTTGACTAGTTTCCAGTGTGTCTGAGTCAAAGGAGTTGTAATATGATGGTTGAATCAGGAGCGTCTCATAACCGGAGCTCGTGGGCTCGCTGGCCTAATCAGGACGTCGGTCCCGAATTTAGGAGGTCATGATGACAAGGAGTTGGTTGATCTCTCAAAGGATTATCAAAAGATTCTAACTGGAATCACATGCTTGGAAAGCCTGAAGTCCGGAATTATGCTCGTGACTGGCGAAGGCTCAAATGAACCAATAAGGCTGCTTGATGATTTGTTGAAAGCACGGTTGGACAAGTGGAAAAGGGGGGCAACAAAGACCTGATATCAACTTGGATATTCATGAAGGGCGGACCCGGCAGGCTACCTGAGCTGGGGAAGCCATGGAGCAATCATATGATCGAGGAAAATCACCATTTTTTTTTGAGTGTTAGTAAGAGAATGTTAGTAGTGAAGATGCATGCTAGTGTGGGTTGCCTATCTAAAATGCAAATTAGCACCAGAGGAAAATTCTAAAGGCCATACGAATAACTGAGAGATCGTAAACCCATCATGGTTTTTGGTGAAGGGGAAGTCAGTGTTCACGGTCGCCAAGTTATTCGCCTCTGGTGGGGTCCTATGTTAGACATACCTGTAACGCTCAAGGTCGCATGAGCGTTCCGAATTTTTGAAGCGCAGCTTGTGCTTAAGATATCTGCAAAACAACTTGAAGCACAAGATAAAGGATAATGGCCACATAAAGAATAAGACTTTAAAATTTTCTGGACAGTAAACGTCCACATCGCTGGCCGCCAGCAACCATGTTAACGTCCACAGATGTGGCCGCCAACCTATCACTGACGTCCACCGATCTGGACGCCTACCTGACAGCGGATCAGGCCGAAAAAATAGGTGAAGGGATTCCATAAGGACTCTACCATCTCCTACCTCCGTCTCTCCCTGCTCCTGCTGCGAACCAGAGAGCTGAGAGACGGAAAAACACAACGAAATGGCCTCTTCTTCGACCGGACGATCCACAGGCGCGAACCCCGGAGTTCTGAGTGAAATTCCGGGACACCTGAGCACGCGACTGACCGACAGAGAGGCAAGCAATGATTATTTATGCTTCTTCCTGGGCTGAAAATGCCCCGAACAGTGTTCTTACAAAACTCCCACCCCTAAGCAGGAAATCCCAGCATTCCCGAGCCAAGGCTAGGTACGGGCCTTTTCCTGGCTTGTGAATCTGGTAAATGCTATTATGCTGGACATGCGGGGCTTCGTTGGGATGTGGAACCTAAGCTTCATAGTGGTTCTGGCCAAAAACATGAAAGATATGTGGTGGGGGTTCGATGCTTTGGAGGCGCTGATAGAGAGATGGCACCCACACACACATACTTTTGTGTTCTAGGCGTTCGAAGTGAGCGTCTTGCTGGAGGAGGTTGAGCTGTTCCTGGGATGGCGGCGGTGCCTAGAGTACGATGCGACGACTCCTCTCCTCCCGTGGGAAGAGATCCTCACGGACATTGTACGAGACAAGAAGGAAGTGGTGCGGATGACAAACAAGAACGGGATTTTTTTGGACCGGCTATCCTGGTGGCTGATTCAGCATGCCAAGGAGATTGGCGGAGAGAGGGCGACGTGAGGACTGACACTTTGCCTAGCCGGGGTTTTCTTGTTCCCCACGAGCGGCGATTTCATCCTCTACGAGCACGTTGGAGTACTTTCTCTGCTGTGGCGTGGGCAGTCACTTACCCCTGCAGTGCTAGCTCACCTGTATAGTTCACTCACCACAATGAGCCTAGGCGGACGCACCTGTGGGAGTTTGTTTCTGCTCCAGGTATGGATGGAAGCTCATTTAAAATTTGATTTTGCTGACAGTCAACCTACCCCTTCCAGAATCTTCCTTCGGAGTTCGGTATACTGTAGCAGGGCATGGTATGAGCCGGAAGATGAAATTAAGTGTGTGACAGCACACTTGAAAAGCAGAGATGCCTGGAGGGATCATTTGGCATATTTGGGAATGGATGAATTCATCGTGAGGCCACTGTTCATGAGAACCATTGAGTTCAGAGCCCGAACCAGGGAGGACAGAGATTTGTGGCTGATTGGAGCTGATCGGATGGTGGTGTACCAGCCACACCGGTGTCATTGTCAGCTTGGGATTCCACGGGGAATTCCCACCTCATCCAACTGCACCGACATGATAGTCACTGGAAGAAATGAGAAGCTGATGAAGAAGGCTATGAAGACTTGGGCGAGGCATACAGGGAGCAGAAAAGTGGGCTTGGCGGTGCAGGAAAACTGGGAGGACATTTGGAAATACGAGGAGTTTAATGACAACATTTGCCCCACTGCTTGTGATTTCTTTATGGCCCGCAGGGCAAAATAATGTAATTTCCCGATTTCCAATAAGTGTAACACAAATTAGATGAATAAAGGTGGATTTCATTTGTGTTGAATTGACTTGAATTTGTTTGTCTTGTGGAATGTGTGGAATGTGTGTACATGAAATGGCCTCAAAAGGTTCAAAGGAGTGTTCTGTGAGGACTGGGTGCGGGGTCTTTGACGTCCACATCGATGGCCGCCAACTACAGGTAAATGTCCAGGGCCCATCGCCAACCACTGAGACAAAGGATAGACGTCCACTAAGGTGGTCATCGAAATTCAAACTAGACATCCAGACATGGTCGTCTACCAAACTTCGAGGTCTGACATTGAAGAGACATTGACGTCCATATCATGGTCGTTAAGGGTACGTCAGCGGCTAGGGCTTGACGCCAGAAAAAGGTAAACGGCCAAAGATTGATGTTTAACCAAAAAACTGCCTTTTTTGAACCGACGCCTTCTCCGGTGCCATTACGCCTTCCCAAGCACCGGAAAAGAGAACCCGAACCCTTCACTTCCCTACTTACCTTGCTCGAGATTTCGATGAGGACGAGAGAGAAACGAGGCATTCTCCGGGGCCGCCGTCAACGGAGGAGGAAGAGGAGGAGATGGAGGCAACTATGGCGGAGGAAGAGGAAGAAGTGGCGGTGGAGGACGTCCAGGAAGGGGAGGACACGGCCGGAGAAGGGGGAGATGAAATGGAGGGGGACCTACCGCGAAGACCCCGGGTAAGTACTCCAGACCCTAGAACTCCATGTGAGTGTGGTTGTAGAATCGGTGGAAAGGGGGAAAACAGGGGAAGCTCTGTCGGTTTAGACAGGAACTTGACGTCCACATCGGTGGACGTCGAGATCCTGTCAACGACCACCCCTTGCCGTTAAGGTAACTTGACGGCAAGGGGTGGACGTCTATACCAAGAACTTAACGGCCAACCCTGGACGCCAATTATTAGTAAACGGAAACACCATTGCCGCCAACTTTTGATTAACGGCAATCGATGCTGACATCAACTTTTCTATGTTTTCTGTAGGGTAAAGGCCGGATGAGGAGCAGGGTTACCTGGGACCTTTGCTGGGCGTGGTACCGGGCGCTGCCAGAGGCCCAGTAGACTAGGGTGGCCCAGATGGGATTTGGACATTTGCTGTCTGTGCGTCCATTCCACGTGGACGTACCGTACCTTGAGGCGCTGAGGGAGCGATGGGAGGAGGACTGCAAAGCATTCATTATGCCTTGGGGTCACATGATACCTACATTGGAGGATATAGCGTATCTGACAGGACTACCGGTTCAGGGAGAGCCGGTAGTGGGACAGGAGAGGAGTGACTACTACGATGACATCGTAGAGTTGCTAGGATCAGAGTTCGTTGCGGGGAGGAGGAGACCGATCCGGAGCATCCTGCTCGGATCGTTGTCGGAGGCGGTGGGCCTGAGAGGCAGGAGGAGAGGGCCTCTAAAGACTCTCGAGGAGTTTTTCACAGGGGTGAGGGGAGCACTGGACCTGGGAGGCCGGAGCGAGGAGTGCTGCATCCGGATCTTCGTCGCCTACCTCTTCGGGTGACTTCTTTTTGCGACACAGTCCTCCAGATGAACTGCAAGTTCATCTTGCTGCTGCGGGACTTGGAGCAGGCTGGGCGGTACGCTTGGGGCGCCGCGATGCTGGGACACCTCTTCTCACTTCTCCCCAGCAGCTCGCGGCGTTCTCAGAGCACCGGGGGCTTCACCCCCTTCCTTCAGGTACACAAATTTCTTTTAATGCTCATCATTGATTTGAATTTGATTAACTGCCTGACTAATCAATCTTTTGTTGCCTTGCAGATCTAGGGGTATACGCGCTTCCCAATGGGGCGCGGGACACTTGCAGAGGGGCACCAGACAATGGTGCCTCTCATGGCGAGGTGGGAGGTGGCCCCGGACCCCAGGGTCACAGACAGGAGGGCTGGAGACGTGCGGGTCGCACTCGACCACTACCCGCACGAGCAGGTATGAAAATCTCAACTAGCTCTTATATTCTTTCAATTGTTTGCTGCATTAATGAATGTGACTGACCAGTGTTTTCTTGTTCTTCTCAGGTAGTGTGGACCCCCTATGCGGGGGAGCCGGATGCCTCGCACCCGGCGGTGGCGGTGGGCCGGCCCCTTTTCGACCGCCACCTCCTCTTACTGTGCCTCGGGACGTGTGAGGTGCTGTATCTGGAGCTGGTGGTGCGGACCCTGGGCTGGCACCAGCCAGCCATCGAGGTGCCTTCCCTCGGGAGGGAGGGACATTCGCACCGGTGGTTCTTTGCTGAGGACCGAGATTGGGGAGCGGAGCATGGCAGCACCGTCACCTACTAGCGCGGGGGCGGTGAGCAGGTGGTGCGGCAGACGGCCCTCCTCGATAGCTCAGCATACATGGAGGACTACCGGGCACGATATGCCGGGCGACTCCGACTTGACCAGCGAGTGGTAAGTGAGACTTCTAACCTTAAGCCTTGGTTGGTGGATTGCCTTATTTGATTCTAACCTTGAAGTGCGAATGGCAGATGCCGAAGTCACAGGCCGTCGCCTTTTGGAGGGGCGATTGGCCAAGCAGGAGGTGGAGCTGAAGAGGCTCCGCACCGAGGTCAGGGCACTGGTAAGTAACGCAAATTTGATTATAGATTGAATTGAATTGAATTACTAACCAAAGTTCTGTGAATGCAGAAGGAGGAGCTAGCGAGGGTGCGCGCGAGTCGCGACGCAGGGGAGAGCTCGTCTGCCCAGCCAGCGAGAGGAGACCTGGCAGTGCGCCTGCAAGAGGCCCTGGATCGGGCGGAGGTGAGGGTCTGGGAGTTGGAGGCTGAGGTAAAAGACTGCCACACCCTTTCTGCACAATTTGATTTGATTTGACTTGACCTTGGCATGACTTGCTCTTTATGTGCAGCGGGAGGGGAGCGGAGTGACGACTCTCCAGGCGTAGATGGAGGCTCTGCGGTTGGAGATGGAGACAGAGGTAAGGCACCAAATTTCCTCCTTGGCATGCGTACATAACTAACACCCTTTGGATTTGACGTGCAGTGGCGGACCATGGCGGCTGCCATGGAGGAGCTGAGGGATGACTGGGCTACCATGAGAGGTCGCCTACTCGAGGCCAGGGAGAGAGAGAGAGAGGCTGAGGCAGCCCGGTCACGGATCGCCGCGGATTACGAGATACTGAAGGACCGGGTGCTAAAGAAGCACCGGGAGCAGCAGCGGTAGGCTCAGCAGGCGACACCCACGAGGACCGGATCGGCATTCGCCTCCCTCGACGACATCGTGTCCCTGGGGGACCCCTCCGTGGTACGAGGAGGGTTGCAGCGGCCCGAGGCGTCGACGACGTCGAGGCCTCCTCTCCCAGACCGGCGTCGGGAGAGGGAGGAGGAGGAGGTGAGCAGCTCACGTAGGCAGAGGCCTAGTGAGGGGGAGCGGAGAGAGGAGTGAGGAGGGAGGCTGCGGTTGTACTTCCAGGGGTATGCCCCTGTCATGACATGTACATGGACTTGCTCATCATAGTGGAATTTTGGAATTTTCATCATCCTGGGTGCTTGAATGGTTTGGCTTCTATTTCTTGTAATCCACAACACTTAAAAGAGAACATGTTAGCGTAGATCTGTCTTTAGCCCTTTGCCTACGATGTACCTTTCTTGAGATCTGGTCAAGGGGCTAATGTCTAATCAAAGATAGGAACATAATAAAATAACTGAAAGGGAAATATGCACATGCATTTTTTTTGTTTTGTTGTTTTCTTGATTTTTTGTTTTGTTGTTTTTGTTTTTGATAAGAAAATAAGGAGAATGTTAGTATATATACATGTTACTACTAATTTTTTTAGATTTTGGATTTTTCTATTTTTTGGCTTTTTGAAAATAAGGGAGAAAATACGGAAGAAAATATGTATAATGTGAAATATATACATCAAAAGACTCTCCTTTTTTGTTGTTTTTAGCATTTTTTTGTATTTTTTTGGATTTTTGGACTCTAAGACACATATTCATCACATGTTGTAGTATAGGGTTTACACGATCTACTTAACCACAGAGGCCAAGAGTAAGGAGGGGCGTGTATGAAATCTTTAATGTTGGGCATTGCCCCTAGCCTTCTTGATGTTTTCCACCACGGGAGGTCTTATACAATCAAATTTCCCCTAGAGGGGGAAATGGGAAGAACAGTATAGAAAATCATGTAGGGCTTTGGTTCAAACTACGTTTTGTTTCCGAACCGACATCTCATATTAAACAGACTTGGTCAACCATTGTTTTCAAGGGGATTTTTCATTTTATTTTTGATTTCTGGGATGGAGGCACGTACTTTTTGCTACCTCCTTGAGTTGGTCAACATTTTCCGGGTACGTACTTTTTGCTACCCTTTTTGACCTTTTAGCTTTTCTTTTCCCCCTTTGAGGCTTGATTGGATATTTTGCCCCTTGCTTTTTTATTAGTTGCCCCTGTTTTTTTTTTGGTGACCTTGTCCTTTTAAATGAGAGTGGGTGGTCCCCTACTCGTAGTTTGTTCCATTTCCAGACACGACCGAGTGGAAAAGAATAGGGGAAACACATTGACTGGAGGAGACCGCCCGAGTGTACTTGTGATTTTCCAGCTAGGGGTAGTACTCCAACATCGTGTGGTGTGTGAATAAACCCTTCCTTACTAGTGGGCACGTGGAAGAGTAGAGACTCAAACCCCAAACCGTTGACAAGCGATGAATGACTGACCAACTGACTGACTAAGGATAGAATTTCTTGAGGTAGACTGCATTCCAAGGGTGCGTTAGCTCAACTCCCTCGGCATCCACTAACCTATAAGCGTTTCCTGAATAAACTTCTTTGACAACGAACGGACCTTCCCAATTTTCTTGCAATTTGCTCCTGGGACTTGGTGCCTTTATGATTTTGCGTTTTAGGACCAATTCACCTACTTCGAATTTTCTCTCAAGAACTCTTTTGGCATAAAAACGTGCAATTCTCTGACGATAGACTTGTGCATGGTCAGCTGCTATCATTCGTCTTTCATCTAAGAGTTCAAGTTGTGCCAACAAGGCTTCGCGATGTTGATCAGGATCAAGTTCGGAATCTAATTGAACTCTAAGCGAAGGGACGAAGATCTCATATGGGAGTATCGCATCCAATCCGTATGTCAAAGCATAGGGGGTTTGCCCCGTAGGAGTGCGGACGGAGGTGCGATAAGCCCAAAGAGCTTTAACCAAGCAATCTGGCCACTCAACATTGTTATGAGATTTGCATGTTTTCTTTATATTTTTAATGAGAGTTTTATAAGTAGGTTCAGCTTGTCCATTACCTTGTGGATAATATGGTGATGAATGATGCAAGTTAATGCCATATTTACCATACATGTCGCGAAGCTCCTGTAAAGTGAAATGCGGTCCGTTGTCGGTGACGATGTCCCGAGGCACGTCAAATCTTGCAAAGATGTTGCGCTTGATGAATTTGACGACTGTTGAAGCTTTGACTTCTATGAATGTTTCTGCTTCGGCCCACTTCGTGAAATATTCCGTGGCGGTCAGAATGAAGGACTTCTTACGGATTTCTCCGGTTCTGTTCGCAAGTGGACCGACCACGTCGAATGCCCACATGGCGAAAGGCCATGGAGCGATGAGAGGGTGAAGAGAAGAAGGAGCATGAATTTTGTCACCGTGCAATTGACATTTAGCACAGTGACGGACAAAATGGCGACAGTCTTCTTCCATGGTGGGCCAATAATAGTGTCTTAGCAACTTCAGGGCAATTGCTCTACCATTAACATAGCCACCACATTCACTAGAGTGAGCGGCTTTAACAACATCTTGAGACTCGAATTCATCAAGGCAACGGAGATAGACCCCGCTGAGAGACTTTTTGTATAGAATGCCACCTATGATCTTGTAACGCTCCGAGACGCGACAAATTGCCCGTCTATCGGCAGAGGTGGCATAATCAGGGAAGGATCCATCTTTGAGAAAGTTTTCGATGTCAAAATACCAGGGATGGCCATCTTCAAGGTCAATTTCTGGCTCTTTGGAAAGCACATGGACCCGAAGGGATGGAGAAGGACGCACGAGCTGAGAGAACCACGGATCGACATAGGAAGGGACTCTTAACCTCTAGACAGAGACGGTTTCCAAAGACTTCCCCAAAGGAATGGGAATAGAAGACGCGAGGGAGGCGAGTGAATCTGCTAGGATATTTTAGGCCCTAGGAGTGTGAACTAAGGTGAGCTTCCTAAACTGCCGACCTACTTTTCCTACCAACTCTTGGTATGGTTTCAGCTTGGGGTCCCGGGTCTGGTACTTACTGAGGGATTGCCGGAGTATTAACTGCGAATCTCCAATTATCCTTAACACCTTGACTCCGAGCAATAAAGCCATTTTCAGCCCAACTAAGAGCGCCTCGTACTCAGCCACATTGTTCGTGGCTCGGAAGGTTAATTGGTAGGCGTGCGGAATGACTACCCCTTCCGGTGAGAGGAGGACTGCCCCTATCCCACACCCTTTAGAATTAAGAGCCCCGTCGAAGTAAAGCACCCACGAAGGTTCACCATCGATAATGGATCCTAACTCTTCATCGGGAAAGCTTTCATCAACGGGAGAGTATAAAGGTAAGGCGTGGTGGGCCAAATGCTCGGCTATGGCATGCCCCTTGATTGACTTTTGGTTGACATAGGTGATATCAAATTGGTTAAGGAACCTTTGCCACCTCATCAACCGCTCAGTCAGGACGGGCTTCTCAAGCAAGTACCGAACCAGAAGTTTCACTTCATGAGCCAAGAAATAGTGCTTTAACTTCTGGGCAACCCAGATGACGGTCGCGCACGTTCTTTCCATGGCGGTGTACTTCTTTTCAGCCTCATTGAACAACTTGGATAAATAGTACACCACTCTCTCCTTCTTCTCGTCGTCGTATTGGGCCAAAACCGCTTCAGTAGAATCCTCAGTGGTTGACACATAGAGCAGTAAAGGCCGACCCGGGACCGGAGGAGCGAGAACAGGGGGATTAAAAAGATAGCTCTTCAATTCATGAAAGGCCTTCTGACATTTATCGTCCCAATCAAACTTCGCCTCTCCTCTAAGCATCTCGTAGAAGGGCTTACAGCGGATTGAATGCTGGGAGATGAATCTCCTAATAAACTGGAGTCTGCCAATTAGCCCTCTGACTTCTCTGATATTCCTAGGAGGAGGCATGTCAATTATTGCTTTGGCCTTGTTAGGATCAATTTCAATTCCCCGCTTGCTAACAATGAACCCAAGCAATTTTCCCGAAGAAACACCGAAAACACACTTCTTAGGGTTCATCTTAAGATTGTCTTCTCTAGACCTTTGGAGAACTGTCCGGAGGACCTCAGCATGGCCATGTTGAGTCTTTGATTTTACTAAGACATCATCCACATAGACCTCCATGTACAAAGCTCGAAGCCGGCAGTATTGTCCACTAGGACATCTATGTGTGGGAGAGGGAAAGCGTCATTTGGGCAAGCACGATTAAGGTCACAAAAATCTATACAGATTCTAACCTTACCATCCTTCTTCATTATAGGGACGATATTAGCTACCCACTGTGGATATAGCACAACCCTAATAAATTTGGCTTTGTGCAACTTGTCAACCTCCTCTTTAATCTTGAGTGCAAGCTTAGGATGTAGCCTTCTCAACTTTTGCTTGACGGCCTTTGCGTCGGCTTTTAGGACCAAACGATGCTCGACCAAAGAGGTATCGAGTCCCGGCATGTCCTCATAAGACCAAGCAAATCCGTCAGAAAATTCTTTGAGAATGGCTACCAAAGCTTCTTCTTCTTCAACACTCAAGTTGGCACTAATTAAAACTGTCTTCGGGGATTCTTCAGTGCCAAGGTTGACTTCTTTAGTGGGCTCGTTTGCAGCCATGGTTGGCTCGTCGAACCTTTTTGTGCCATCCACATAGGAGCTCACTGGGTCCTCTTCTCCCGACCCAAGATCTCCCAACTCACCCTTCTCATCAAAATCTAACAAATAAACTCCTAAACCGTCATCTACAGAGTCACCTTCCTCAAAGTCAGACTCCACGAGAGCAGGATCCTCAAGAAATTCTGGCACCTGACTTAACTTAGCACACTTCTCAGCCAAGGCCATGACAAAACGGGCAGGAACTTGCCTACCCTTCTCCTTGCGCACGCATGGCTAAGAGGAACTAGACTCTTCTAAACCTAGACCAGACCCTAGACTAGCCTCTAGACCTGACTCTAAACTAGAATCTAAACCACTATTTACAGGACCGCTATGTACAAAACTATGTACAGGGGAAGTGCCCCTAGAGGGGCAAGAGGAAGAGGAACTTAGGCCGGAAAGCGTCGGCCCCTGGCCGAGCGGAAGAGGTTCCAGAGAGGAAGGGTGCTCAATGGAGACCTCGGATTTCAAATTTTCAAAATTGGCATTTTTTTTTGGGAGTCAAGGCCAAGAACCATGAGTTGCTGACTCAAGGTAGCCTCGACTGGCGAGATGAGGGATGGAGAGAGGACAAGAGGAGAAAGAAGGGGATTAGAGGTGGATGGAGGAACTGAATTGCATGGCGAGCACACGACAGTAGAGGGAGATGGAGATGATGGTGGTGAAGATGGGGAATAGGGGAGATCAGACCCAAAGAGTGAGAGGAGGCCAAAATCGTTAGAAATGTCCTCTATTTGGGCCACCTCATCCTCTTCTTCTTCATCCTCGCTCTCAGAGCAAAGTATTTCTTCTATTATGGGCTCCCTGGTCCCCAGCTGGGTCGGCCCCTGAACAAAATGTTATCTCAGAGTCCACGTAAGAGGTTGATAGGGTATATATGGGTTTGGATGGACAGGGTCTGGGTGGAAGCCTAGACCGGCCTTGGGTAACAACCTCCTAATCGCCTGGACGCTCTGGATCTCTCCTTTTTCATTCGTGCCTAACCCTCGGCCATGAACATAGCCGATATTGGACATCACTTCCCAACCCTTTCCCGGGGGACATGGGACATGGGGTTCTACAGCAGGCTGGGGAGGTTGGCCGGGGAAGTCAAAAAGAGACATGACTGGCTTCTTCCCCTTATCCGGAATGAAAAGGTGCGGCATCTGCTCCGAGGTAATGGCATTGAGGGTCTCCAAAATGGGAATGCTCTTAATCTTGATTACCCGCCCATTGAAAGGAAATTTGAAGCACTGATGGGCGGTGGAAGGGACCCCTAGAATCTGTTCTAGCCAAGGATGACCGAGGATGGCCTTGTAGGCCAGATCGACGTCAAGAACTAGGAACTCAGTGGACATAGTGATAGGTCCGATTCCTAACTTAAGAGCAATTTTACCTTTGGCAACCCTTTTGGAGTTGTCATAGGCAGCGATGGTGGAGCAGCTCTTCTCCAGATTCTCTTCTCCTAAACCCAACTGCTTAAGGGTCTTCATCGGACAGACATTGATAGATGCTCCGGTGTCGATAAGAGTGGAGTCCACTGAAACCCCATTGAGGTTGATGGTGAGACAAAGAGGGAGCGAACGACACTCGGGGGTGGCGAGATCCTTGTCCGAGAAGGAAATTGAGGGTCCTTGGGTGAGGGAAAGGATGGCATTGGTGACCCCACTAGGAGGGAGGTCATCATTAACCATAATTTTCTGAAGAAACTGGAGGAGATTGGATTGATGCGACGGCGACCTCCGAATCAATTCTAAAATGGACACCCTCGCGGGTGTCTTATCCAGATGTTGGAGAATGTCATATTCGGTGCCGGCCGAGGGTGAAGGACCATTATCTTCCTCATCTTGGGATGGCCGCGGAGGTGGAGGAACAATACGGTTTCTAAGCGTGACATGCACGGCCTCCTGGGACTGAGGGCGGATGAGCTGGAGGGGTCTGGTGGATGACTCACAGGCAGGGGGAGTGAGGATGGTAGGGTAGGCATCTTGAGAAGGTTGGATGAGCACTAAAGGTCTCTCCTCTAGAATGACATCTACCGACGTGGAGGGCTCCTGAGACTCTGCAGTGGGACACGGGTACCATTCTTCGAAACCTTCTACCCCCCACTGTTGCTCTCTCCTCACAACCCGAGGTCCTGAGTATATTATGGTATGCACACTCTCTTGGGTTTTGGAGGAGGAGGGATTGTTGGTTTGGTGGTTGGGGAGAGGGTTACTGAAAATGCCAAGGTCTTTCTTGGTGTACCTAGACTTGGCTATGGCCACCTTGACGTCATCCCAGTTGATTCTACCTTGGTCATTCATATCATAGACCCAGTCATGAAAGGTAAAGCAATTGTTGATGAAGTGACCATGGGCCCTATGATATGGACAGTACTTGGAGGTGTCCACCCTTGGATTGATGTTCTCCCTTTGTGGGGGGAGTTGGATTGCATCGCAGAACATGAGGGCGAAGAACACGTCCTTGAGGGTCTCAGGAAGAGGAGGGTAATGCGACCTTTTGGGGCCAGGTCGGGTGTAGCCAGCAGGAGGAGGAACGGCAGAGTAAGA
Organism: Colocasia esculenta; assembly: GCA_014218235.1. Taxonomy (NCBI): domain Eukaryota; kingdom Viridiplantae; phylum Streptophyta; class Magnoliopsida; order Alismatales; family Araceae; genus Colocasia; species Colocasia esculenta. The sequence goes on along the minus strand of CM024764.1, from coordinate 65,734,028 downwards.
CTTGGAGGGATGAGATGGAAATTGGTGAGGGTTGGAAGAAGTGGATGGAGGATTGGAGGATTTATTCGGAGTCCTCAACGGCTGACTGCAAGCGTTGACGGACTCGTTGACGGTCACCCCCTCGGTGGTAGGTGCCGCGAGAGCCTTACGTCCCTTGGGCTTCCCTTCGAAGAAGTGGGGCAGAGAGGAGTCCTTGATTTGGGTCTGGACCACCCTAGCTCGGTTGTATAGATGCGCGAATGAGAGGAACTCACTCAACATCAAGATGGAACGGAGAGCAAGGGTGGTGTTGGTGACCAACATGGTGATGGCTTGGGACTCCGGGATAGGAATATCTGCCCTAGACGCCATGGATCTCCACTGATTGGCATATGTGATGAAGTCTTCGTCCGGCTTCATCTTTTCTGCCACCAAGTCAGGAAGTGTAGGGACTTGGGTGGCCATATATGAAAAATGAGAGATGAATCGCTCGGAGACTATGTCGAAGTTAACGAGGTCCGACGCGGGTAGAGAGGTGAACCACCTCAAAGCTTCCCCTTCTAACGATTGTTGGAAGAGGTGCACTAAAAGAACCCGATCGTATAACCATCGGTAGGAATCCATGGTGAATCCGGCAAGATGGTACTGGGGGTCAGAGGTCCCTTCGTACTTGCGGTACTTTGGGGCCTTGAAACCCAGAGGGAAGTATACATTAGGAGCTTGCAGTAACTCTGGAGGGAATGAGGTTTTGAGAGGGATAGTGATTCAGCAAGAAGCTTCCTCACGAGTCCCTCCACCTCCGAACGGGGGACGGATTTGGATTGAACGGGGGGTGTGATTTGAACAGGTGGCGACTGGGCAGGAGGAGGAGTGAGAATAGGACTAGGGAACGAAGTGGGGGTAGGTGAAGGAGTGAAGGTAGAGACGGGCACCTGGGGTGAGGTGACCGGCCTAGGAGTGGGCCTAGATGTAGAGGCGTTGAAGGGGGACGGGGATGGAGTGGAAGGAGACGCCGCTGCCCGGATGGTATGCTTGGAAAGCATTGAAATAATTTCTTCGGGCGAATAGCGAGACATGAGTTTAGAAAACTCGGGGTCCTCTTGAGCACTTTAGGGATGAGTGGGGTTGACCCTCAAGCTGACTTCCTCATTGTCGGCCTGGGAGGATGATTGGACTGATACCTCGGGCTGAATGTTAGTGTTTATCATACCAACAATTTCATTGACATTATCATCATACTCAAATGTCGGTTCATTAGCCATATTAACAGGATTCAACCAAGTGTCCATTAGCACACAACCTACTTTTTTTTTTTGAAATGGTTTAAGTTGAAGTGATTACACTATTTTCAACAGAAGTATGAATGTCTACCAAACAACGTTATCAAACAACATCCCCAAACTTTTAAAGATCAAAGTTGTGTATTTAACTTGACTTGATTAAAAGGTCGTTCTCTCAAGTCTCACTTGAATCCCGGTGAGTAGGTGAGCTAGACAGGGAGGGTAAAGGTCCTCCTGCCTCATACCGTGAGGGAATCCACAGAATTTAGGGACTTACAGAGTTTTCCTTGGAGCCAACCCGATTTACCCGAGAGGGAATCCCCGAGTAAAAGGTTGTAAACCAAGGAAGGGTGATCCTAAAATGTGAGGGGAGGCTAGAAGAGGTGAGAAAAGTGACCCCCCAGTGACTGAGGACTGTTAGTAACAAACAGTAAGCAAACAGAAACAAAAATCACAACAAAACAATAAAAAAAACAGGGAAAAGCATGCCTTTGTGAAACTAAACGTCAAGCATGTGGACGCACAGTTTATCAGCAAAGAATAAACGGCATGATCGACGGACGCTGATAGACAATAGACGACAAGATATATGGACGCTAAAAGTAAATCAACGGCAGGAACGTTGGACGTTTACCTGGATAGGCGGCAAGATCTCCTGCCGTCTACCTGGCCGCATTAAGACCACAGTGGAAGCAGCTGTCCCACCATGATCTCCAGAAAAGAGCTGTGGACGGTTCGTTTCTGCGCCGTCACCGGATCTCTCGGGTGCTCGCAGACGCCGCCGGACTCTCGTTGGCGATGAAGGGGTCGCCGGTTGACCACGTTGACCCTCCGATTGACTGAGTTGACTAGAAGGAGAACGAGGAAAACAAGAGAAATGAAGGGGAGTTGGTGATCGCCAGGGCCTTACCTGTGCCCAAGGTGTGATATGGTTGCGTTGAAGTGGTTGCCTCGCACAACGGATGGAGACGGGACCTCGTCTTCTCCTCCTTCGGCCGGCCAAAAGAGAAGAGCTCCGTAGTCTTCTGCGGGTTGTTCCTGCCACAAAACAAAACTCTATAAGACTAATGAAGAGTAGTAAAAGTACAAAAATGTGGGAAAATAACCCAAAAGGAGAGTCCCGTACCCGTTGCGGACTTGAGAAGAGGGGTGGCCAAATGCTATGACTACCCTTCTTCCCTCCGTTTTTGGTTGGGAAACCCCTTTCTAGGTGTGTAGGGAGAGGACCTACGGGCCTAGAGTGAGTGGGAGAGTGTGTGTGATATGCAAAAGAACTAAAGAGTAAGTAAGAGAAGAGAGAGGGAAGGAGGTGTAGATCCTCGTTTGCAAGTGTATCAGCTCCTTGTAGGGCTCCTCCAGCTCCAAAGCAGCCCTCCTGGACGTCCCAAGTGTGGAGAGAATGAAGAGGATGAGTGGTGGAAGGTTGGGTGCACTTTCTCTCTCTTCTCTCAAAGCATCAGCATGTGGACGTCCAGCCTCCCTTCCCCTGCTTAGAGAACCCTAGGGACTGTTATATAGACAGTGGGGTCGGAGTTCAGAGGCCTTGGATGCTCAAGTGTGAAGAAACACACTTGTACACTTGGCAATCCTTGGATAAATGCTCCAACCAATGGGGAGAGGCCACATGGGATTTTTACTGGGTCGAGGGAGTGCCAAGGTGGCCCATATGCCCGTTGGGAACGGCCCCATGCGGTGCATGGGCGAGAGAAAGGCGCTAGTGGGCTATATTCTCGGGGCTGTTGCGCAGACCAGGTAAACAAGATTGACGTCCAGAGATCAGGCCGCCAACCGCATGCAGACGTCCAGGGATGTGGACGTCTGTCTGGGTCAGTGTCAAGGGGGCTTGCCGCCAACCAGTAGTCGGCGGACATCGATGCTGCCATCTACATGGCATCCGAGGCAAGTCAACAAATGGTCAAACGAGGCTTAATGGGCCAAAAGCGCCTTACGGGAGATGGGCCAAATCTCGCGTCTACAGTGACCATGGTGCTTGGAGCGAGGAGGAGGTGGCCATACACACGAGAAGACCCCAACGGGTTGGCTCTTCATTTTGAGGTAGGGACCCTCGTCTTTCCCCCTAGTTCTACCATACTAGGAATCCAAAACCCCGTTCTCCATGCCAATAGAAGAATGCTAGGATTGTGGTTTGCATGTTTGGCTTGTTTGTGTTGGAATTGGGGGTTGGGTGTTAGCGCTCCATCATGCATGCATGTGAGGTTTTTGGAGTGTAGATGCATATCGTTGACATGCATGGGTGTGGATGAGGGTGGTTTGAGCTTCAACCATGTGTTTACATCGTTCTACATGCTCCCCTCCCTTTGTACTCACCGGACTTGTGGTTTGTGGCTTGTTTTGGAGGTCTCGAGTGTCTCTATGTCGACCCGTCGCCTTCTAGTGTGAACGCGACGCCACACCCTGTCGCATTCTGGTAACGACAGGGTGGCCATTGCCTTCATGCCTGGTTTTCCCCCGTGGGTTGTGGGAGGTCTCAGGTGGTCACCCAGACCTCTGTCTGTGGTCGCGACAATGTCTTTTTCGCGACCCAGCTCACTACAACTTCTTTGTCACCTTCAAACCCAGGTCGTGACAGAGCGTGTGTCACCTTTAGGTAGCGACAACCCTTATGTCGCCTTCTGTGAGAAAGCGACAGTAACCCTGTCGCCTTCTCAGACAGAGAGTGGTTGGCAACTTGTTCGGAGTTCCGTTCCACTGCGATTCTATTTTTCTTGGCACCTGTGTTGTTCCTAGGATGGTCCTACACTAGTCGTTTGCCCGGTGCTAGGCACTTGTGAGCTTGTCCGTTGAGAGGTTGTTACCGTTACCTGGACCCCCGGTCCCCGCGTGCCCGTTGAGGGAGTTCTCCAAGCAGCGGGCGAGCTCGAGTTATGGACTTTGGTAGCAGAAGAGAAAATGGTGGGGACAACAGCGTAGTGTCGTTTGCAGAGCTCTCTTAGCTAAGTCTGGGACGCTAAGGTGGTTTTGGTGTTCTTCTGACGCAGATCAGCTAGTCCTTCTCACAACCTCACTCAACGTGGTTCTGGTACCATTTAGAGGGGCCAGGTGTGGGACCGTCGTCCGGACAGATTACAGCAGTTGTGTGTTACTTTAGTTCCATGTCTCACTCTGATGGGAGGTGCTAGACATGGAATGGTGGTCGAGAGTAAGGCGTGTGGCGCACCTGACTGGTTGACTTATGGTAGTTGCCTTCCGTGGCTAGTGTCTTTGTAACGTCGCACATTTTTCGGATCTTCGTGGATCCTTGCTTAGCGAGTTTGGTGGCCAGTGTGTGGCCCATTAGTCTGTGTTTCAGGTGTTTTCGTAGGTTGTGAGGCTTTGTGGGCCGGCAGGTTGGGCCCAAAGAGCTCACAGGTTCTCTGTCTATGAACGTGACAGAGGCTGGCGTCATGTTCTGAACGCGACGGCCCTAGGTGTCACGTTCTAGCTACCGCCGTTTGTGGTCTTCGTCTGAATGTCCGCCGTGTGTCGCGTGTCGGGCGGTCTGGTTGATGTCGACAGTGGGAAGGCGATGGCCTCCTACGTCGTGTTCAGGTCGCGACGGTAGGGTATGTCGCGTTCCCAACTGTGATGCAATTTTAAGAAAGGTCGGCCGAACAGAGCTCAGCAAGCTCTGCTCAGCCAGGGAGGCATTTTGCGTAGGTTTTCAGGCGATTCAAGGTTCTAGAGGAGTTTTTGGCGTGCTCTCACCGCGAGGATGTCGCACGGAGCGGGGGAAACACCGGGTGATCGCTGTTCTTCACGTTCTTCATGAAGGTAGGGAGATCCCACCCTGTTTCTCGATGTGAATTGCTTGTGAAGCATGTTTAGCTTGTTAAACTTGCAATAGATAGTAGTTATCATGATAATGTAGCTGTATGAGCATGAATATATGGTTTTTAGGGTGGCTTGTGTGGTTTGCATGGGATATCCGAAGATGGAATCCCGGATTAAGGTTCCGGCCTGTGAAGGCGACGGACCCTACTGTCGCGTTCTGAATGCGATAGGCTGACCCGTCGCATTCTGCTTATGAACGCGACATATCGAAAGGCTGCGTTTTGAAGGAGACCAATGGCCCTGTCGTGTTAAGGGTCCCGAGAGTTTTATGGTTGTGCATGATAACGTATTTACCGGATTATTATTTTGTAATGTGTTAGACAATGGTAAGCGATGCATTGGCACCTGTAGCGCTCGAGGAGCGTGTTGTTCACGTGCTTAACTTGGTGTTTACGTGATTTGAATGTTGTGTATATGGTTAGTTGGTGGTGGTTGGGTAGTGAGGTTCCAGCGAGAACCTAGCCTCGGTCCTTTGATGTCTTTTATAGGTTATTTACGATGGTTTAATTATCAAAGCATGTGTATGGTTATTAAGTGGTTATTATATTGTGTTAATATGGCAATGGAGGTCATGAGATGACCAATGACAGGCAAAATTATAATATAGATTTCATGGTTAATAGTGTGTTATTGCTTAGAGGTCCCATAGTGACCAATGACGAGCCAATTGTGTTTAATGTATCGTGATATAAGTTTCACTGAGGTGTTAAGTAATTGATGTGGTTTGTGTGCTAGCTAAGTGTGGTGGTCCGGCGCCTATTCTGTAATACCTCTTCAGTCAAGTGCCCCAGATTCTGTGTGAGCCAGGAACGTGTGTTTGTTGTGCTCGGGGCATGTCCCGATACGGTGTGTACTACAGAGGTCTGAGTCGTCTTCCTAAGCACCCTCACTTCTGTGTTTAGGTTGTATGTTCGGCTGAGGGAAAGACGACAGTAGGGTAGCGACTTGTGAGAGTTTGTGTTTGGTCGCTTGTAGCGCGCTCGTGGTTGGGGGTACGGACACCAGTAGACGTACTGGTCCCTGGCTAGTCCTGTATTTCCAGTGCCTCACTTTAGGGAGCTCAGGCCGAAGTCCATAAAGGTGCCAGTTATGAACATGCAGCTGTGTGGTCTGTAGGTGTGGTGTTGGTTGGTCTCAACAGTTGGTTGACTTACTTTGTATGTTTATAGAGCGGTAGCTGGATGAACGCGTCATTGTTGACTGTGTGTTTTTCGTTGTCTAGAGTTCATTGCACACGTCAAAATGCCCACATTCTTTAAACTGTCTCACAAACTTAAAATCACAAAGATGAACTAGTATAGTGGTGAGAATAGGTCATATCCACGGAGAGGCTGAATAAAACTTGAATTAAAACTATTTTGACTTGGATCAATTCTAAAAGACACTTTTCACCAAAAGAACATTGCATGAGAATTAATTTTGTAAACTGTTTCAATCAAATTCCTCACAACTTGATAGATCAAACTTAATGAAATAACAAACAGAATTGAAATCTAAGAAACTTTATACCACTGTACCCTCTCAATTGAGGGATCAAACAAATAAACAGAAATCTAAAATAAAAATTTTCAAATGACTAGATGAACAAATCGAACTAGACAATGAACACTTTGCGACACATGGATGCAACTTCCAGTTTTGGAATGATCTGGAACTCAAAAGAAAGAAAAGATGGCAGAACAAAATTCTTTAAAAGAAAACTTTAAATCAATGTACCCCTAGAACACAGGGGATGAACAATCAACAATTTTAATTCTCTAAAGAACACAGCACTGTACCCTCACAGCTTGAGGGATGAAGAATAAATGGGAAGTAAAATGCAACCAGCTTCAAAACAGTAAGAAGAAACACCATCAGATTTCTATACTCTCGCAGTCTAATGAATCGGTAAGACAACAGTAAAAGATATTTAAATTGTAACGTCGAACTATCCCTTCGATTCCCCTTCCAGCATTCACGAAACAACAAATTTACACTCACTCTTCAGATGAACAGATGAAATAGCCGCCAATCGTCGTCCTCACCATAGTTGCAATACACAGAAGCAAGAGATAATAACAACCTCCACTTGAACGGGTTCACACAGCACAGAAGAACCGAAGAAATTGCCACCAATTCCTCACAGAACAGATCAAAAGAGATGTAAGAACAAAAATCCAACAAATTTACAGTCACTCTCCGGATGAACACAGAAGAAGAGAACTACAGAATCAAAACACAACAATCCCAAAATTGATCCGAACTCCAGATTTGAGTCCCTCACAGAGGCAAAATCCCATCTCAAATGATCAAACCCCTTACAATTGAAATAGAAAACAAAATAGAATTCTCTCCCCTGCAGTCGAACCAGAAGGAAGAACAAGAAATACAGAACATAAAACCCCCTAAAAATCTGAACTAGCTAACCCCTTTCTCTGCAAGAACAGAAAAGAAAAAGCTAAGGAAAAATTAAAAATCTCCACACCCGAACTGGTTCTGGAAGAACATAAATGAAACCTAAAAATTCTAAAAACTTGAACTCGCCAACCCTCTGCTGAAAGGAAGAACATAAAATAAATTAACTAAAAATTCTAAAAAATTGCCAACTCGAGAACCCCTTGAGAAGAGGACCTTTGGGGTCCCTTTATAGGCTTCCAGGCGCCTCCTGTGAGCTCCTCTAAATCAGCTGCACCCAATCGCCAGACGCCGCATAGCTGCTCTGCACCGGATCTGGGCGACCGCCTTCGCACGAGCCAGCCTCAGCAGGTCCGCAGCTTCCCGCCATCGCCAGCCTCAGTGCCAACTCAGCTGCTCTGCAGCACCAAACCGCCCAGCGCACTAGGCCATGCACCGCCCTCTGCAGCTTTCGCCGCGCACGGCATCCGGCCGCTCCGCCTCTGAGTTGGCACACCAGCCCGCCATCTCAGCCATCGTGGCCCGCCAGCAGACCTCCGCTCAGCTAGGGCTCCGCCTAAGCTGCACACATGGCAGCTGTGCACCCGGTGGCCCAACTCAGCATCCAAACCTTCTGCCCGAAGCTTCTCCCCTCCTGTGAGATGGGGCAAAATGTTTAGAGAAATGGGAAAAAGTGATATCAGGTTAAAAATGGTGAGATGGGGATGCCGTCATGGCAAAATGTGGTTAAAACAATGTTTTAATCAAACATTTATTTATTTACACATTATTTACAAATTACAATGTCTCTAAAATTATTTATGTATAGAATTTTCATTTCCAAAATATATTTGTGAAAAGAAAAAGAAGCTAATTAGTCAATCTAAAAATTGAATTATTTGAATGAAATCTAACATCAACTAATATAAGAATCTAATTAATATTTACAATAATTATTTATGAAAGTATAAAACCAAGCTTTGTTTATGTACAATGTATTTGCAAAAAGAGAAAACACTTTATTAGTCAAACTATTCAACCGGCATTGACTTTATTTAATGAAAATCTAACTATGTGTTCTACCCAAAGATTTAACTAAAATGCTCAAAAAAAAAATTATGGATGAAATGAAATTTAAAATCAAACTGTATATTATTTGCAGACAAATGATGTCTAAAATCAACTACATGTATGAAATTTAACACAAAAAATTTAGTAGTTATCACTCCCCCCTACTTGAATATTGCTAGTCCCTTAGAAATAAAAAATACTCCAAATGTAGGACTAGAAGATGTAATGTCTCATGCTAAGCAGTTATCATGTAAAAGATTAACGTAAAGATATGTCTTTCCTAATTGTAAGGGTTTATGGCAAGAAATTAGTGCACAAGTGGTAGCTCACTTAAGAGTTCACATCAGCCCTCCTGAAGCTCCTCTGCCTCGGCTAGTATTTGAGATTAGATTAATTCGAGGAAGAAGAAAAGAACTGTGGAATAAGATCATTGCTCAGTTAGATTGGGTTGTTTCTCTCAGTTCTATTCTGCCCATCTTCCTTGAGGATTATTTCTCTGAGTTGGGGACTTTGCCCCTTTATTTGCACTTTGTGCACTCAGAATTTTTTTATTTCTTTTTCATCCACAATGCTACACAACCCATCACTTTTCAAGAGTAGCGAGTCTAACTTTACTCAGATCCGGAGCATTTTTCATGGATATATATTTTTTCTTTTGCTTTTATTTTTTTCTTTTCTTTTCCTCTTAAAGGAATGATGGACAGTCAGGTTCCTTGATCACATGTCTTCACTTCCTTCACAATTCACTTAAGGAGAGGGGAGAAAACCTATCGCCTTTCTCTCTTACTAGCTTTAACAGATTTGCTACATTCGGGTTCAGCTAGTCTAAGTGGCTGTGTAGTGTGTGTATGAAAACTTCTTGCCATAAATCCTTATATAAGGTAGACAAGAAGTACATGTAATCCTTTACTAGAGGCTACCTAACATGGATACTTGCAAGAGAATGTGACAACTACAAAATTTTAATGGTTAAAGATCAGACACATAGTTTGCGTTTTGCAATGCCAAGCATTTTTTTATTCAAAGATGAAACATTGTGAAATTTTTATTTGCACATGCTCAAAATAAAGAAAGAAAACGAAGCATTAGTTAAGATGGGGACTACGAATGCATGCTTATTCTACCTCCCCCCCCCCCCCCGCCCCCCCACCCCCACTTATTTACAGGAAAAGAAAGTAAGACAGAGAATTACCTGATAAAGGAAATCTGTACACTTGGGTTGCCTCCCAAGAGCGCTAAGTTTATCATCTTCAGCCGGACACAATTAGGCTCCATTTGTCTCATCTCGCTTGGTAGAATCAAATTTCAAGGAAGATTGGCTTTCAAAGAAATGCTTTAACCTCTGCCCATTAACAGTGAATGATTGTCCAGTTTTAGGGTCAAGAATGATGACAGCACCATTGTCATAAGCTTTGACAACAGTGTAAGGACCATCCCATCGGGACTTCAATTTTCCCGAAAACAGACGAAGCCTAGAATTGAATAGCCAGACCTTATCATGCACTTGAAAAAATTTTCTATGAATGTGTTTATCATGGAATGCTTTGACTTTGGCTTTATAGATCTTTGGCTTTTGCTTTGTCTTATTCTCTTTCTTAAACCTTAGAGCACAGGGTTGGTCTACTGCTTTTTTCACACAAGATTCTTCCAAGGAGTCTACCACTAGACAACTCTCTCCTTGATCATGGTGCCCAGATGCCTTAAAAATGTTGATACTAACCCGTTCATCCCCAAATGATATATCCATCATCCTGGTAGCACAATTAATGTTAGCTCTAGCTGTGGCCAAAAAAGGTCTACCAAGGATGATGGTGGACTGAGTTAAATCTTGAGGAGTGTTCATGTCTAGAATGATGAAATCCGCAGGGAAGTAACAATCATTGATTTTCACAATAACGTCCTCAACTAAGCCTTTTGGAGTGCTGACAGAACGATCGGCTAGTTGAAGGACAACAGAAGTGGGTTTCAATTCTCCTAATTTGAATTTCTCGTAAATAGAAAAAGGTAGGAGATTGACACTGGCTCCCAAATCCACAAGGCTACTCTCAAAAGTGATTAGTGGAGTGCCTGGATCTTTGAGCTTCTTAGGGAGTTGGTTCAAGATAATGGCACTCACAGTTTCTGGAAGAATTATTGTTTCAGTTTTATTTCTCATTTCACGTTTTGGAGTGCACATTTCTTTTAAAAATTTGGCATAAGCAGGCACATGCTTAATGGCATCAAGAAGAGGAATGTTGATATGAACTTGCTTAAACAGTTCCAAGAGTTCATCATTACCAGTTGGTTTGTTTTTGGATTTTGGCTTTAAAGCTTCAGGAAAAGGGACTCTCAGAATGTAACAACTTGGGTCTTCATTCATTTTGATTTTGTCTAGAGGTTCTTCAATAATTTTCTCTTTTCCCTTGGATTTTTCTTTTTCAACATTCTCTTCAATTTCCTCTTCAATTTCAGTTTCATTTTCTTTATCCTCATGTAATGTTGACATGTGTGGGTGAGGATTTGTTCTGATTTTTTCACTTCTTAAGGTTGACACAGTTTTCACATTTTCCACTTGAGGGCCCCTAGCTTGGGCAGGAGGATGGTCCTGTTGTATCGGTTGATTCTGACTTTGTGGTGCTGGAATATTTTGGACAAAAGCTTGTTGTAGGTTTGGTGGTGGAGGTACATTTGGTTGAGCAGGTGGTGGTCTATACCCCTGGGCCTGATGGTATTGCTGGTTCTGATAAAATCTGGGAAAGTTGTTCCTTGGGTTTGCTACAGCTTGACTTGGTAATTTCCCGGACTCCCTCCTATGACATACATCAGCAATTTGGGACTCTATCCTTGTCAAATTTTGTTGAAAATTTTGATTTTGAGTTTGATATTGATTTTGTTGTTCTTGCACAGTTTGACATAGAGTCGACATCATGTTTTGGAGTTGATTCATTTTATCTTCCCAATTAGACTGAGGAGGTGGTGGTTGATTATATGAAGGTTGCTGGAAATTGGTGTAAGCAACTTGATTTGAGTTTTGATTTCCTTGGAATTGTGGAGGTTTGGAATAAGAAGATTGGCCAAATCCCAGATTCTGATTGGGATAGGATTGACCGTACATGGATTGCTTGAAAGAAGGTTGAGAAACTTGTTCAGATTGATTTTTCCGTGAAAAATTCGGGTGATTTCTCCAACCAGGGTTGTATGTGTTAGAATATGGATCATGAGAGTTTTTGTAGAAACCTTGGGCAGCTTGGACTTGTTCTTGAATGAAAGGGGGAAATTGGGCAGTAGTGGGACAAGCATTGGTAGGATGAGCTGAGCTAGCACACATAGAACAAGTTTCAGGTGGTTGAGAAAATTTAGGTGTGGCTTGCCCAGTTAGAGATAGTAATTGATCGAATTTTTGTTCCAACTTCTGCTCCAATCTCTGATCAAATCTAGCTAACAGGTCTTCTACCCTAGAATCTGATTCTCCTCTCTCTCTTAATTCATACATCCCTGCCTTCTTTATAGGTCCTAGTGCTCTCTCATAAGAGTGGAGTGAGGCATGATTTATAGAGTTCTCACTCAATGTTTTAAACAGATTATATGCCTCATCCTCACTCTTAGTCATGAATGCTCCTCCACATGAGGCATCAACCATCTGCCTATTTGATTTAGTCAGTCCTTCATAAAAAGCTTGGACTATTTGCCACCTCGACAGATCATAATGGGGACATTTTCTAAGCAACTCCTTCAATCTCTCCCACGATTCATGCATTAACTCTCCCGGGTGTTGGGAGAATCCAGTTATTGCTCTTCTCATTGTATTGGTGCGGCCAATGGGGTAAAATTTCTTCAAAAACTCCTGCTGCATTTCTGGCCATGTTGTAATTGTTCTCCCTATTGTTCCTAACCAATATTTGGCCTTGTCTTTCAAAGAGAATGGAAATAGGGTCAATCTCAAGGCATTTTCAGTGAAGTTTTGGATCCTTACAGTGGAACAAATCTCTAGGAACTCATCTATATGCCTATAAGGGTCTTCATTGGGATTGCCATAAAAAGATGGCAATATCTGAATGGTTCCAGGCTTGATCTCAAAATGATTTGTCGGAATTTTCGGCCTGATGCAAGTAGCAGGTTGATAATTAGAAGGAATAAAATACTCCTTCATCTGTCTGGGTGCAACCTCCTCCATATTCCTAGCAATTTGGTTTTGATCTTGGTTGGCCATCCTAGTTTTCCTATGAAAGAATCTTTCAATCTCGTCTATAGGTTGGGCCAAATCTATGTTCAATGATCGTCTACCAAGCATGAACAGATGAAAAAGTTTTCTATTTTATTGATTTTTCAATTTTATGACAAACACAAACAATCACACACTTTCAAAACAAATTATCCTAAACTCTAAGTGTTCCTTGGACTTATGTTATTTTTCTCAAAATTAGATTTATGCTTGCTTAAGTCCAATCCTAACTCTTCTTATCCCGGCCAGGTGAGAGGTGGAGTAGAGGGAGGCCCCCCTTGCTTTTACAAGGATCCAATTAAATAACCTCTAGCTCACTTAAGCGTAAGCTTTTTAACCTCTAATCCTTGACACCAGACTTAAAGAGATGTTTTGAATTTAAGAAAGCATAAATCTAATTATGAACCCTAGGGCCACGTCTACTAATTTTTATTAAAAGTTTGGGACAATGCAAGAATGTGGAAAATTTTTGTGATTTTTGGGCAAAGGAAAGGGTGATGAAATCCCTCACCTTATCTTTATATTATCTAAAGGGTGATGCCCTTAAGCAATCCCTTTTACAAATATGAAATGCAACAACCAAGTTTCAAACAAGAGGTTGTCTAATGCTAAGTCTAATGCATGAAACGAGCGATGGAAGTCTTACCTTTCCCCCGCACTCTTCAATGCAAGAAAGAAATGGAATTCTAATAACAATTAAGATAATGAATGTCCTAAAACACGGGATTCTAATCTTCAGAAATGAAATTTTTATTTACAAATAAACGGCTAACATGAAAGAGTGATTTGGAAATTTTTTAAGATTTAGATTTTTTTAATTTTTATTTGGTTTTTGAATTAAATGAAATAAAATCTAACTAAGAAAATATAAGATGATACTCTAAGCTAATTCTCAAACCACACAAACCACAAAAAGAGTCCAATTATTACATGCCAACAAGAAACAAATCTTTGTACATGCACAGAGAGTACATCAAAGCCTCACTACAAATTTCACTCCTCTCTTCTATCTAAAAAACTGAATTAAAAGCAAATGGGAAAAGAAATCAGCAAGCTCCTCCTCCAATGGGCTTCAAAGGTCAAGCCCAATCTCCAAGTTCCTCCTTATGTGCAAATCTGAAATGAAAGCCCAATAACAAGTCAATAGAAAGCTCAAAGCAAATGAAATCAAATGAAAGCAGAATTAAATCAAACTCTAATGCCTCCCCGGCAACGGCTCCAAGATGAACGCGTCATTGTTGACTGTGTGTTTTTCGTTGTCTAGAGTTCGTTGCACACGTCAAAATGTCCACATTCTCTAAACTGTCTCACAAACTTAAAATCACAAAGATGAACTAGTATAGTGGTGAGAACAGGTCATATCCACGGAGAGGCTAAATAAAGCTTGAATTAAAACTATTTTGACTTGGATCAATTCTAAAAGACACTTTTCACCAAAAGAACACTGCATGAGAATTAATTTTGTAAACTGTATCAATCAAATTCCTCACAACTTGATAGATCAAACTTAATGAAATAACAAATAGAATTGAAATCTAAGAAACTTTATACCACTGTACCCTCTCAATTGAGGGATCAAACAAATAAACAGAAATCTAAACTAAAAATTCTCAAATGACTGGATGAACAAATCGAACTAGACAAAGAACACTTTGCGACACATGGATGCAACTTCCAGTTTTGGAATGATCTGGAACTCAAAAGAAAGAAAAGATGGCAGAACAAAATTCTTTAAAAGAAAACTTTAAATCAATGTACCCCTAGAACATAGGGGATGAACAATCAACAATTTTAATTCTCTAAAGAACACAGCACTGTACCCTCACAACTTGAGGGATGAAGAATAAATGGGAAGTAAAATGCAATCAGCTTCAAAACAGTAAGAAGAAACACCATCAGATTTCTATACTCTCGCAGTCTAATGAATCGGTAAGACAACAATAAAAGATATTTAAATTGTAACGTCAAACTATCCCTTCGATTCCCCTTCTAGCATTCATGGAAACAACAAATTTGCACTCACTCTTCAGATGAATAGAAGAAATAGCCGCCAATCATCCTCCTCACCACAGTTGCAATACACAGAAGCAAGAGATAATAACAACCTCCACTTGAATGGGTTCACACAGCACAGAGGAACCGAAGAAATTGCCTCCAATTCCTCACAGAACAGATCAAAAGAGATGTAAGAACAAAAATCCAACAAATTTCCAGTCACTCTCCCGATGAACACAAAAGAAGAGAACTACAGAATCAAAACACAACAATCCCAAAATTGATCCGAACTCCAGATCTGAGTCTCTCACAGAGGCAAAATCCCATCTCAAATGATCAAACCTCTTACAATTGAAATAGAAAACAAAATAGAATTCTGTCCCCTGCAGTCGAACCAGAAGGAAGAACAAGAAATACAGAACATAAAACCCCCTAAAAATTTGAACTAGCTAACCCCTTTCTCTGCAAGAACAGAAAAGAAAAAGCTAAGGAAAAATTAAAAATCTCCACACCCGAACTGGTTCTGGAAGAACATAAATGAAACCTAAAAATTCTAAAAACTTGAACTCGCCAACCCTCTGCTGAAAGGAAGAACATAAAAGAAATTAACTAAAAATTCTAAAAAATTGCCAACTCGAGAACCCCCTGAGAAGAGGACCTTTGGGGTCCCTTTATAGGCTTCCAGGCGCCTCCTGTGAGCTCCTCTGAATCAGCCGCACCCAATCGCCAGACGTCGTACAGCTGCTCTGCACCAGATCTGGGTGACCACCTTCGCACGAGCCAGCCTCAGTAGGTCCGCAGCTTCCCGCCATCGCCAGCCTCAGTGCCAACTCAGCGGCTCTGTAGCACCAAACCGCCCAGCGCACCATGCCCTCCACCGCCCTCTGCAGCTTTCGCCGCGCACGGCATCCGGCTGCTCCGCCTCTGAGTTGGCACACCAGCCCGCCATCTCAGCCATCGTGGCCCGCCAGCAGACCTCCACACAGCCAGGGCTCCGCCTAAGCTACACACATGGCAGCTGCGCTCCCGGCGGCCCAGCTTAGCATCCAAACCTTCTTCCCGAAGCTTCTCCCCTCCTGTGAGATGGGGCAAAACGTTTAGAGAAATGGGAAAAAGTGATATCAGGTTAAAAATGGTGAGATGGGGATGCCGTCATGGCAAAATGTGGTTAAAACAATGTTTTAATCAAACATTTATTTATTTACACATTATTTACAAATTACAATGTCTCTAAAATTATTTATGTATAGAATTTTCATTTCCAAAATATATTTGTGAAAAGAAAAAGAACCTAATTAGTCAATCTAAAAAAAATGAATTATTTGAATGAAATCTAACATCAACTAATAAAAGAATCTAATTAATATTTACAAGAATTATTTATGAAAGTATAAAACCAAGCTTTGTTTATGTACAATGTATTTGCAAAAAGAGAAAACACTTTATTAGTCAAACTATTCAACTGGCATTGACTTTATTTAATGAAAATCTAACTATGTGTTCTACCCAAAGATTTAACTAAAATGCTCAAAAATTTGTTTATGGATGAAATGAAATTTAAAATCAAATTTCACATTATTTGCAGACAAAAGATGTCTAAAATCAACTACATGTTTGAAATTTAACACAAAAAATTTAGTAGTTATCACTGGACTGAGTAGTTCGTGGCTACAAGACTGAGAGGTGGTTCTTGTGTTGTGTTGTCCGGGTTGGATACTGGCATCATAAACCAGTAGTTCGTTCCTGTGTGGTGGCGTCGTTCTTTTCGACTCGTGCTTTTCCATTGGTTGTGGCCTGTGTGTAGTGACTCGCTGGTTGAGGTTTTACCTGTTGGGGTGTGCCCTGGTGTTGGCACAATTGTGTTTGTGATTTTGTGGTGGTACCTCGTGGTAGTAGGTACCTGTACCCTTCGTGGGTAGCTTTGTGTTGTGGTACTTCGTGTACCAGCCTCTTCTGATGTAGAGGTAGACTTGTGTTATGTGGAGGTCTACGGAGTGACCTTCCACATGTTGTGTTTTACTCGTCTTCGGGTAAGCATCCGATTGTGGTTTCGATGTGAGGTGTTGGTGTGAGGTGGATTGGCTTGTTGATGCCAGTCCTGTTACCCTTCGTAGGTAGGTTGCCTGTAAAGCTTGTAGCTTAGGCGACCAGTTGTTGTAATGATTCGCCTGTGAGGCTTATGGTCTAGGCGTTTCAGTTGTTGAGCAGACTAGTAGTGTTGTGTTAGTCCTGTTGTCTCTTTAATCCTCCGGGATTTGTGCTAGCTACTGAGATATATTGTTTAGCTGTTATTCATTATGTTTTGTTGTGAGCATGATATGGTTTAGCTATCAGTGTTCCAGTGAAACCCTCTAGGGTTGAGGTCTCTTTAGTTTTGTATGTTGTTTTTGGGTGGTCCCTACGAAGCCTGTGACTTGTTGAGGCTCACTCCCCTACAGTTCTTTTCAGGGCTTGCCGTTTGTGTGACTTGCGGAGGTGTTGTGGCAGACTTGTACCACCAACAGTAGAGTTAGTCGTGTTGTGTGAGCTTGTGCTCCCTCGGGGTATGCCCCAGGTAGTTGTACTCTTTAATTGGACTTGTAATAATGTGTTGGGACAGTTGTACAAAATTGTTTACGGATATGAGCACATGTACTTTCTTGTGTCTTATACTGTTGTGGTTGTCTTTTATATTCTTACTGGACATGTGTACGAGCTATCCCTTGCGAGACTTCGGTCCGTTCGCGGGAGGCGGACTTGGATATGGAGCCTTATTGGGCATAAATATCCAGGGCCGTTAGAGTTGGTATCAGAGCAATGGTCCAGTTAGAATATGAAAAGACTTTGAAGTTACAATGTCCCAAGACATGGTTTAATGTCCACTGCTGGTAGTAAGTCTGCGGTTTTATGTGGTTTAAAGTGGTTTTTCACGTGAGTTTTGTTATGTGAATTGTCTGTTTTTTTTTATATATAAGTTTGGCAGTCACTCGTAGTAGCTGAGAGAAGATGTGGTTAGAGGAAACCCAGATTGTGAAATGTGTATGATTGTTTGCACACTTGGCAATTGTTAGTAATGGCAGAGAAATGGTGAAGCTAGTGGTATAATGTGAGTCGTCACATTAGTGTGCCAGTTTGTAGTTAAAGTGTAGTTGTTTAAAGGTTTTCGGTTCTGGAAATTGAAGGGATTAGTGAATTCAGTTATGGAATTTAGTGAAGGGCTAGTGAGGTACAGAGTTGGTAGAGACAGGTATAAGGTAATGATGTGATGGAATATCAGAGGGGACAACGTTTTAATGTGGAATAGAATAGTGTGATAAGGATTATTAAGAATGCTTTGTGATTAGAGACAGTTGCAATAAAGAGTTTAAGAATGATGTTGTTGTGAGTAATGATGATAATAAGAATTTGATATAAGAGATTCGTGTAAGAATGTGTTGAGGTGATCATTTGAGTAAAGAGAAAGTAAAGAAGAATTAGTGTACAGTTAGATTTTTTGAGAATTTCACTAGAAATATATTCATTTAGCAAGTGGCAGTTTGTGAAGATTCCACAGAATGATTTGTAAAGAATTACAGTGTTGAAGATAAGATTAGTGATGCTTAGCAGTTGTGTACAGTTTGTGGAAAAAGAGAGGTAAAGTTTGTGTCAGAAAAAGATTGAGATTGAAATTATGAATGATTAAAATAAGTTATAATTATGTAAGTTAGAATAGAAAGAGATGAATCAGTTGAGAAGCAGTTAAAGAATATCAAGTTGAAAGAAACAGCAAGGCAGATTATGAGTGGATATTTGTAAACGTGCTATAACAGTGAAATTGTTTGTATTTGGCGGTAAAGCAGTAAAGTAGAATAGAGGAACCAGGCAGAATAAGTTACTGTGTTTAAAGGAAATAGTTTTAGATTATGGCTATAGCAGTATTTTAAAGAAAGATGATTGTATATCTGGAAGGATTGCAGTGTAAATGGCACAGTGGGATTAGTTAGTTAGCAAAATAATTAAGAGAAATATTTTGCAGAAATGATATTATGCAGTTGACAGTAAAATTAAAGTTCAGTATTAATAACCAGATGAAGAAAGAATGTGGCAGGTTTTAGAATGACGATAGATGGTTTAAGAGATGTGCAATAAGAGTTTATGTGAAAATGTACAGAAAGTTATTCAGAGGAACAGAAGAGTTTTATTATAAGAATATTTCCAAAGTTTAAAGTAAAAGTCACAGTAGATCAGTTAAAGAATAGCGAGCAGATTAAAGTATGAACAGTTTAGCAGTAAAGAATTTTAAATAAGACGTCATATAATTGAGAAAGACTTCGATAAAGGTGAAGGCAAATATTATAGTATGTGCAGTATAGAGTTAACTGAGCAAGTTTTGTTTTCCGATAAGAAAGTACAATGTCAGGGTAATGAGAATGGATATTTTGGAAAATTATGAACTTGATTTACTGAGTCACTCAGAAAATTTTAATTGAATTAAGGAAAGTAGATAAAGGGTAAAGTATGTCAGTAGTAATATGACAAAATTCAAAATTCAGTGTGGCACAGATATAGTTGAAGACAGGATATGAACAGAGTTAGTTGAGCAGTGTATTTATGTGGTAAGAGAAGTGTAATGTCAGCTAGAGGATATGACTTAAAGCAAGATATGCTAATAGTGATATGACAAGATTCAGAATTTAAGTAAGTGGCACAATCATAATAGAAATATTAAGAAAAGCAGATCAGAAATATCAGTATTCTCTTCCAATGTTAAGTGAATAAATAAGATGATTTGAGAAACCAGTAGAGTTAGAATTGAGTCCAGCTGGAGTTAGAGTAATAATGCACGTGGAAAATAATTGGAAGCAATAAAGAGAGCAGAGTTTATGGAATATTTTGTCAAATATCCGGTGTAATCAGAGTGGCGCAGCGGAAGCATGGAAAGCAATGTTCGCAAGTTACCAAAAATTAAAAAAAAAAAAGTTTATGGTTTGTACATGGTTGAGCAGAGAGGCAGAGGTTTTAGTCAGATATGAGTTAAGGCAGCTTGTGCAGAATGGCAAAAAGAGGAAGGAAAAAAAATTCAACAATGTTAATGTAAATTGCTTCAAGAAATAAACAGTTGAGAATGTGAATACAGATAAAGCATAGTGATAATTAGCAGTGACAAGCAGATAATGGAAAGGCACCGAGAAATTTATGATTTTAAAGGTGATTTTATATGGTAGAGCACTTAAGGATGGCAGTTCATGATAAAGAATTTCAAGCAAGAGAAGTGGCCCAGAAAGAAAAGTTGCAAACACAGCCGGAAAATGTGGAAATAGGTTGAGTCCAAGGAGATAAAGCGCCAACAACATGATAGAATCACTTACGGTTGAAAGGTAAAGTGGGTCAGATTGGTAACTGAATGAAACAGGCACGGAAATGAGTAGATTCGGTTACCGCAGATGATTTGAAAGGCAGATGCAAAGAAAGTGTATCCTACTTGTTCTAAATATGGTTTTATTTCTTTTTAGATGATAGTCCAGTTTACCGTGGTTCGTTTTGAATGTCGAGGACGACATTCCTTTTTAGGTGATAGTAATGTAACGTCGCGCATTTTTCGGATCTTCGTAGATCCTTGCTTAGCGAGTTTGGTGGCCAGTGTGTGGCCCATTAGTCTATGTTTCAGGTGTTTTCGCAGGTTGTGAGACTTTGTGGGCCGGCAAGTTGGGCCCAAAGATCTCACAGGTTCTCTGTCTGTGAATGCGATAGAGGCTGGCGTCACGTTCTGAACGCGACGGCCCTCGGTGTCCCGTTCTAGCTACCGCCATTTGTGGTCTTTGTCTGCATGTCCGCCGCATGTCGCGTGCGGGGTGGTCTGGCTGACGTCGACAGTGGGAAGGCGACGGCCTCCTACGCCGCGTTCAGGTTGGGACGGTAGGGTATGTCGCGTTCCCAATTGTGATGCATTTTTAAGAATGGTCGGTCAAACAGAGCTCAGTAGGCTCTGCTCGGCCAGGGAGGTATTTTGCGTAGGTTTTCGGGCGATTCGGGGTTCTGGAGGAGTTTTTGGCGTGCTCTCGCCGCGAGGACGTCGCACGGAGCGGGGGAAACACCGGGTGATCACCGTTCTTCACGAAGGTAGGGAGATCCCACCCTGTTTCTCGATGTGAATCACATGTGAAGCATGTTTAGCTTGTTAAACTTGCAATAGATAGTAGATATCATGATAATGTAGCTGTATGAGCATGAATATATGGTTTTTAGGGTGGTTTGTGTGGTTTGCATGGGATATCTGGAGATGGGAACCCGGATTAGGGTTATGGCCTGTGAAGGCGACGGACCCTACTGTCGCGTTCTGAACGCGATAGGCCGACCCGTCGCGTTCTGCTTATGAACGCGACATATCGAAAGGCCATGTTCTGAAGGTGACCAATGACCTTGTCGCGTTAATGGTCCCGAAAGTTTTATGGTTGTGCATGATAACGTATTTACCGGATTATTATTGTGTAATGTGTAAGACAATGGTAAGCTGTGCATTGGCACCTATAGCGCTTGAGGAGCTTGTTGTTCACGTGGTTAATGTGGCATTTACGTGATTTGAATGCTGTGTATGTGGTTAGTTTGTGATGGTTGGGCAGTGAGGTTCCAGCGTGAACCTAGCCTCGATCCTTTGATGTCTTTTATAGGTTATTTATGATGGTTTAATTATCAAAGCATGTGTATGGTTATTACGTGGTTATTATATTGTGTTAATATGGCAATGGAGGTCATGAGATGACTAATGACATGCAAAATTATAATATAGATTTAGTGGTTAATATTGTGTTATTTCTTGGAGGTCACATAGTGACCAATGACGAGCCAATTGTGTTTAATGTATCGTGATATAAGTTTCACCGAGGTGTTAAGTGATTGACGTGGTTTGTGTGCTAGCCGAGTGTGATGGTCCGGCGCCTATTTTGGAATACCTCTTCAGTCGAGTACCGCAGGTTCTGTGTGAGCCAGGCACGTGTGTTTGTTGTGCTCGGGGCGTGTCCCGGTACGGTGTGTACCACAGAGGTCTGAGTCGTCTTCCTGGACACCCTCACTCTTGTGTTTGAGTTGTACGTCCGACTGAGGGAAAGACGACAGTAGGGTAGCGACTTGTGAGAGTTTGTGTTTGGTCGCTTGTAGCGCGCTCGTGGTTGGGGGTATGGACACCAGTAGATGTACTGGTCCCCAGCTAGTCCTGTGTTTCCAGTGCCTCACTTTAGGGAGCTTGGGCCGGAGTCCCCAAAGGTGCCAGGCATGGACCTACAGCTCTGTAGTCTGCAGGTGTGGTGTTGGTTGGCTTCCTTTATGTGTTTATGGAGCAATAGCTGGACTGAGTAGTCATTGGCTATGAGACTGAGAGGTGGTTCTTGTGTTGCGTTGTCCGGGTTGGATACTGGTGTCATGAACTAGTAGTATGTTCCCGTGTGGTGGTGGCGTTCTTTCCGAGTCGTGCTTTGCCACTGGTTGTGGCCTGTGTGTAGTGACTCGCTGGTTGAGGTTTTATTTGTAACGACCCTCTTCATACCGGTACGATTATACCAATTCTCATCAGTACAAAGGGCGTCATTACAGTGGGATAATAACCCAACACTAAACGATAGGTTGATATGTACATGAATAACAAATGATTACAGCAGAAATAAAAGAAATAATGCATTCTTATTCGATCATCATCACACATTCCACAGTCTATATAGCAAGAGAAAGCAATGACAATGTCCGCATTATTGCAATTTCAAATGAACTACATTGTCTATTACATTGTCCATACAAATAACATTATTCATACTATGAAAGGGAAAGAACAACTATCTAGCAAACTCCACAAAAGCTACTTGGGTTCGGCATTGCTCCTTGCTACGCCCTCCTCAAGTGCGGAAACTCTTATCTCACCTGTACACCGAAGCAAGTATGAGTCTAAAAGACCCAGCAAGCAATCTAAAGACTCAACCTTACACATATCACACACATGTTAAGCTATCAAACAATAAAGAAACATATGCTATCATTTACCATAACAAAGCACATGGCACATGCTTTATATAATTAACTACACATAAACCATCCAAACACGTTTTTAACTAACATATGCTCATATTAAATCATGGGAAAATATATATACACTTAAACATACTTTCTACACCTAACATGTAACAAGATTTAACAATCTAAACATTTTTCATATTATGGTACAACTCTACCAACTAGAGTAAGGAGTTAAGTACAAAGTAAGGAGCAACCTAACATCATATATATTCATATTTCACATGCACTTTTCACATTAATTACACATTTCATTTTCTGTTTTAATATAAATAAATCACAATTACACATGATGTCACATTTTCTTAAATATGGATTGAAGGTTTCGAACATATTCAAGTCGGATGGCAACTATATACAATTTAAGCATGGAACTATGTACTAAGTGAATAACATGTCTATCATGGCACTTCGACATTCTTTCATGTATTTATCACAATCATAATCACACTTTACTTGCTGTTTTGACATGAATTAAACACAATTACATGGTTTTACATTTGTTCACATGCTATCTTATTCATTTAACAATTTCATATGCTCATCTTTCACTTAGCATAGTTCATGTGTTCACATACCCATATTCACATACATTACTACAAGGATGTTATTAAACTATATAACATGATACCAAACATGATGTTACATCTAACATATTAACATATAAATGATATGGATATATGCTTTATTACCTTGGTTTTCACATGCAATCATGCTCTCATTAACATTTACTCTCCCTTACACATCATTTCACACATTTTTCACATTGTTTACTCTTGCACTTTCACTTATCACATATCACGTCACTTGCACTTACCACGTGCCACATTCACATGTCACTTTACACTTTCTTCATATTTTATCACTTAAGTTGCCATGACACATAGTCCTAACTACCATCTAGAGGACGCATGCACCCATATCACATAGCACATATCACATAGTACATAGCACATAGCACATAGCACATCACTTGACACACACCCGCCACCTGGGCAATCTAGTGGCGAATCTTGGTAACTGCGCAGACTGGGAGAAGCCCTCTCCACCGTATCCAGTGGTACTTTTTCACCTCTAGGGTTTCATCCTAATGTCCTTAGGATATTTCACAACGTTGAGCCTTCCATAGGGACTTTTCTATGGTACAGCTCTCAGACCTCTATGGTAGCAGTGTCAATCTCGGCCCAATTTTTTATTAAGCACATTATCAGATTTCATCTCGTTTTACTCACACATAATTCACACTTTATGTAACACCCCGAAAATTCATAAATTATAAAAATTAGAAATAAATCGAAAACGATAAATTCAATATTTGTGAAATAGCAAAAATATACGTGCCACTTTCGTACATACAAAAAAAAACCATTAGAAAATTTCATAAAAACCATACTTCAACTCTAAATAATGCTCCCTAATGACCCATGAAGAAATTCGTGCAAAAAAAAAATCGGATGGTCCAAGTTTATGGTGTTTTGCGACTGAGTATCGTAATCAGAGAATAAGTCAGAAAATCATTATCACACATACTTAGGTGAGTCAAAAAATTAAATAAAAATTATAGATGGACTTCAAATAATATCCTCTAATGATCCAATAAGAAATTTGGGTCAATAAAAGTCACTTGAGGTATATTTAAGAGTTAGTTTGACTTATTATCGTAATTAGGAAATAAGTTGGACAACCCATTATCAGGTGTATAAAATGAGATCATAAACTAAATGAGAAATTTATGGTGGACTCCAAACAATATGTGGGGATAATCCATAAAAGAAATCGAGTCAATGGACAATGTATGACCCATGAACAAATTCAAGTATGAAATTAGTAAATAAATAACTTCCATATTTTGAAATGATAGAACTTACGTACCACTATCGTACGTGAGAAAACACATCGGAAAATTTCGTAAAAAATATAAACCAACCCCAAATATTATCCCTAAGTGTTCCACGATGGAATTCGTGCAACGGAAAATCTGATTGGCCGAGTATATGTCACACGTGACCAAGTTACCCGAATTAGGAAACTAAGTCGGAAAATTGTTAACGCGGAAAAATAACCCGACCATAAATTAAATAAACATGTTTGAGAGACTTCCAACATCATGTATTAATAACCCATTAACAAGATTGGGCCAATAGAGCACATTTGGCCCAAGGATAAAAATTGGGACAATAAAATACCTAGAAATTCGTGTATGTAATTATGCAATAATTAGGGAGGGCAATTTAGGGTTAAAATTAGGGTAATTAGTCATGTAAGGTAAGCCAAAACCAGATCCAACCCTAAGAGGTGGTTTCCTAAACCTTTGCTACCTCCTTTGGGTGAGAGAATCCCAGATTTTGGAAAGTAGGAAGCAGAATTCGCAGCCCCCTTTCCTAGTCCCATTAGGATATGAAATAGAACCCTAAAACTATAAGAACTCCTCACAAAACATTTAGGGAAGGGTTAGCAACAAGTTGGGGTCGTGAGCAGCAAGTTTGGGGCACTGGAGGAGTGGAGAACGGCTGGGGAAAACGTGGTCTTCCTCAACCTCGCTCTACATCGACCCAGGAACCTGCAGGGAGTTCTTAGCATTCAAAGGTAGGTGTTCTCGGGCCAAGATTAAAGAAAACCAACACCATCATGTAGATCTTCGAGTCTAGGTTCATTTGCACTTGATTTGACTAACTTTCATGGAGTATACATTGTGTATTAGTAGTTTTCCCTAGGTCGCGCACAGTTAGGGATTTTTCTGTTCTTCTTATCATGTACGTGATTCAAGACCGAATTACACTAAATACCCAACATAAAAGTTCTTCTACTAGTAGTCACTATCATCTTTTATGTTGGACATTTTGTCTAAAAGTCTTTAGTTAGAGAGTTATAAACATCGTAAGAGAGTCACTGCATGATACTGCGATTTTGAGCTGCTCTTAGCTTTATGTTTTTCCTATTTCTCACAAGATTCAAGACTGAATTAGGTCAAGTTCCTAACATAAACGTTTTTCCAATAATCGTTATGGTCATCCTTTATGTTGAACGTTTTTCTAAATATCATTAATTAGAGAGTTACAAGCTTAGTAAGAGATTCACTGTATGATACTACGTTTTCGGATTGCACTTAACTGTATGTTCTTCCTGTTTTCACAAGATTAGAGACCGAATTAGGTCAAGACACCAAACATAAAAGTTCTTCTACTAGTCGTTCTAGTCATCTTTCATGTTACATGTTTTGTCTAAATATCAGTAGATCTCAAGTTACGGGCCAGACATATAAGTCGCAATGAAGTCACGTATGTTTAGGGCTTTCTTAAGTTTTTTCTGTGTTACACACCATTATAGACCGAATCAGACCTAACCCTCAACACAAACATTCTTCCAATAGATGTCCTAGACATTTGTTGTGTTTAGAGTTTTATCTAAATGTCAGTAGATAGAGAGATATAGGTGTTGCATGAATATCGCACCCTGATTACTGTGTTTGTCTAAATGTCAACATGTTTAGTTGTTGGGTCTATTAGCATGTTGCATCATGTTACATAGTATGCATGGACCTAAAAGTAATCAACCCATGTGAAAATGGCAATGAACATGAATATGATTCTAATGTATGATATGTGATTTTCTCTTATGAACATTGACTATTATCTTGTGATCTAGCTTGTTATGAAATTGAAATGATAAGAATTTGAAGTGAATATGTGGATGAATACATGTTAGTATGGACTCGTTAGTTAAGTTGCTATCATGATTTGCATATAAGTTTTCTTTAGCTATATGCTTTCCGATGGTTAAATTATTTGTTCATAACTTGCATACATGTTAGGAAAGATCCGTGACACGTCACTTACACCTTTGCACGAATAGGCACACCCTTCTTGGGGAATTGAGAGCTCTCTATCTCATTCCGAATCGGCAAGACTAGCGATCTTTTCCTTAAGACCTCCGTAAGTCTCCGCTCTCTATGGATTCCCACATAGAGGCCGAGCTGGTTGTACCATGAAGTACCCAGGAGATAGAGAGTATATGTTCCGCATACGATCTGTCATTAGTCATCCTCATGTCAAGACACTAACGAATTATGAAACATAAGATACATCGTTATACTACCCTTTTGTTCTCTTGAGCTATTGTCATACATTGACTCTATGATGATCATGTTCTTATTACATTGAGCTTATTATTGAAACTCTGTGGTCATAATATGAATATGTTTGTTCGGCACAATCTGGGACTTCGGTCCATTTGACTAATGTATGTGCAATAGGGGCCCTGTCTGGTCCTGGGGAGGAGCGCCCCAACGTACTTATTAACTGCGGGAGTATGGACTTTTGGTGCTTAACATAACACAAACAAATAAGCAAGATTTGTGGGAACGTGCCTTCGTTTGACATGAAATGTTTGATATGATAAGTCTGTTCATGTGAATACATGAGATCTGTATGAATATAGCCAATTCATTTTCATATGATTCTACTCTTGAACCACCTGTCCATTGTATATGCAATTCGATATTTGATTTGATATGTCATCCGTTCTATTCCTCTATTCAACTTGTTAGAAAAGCATGCATTGTCATCATGTTCATGTGCATATCTACCTATTAAAAATGTTAATCATGTATATTAGTGCCCGCACAATATTGAGATGTAAATCCTACTGAGCTAGTTCGCTCACCCCTATCATCCTGTCCTTTTCAGGTAGTGATGAGGAACCAGAGGAGTCAGTTGGGGCAGGGCAAGAGTGATGAGCACCCGCCATATGAGGAGTTGATAGTCTAGGAATAGTTATTTGAGTAGTCGATGTAATAGTGAAACATTTTTATTTGAATAATGGGCCCTTTGATTGGCTTGACTGATGTAAGGATTTAAATTAGTTGAATGAATGGAATAAGGAGTACTTTTATGACAATATTATAGTTTCCACTGTGTTATCATATTCAATTGTGACTCTGCGCTATTCAACTGTGGTACTTCTATTTGTATCGTTCATGCATCCCGGTATTCATTCTGCTGCTAAATATCGGGGCGTGACACTTTAATCCCTTTTTGCACATGCACTTTGAATAATAATCCCATTTCAGGTTACAAAGTTTAATCTTACTATTCAACAGTGATAAACAACTCAAAAGAGTATACTAACATGCTATTAATACTAAATTTTACATGATTACAGCTAACATGCTCATTATGATTAAATTTCACATGTTATAATACAAGAGTGCAGATCCTCTCCACCCGCGGGTGGAGGGGACTCCAGCAGTACAAGGGAGGTTTGGGGTTTTTTTTGGTTGGCCCCCTAAGTAAAAAAAGAAAAACACACACACACAAGGGTCTCAAACAAAAAAAGTCAAAATCCCCCTTGTACTGCTGGAGTTCCCTCCACCCGTGGGTGGAGAGGATCTCCACTCTATAATACAAATAGTACCTAAGGTTGTCACATCAGTACCAAATTTTTATCACATGCTACATACAGTTATTGTATCACATATTAAATTTTCCAAATTTTTATGAACATAATTCAAATTTTAGGAATTAAGATAGAATTTAGGCATATTACTCAAGAATTTCACTTAATTAGATTTCACAGTGAAGTAGTAGTGTCTAACAGTTTCAAAGAATGAAAATAGTCATCATACTAATAGGGAAAATTTATAAAACCCTAACATGCAGCAAATCTAATTATTCTGGTTAAACATAGATAAACCATGATTCTCTCATTAATACAGAAATTTCAATAATTAACACTATATACGTAAATTCGAAATATCCTCATGATATGACCTAATGACTGACCCTGACCACATACAATTTTTACAGCATGCATATACATCCAGAAGTCCAAATAACACATTTTAGAGATCAAGCAGTACACTTTTAGAACCCTGAAGAACTTGGCGACACAGTGTGTGCCGCCAACTGTGTAAACAGCACAGTCTGGTGCTGTTAACACAGGAACTTGGCGGCACAGTATGCAGTCGCCAACTTCCTATCTTCAGACCATGCAGACAGCACATAAATGCAAGGGAAATTTGGAGGTTTAGGACACGAGGAAAATTCCAAAAAAATGCTAGGACCTAAGGGGACATGAGTAGGGTTGACATCCATAGGTTACTTGCCTCCAAATAAATCCACAGAGATCAAATCTTGACGAAGAAGCCCTCCTCGGCCCAGCCAAGAAGATGCTCAAAACCTGTGACGGAACATCTCGTCCAAGTCCGTTAAACTGGTAACGTACTTGATCCGAGTCTGCCTCCTGCGAACGGGCCAAAGCCTCGCAAGGGATAACATACCACAGTCATGTAAACATAAAGGAACACACCATTTCATATATATATTCCACAAGTTTACATAGCCATATTTCCACAAAACTGAAAGAAAGTACAAGAGCCTGGGGCATACCCCGAGGTACAACTGAAGAAAGTAACTAACTAGCTACACTACACTACTACATTGCTGCTACTACAACTACACTACTGGAACTACACTGTTGGAGGTACTGACCTTGCACCGCTACGATGCGGCTCCGAACTGGACGACGGTCGAGAAACGTCCTCCTCGCTTTCACCTGTGGGGGTAGGGGTGAGCCTCGCTAGTCACTGGCTCAGTAGGGAACTCCCCCAAAATCGAGCAAACCAAAAACATAGGTACCAAAGCAGTAAATAGTACCAACAATTTATAGAACAGCTAAGCAGGATATGAAAGCTGTAAAAGTACTCACCGTCTGCCGACTACGAAAAACAATTGTAATAATTAAACGGAAAACCAGTACAACTGTGCGAGCTAAAGTAGAGACAGCCAAACACGAGCCACGTGAACTGGTTCGCAACACCAGAGACTGACTCGAACAAGCTAACACAGGTCTACCTCTCAGTCTCACAGCCACGAACGAAAGGTCCAGCTGCCGCTCCACGTGAAAAGGTCAAACAACTATGGAGACCAACTAAACACCACCACCTGTGGACCACACGGTCGTAGGCCCATGCCTAGCACCTCTAGAGACCCTGGCCCGGGCTCGCTAGAGTGAGGCACTGGAAAAGGACTAGCTGGGGACCAATGTCGACTACTGGTGTCCGTACCCCTAACTACGAGCGTGCTACAAGTGACTAAAAGACAAGTACGGCAGTCACTGTCCCACTGTCGTCTTTCCCTCAGTCTGACATATAACTCAAACACAGGAGTGAGGGTGTCCAGGTCAGACGACACAGACCTCGACGGTACAACACAAGTACCGGGACAAAGCCCCGAGCTAACAGCCTGGCTCACAGAGAACCTGGGGCACCCAACTGGAGAGGTAACCATGGTAGGCATCGTACTACTCGCCACGTACACAAAACCACGTGCACGTCACACAAACCACGTGAAGACTCACGTAAACCGCGTGCACTAGTAGTTCACTACACGTGAACACCATGTAAACATGTAAAGAACCAGCCAACTGCGTACCCAGTACGCTAGTCTTAGAAACCACGTGCACTAGGTGCACCACAATTATCATTGCACCACTCAATATCAACAATTTTTTAATATATCAATATTTAAACCAAAAGCATGCTGACGGCAACATCGACTGCCGTCGATGGGATGTAAACGGCAAGGTATATAGTCATTAATCTCCCAGCTAAAGAACCTAGCATCAATCGATGTTGACGCCAAGATATTCGGCCATCAACTTCACAGAAACCCTGGGTTGATACCTCAGGTATTCCCAGCCCTAAATTTAATAGAAAAACTTGAGGAATCATTTCCTTTAACATGCATGAATTCTAATTAACTCAAAACAACATAATTCCTTTGTTAAATTGGTCAAACCACCCATTAACCCCGCATGCAGAACCATTCCCAAAAACATAATTAACATGTGAATTCATGCTTTCCAATTGCATTATCACAACCTATAGGGACTAAAGGGATCATTCCCTACCTCAATACGTACTTAAACCTCCTAAATTCTCCTGCTTTGCACCAAACCCTCCGCGAGCTCCTACGACGATTACACCTCGTTCCGGTGTTTCCTTGGCCGATTCGTCACCACCTCACGTTCCACGATCCTCCAACTAACCTTTTACAACTGTTGGAAGTAGTGGGGAAGCAAGGGGCATGAAAACAGGGCAAGGGTGAGGGAGAATGAGCGGAGGAAACTGTCCTCGGGTAGACCTATATTCTGCAGGTCGCACATGTTGGCGTCAACAAGGCTATCGCCAATTAGACCGCCAAGATTTCCCTTGTCGCCAAGTTCATATAGTAAACGTCAACATACATGGAAGCCAACCAGTCAACGACCACACCTGGCCGTCAATCCCTAATCAACTACAGCAGGTCCTATCTTGTTTCAGGACCAAACCTGCACCAAACCTGTGCACACCACACATCCAAACCACACTGGCCTCACAATGGCCATCAAAACCAATACACACATGATCCATAAGGATCCGAAAAGCACGCGACGTTACATTACTATCATCTAAAAAGAGAATTTTGACCTCGAAATTCATAACACAACCCAAACTTAAACAACTTAAACATGCACATTCTTATAAATACTATCATTTAAAAAGAAATACAAAAGCTTATTCAAATAGATAGGGATACCCTTTAGCCATCTCCTCGGCTAACTCCCAGGTATCCTCACCACCCAACATATTTTCCCATCTCACTTTAACTAATTCAATTTCTTTATTTCTCAACTTCTTTATCTTTCGATCAGTGATCTACACTGGATATTCTGGCATTGTCATATCCGGCCTCAGGTCACCACCTTGATAACTGATTATTTGAGCTGGATCTTCAATGCACTTTCTTAACATAGAAACATGAAATATATCATGGACATCCGTAAAATCTGTTGGCAAATCCAGTCTATAAGCTGTTTCCCCAATTCTTTCAATTATTTGGAAATGTCCCACATACCTTGGGCTCAATTTTCCAGTCTTGCCAAACCTCATAATGCCTTTACTAGGGGAAACTCTCAAGAAAACAAAATCTCTCACTTCAAACTGAAGTGGTCTCCTCCGGTTATCTACATAACTCTTTTGCCTACTTTGAGCTACCTGCAATTTTTCCTTAATAAGCTTCACTACTCTGTGGTTTGCTGAATCAATTCAGGACCCACTAATTGCCTTTCTCCCACTTCATGCCAGTTCAATGGGGTTCTACATGGCCTTCCATATAAAACTTCATACGATGCCATCCCAAGACTGGTATGATAACTATTATTATAGGCAAACTCAACCATTCCCAAATGATGCTCCCAGTTACCTCCCCAAACTAAACAACAAGCTCGCAACATATCTTCAATCGTCTGAATAGTTCTTTCTATTTGACCATTTGTCTGGGGATGATAAGCGGAGCTATATCTCAGCTCAGTACCAATTACCTTTTGCAAACTTCTCCAAAACTCAGAAGTAAATCTTGGATCTCTGTCAGACACAATATTCTTCGGAATACCATGCAATAGAACAATTCTTTCAACATAAACTTTTGCTAATCTGTCCACTGTCCAAGACATACTTACTGCCACTAATCTGCACACCTTGGTTAATCTGTCAACAAATACCCATATTCCATTATGTCCGGAACCCGATCTTAGTAAACCTGCTACAAAGTTCATGGCAATATCATCCCATTTCCACTGTGGAATGGGTAACGGTTGCAATAAACCTCCAGGCTTCTGATGTTCTGCTTTAATTTGTTGACAGATAGCACACCTTGCAACAAATTCTGCTATTTCTTTTTTCATATAAGGCCACCAGAAATGCTTTCTCAAATCGTGATATATTTTAGTACTGCCCGGATGGATAGTATACCTAGATTTATGAGCTTCCTCCAACACTCACTGCTTTACCTCTCTTTCAGCTGGTACAAATAACCTACCTTTGAGCTTAACCACACATTTATCATTAATGGTAACTCCTTCCATTTTTACAATCTCAGCTAAACTTACATTTGCTTTCTGAGCCTCAATAATCTGCCAATACAAGGACGGCTCTATAGCACTAGCAGCTAGTACTGCCCGTCGCTGACTACTGGGCACATACAAGGAGTTCTCCACTATCTCTTCATACAACTTCCATTCTTTAATCATCATCAAATTTATATATGCCTTTCTGCCCAAGGCATCTGCTACAACATTGGTCTTACCCGGATGGTAAGCCAAACTGAAATCATAATCTTTCAAATATTCGATCCATCTGCGCTGACGAAGATTTAAATCTTTATGCGAGAAGATATACTTCAAGCTTTTATGATCTGTAAACATCTCAAATTTCTCGCCATACAGATAATGCCTCCACATTTTCAAGGCAAATACAACTGCTGCTAACTCCAAATCATGAGTGGGGTAATTTTCCTCTGCTGGCTTCAATTGTCTAGATGCATAAGCTATCACTTTATCATACTGCATAAGCACTGTGCCAAGTCCTCTCCTTGAAGCATCTGTATATACCACAAAACCACCACTCACTGCCGGTAATGTCAATATGGGTGCTGATGTAAGTCTTTTCTTTAACTCCATAAAACTTTTCTGACATTCACCGGACCACACAAAAGGCACACCTTTTTTGCTCAACTTGGTCATGGGTGCTGCAATCTTAGAAAAATCTTGTATGAAGTGCCTATAATAACCTGCCAATCCCAGAAATCTTCTAATCTCAGTGATTGTCTTAGGCACTTCCCATTTCATCACTGCTTCCACTTTACTCGGGTCCACTGCCACTCCTTTAGCTGAGATGACATGACTCAGAAACTGAATTTCTTTCAACCAAAATTCACACTTATTGAATTTGGCAAACAATTGGTTATCCCTTAACAACTGCAGGGTAAATCTCAAATGAGCTGCATGCTCCTCTTCAGATGCTGAATAAATCAGAATATCATCAATAAAGACCACAATGAATTGGTCTAAATACGGATGAAAAATTCTATTCATCAGATCCATAAAACCTGCAGGAGCATTGGTCAGCCTAAATGGCATAACCACAAACTCATAGTGACCATATCTGGTTCTGAAAGTTGTTTTATCTATATCCTCCTCTTTAATTCTCAACTGATGGTACCCGGACCTTAAATCAATTTTAGAAAATACCTTTGCTTATTGCAACTGATCAAACAGATCATCTATCCTCGGCAATGGGTACTTATTCTTAATGGTCACATCATTCAATTTCCTATAATCAATACACATACGAAAACTTACATCTTTCTTTTTCACAAATAATACCGGTGCTCCCCACGGGGAATGACTCGGTCTAATAAACCCTTTCTGCAACAGCTCTTCTAATTGCTTTTTCAATTCTTTAAGTTCTGCTGGTGCCATCCGATATGGAGCTTTAGAGATCGGCATGGTACCTGGCAGCAACTCAATGGTAAAGTCCACCTCTCTATGTGAAGCTAAACCAGGCAAATCTTCAGGAAAAACATCAGCAAATTCCCTAACCACGGGAACTGCTTCAACTGACTGACTAGCTTCTACCAAACTTACCGAGGCTAAATAAGCCACACATCCAACATTTATCAACTTTCTAGCTATAATTACAGAAATTAGAAACTTAAAGGTATAAAAAGGCATACCTTGATATTCAAATACTGCACCATTAGGATGACAAAACCTGATCCTTTTCTTTCTGCAATCTAGCATTGCTCCATAAGTCTCAAGCCAATCCATACCCAAAATAATATCATAATCTGTCAACTGCAGGGCATATAACCGACCCGGCATCTGGTTCCCTTCAATCATAACAGAAGCTTTATCTATATAGCTCGA
The DNA here is from genome assembly GCA_014218235.1 of Colocasia esculenta. NCBI lineage: Eukaryota > Viridiplantae > Streptophyta > Magnoliopsida > Alismatales > Araceae > Colocasia > Colocasia esculenta. The sequence goes on along the minus strand of CM024764.1, from coordinate 65,699,537 downwards.
AGTGAGCAGGAACTCACCCGAGGGAACCTCCACCACTAACTCACAAGACTTTTCCTCTAAAGGATGAGTCATGCAATCCAGAAATTCTTCGGAAATGAAAGAATGAGAGGCACCCAAATCAAATAAAACTCTTGCTGAATAGTCATAGATGGGTATAGTACCTTCAATCATATTCGATGCCTCCGCCTGGGCTCGGGTGATAGCCATAACCCGGCCCCTTCCTCGCTGCTGCGGTGCTCCTCTGCCACGACTTGCCTGTGGCTGCTAAAACTGCTAAGGCTGCTGCTGCTGCTGCTGCACACCTCATCCATACCCATACTCTCTCGGTTAGGGGCATTTGCGGATCAAATTCCCCGGCTGATTGCAGTTATAACATCTATACCCTGGTGGAATAATAGGCTGTCTGGCAGTACTCTGCTATGACTCCTCCACTTCTGGCCTACTACAACCTTGCTGAAATTGCTGTCGACCTCCTCATCCTCTTCCTTTACCTTTAAATGCTTCCTTCAATTTTTGGCCCCATTTACCAAAGCCTGATGAAGAAGGTCCTACTGTTGCTTTACCCTTACTCGCACCCACTGACTGTTGCGGTAGCCGAAAACTACCTGAGCTTGACTCGCCCACCTGACGAGTCCGAATAGACCTCTCCAACGTAGCTGCCCTCTGAGCTGCTTCTTCCACTGTTTTACACATGAGAGGTACTATTGCATCCTGCAACTCTACTCTCAAACCTCTAATGAAATACTCAACCATCATATTATTATCTGATACTACATAAGGTGCATATCTGTTGAGTGCCATAAATCGCATCTGGTACTCTAAAACTGAACAGTTACCTTGCTGGAGTGTCCGAAACTGCTCTCTTTTCACTTGCTGCACTTGAATCGGAAAGAATGTATCATTAAATACATCAACAAATTCCGACCAAGTGATAGCCTCTTCTGTCCTGCCTGCGAAGGTGGTCTGCATCTTCAATCGCCACCATTCTAATGCAAAACCCCTCAACTGATAGGCAGCTAGCACAACTTTATCTGTTTCCGGACATCTCATGGTCACAAAGACTCTTTCAATCTTATGGACCCAATGTTCCGCTGTATCTGGATTCGGCCCTCCTGAGTAAGTAGGCGGCTGCAATCTCAGAAATTTCTCAACTAGCATCACTGGTTCCTCTGCTAATAACCCTGGTGGTGGTGGTGGTGGCAAGGGTGCTACAAAAGGCACCTCCACTCCTGGCGGTGGTAGTACAGGAGCCTCAGGTACAGCCCCTTCGACAACTGGGGGTACTACTGCTGGCGGCATCGGCGCCTGCTGATCCATTCTTGCCCGAATATCCGTGAGGTTTTCCCAAATCCTTTCTATCATACGCTGAGTGCTCTCCTCTGGATCATCTCCTCCACCACCCCAATCTCTTCTATCAGCCATTTCAACCTTCTACATAAACAGAACACCAAACAAAAACAAAACAACAAATTATCAGGAACCAGGGCCCCTACCAGCAGTGTACGAAGACCGAAATAAGGCTATGTATCTTTCTAGTTCCCTTATATTAACACGGTCCTTGCGCTGATACCAACTGTGACGGAACACCTCGTCCAAGTCCATTAAACCGGTAACGTACTTGATCCGAGTCTGCCTCCCGTGAACGGGCCAAAGCCTCGCAAGGGATAACATACCACAGTCCGTGTAAACACAAAGGAACACACCATTTCATATATATATTCCACAAAACTGAAAGAAAGTACAAGAGCCTAGGGCATACCCCGAGGTACAACTGAAGAAAGTAACTAACTAGCTACACTACACTGCTACACTGCTGCTACTACAACCACACTATTAGGACTACACTGCTGGAGGTACTGACCCAGCACCGCTACGATGCGGCTCCGAACTGGACGACGGTCGAGAAACGTCCTCCTCGCTCTCACCTGTGGGGGTAGGGGTGAGCCTCGCCAGTCACTGGCTCAGTAGGGAACTCCCCCAAAACCGAGCAAACCAGAAACACAGGTACCAAAGCAGTAAACAGTACCAACAATTTATAGAACAGCTAAGTAGGATATGAAAGCTGTAAAAGTACTCACCGTCTGTCGACTACGAAAAATAACTGTAATAATTAAACGGCAAACCAGTACAAGTGTGCGAGCTAAAGTAGAGATAGCCAAACACGAGCCACGTGAACTGGTTTGCGACACCAGAGACTGACTCGGACAAGCTAACACAGGTCTACCTCTCAGTCTCGCAGCCACGAATGAAAGGTCCAGCTGCCGCTCCACGTGAAAAGGTCAAGCAACTGTGGAGACCAACTAAACACCACCACCTGCCGACCACACGGTCGCAGGCCCATGCCTAGCACCTCCAGAGACCCTGGCCCGGGCTCGCTAGAGTGAGGCACTGGAAAAGGACTACCTGGGGACCAGTGTCGACTACTGGTGTTCGTACCCCCAACTACGAGCGCGCTACAAGTGACTAAAAGACAATTACGACAGTCACTGTCCCACTGTCGTTTTTCCCTCAGTCGGACGTACAACTTAAACACAGGAGTGAGGGTGTCCAGGTCAGACGACACATACCTCGACTGTACAACACAAGTACCGGGACAAAGCCCCGAGCTAACAGCCTGGCTCACAGAGAACCTGGGGCACCCAACTGGAGAGGTAACCACGGTAGGCGTCGTACTACTCGCCACGTACACAAAACCACGTGCACGTCACACAAACTACGTGAAGACTCACGTAAACTGCGTGCACTAGTAGTTCACTACACGTGAACACCACGTAAACACGTAAAGAACTAGCCAACTGCGTACCCAGTACGCTAGTCTCAGAAACCACGTGCACTAGGTGCACCACAATTATCATTGCACCACTCGATATCAACAATTTTTCAATATATCAATATTTAAACCAAAAGCATGCTGACGGCAACATCGACTGCCGTCGATGGGATGTAAACGGCAAGGTATATAGCCGTTAATCTCCCAGCTGAAGAACCTGGCGTCAATCGATGTTGACGCCAAGATCTTCGGCCATCAACTGCACAGAAACCCTGGGCTGATACCTCAGGTATTCCCAGCCCTAAATTTAACAGAAAAACTTGAGGAATCATTTCCTTTAACAAGCATGAATTCTAATTAACTCAAAACAACATAATTCCTTTGTTAAATTGGTCAAACCACCCATTAACCCCGCATGCAGAACCATTCCCAAAAACACAATTAACATGCGAATTCATGCTTTCCAATTGCATTATCACAACCTATAGGGACTAAAGGGATCATTCCCTACCTCAATACGCACTTAAACCTCCTAAATTCTCCTGCTTCGCACCAAACCCTCCGCGAGCTCCTACGGCGATTACATCTCGTTCCGGTGTTTCCTTGGCCGATTCGTCACCACCTCACGTTCCACGATCCTCCAACTAACCTTTTACAATTGTTGGAAGTAGTGGGGAAGCAAGGGGCATGAAAACAGGGCAAGGGTGAGGGAGAATGAGCTGAGGAAACTGTCCTCGGGTAGACCTATATTCTGCAGGTCGCACAGGTTGGCGTCAACAAGGCTGTCGCCAATCAGACCGCCAAGATTAGACGTCCATATCCCTTGTCGCCAAGTTCATATAGTAAACGTCAACATACATGGACGCCAACCAGTCAACGACCATACCTGGCCGTCAACCCCTAATCAACTACAGCAGGTCCTATCTTGTTTCAGGACCAAACCTACACCAAACCTGCGCACACCACACATCCAAACCACACTGGCCTCACATTGGCCATCACAACCAATACACACATGATCCATAAGGATCCGAAAAGCACGCGACGTTACAAAACCTCTTTAGATTCGGTTCTTCTATTGATGTAGATTGATCCTTGGAGTTGGGGATGCTTCTTCTATGTATGGACTATCCTCCAGTTGGTGTAGATTGCCAGGAGACTCCTCCAGTGGCCGGATCCAGCTCTCTAAAGATCAGCTTTTCTCCACAAAGGGTTCTAGGGTTTCACAAAGTCCAAAAGACTTAATCTGGCCGGAATAGGGCAATTTTATGGAGCTGGGTAGGTTGATTACGCATTAGGGAGGTCTCCTATGATTATAGATGGGTTTCCTAAACTGGAACCGGACGAAACGCAAGTGTTACCAAATCTGAAACCATCATACAGTTGGGAACTTGGCGTCCACCTATAGTGCCACCAACAGGGGGTTGGCGTCTATCGATCTAGACGCCAACTCCTCCTGGCCAGGCAGTCAACGGCAGGCATGTTGCTGCCATCTGGGATTTCGGCCAGAATAGAGACATACATCCAAAACAGACATATAATTTCATTACAAATAGTTTAATGGTATTGAAATAAGTAGATATCATATGTAAGAAGTTAAACATATACATATATATGTGTACACAACATAATTACATACAACATGTATGGATTTAAATAAATATAACATGTACATCGATAGTTAGATAATGCATGCACATTTAAATATATACATGTACAAAAATAACTCATATGCATTTACAAGGTATATAGCAATACTTACCTATCATATGCTCAACCTTACTTAAATACAACATGCACAGTATTTAAATAAGTACATCAGGTACAAAATTAGCTAATTACCTATATTTGCATAAAACAATATATATACCTACGTATGCACATGAGTGATTTAATAATTAGAATATGCAGAAATTTAATATACACATTATATACATAACAAGTAAATACCACATGCACAATATAAAATGAATAAAAAATTCGGGGTCTCACACTCTCCCCCCCCCCCCCCTTGAAAAAGATCTTCGTCCTCGAAGATCGGATCGAGTACCTCTAATGACGTCGTCGATGTCATCTCCAGCTAACAAATTCTCCTTGGTTGGTGCTGCTAGCTTCGTTGTTGCAGTTGCTAGTACACCTCGCAGAACGAGCTTCATCAGCCTTGGACACTCTCTGATCTAATGGTCCTTGCTACCACACTTGAGACATCTTCCTTCCTTTAACCAACACACAATTCCTCCTTGACGCTTGCTGCAGTGTACACACTCGGGTCTCTCGATGCCTGGTACCATAGCTGATTGCTGACCTTCTAGGAGTTTCGTCATCTTCCTATTTTGCCGCTGGAATGGTTCTGGTACTTTCTTCTTCTGAGCTTCCTTCTCTTCCTGGTATGATTCCACCCTACTCTCTTGCCTGCTCACTGCGCTTAATGCATCTTCCAAAGTGCGGGGGTCAGACACTAAAAGTCTAGCTCTCAAAGATGGCTTGAGCCCCTTCACGAACTTCTTTAACTTGCGACTCTGCTCATACCTCCTAGCCTGAGCACTACGTCTACCACGTCCAGCCATAGCTTACAAAAGAATTAATCTAGTTAAAATCTAAGTTACTAAATCCTAACCATTTTCTTAACTATCTTCCTTTCATTAATAAATATTTTCTACATATATGGACAAATTTCTATAAAGACTTTACAATATTATGAAGATGATGGTTTATCCATGTACAATCTCAACCTTGGCACTCTGATACCATCTCTGTAACGACCCTCTTCATATCGGTATGATTATACCAATCCCCATCGGTACAAAGGGTATCATTATAGTGAGATAATAACCCAACACTAAACGATAGGTTGATATGTACATGAATAACAAATGATTACAGCGGAAATAAAAGAAATAATACATTCTCATTCCATCATCATCACACATTCCACAGTCTATATAGCAAGAGAAAGCAATGACAATGTCCGCATTATTACAATTTCATAAGAACTACATTGTCTATTACATTGTCCATACAAATAACATTATTCATACTACGAAAGGGAAAGAACAACTATCTAGCAAACTCCACAAAAGGTACTCCTCGGGTTCGGCGTCGCTCCTTGCTACGCCCTCCTCAAGTGCGGAAACTCTTGTCTCACTTGTACGCCGAAGCAAGTATGAGTCTAAAAGACCCAGCAAGCAATCTAAAGACTCAACCCTACACATATCACACACATGTTAAGCTACCAAACAATAAAGAAACATATGCTATCTTTTACCATAACAAATCACATGGCACATGCTTTATATAATTAACTACACATAAACCATCCAAACACATTTTTAACTAACATATGCTCATATTAAATCATGGGAAAATATATATACACTTAAACAAACTTTCTACACCTAACATGTAACAAGATTTAACAATCTAAACATTTTTCATATTATGGTACAACTCTACCAACTATTGCATGGAGTTAAGTACAAAGTAAGGAGCAACCTAACATGATATATATTCATATTTCACATATACTTTTCACTTTAATTACACATTTCATTTTCTGTTTTAATATAAATAAATCACAATTACATATGATATCACATTTTCTTAAATATGGATTGAAGGTTTAAAACATATTCAAGTCGGTTGGCAACTATATACAATTTAAGCATGGAACTATGTAGTAAGTGAATAGCATGTCTATCATGGCACTTCAACATTCTTTCATGTATTTATCACAATCATAATCACACTTTACTTGTTGTTTTGACATGAATTAAACACAATTACATAGTTTTACATTTGTTCACATGCTATCTTATTCATTTAACAATTTCACATGCTTATCTTTCACTTAGCATAGTTCACGTGTTCACATACCCATATTCACATACATTACTACAGGGATGTTATTAAACTATATAACATGATACCAAACATGGTGTTACATCTAACATATTAACTTATAAATGATATGGATATATGCCTTATTACCTTGGTTTTCACATGCAATCATGCCCTCATTAACATTTACTCTCCCTTACACATCATTTCACACATTTTTCACATCGTTTACTCTTGCACTTTCACTTATCACATATCATGTCACTTGCACTTACCACGTGCCACATTCACATGCCACTTTACACTTTCTTCATATTTTATCACTTAAGTTGCCATGACACATAGTCCTAACTACCATCTAGAGGACGCACGCACCCATATCACATAGCACATATCACATAGTACATAGCACATAGCACATCACTTGACACGCACCCGCCACCTGGACAATCTAGTGGCAAATCTTGGTAACTGCACAGATCGGGAGAAGCCCTCTCCACCGTATCTACTGGTACTTGTCCACCTCTAGAGTTTCATCCAAATGCCCTTAGGATATTTCACAACGTTGAGCCTTCCATAGGGACTTTTCTATGGTACAGCTCTCAGACCTCTATGGTAGCAATGTCAATCTCGGCCCAATTTTTCGTTAAGCACATTATCACATTTCATCTCGTTTTACTCACACTTAATTCACACTTTAATCCCTTTTTGCACATGCACTTTGAATAATAATCCCATTTCAGGTTACAGAGTTAAATCTTACTATTCAACAGTGATAAACAACTCAAAACAGTATACTAGCATGCTATTAATACTAAATTTTACATGATTACAACTAACATGCTCATTATGATTAAATTTCACATGTTATAATACAAAAAGTGCCTACGGTTGTCACATCAGTACCAAATTTTTATCACATGCTACATACAGTTAGTATATCACATATTGAATTTTCCATATTTTTATGAGTAGTAATTCAAATTTTAGGAATTAAGACATAATTCAGGCATATTACTCAAGAATTTCACTTAATTAGATTTCACAGTGAAGCACTAGTGTCTAATAGTTTCAAAGCATGAAAACAGTCATCATACTAATAGAGAAAATTTATAAAACCCTAACATGCAGCAAATCTAATTATTCCGGGCTAAACATAGATAAACCATGGTTCTCTCATTAATACAGAAATTTCAATAATTAACACTATGTACAGAAATTCGAAATATCCTTATGATATGACCTAATGACTGACCCTGACCACATACAATTTTTACAGCATGCATATACATCCAGAAGTCTAAATAACACATTTTAGAGATCAAGCAGTACACTTTTAGAACCCTGAAGAACTTGGCGACACAGTGTGTGCCGCCAACTGTGTAAATGGCACAGTCTGGTGCCGCTAACACAGGAACTTGGCGGCACAATATGTGGCCTCCAACTTCCTATCTACAGACCATGCAGACAGCACACAAATGCAAGGGAAATTTGGAGGTTCCAGAACACGAGGAAAATTCCAGAAAAATGCTAGGACCTAAGGAGACATGAGTAGGGTTGACATCCTTAGGTTACTTGCTTCCAAATACATCCGCTGAGCTCAAATCTTTCAGAAGAAGCCCTCCTCGGCCCAGCCAAGAAGATGCTCAAAACCTCTTCAGATCCGGTTCTTCTGTTGATGTAGATTGATCCTCGGAGTTGGGGATGCTTCTTCTATGTATGGACTATCCTCCAGTCACTGTAGATTTCCAGGAAACTCCTCCAGTTGCTGGATCCAGCTCTCCAAAGATCAGCTTTTCTCCACAAAGGGTTCTAGGGTTTCACAAAGGCCAAAAGACTTAATCCGTCCAGAATAGGGTGATTTTATAGAGCTGGGTTGGTTGGTTACGCATTAGGGTAGGTCTCCTACGGTTATAGATGGGTTTCCTAAACTAGAACCGGACGAAATGCAGGCGTTATCAAATCTGAAACCATTATACAACTGGGAACTTGGCGTCCACCTATGGTGCCGCCAACAGGGGGGTTGGCGTCCATCGATCTGGACGTCAACTCCTCCTGGCCAGGCAGTCAGCGGCAGGCATGTTGCCGCCAACTGGGATTTCGGCCAGAATAGAGACATACATCCAAAATAGGTACATAATTTCATTACAAATAGTTTAATGGGCATTGAAATAAGTAGATATCATATGTACGAAGTTAAACATATACATATATATGTGTACACAACATAATTACATACAACATGCATGGATTTAAATAAATATAACATGTACATCGATAGTTAGATAATGCATGCACATTTAAATATATACATGTACGAAAATAACTCATATGCATTTACAAGGTATATAGCAATACTTACCTATCATATGCTCAACCTTACTTAAATACAACATGCACAGTATTTAAATAAGTACATTAGGTACAAAATTAGCTAATTACCTATATTTGTAGAAAATAATATATATACCTACGTATGCACATGAGTGATTTAATAATTAGAATATGTAGAAATTTAATGTACACACTATATACATAACAAGTAAATACCACATGCATAATATACAATGAATAAAAATTCGGGGTCTCACATTACCTGTTGGGGTGTGCCCTGGTGTTGGCACAATTATGTTTGTGATTTCGTAGTGGTACCTCGTGGTAGTAGGTACCTGTACCCTTCGTGGGTAGCTTTGTGTTGTGGTACTTCGTGTCCCAGCCTCTTCTGGTGTAGAGGTAGACTTGTGTTCTGTGGAGGTCTACAGAGTGACCTTCCACATGTTGTGGTTTACTCGTCTTCAGGTAAGCATCCGATTGTGGTTTTGATGTGAGGTGTTGATGTGAGGTGGATTGGCTTGTTGATGCCAGTCCTGTTACCCTTCGTAGGTAGGTTGCCTGTGAAGCTTGTGGCTTAGGTGACTAGTTGTTGTAATGATTTGCCTGTGAGGCTTATTGCCTAGGCGTTTCAGTTGTTGAGCGGACTACTAGTGTTGTGCTAGTCCTGTTGTCTCTTTAATCCTTCGGGATTTGTGCTAGCTACTAAGATATATTGTTTAGCTGTTATTCATTATGTTTTGTTGTGAACATGATATGGTTTAGCTATCGGTGTTGCCAGTGAAATCCTCTGGGGTTGAGGTCTCTTTAGTTTTGTATGTTGTTTTTGGGTGGTCCCTACTGAGCCTGTGACTTGTTGAGGCTCACTCCCCTAGAGTTCTTTTCAGGGCTTGCCGTTTGTGTGGCTTGCAGAGGTGTTGTGGCAGACTTGTACCACCAACAATAGAGTTAGTCGTGTTGTGTAAGCTTGTGCTCCCTCGGGGTATGCCCCAGGCAGTTGTACTCTTTAATTGGACATGTAATAATGTGTTGGGACAATTGTACAAAATTGTTTACAGGTATGAGTACATGTACTTTCTTGTGTCTTATACTGTTATGGTTGTCTTTTACATTCTTACTGGACACGTGTACGAGCTTTCGGTCCATTCACGGGAGGCGGACTTGGATATAAAGCCTTATTGGGCATAAATATCTAGGGCCGTTATAGTCTTTGTCCAGACAGATGTTCTCTGTCTGTGTTTGCAGCCTTGGGTTCGTCCCAATGCCATGGTTTACATGGGTTTCCGATCCCGATGTTTGGTTTAGAGCGATGGCCATGTAGTTACTTTACGCTTCTGCACTTACTCTGTTAGTAGAATAGATTTACTTGATTAATTTCAGCTATAAAATGTATATCTATTCTACTTTTTAGAACCAGTGGGAGATTGGTAGTCCCTACTAGGATTTTTCGTGAAGCTCATGCCCTTTTTTACAGGTGAGACTTCACAGCAGTACCCACCGTGGCGGGTTAGTAGACGGCATCTTCCATGAGCAGTGTTCCCTTCGTACTTGTTTCCTGTAAGGCCATGGGCCTTATTAGACCCTTAATGGGCCTTCTTCTGGAATAGTGTCTGTTGACGTCAAGGGTGTTGACGTCAACAATAGGTGACGTCAAGGTGGTTGACGTCAACCGTGGGGTAGACAGCAAGGGTGCTGCCGTCTACTGTGTCTTGGCATCAAACGATGTTGACGTCTACTGCAGTTTCTAGAGTCTTCCCGTACATGAACTTGACGGCAATCGATGTTGACATCAAGAACATGTCGGTGCAAGTTGACGGCAAACATTTTGACGTCAACTTGCCCGAACCTATTTTTAAGAAGGCAACCCGAGGCCTCATTTTCCCCATTTTCTCCCTCATCCTTCGCACCACCTTCACCCCTCTTCTTCTCCATTTCTTCCGGTGGCCAACGGGAGCTCGTGGGGAGGCTGTGGTGCTCGTGGCGGCGGCGGATTGGGCGGGAAATGGAGGTTTGAAAGATCATCCTCGTGGGGGAGCTCCAGGTTAATCGACACGATTTAAGGTCTTATTGGGAGTTTTATTGCGTACTGAGGTAGGGACTCGACCCTTGACTCCCCATTGCTAATATGTGGTGCTTGTGTATGTGTGATTTGCATGAAATTTGTGATTTTGGGAAGGGTTTATCATGCCGGGTTTTGGGGGTTGATCCACCGATCCAAGCATTGGATCGTTGTTTTCCAGCTTCACATTGGTATTTTGAGATGAGGGAAAGCGTTTCCCATCATCAACTCGCGGTTTCTTGGGTTGGATCGCCCGTGGGAACGGCCTGGGGCCGTTTCAACTGCTGGAAGCTGAAGAACTTAACGTCAACATCGGTTGATGTCAAGTTCTTCAGGGAGGAACTTGGTGGCAAGATCCCTTGCCATCAAGATAGGGTAAACGACAAACCTATTGCCGTCTACTTTCTGTAGATGGCAAGTTGTCGTCTACCCTAGGGTTGGCAGCAATCGATGTTGCTGTCAACCCCACAGGTAGGTCCCAGCAGGCTGAGCTCTTTACTGTTGTACGGGGTGTAGACACGCGGTGTCCGCCTCCTGGAATAGTGTGCCGGACGTTGAGAGCGTCTCCGTCTGTGCTTATACCGAGTTTTGTCATGCTTGTGTTGTGTTTCCCAGACATCGAGGTAAAGGCTCCGTCTGGATGACTGGCATTGAGTTATTCCGTCGGTGAGCCTGGACGTTGAGTGCGACTCCATCCTGTGTGTGCCCTTTGTGGTGGTTATGAGCCAGTTTCCGTAGAGCCCCTACTCCACCGTTCGAGTCCGGTATAGGGGAAAATCGGTCGAGGACTAGACACGAGGGAGAGCGTCTGAGTGTGCACACGTGGCTAGGGTTGGAGGACTCTATGGTTTCGAGGCACCAAGCCATAGGCCCTAGCTGGTCCTACCTTGTGTGTGTGTGTGCTTGTTTGTGTGTGCTTGTTGTAATGTTGCGAGGTTCCAGTTTCTTAGTGCACTCCTGCGAGGAGTTGTGTGCCACGCCATCGGTTTCTGTGTGTTGTGCAGTATTTACTTACTATAGCTTTACTTTCCCGCACTACTTTTTAGTACTATTACTGGTGGGGGTTAGTGTCCCTACTGGGTCTCTTCTTGAGACTCACTTCCTTCCTTTTCAGGTAGATCGTCGTCGGCTCCAAGTGCTGAGGAGCCTGGTCACTCCGGTGCTGGTCCTGCTTAGTTGCTGTGAGTAGTACTTAGTTAATGTACTCGTTGTACTCTTTACTTTTGTTGGATCAACTTTGAGTTGTACTATTTGATATAATTATATTGTGGAATGTTAAAAAATTTGTGGTGTGTACATTTTCTTATATGTTCTCCTTAGACATTTCTCTTTTTACCCTTCCGAGCTTCGACCTGTGGGTGGCGGGTCAGGGTTCGGGTTATTGGTTGGTAACTGGTAATTCGGATCCTGAGTTGATAAAGAAAAAGGATAAGGATATAGATATACCCATGTTCACACTGAGTCCATAATTAAATAAGATGAAAAAGTATAAATACAAATAGAAAGGGCAGATCTATTGTGGTGTCCATTTCTAGCCACCTAAGCCTGTGAGGCCCATCATGGCCCATCGTCATCCTATGGATGAGCACAGCCCTTCGGTAGGGCGATACGTGTCCTCGGGAGAAGGTTGAAGATCCTGAACACGATCTCTACTCCTGAACGCCCCCAGAATCCTAGGGGCAGTCTCCGGACACCCCTCATCCTGTTCGGTCTAGACATTATCTACCGAACAGGCACTGCAGGAATCATGCCATGGACTCGCTGGCATAAGCAGCGCCCGGGTACCAGGCACCGAGCAGTGGGCTCGGCTACTGAACAGCAGGTCTATCTCACCGAACAGGCAACCTGCTCGGTACTTTTCGCCCAGGAGAATCCAAGCAGCCCTTCGCCTTATCGCGACGGTTACAACGGCTATAATGCACGAGCCCCACGATCAAGTGGTGCGTGAACTACCGAGCCCCTCAACGATTATCGTAACACGTAACTCCCCGCCAGGGGTGTCAACGGGCGTGCCCTTTCCGGCGTCATTAGGGGACGTTCTATCCCACTCCCTCTGCACCTTTGCCTATAAAAGGCTCAGGTAAACTCTATGCAAAGGTAACGCAACCTTGAACACTCACACTCGCCCTCATGCGATTCACACATGACAACCCCCTTTCCTTTAAGCCTCTCTAGTCCTATACTGACTTAGGCATCGGAGGGTTCTCCCTGGTTGAAAATCGGGCCCCCCTGATCCAGTTCTAGTGTTGCAAGCTTCCGTCCGCACCGGCGTTCGTCTTCCCCATCTTCTTCAGTGGAGACCCGTTTGCGTTTGGCTCAGGCCCAAACAGGAGAACACCACCACATTTGGCACCGTCTGTGAGAACGACTTCAACCATGGCTCGCGAATGTTCCTCGCACCAGAACATAGGCAGCCAGGTGACTAGGTTGCGACAGTCACGCGCAGACTCTCGCGATCGAGTCCCCCCTGTCGATGTCGCCATCGCTCCTGCCGGCGGGCCCGATGATGTCCTCGCTGCTGTTGTGCCCTCAACTGCCCAGAAAATGGTGGAACTCCGAGGGAAGATGCAGCACCTAGCAGGAATCTGCCAGGGCCTCCAGGCCCAATTAGCTAGGCGACCGGCCCTGGTGATTCCCCCGTCGCTGGAGCAGCAGGCGGAGTCGTCTCGCAGACGGTCTCGCACCCCTCCGGTGCCGCAAGAGCAGCATACAAAATCGCCCCAATGATTGCGTCGGGCACCTTCGGCGTGTCAGACACCGGAGCAGCAAGATGATTCACCTCGCCATTCCACGATGGTCCCGCCTGCCCCGCGTTCTGTCGTCGGGGCTAACTCCCACAGGTCCCGGCATGAGGAGTCCGCCCACTCTGGCCAGGAGTTGGCCAGACGCCTCCATCGCGTCGTCGACCTCGAGCGCTGCATTGACGCGATGGTCCAGCGGGCAGAGGGCAAGGCTCCGGTAGATGAAGACTTGGACTTCCGCTCCCCATTCACGATGGAGATCCTGGAAGCTCGGGTCTCCCCCAAGCTCCCTCTGCCCACCATTGCACCCTACGATGCCACCACCAACCCCGCAGATCATATCCATGTCTTTAAGTCGCATATGGGGTTCCACGGAGCATCTGACGCGGCCAAATGTCGTGCCTTTCCGGCCACCCTGAAGGAGACCGCGCGGGCATGGTTTGAAGCCCTCCCCATGGGTTTCATCTCTTCCTTCCACCAATTGAAGAAGTCCTTCCGGGACAACTTCCTAGGTGGAAGGTCTCAGCCGTGCACAGCGGCATCTCTTCTGTCTATTCGGTAGAAGAAAGGCGAAGCGCTCTGGGACTACGTCAAGAGGTTCCGGACCAAAGCGCTCCACATCCCCCGCCTCGACATCCCCTTGGCCACCAGTGCCCTCATCCAGGGCACCCGAGATGGCTTCCTTCAAAGGACGTTGGGGGTGCAGCAACCCTCCACTCTTGCCGAGCTGCTCTCTACTGCACAGCGCCATGCGGCATGCGAGGAGAGCCTGGCCACTGGCCGAGTAGAGCAGGGCGATCAATCAGACAAGAAGAGGCCTTCCGACAATGGTTCCGACCGTGACAGGAAGAAAGGCCGGCGCAACGGAGATCCACCGCGCCGACCACGCCCCTTCACCGACTATACCCCACTCACGGTGGCTCCCGAATAGATCCTAGCTGAGATTTGGGATGAACCTTATGTTCGGTGGCCCCTAAGGATGTGCTCTGATCCCCGCAGGCGCAACCAGGACAAGTACTGTTGCTTCCACCGTGACCACGGCCACGACACCTCCGAGTGCCGCCAGCTCAAGGATGAGATCGAGTCCTTGATTAAACGCGGCTATCTTGGGCGGTATGTGCACCGCAATGAAGACCGCCAAAGGCGCCGAGAGCGGACTCCCAAGCAACTGATCAACAACGAGCCCAATGGGCAAGTGATCAACGTGATCGCAGGAGACTTTGGCGCGGGCGGAGAAAGCAATCAAACCGGCGTGACTATGCTCAGCGGGTGCACGTGGTGGACAGGCCCCCAGTGCCTATCCCCCCAATCCCTCACGCACACGGTCCGAGGAGGCTATAACCTTCTCAGATTAAGATCTTGTAGGAGTCTCCACTCCACACACTGATGCACTGGTCGTTTCGGCCACCATCAATAACTGTACCATGCGCCAGATTCTGGTGGATAATGGAAGTGCCCCGAATGTATTGGCTTATGATTGTTTTCTGCTTATGGGTTTAAAAACCGACCAGCTCACCCCGGTAGAATCGCCTCTGTTCGGCTTCTCGGGGGTTTCAGTTCAACCCATGGGATGAGTGTGCCTCCTAATTACTCTTGGGACGGCCCCAAAAAGCGTAAATGGTAGATTTCTTGGTTATTCGAAGCATGCCCGGCTACAACGCCATCCTAGGCAGGGGCCTAATCAGTCGAATTAAAGTTGTTCCTTCATCCCTCCAACAGAAGATGAAGTTTCCCACTCCGTGTGGGATTGGCGAGGTGCTAGGCAGTCACCGCGAGTCTCGACGGTGCTATGTCCTCTCCTTGAGAGACAAACAGCCCCTTATAGCACCAGCAATTACTGCCCCACCCGCCGATCAGCCTTTCACCAGCAGAGGCACACCTACCGAAGACCTGCTTCCTGTTCGGGTGGATGATGACCCCGAACATGTCCTCTATATTGGCGCACTACTGTCGGAAGCCGAACAACAGCGCTACAAGGCTTTCCTGCTAGCCAATTTAGACGTATTCACATGGTCAGACGAAGAACTACTCGGCATATCTCCAGAAGTGATGGTGCATCGCCTTTGCCTAGACCCGAAGGTGCCTCCGGTCCAGCAAAGAAGGCGACCCGTAAACTGTGAACGGTAGGCCGTGATCCAAGATCACGTTGTCAAAAGATGAACTATTGGGCTCCTCCGAGAAGCCCAATACCCGAGGTGGATCTCCAATGTGGTCCTCATGCGCAAAGCCAACGGCAAATGGCGTGTGTGCGTGGACTATAAAGATCTCAACAAAGCCACACCCAAGGACAACTTCCCTCTGCCGCGCATCGACCAACTGGTGGATGCAACGTCCGATCACGAGCTTCTCAGCTTCTTGGACGCATATTCTGGTTATCACCAGATCAGAATGCATCCTCTAGACCAGGACACCACCACGTTTGTCACCGACCTGGGCCTGTACTGTTTCACCAGGATGACCTTTGGTCTGAAGAAGATGTTCGAGCTGCAGATTGGGGGAAACATGGAGGTCTACGTTGATGATATGTTGGTCAAAACACTCCCAAGCATCGACCACATCTCCGACCTCGAAGATACCTTCGCAACTCTGCGAAGGTACAACATGAAGCTGAACCCAGCCAAGTGTGTGTTTGGGGTACGCTCGGGTAAGTTCCTCGGCTTCCTCGTCTCAAACAGAGTAATAGAGGCCAACCTTGAGAAAATCCAAGCCATACTTGAGATGGGCAGTCCCAAGATGGTCTGCGACATCCAACGCCTCACTGGACGTCTCGCAGCACTTAACTGGTTCATGTCCCAAGCAGCGGAGAGGAGCTTCAACTTCTTCAAATTGCTGTGAAGACCCAAAGGCTCCTCACAGCAAGGGGGCATGTACGGTGGACCGAGGACTGCGAAGCTGCCTTCGCCGAGCTGAAGGCATATCTGGCAGTCCCACCTGTTCTCTCAAAACCTATGCTTAGGGAACCCTTGTTCGTATACCTTTCGGTCACCGAACACTCCATCAGCACAGTGTTGATCAAAGAAGAGGTGGCGGCACAGCATCCAAGCTACTACATCAGCAGGGTCCTTCAGGAGGCTAAAAGAAGGTACCCTCGAGCAGAGAAGCTCGCCCTGGCACTGGTTACGGCCGCACGGAAGCTGAGGCCCTACTTCCAAGCCCACTCAATTATGGTCCTTACCGACCAGCCATTGAGGCTTATCCTTCAGTGGCCAGAGGCTTCCGGCAGGCTTATCAAATGGGCCATCGATCTAGGAGAGTTCAACATCAGCTACCATCCAAGGACGGCCATTAGGGCACAAGCGTTGGCAGATTTCGTCGCGGAATGCACCCTTCTGGCCGAGCAGGACCATCCATTGGCTGACAAACCCTCATGGGAGCTCTATATGGACGGATCCTCTTGTGTCACAGGGAGCGAAGCAGGCTTGGTTCTCACCTCCCCAGAAGACTTAGAGTTCCAGTATGCCCTGAGGTTCCGCTTCTCCGCCTCCAACAACGTGGCTGAGTAAGGCACTGTTGTCTGGAATACGAATGGCTAGGCACCTTGGAGAACTTCGGCTACGGGTCTTCAGCGACTCGCAATTAGACGCCAGCCAGGTGAGTGGACACTTCAAAGCAAGGGAACCCCGCATGGCACAATATCTCCAGCAGGTGAAAAGTCGGGCAGAGGGTCTCCTTTACTTTGAAGTCATACACGTCCCACGGGAGCAGAACACGCAAGCTGATGCACTTGCCAAGCTGGCACCTTCAGGTGACATCGCCCCTTCTCGCTCCATATTCATAGAAGAGCTCGCCTCGCCAAGCATTGAGGTAGATGTAGCTGCCATCGAGGCTGGCCCTCCAGCTCCGAGCTGGATGGACCCCCTCATGGCCTATATACTTCGAGGTGAGCTTTCGTCTGATTAAGGCGAAGCCCACAAGATCAAGTTGCGCTCCCAGAGGTTTACCCTCATGGAAGGCAAACTATACCGGCGATCCCTCTCAAGGCCTCTCCTGCGATGCCTCAACCCTATAGAGGCGGCATCGGCCACCGAAGAGGTCCATAAAGGGTTGTGCGGAAGCCACTTGGGGGGCAGAACGCTGGCGCGTAGCATCATCACGCCCCGACGCGGAATATCGGAAAGCGAGGCAGTTGCAAGTAAACGGGTACAGAGCGAGTACTAGACATCAAACCATTGGCCACGAATAAATGCTAAAGCAAATTCATTTCATTAATAATCTTTCAAATGTCTAGTTACAACCACTAATATTAGATCCATTCAATAGGACCCAATTACATTGAAATATAAGTGAAAGACTAAACTAAGACTCTATCATAGCACTAGGACACCAGTGTACTCTTGACATCACTCCTAGTCGTTCCCGTCCTCTTGAGTGTATGGTTCATCCCCCTGAGAACACAACGACAAATAATGCAGGGTGAGCGATAACGTCCAGTAGGACTTAAATCTCAATAGTCAAGCAGGCTTTAAATAATTAGTGCATTAAAGGCAGAGTAACAAATGATAGAGCGAGAGAGTCAAGTAAAAGATAGCAGGATAGCACGTGAACGGAATAGCACAACTTTCCAAATATAGCATAAGAGTCGAGTATAGCACAAATAGCAAGATGACCATAGCACAAATAGCACAAAGTATAGCAATAGCACAACGAGTATAGTATAGCACTTCTGTCAATAGACAATGAGAGAACATAGCACTTTTTTATTGTCATTTAGATAGTCGAGATAGATAGCACTCGAGTGTAATGCCAAACACTCTGATCATTTAACTCCCATGGGCAGTAGCACTTTCAGGCGCACATCCCAGGACCAGATCGGGCCCTTTATATATTGCCAGGCATTGGTTATATTGTTTATCTTTAGACAATCAGTCAATGGCCAATATAGAGTACCAAGAAAAGATGAGAGTACTAGATGAATAGACGAGATAGTAGAGTGAACGTGAATAGATGAGCGAGTAGAGTATAGATGAGAGCTAGTGGACATTGTACGTAACACGTTGAGTAAACAGGTGATAGTAACAGTTGCACAACACACGCACGTGGTGTTGGCAGACAGGTGGAACTCACGACTCTTCCACTGGCCAAGTTAAGCACAGGTCCAGAGGTCCGGCATGATTCTAGATAAGAGAAAACTTCTAATAGCCGTTTGGATCATATTGATCCCTAAAGGGTGCAATAGGTGTTAGGGTACAACCGGCTCGTCGACCATATGGGAATCCATGGACAGAGGAGACTTACGGAGATCTTGAGCAAAGACTCACTAGTCCGGTAGAAGGAGTATCCGACGGAGAGTTCCTCCAAGTCAAGAGAGAGTGTGTATATAGAACAAGTGCTCGACGTTCTAGAGGAATTCTAGAATAGTGGAGCATCAGTATCGGTGTTCCAAGCATCGGGAGAAACGTACACAAGTATATTTAAGAATGAGGCAATTTAATGACATAAATTACCAGATAAATTACGTAACATGTTCATGCCAATTAAGCCATATTTGGACAGGATAGATCATGTGATTGACTTAAGTTAATTAAAATATATTCAATAATTAACATTTCATTTTTCTGTATATCAGGCAGTTAACATGACATGGGGTGACTGTAGAACAACAAGACATGCACGAATATGGGTTTACATGCAAAAAGTCAGATCGCGACATACCCTAATGAGGGTCGCGACAAGGTCCACTGAGATCGCGACGGGGTCTTGTACAGGTCGCGACGGGCTTGTCGGTTCGGGCAGGCAGGTCGCGACGGGGTCATGTGAGGGTCGCGGCGGGCTCAACAGACCGGGCAGCCGGATCGTGACGACTGGCCCTGCCGCGATTAGATCGTGATGGAACGCTCTGTCGCGATGCCCCTATGAACGCGACCTATCGGGCCGTCGCGTTCACAGGGTCTGAGCCCGAGTCTGACAGGGAAAGAACAGTTCATTGGATTTCGGCCTAGACCTACACTATTTGACACAGGGTGATTCAGAAAAACATATCTAATTGTACAGGCGATGAAAAATCATGAAACCAACTACAAATTGTTCTAGACATGCATAGGTACTTACAATAAATAGGAATTTGAAAACAAACAGGGTTTCGACATGCTTTGGTCATGGTAATCATGAAGAATTTAGAACAGTACATAGATGAGATCAATGAATTAATTCGCATGATAGGATGGATGGAAATTAGGGCTTTTAGGGGCAAAAGAAGCCTAACATCCATCAGTTCCTACAATAAAAATTTCATGGCATGAGGACGAGTATGCATGGAGATATGAATTTAAAAAGAGCGTTCGGGGTCATGAAGTTCACAGAACTTTGAAAATTAAGAACAAAAGATTTGCTCGATGGAAAAATATGAAACCAAAGGACTTTGGTTCTTGATGGATGAAACAACCTACATATAAATTTTCATGGTTTATGCTCATGAGAATGCCTACCTTTAATGATTTTCGTCTTCTAGGGTTTGAAGGTGAAGAACTCGGGATGAAGCTTTGATGAAGCCTTCTCCCACGAATTCTCCTCTCCTTGGGCTCTCCTCCTAGTCCAGCAAGCCTTGGGTACGAGCTTAGGGCTGGCCATGTAGGTTTTAAGAGAGTTTTTATATTCCTTCCCTTTCTATTTCCTCTTATGACTCAAACTCCTAATTATTCCAAATTTCCTAGTTTCTTTCCACCCTTCCAAGCTTGCAACCTTCCAAATGGGTTAGGAGAGAGGTAATTTCTTGGCCAAGCTATTTGGGTAGGGTTAGGAATCCAATTCCAACCCAAACATCCCATTAAATGCATTAACCACCTCTTTCTATTTAAGTAATAATTCAATTACAAATTTAGGGTATTTTCCTATTATTTCTCTTTTAAAAATTCCTATTTTGGCCCATTAACTTCTATTGGGTCAATTTAATAAAGTCCATCACTTCTTTTCTTTTAATGGGTTTATTCCCATTCCATTAATTTCCTATTTAATTTATTTTCTTTTATTTGATTTTATAATAAATTTAATTAGTTTTCCTTTTATATTATTAAATTTTTATTTTTTCGAGAAAAAAATATCCAGGTTGCTACATCCTTCCCCTCTTAAAAAGAATTTGGTCCCCAAATTCATATGATCATTACTGATGATTCCTTCCAGTTCCCATGTGGCTTCTTCCACACCGCAGTTATTTCATAAGACTTTTAACCACGTGGATGAGACGGTTCCTGAGCTGTTGTACCTTCCGTTCCAGTATCTTGACTGGCTTCTCTTCGTATGTCACATCTTTGTTCAGCACCAACTTTTCGTGGCGAATGATATGGGTAGGATCATATACATATTTCCCGAGTATGGAGACATGGAACACATTGTGTACACATGCCAGATCCGGTGGCAACGCCAGTCGGTATGCAACCTCACCAATCCTTTCGAGTACTTCAAAAGGACCAATGAATCTAGGACTGAGCTTCCCTTTCACTCTAAATCTTTGGATGCCACGTGTAGGTGACACCTTCAAGAACACATGATCACCGACTTGGAATTCTAAGTCTTGCCTTCTTTTGTCGGCATAGCTCTTTTGTCTAGACTGAGTAGTCTTAAGCCGATCTCTAATCACTTGTATGTCTTTTGTGGTACGTTGCACCATGTCTGGGCCTAGCCACTGCTATTCTCCAACCTCATTCCAGCATGCAGGAGATCTACAATTCCTTTCGTAGAGTGCCTCGAACGGTGCCATCTTGATACTCGCCTGGTAACTGTTGTTATAGGCGAACTCGATAAGGGATAGATGCTCGTTCCAATATCCTTGGAAGTCTATAGTGCAAGCTCTTAACATGTCTTCCACTATTTGGTTGGTTCTTTCAGTTTGCCCATCAGTTTGTGGATGGAATGTGGTACTAAAGTTGAGTTTAGTACCCAGTGCACCTTGCAGTCCTTTCCAAAAATGAGATGTGAATCTCGGATCTCGATCCGAGACTATGGATGATGGAACTCCGTGCAGTCTTACTATCTCCTTGACATATAAGGCAGCTAGTACTTCCACCGACCACTTACTCTTTATAGACAGAAAATGGGCAGATTTGGTTAGTCGGTCGACTATGACCCATATGGCGTCGAGTCCCCCATGAGTCTTGGGTAAACCCATGATGAAGTCCATGCCAATGCTTTCCCATTTCCATTCCGGAATATCTAGCAGTCTGAGTACACCAGCAGGGCGCAGGTGCTCTGCTTTTACTTGTTGGCAAGTAAGGCAGTGAGCGGCATGTTCCGCTACCTCTCTCTTCATGTTCGGCCACCAAAATGTTCTTTTCATGTCCTGATACATTTTGGTACCTCCACGATGAATAGTGTACTTTATCTTGTGAGCTTCATCCATTAGCTTCCTCTTCAGTGCTTCATTGTCGGGGACGCATGTCCTCCCTTGAAAGACAAGCCTTCCATCTTCGGTCATAGCAAAGTCCGGTCTTTCGGCTAGAGTTTCCTTGACACGAACTAAGAATGGATCATCATCTTGTTGAGCTTTGATCTCCTCTAGCAGATCAGATTGAATCTTGATATTGGCAACCAAGACTCGATCATCCCTATGTTCAATATTTAAGTCTAATCTTGCGAATTGTTCCAGTAGTTGCATCTCGCCAACGACTAGACTTGAAATAGATGCCACCGGCTTCCTACTAAGAGCATCAGCCACGGCGTTTCCCTTGCCTGGATGGTATTGGATGTTGAAGTCGAAATCTTTTAGGTATTCTAACCATCTTCTCTGTCTCATGTTGTGTTCCTTCTGGGAGAACAAGTACTTTAGACTTTTATGATCTGAGTAGATAGTGAATTTCTTACCATACAAGTAGTGTCTCTAGATCTTCAAGGCGAAGACCATGGATGCCAACTTATGCATGGGTTAGTTGACTTCATGAGTCTTCAGTTGTCGAGAAGAGTAGGTGATGACTTTCTCCTTTTACATCAGTACACACCCTAGCCCAATCCCTGAGGCGTCGGTGTAGACAGAGAAACCTTCTCCCTCTATTGGCAGAGCGAGAACAAGTGTTGAGGTCAGGCAATCTTTAAGAGTTTGAAAACTTTTCTCACACTCTTTACTCCAGGAGTATGGATTCTCCTTTCGTGTCAGTCGTATGAGAGGAACGGCGATCTTGGAGAAGTCCTTGATGAACTGCCTATAGTAGCCAGCCAATCCTAAGAAGCTTCTTATCTCGGTGACATTAGTTGGTCTCTCCAACTTGAGTACAACTTCGACTTTGGAGGGATCAACTGAGATGCCGTCCTTTGAGATGACATCGCCCAAGAAGGACACTTCTTCGAGCCAGAATTTACACTTGCTAACTTTTGCGTACAATTTGTTGTCTCGCAAGACTTGCAGTGCAATCTTCAGGTGTTCTTCATGCTCTCCCTTGGTTTTTGAATATATGAGGATATCGTCGATGAAGACGACCACGAACTTGTTAAGGTATGGCCGATATATGTTGTTCATGAGTTGCATAAAGGTTGCAGGAGCATTGGTTAGACAAAAAGGCATAACGACAAATTCATAGTGTCTATACCTGCTCCTGAAAGCCGTTTTGAAGATATCGTCACCCTTGATCCTCATTTGATGATAGCCAGATTGAAGATCGATCTTGGAGAAATATTGAGCTCCGGATATTTGGTCGAATAGCTCATCGACCCTAGGTAATGGGTACTTGTTCTTGATGGTAAGTTGATTGAGTTGACGATAGTCGATGCATAGTCTCATCGATCCATCTTTCTTCTTGACGAATAGCACGGGTGCTCCCCATGGGGAAGTACTCAGTCTAATGAACCCCTTCTCTAATAGCTCCATTAGTTGCGTCTTCAACTCCTTTAGCTCAACAGGTGACATCTGGTACGGTTGACGCGATACCGGGGCAGCTCCAGGGATCAACTCTATAGCGAAGTTGACATCACGTTCCGGGGGAATCCCTGGCAAATCTTCAGGAAATACATCGGGGTAATCCTGGACTATGTGGATGTCTTCTATCTAAGAACCCTTCTTTTCCATGACTACGGCTGCTAGGAAAGCAATACACCCTTTCCTTATCATGCTATGGGCTTTTTATGGCAGAGATTAGAGACATCTATCTCTTATGTCTAATCCTAGAAAATGCCAATTTAGGAAAGTCACTAAAGGTAACCTTCCCTTTCTTACAGCCGACACTTGCCCCATAAGCGGACAACCAGTCGGCTCCCAAAATTACATCATAGCCTTCCATGGGCATACACACTAGGTCGGCTTTGAATTTATGGTCTCCGATCATTACATCGGCAGAGGGAAAGTATTTGTTCAATTTCTCCTTCTCCCCTAGTGGCGTTGTGACAGAGAAGTCACAACCCATGGATATAGGTTTTACAGTTAGGGTATCAGCAAAGTGTTGAGATATAAATAAATGAGTTGCTCCAGTATCAAATAAGACAAATGTTGATAAGGAGAAAACTTGTAGAGTACCTTCTACCATGCCACCATCCGTAGCAGGTTCCTCATCATGCAGGGCTTGCAGTCTTCCATGTTTCTTAGGTGCATTAGGGCGCCTCTCATGTTCTTTCAGCAGTGGGCACTCAGGGATGCGGTGCTCGCGACTTCCGCAGTGCAGACATGCGCTGACTTTCCTCCAGCACTCGTCAGTGGTGTGACCTGGCTTGTCACAGTGCTTGCAATTACTTTTTGTTGGAGTGTTGGAGACTGGGATCTTGGGTTTCCTTTCTTGGTTGGGTCCCTCCGTGATGTTGAAGAGACACTTCTTGCCATTGTTCGGCTTAGCAGCTGACTGTCCCGAGGTCATTTCCTTTTTCACGAACTTCCCTTTGATACGATCGGTGAAGTCCGCAGCATCTTCCAGCAGCTGAGCCTTCTTCACCGTCTCGACGTAGGTCTGGATGTCGAGAGGTGCTAGTTGGGTAATGTATTGAGGCTTAAGGCCATTGAGGAAGCGCTTAGCCTTCATTCTCTTAGTGTTCACTAGGTGTTCAGCATACCTTGCTAGTCTAGAGAACTGGGCTTCATATTCGGCCATAGTCAAGCCCTGCTGTTTTAGAGCAGCGAATTCCGCAGCCTTCCTTTCTTTGACACGCTCCAAGAAGTATTTGGAATTAAAAGCTTATTTGAACTCGGTCCAGGTGAACTGACCATTAGCTCGAGTCACTTCAACAGACTCCCACCAAGCACGGGCGTCCTTTTCAAGTTGGAATGTGGCCAGCAGCAGCTTATCCCCCGCTGTGCATTGCATGACACGGAAGATTCTTTCCGTTTCTTTGAGCCAGTGCTCAGCTTCATCTGGATCCGTGGATCCACTGAACCTAGGTGGGTTCAGACTCCTGAAGTTGCGATGCAGGTCGCCTGCACCACGATTGCCACCTCCTTAGGTAGCTTGCACAATTGTGCGCGTCAGTTCTTGGATGGTTTGTTGCATGCCCCTCATTTGAGCACGTTCAGTAGTCATCTTTGTTGCTTAGTTCCTACAAAAATCATACTTATTGTCATGATATTGATGTGAAATTTAATTCGTGCGTGTGTGATTTCATTTTAGCTAGTTACCCTTGGCTCTAACCACAACTCATATAGGTAGGATAATTGACTCTAGTCGAGGCAGGTTAACCTAGATCATCCTATACTTAAGAACAACCTAGGCTCTGATATCACAAAACTGTTATGCCCCGACGCGGAATATCTGAACGCGAGGCAGTTGCAAGTAAACGGGTACAGAGCGAGTACTAGACATCAAACCATTGGACAAAAATAAATGCTAAAGAAAATTCATTTCATTAATAATCTTTCAAATGTCTAGTTACAACCACTAATATCAGAGCCATTCTATAGGGCCCAATTACATTGAAATATAAGTGAAAGACTAAACTAAGACTCCATCATAGCACTAGGACACTATGGTACTCTTGACATCACTCCTGGTCGTTCCCGTCCTCTTGAGTGTATGGTTCATCCTCGGCCTCACCTGAGAACACAACGACAAATAACTCAGGGTGAGCGATAACGTCCAGTAGGACTTAAATCTCAATAGTCAAGCAAGCTTTAAATAATTAGTGCATTAAAGGCAGAGTAACAAATGATAGAGCGAGAGAGTCAAGTAAAAGATAGTAGGATAACACATGAACGGAATAGCACATCTTTCCAAATATAGCACGAGAGTCGAGTATAGCACAAATAGCAAGATGGTCATAGCACAAATAGCACAAAGTATAGCAATAGCACAACGAGTATAGTATAGCAGTTCTATCCATAGACAACGAGAGAACATAGCACTTTTTGATTGTCATTTAGATAGTCGAGATAGATAGCACTC
The DNA here is from genome assembly GCA_014218235.1 of Colocasia esculenta. Lineage (NCBI taxonomy): Eukaryota > Viridiplantae > Streptophyta > Magnoliopsida > Alismatales > Araceae > Colocasia > Colocasia esculenta. Next base: position 65,673,518 of record CM024764.1, on the reverse strand, counting down.
GAGTGTAATGCCAAACACTCTGATCATTTAACTCCCATGGGCACTAGCACTTTTGGGCGCACATCCCAGGACCAGATCGGGCCCTTTATATATTGCCAGGCATTGGTTATATTGTTTATCTTTAGACAATCAGTCAATGGCCAATATAGAGTACCAAGAAAATATGAGAGTACTAGATGAATAGACGAGATAGTAGAGTGAACGTGAATAGATGAGCGAGTAGAGTATAGATGAGAGCTAGTGGACATTGTACGTAACACGTCGAGTAAACAGGCGAAAGTAACTGTTGCACAACACACGCACGTGGTGTTGGCAGTCTAGTGGAACTCACGACTCTTCCACTAGCCAAGTTAAGCATAGGTCCAGAGGTCCGGCATGATTCTAGATAAGAGCAAACTTCTAATAGCTGTTTGGACCATATTGATCCCTAAAGGGTGTAATAGGTGTTAGGGTACAACCGGCTTGTCGACCATTTAGGAATCCATGGACAGAGGAGACTTACGGAGGTCTTGAACAAAGACTCACTAGTCCGGCAGAAGGAGTATCCGACAGAGAGTTCGTCCAAGTCAAGAGAGAGTGTGTATATAGAACAAGTGCTCGACATTCTAGAGGAATTCTAGAACAGTGAAGCGTTAGTATCGGTGTTCCAAACATCGCGAGAAACGTACACAAGTATATTTAAGAATGAGGCAATTTAATGACATAAATTACCAGATAAATTACGTAACATGTTCATGCCAATTAAGACATATTTGGATGGTTCAAAGTGTATGTGCATGTGAATAAGAAAATCATGGATAGGATAGATCATGTGATTGACTTAAGTTAATTAAAATATATTCAATAATTAACATTTCATTTTTCTATATATCAGGCAGTTAACATGACATGGGGTGACTGTAGAACAACAAGACATGCACGAATATGGGTTTACATGCAAAAAGTCAGATCGTGACACACCCTAATGAGGGTCGCGACAGGGTCCACTGAGATCACGATGGGGTCTTGTACAGGTCGTGACGAGCTTGTTGGTTCGGGCAGGCAGGTCGTGACGGGGTCATGTGAGGGTCGCGATGGGCTCAACAGACCGGGCAGCCGGATCGCGACGATCGGCCCTGTCGTGATCAGATCACGACGGAACACTCTGTCGCGATTGTTGAACCACTCTCTATTTGTTCTTGTATTTTGGTGATAATAAAATTTATGATGTAACTTAAATTGAATATTTTGTTTCATCTGTGTCGCATCAATCTCATAGCAAAAGCTAAGTCTTTCATTGATGCAATATTGGCGCACTAAAATGATAAAATCGATGTTTAATCAATATACATCGATTTCTGTTTAAAGTGCCAAAGTATCAAGCGCCGCAACGATTTGTTAAGAAATCGATGCCATAACGATTTCTTCTGTAAAGCGCAAGAAGTCGATGCCATAACGATTTCATAAGTATTCGCAACGATTTCTTTAGAAGCCATAACGTTTTGTTAAGAAGTCGATGCCATAACGATTTCTTCTTTGAGCGCAGTGATTTGGTAAGAAATCGTTCCCATAACGATTTGTTAAGAAATCGTTCCCATAACGATTTCATAAGTCATGCTCATAACGATTTCTTCATGGATTCTGTTGAAACACAGATTGCCTTTATATTTCAAATATGCTTGGCGCTTAAATAAAAAGTCAAATATCTTCTGACAAAAAGCTGCATGCATATTTCAGAATCTTGTCAAAAAGATATGACCTACTATTTTCAGTATGTTAGCAGAAGCATAGTACCATGCATCGTTTATCATAAACACTCTTTTATGCTAACACTCTCTTCTATGCTCACAGACATCGAAGACCATCAGAGTCTGATTAAGACAAATGAAGAGAAAGATCAGCAACGACTAGAAGAGCTCCAACGGATCTCTTCAACGGATCTATTCTAAAGCTGCTCAATATAAAAGATGGAGCATTGCTGAAGAACACGAGAGCCTTTTCTTGAATATCTTTGAAGGAGTGTACATCTGTGAGAAGCACCTTCACGCCACATACACTCAAGGAAAGAGAGAAAGAGCCTGAGCCAAGAAGAAGCATTCAAAGCATTTCAAGCTCTCAAGCTTCCAAGCTTTCAAGCATTCGAGCCTTCTTTTCTCTCTTCTGTTTCTCTCCGAGCTTATTGTATATCTGGGGAGAGTTTGGGACTGTGAGCTTTACATGAGTGTTCATCTTGTAAGGTCTCTCAGTCTGATCTTTCTAAGAAAGATCTGTGTCCAGCTGTAGGACTGTATACAGTTGTTAACCCAGCTAGGGGTTGGTGTCTAGCAGAACCGCACTGGGGTTTGTTCCAGGAGGTTGGCTTCTTTACCTGTAAGAGAAGTGGGCTGCCTTCTTGCCCGGGAAAGAGAAGAAGACCTGGTAGGGGATCCAGGGTGTTGTAAGGTCCATAAGGGGGACTGTACCCTTGGTTAGTGAAATCCCAAGAGTTTGCTTGGGGACTGGACGTAGGACTTCCATGTGGGAAGGGCCGAACCAGGATAAATCTCCTGTGTCCTTGTGTGATTGTTTATTTGCTTCCGCACTGCACTCTCTATCACACTGAACTAACCAAGCTTTCAAGTGTTATTTTTCTGTGTTTAAGATTCTATTTCAGATTTCAGAAAAACCTATTCACCCCCCCTCTAGGTTGGCTTGCTGCCGTACCAAAAGGGCCAACAAGTGGTATCAGAGCGGGTCTCTGAACTTTCAAAGAAGATCCAACGATCTTAGAGTAAAGATCCATGGCAGCTCAAGGATATGCTGAAGGACAATCAGTCACCAGACCTCCATTCTTTGATGGAGAAGATTATCAACACTGGAAGATAAGGATGGAATGCTTCATTCGAGGCACAGACTTTGATCTGTGGCAGGTAATTGAGGTAGGTGATTTTGTTTTTATCCCTGCTGAAAACACTACTACTATCACAGCAGCGGATAAGATAAAGTTATCACTAAACTTTAAAGCTAAAAATTATTTATGTTGTGCTTTATCTAAAAAGGAATTTAGTAAAATATCCGCATGTATATCTGCTAAAGATATGTGGGACAAATTGAAGCTCACATATGAAGAAATACCCACTACGGATGAAATACCTACTGATGCTCAAGTGTTTAAAGAAACAAGACAGGAAGCTATAACTCCATCATCTCTAACTGTCGCCACTCAAGGGGAGCAACAGGAAGCACCTCAGGAAGTTATCCTTCCACATGAAGAAGAAGAAATAAAGGAGGAACCTCAGATTGTGGGGAAGCCTCATATCTTTTTCAAAAAGGATATCTCTAAAGAAATAAGCGCTGAAGAAGCTTCTGATGATGAAAACGCTGAGGATAAGGCTCATAAAATCCAAGTAACTTCTCAGGAGACATCTTCTGTAAACAACTCCTCAGGTAGCTTCAACATTAAAGAAGAAAATGCCTATCTACTCTTGATGAACAAAAGGAAAAGGCATTCAAATGGGTATGGTTAGAGGATGCTCAAAAACATCCGATTGGTGACTACCAACTCTTCACTTCATTCTAATCTGAAGAGGAAGTAGTCATCCTTTAGTTTTAGTTTTGTATTTTTAAATGTACATTTATGTTTGTTATATTCAGTAAGCTACAATGCTACTAACAGTGTTTGCAAGTTTTCTGTTAAGATGTATGCAGATAAAAAATCTTGAAGACTTGACAAACAACATGTCAAAGGTCAAGAGCAACAAGATCAGACTTGCCTCACATTAAGAGGGAGTCTCATGCTCAGGGGGGGGTTATTCATTAAATATTATTGTTGAACCCCTCTATGGTAAGAAATTCTCTCAAAAAGGGGGAGAGAAAATCCTGGTAAGATCCATCCTTTTTGGTTAGTGACAAAAAGGGGGAGAGTTTGTATGAATTTTCTGAAACCTCTATGCTAACCTCTATGCTATATACATTTTTATCAGAAAATTCACATAAATTTTGTCATCACCAAAAAGGGGGAGATTGTTGAACCACTCTCTATTTGTTCTTGTATTTTGGTGATAATAAAATTTATGATGTAACTTAAATTGAATATTTTGTTTCATCTGTGTCGCATCAATCTCATAGCAAAAGCTAAGTCTTTCATTGATGCAATATTTGGCGCACTAAAATGATAAAATCGATGTTTAATCAATATACATCGATTTCTGTTTAAAGTGCCAAAGTATCAAGCGCCGCAACGATTGTTAAGAAATCGATGCCATAACGATTTCTTCTGTAAAGCGCAAGAAGTCGATGCCATAACGATTTCATAAGTATTCGCAACGATTTCTTTAGAAGCCATAACGTTTTGTTAAGAAGTCGATGCCATAACGATTTCTTCTTTGAGCGCAGTGATTTGGTAAGAAATCGTTCCCATAACGATTTGTTAAGAAATAGTTCCCATAACGATTTCATAAGTCATGCTCATAACGATTTCTTCATGGATTCTGTTGAAACACAGATTGCCTTTATATTTCAAATATGCTTGGCGCTTAAATAAAAAGTCAAATATCTTCTGACAAAAAGCTGCATGCATATTTCAGAATCTTGTCAAAAAGATATGACCTACTATTTTCAGTATGTTAGCAGAAGCACAGTACCATGCATCGTTTATCATAAACACTCTTTTATGCTAACACTCTCTTCTATGCTCACAGACATCGAAGACCATCAGAGTCTGATTAAGACAAATGAAGAGAAAGATCAGCAACGACTAGAAGAGCTCCAACGGATCTCTTCAATGGATCTATTCTAAAGCTGCTCAATATAAAAGATGGAGCATTGCTGAAGAACGAGAGCCTTTTCTTGAATATCTTTGAAGGAGTGTACATCTGTGAGAAGCACCTTCACGCCACATACACTCAAGGAAAGAGAGAAAGAGCCTGAGCCAAGAAGAAGCATTCAAAGCATTTCAAGCTCTCAAGCTTCCAAGCTTTCAAGCATTCGAGCCTTCTTTTCTCTCTTCTGTTTCTCTCCGAGCTTATTGTATATCTGGGGAGAGTTTGGGACTGTGAGCTTTACATGAGTGTTCATCTTGTAAGGTCTCTCAGTCTGATCTTTCTAAGAAAGATCTGTGTCCAGCTGTAGGACTGTATACAGTTGTTAACCCAGCTAGGGGTTGGTGTCTAGCAGAACCGCACTGGGGTTTGTTCCAGGAGGTTGGCTTCTTTACCTGTAAGAGAAGTGGGCTGCCTTCTTGCCCGGGAAAGAGAAGAAGACCTGGTGGGGGATCCAGGGTGTTGTAAGGTCCATAAGGGGGACTGTACCCTTGGTTAGTGAAATCCCAAGAGTTTGCTTGGGGACTGGACGTAGGACTTCCATGTGGGAAGGGCCAAACCAGGATAAATCTCCTGTGTCCTTGTGTGATTGTTTATTTGCTTCCGCACTGCACTCTCTATCACACTGAACTAACCAAGCTTTCAAGTGTTATTTTTCTGTGTTTAAGATTCTATTTCAGATTTCAGAAAAACCTATTCACCCCCCCTCTAGGTTGGCTTGCTGCCGTACCAAAAGGGCCAACAGCGATGCCCCTGTGAACACGATCTATCGGGCCATTGCGTTCACAGGTTCTGAGCCCGAGTCTGACAGGGAAAGAACTGTTCATTGGGTTTCGGCCCAGACCTACCCTATTTGACATAGGGTGATTCATAAAAACATATCTAATTGTACATGCGATGAAAAATTATGAAACCAACTGCGAATTGTTCTAGACATGCATGGGTACTTACACTAAATAGGAATTTGAAAACAAACAGGGTTTCGACATGCTTTGGTCATGGTAATCATGAAGAACTTAGAACAGTACACAGATGAGATCAACGAATTAATTCGCATGATAGGATGGATGGAAATTAGGGCTTTTAGGGGCAAAAGAAGCCTAACATCCATCAATTCCTACAGTAAAAATCTCATGGCATGAGGACGAGTATGCATGGAGATATGAATTTAAAAAGAGGGTTCAGGGTCATGAAGTTCACAGAACTTTGAAAATTAAGAACAAAAGATTTGCTCGATGGAAAAATATGAAACCAAAGGTCTTTGGTTCCAGATGGATGAAACAACCTACAAATAAATTTTCATGGTTTATGCTCGTGAGAATGCCTACCTTTAATGATTTTCCTCTTCTAGGGTTTGAAGGTGAAGAACTCGGGATGAAGCTTTGATGTAGCCTTCTCCCACGAATTCTCCTCTCCTTGGGCTCTCCTCCTGGTCCCGCAAGCCTTGGGTATGAGCTTAGGGCTGGCCATGTGGGTTTTAAGAGACTTTTTATATTCCTTCCCTTTCTATTTCTTATTATGACTCAAACTCCTAATTATTCCGAATTTCCTAGTTTCTTTCCACCCTTCCAAGCTTGCAACCTTCCAAATGGGTTAGGGAGAGAGGTAATTTCATGGCCAAGCTATTTGGGTAGGGTTAGGAATCCAATTCCAACCCAAACTTCCCATTAAATACATTAACCACCTCTTTCTATTTACATAATAATTCAATTACAAATTTAGGGTATTTTTCTATTATTTCTCTTTTAAAAATTCCTATTTTGGCCCACTAACTTCTATTGGGTCAATTTTATAAAGCCCATCACTTCTTTTCTTTTAATGGGTTTTAGTAAATTCCCTTTCCATTAATTCCTATTTAATTTATTTTCTTTTATGTGATTTTCTAATAAATTTAATTAGTTTTCCTTTTATATTATTAAATTTTTATTTTTTTCGAAAAAAAAATCTAGGTTGCTACAAGGTTCTTGGTGGCCTTCCTTGCAAAGGATTGCATGTCCTTCGTCAGGAGGTGTCCAGAGTGTCAGAAGTTTGGGTAGCTCATTAAGCAGTCGGCTGAGCAACTTCACACCCTGTTCAAACCATGCCCTTTCGCCAGATGGGGGATTGACATCTTGGGTCCATTCCCAGAGGCTCAAGGGCGAAAGAAGTTTCTGCTCGTGGCCATCAACTACTTCACCAAATGGATCGAGGCCGAACCCATTTCTGCCATCACCGACCAAGCCGCATGGACGTTCGTCTGGAAGAACATCCTCTGCCGGTTCGGTGTTCCAAAGGTAATCACCTCAGATAATGGGAAGCAATTTGACAGCACGTACTTCAAGTAGAAATGCTCCGAGCTCAGCATCTACAACCACTTCACCTCAGTTGCACACCCTCAGGTAAACACTCTGGTCGAGAACGCCAACCGAACATTGCTGCACGGGATTTGCATAAGAGTTGAGGCTGCAAGAGGTTCATGGATCGATGAGCTCCCCAATGTGCTATGGTGTCACCGAACAACAACACGAGTGGCCACTGGTGAAACTCCCTTTCACTTGGCCTACGGCTCTGAGGCTGTGGTATCATTGGAAGTAGCTCTCCCCACTATTCGGACAACTCACTTCGACGAGGCTGCCAATAACTGCACGCTATGGGAGAACCTCGATATGCTCGGCGAACGCCAAAACGACGCCAGCATTAGACTGGTCTCTTATCAGCAACGACTCGCGCAGTACTACAATGCTCAAGTTCGGGAGCAGTGCTTCTTCGAAGGTGATCTTGTCATGCGCGCCGCTGCTCGGCATCGGATCCCCGAAGAGCAGTCGGTAAGCTCGCCCCTAAATGGGAAGGACCTTATCAGGTCGCGCAGGTTCTTTAGAAAGGCTCATATAAGCTGACTACTCCTAGCGGCGATGCCATAACCAGGACTTGGCATGTATCTAACCTAAAGGCTTATTATCTGTAAAAGCCTCATGTTCGGCATTTAACCTCTATTCCTCCCGTTCTTCCGGTTTGGGTAAGAGGTTGTTCGGACCATCTTTAGTCTGAGCTGTTCAGCTCGGAAAATTAGTATGGCACCTAAGAAACCTTGAAACTAAGGCAAGCCCCCGGTCAGAACTTTTCAGTTCTCAAAGACCCGCGCGGTACCCATGAGCCTTTAAAAAACCGGCGAATTCCAATTCGAACAGAACATGGCAAGGGAAGAAGATAGAGAGCCAGTCAACCAAAAAGGTATATTCTATTTTAAGTGATTTACAAAAAGGCCTATCCAACCAGGTAAAGAGAAAAGAAGAAATACATTCAAGGCGCCTGCTTGGAGGGGCCTGCACCGTCGTTCGTAGAAGGAATTCGCCCTACCTGGAAGTGAGAGAAACACACCCCATCAAGGCGCAGATCCTGAGTTCGTCGTTGGCACTCACGAAGAGCAGCTTCAAAAGCCTCGCGAGCGTACTCGGTCGTGGCCAGCCATCGTCCCCGGTCTTCTCCAGCACCAAGTCCCACCTTATAACAAAGCACACCATACTGCTCCAAGTCTTCCTTGAAGCTTGGCCCCGCCTTGTATTTGCTAACACCCCGGGCCTTGGCCTCAGACAGAATGTTGGCAAGAACCTCCTTCTCTGCCCGAGCGATGGCTAGGTTGAGCTCTGAGGTGCGGAGCGCCTCTTGGAGGTTCTTCACCTCCTCCTTCAGCTCGGTCTCTCGCGCCTTGTGTTGTCCCTCAAGCTCTTTGCAGAAGGAGAATTCGGCCTCCTACATATGCTTGTGGTTCCGCTCGCGCTCGGCAAGCCGCTTCAGCACCTATAGTGACTTCAAGACGTTCTTTGACAGCGCCTCTACGTCGACGTCCTCCTCATCATCCTCCTCGGGGTGGCACCTCGCTCGGTAGACCTCCCCCGAGGGCTCGGGAGTATCCTCCGAGCTTAACCCCTGACACCGCGTCAGCAGTTCTAATTGTGATGTCGTGGGCTAAGGGGGGAGGTCCCTGGGCGCCCTTCCCTGGAAGCAGTCTAGGGCTGCCTCCAGGGCTGATACTTAAGGCGCCAGAAGAGCCTTCACCTTCAGCGACTGCGTCAAGGGGAGGCGATCTCCTTCCAAGCTGGCGTGATCCTCTCCGACAGTGTTGGTCAGCCCGGCAGAAGGCTCCTCTCTTCTGTCTGCCTCGACGGTGCCCACTCCAGCTGTTGCCTCTTCGCCCCTTGTCAGAGCTGGAGACCCCCGAGGACTTTCCTCCTCGGTCTGGGCCCTCGCTTCGGCCTCGTGGAGACCTACAGCCGCCGAGTGTGCTTGGACTTCGACTGCTACTTCGGTGGGGGAAGCGCGGATCGTATTCCCCTCATGCACTTCCACTGCAAGCGTCGCCGTCGCAGTGGCCCCTCCGGAGGTGGATTCCTGAGTGGCAATGACTTTGCCTTCTGCAGCGGTCTGCTCCACGGTTGCGGTGCTGGAGGCCCCAGTCGCAGCTACCCCCTCTGTTCGGCCCTCGAAAGGGTCTTGGGGCGTAGAAGTCCCCACTCGCTCCTTAAGGAGGCCCTCAGACTCGTCGCTTACCATGACGAGCTCAAGTGCAGTGGCTACCCTCACTGAGGCTCCAGATCAAACTTCTGGCGAGACCCACAGCGCCCCTTGTTCAGTCACCTTCGCGGCCTTACGCCTCTTCCACACCGCGAGTGGGGGAACTTCTTCTTCGACAACCTCCTCTTCAGCCTCATCTTCGGCCGCTTGCTGCACGAACTTTGCCAGCTTCCTCTTCTTCTTGGCCTGAGGCTAGCCTGCTTCTTCCCCTTCTTCGATCAGGGGTTGCACCACCACCTTTGTGGCCTTCTTCTTCAGCCGGATCTTTTTGGGCACCTTCTCAGGGACCCGCAGGCTGGTCACAGAGTGCCCCATGGCAAGGGATGGTTCCACAATTGCGGTCGTCACCGTAGTAGGAACCCTTACCGCAGTGGGGATCCTAACAACGGTGGCAATGTCATCGCCCTCGAATACTAGGTGGGCGGTGATAGCGATCTTCTCTGCATAGTCCTCCATAGCCTCCTGGTCCCAACCAGCGGCTATCTCCTCGGCACCTGCAAAAAGAAGAAGAGAGAAACTACAGTCAAAAATCAGTCACCCAACAAACTTACAAACAAGGCGTATTCGGGTACTTACTCCATGGTCGGCTCAAACCATGTTTGACGAGCCCGAACTCCATCAGATAGTCATCTCCATTCCGCACGAAAGCATGGTTCAAGCTGTTCGAAGCTTTCGCCTCATCCTAGATCAGGAAAGGATAAGCATCCTTCCTTGGTGTCTGGACTCTGGTCCAAAACCCAAACTCCAGTGCACTGTCACGACAGCCTGACGATGAAAAGTTGGTGCACCCAATCCTTGTTGTTGGAGTGCTTCTTCGACAGGTTAATCTGCATCCTGTCTGCACGATGCTTGGTGTAGTACACGTTGGCCCCCGTGGGCGAGGCCGTAAGGCTAAACTGCGCCCGGAAGACCTCCGCCGAGCCACGAACTTGCCGAAGTCTGCAGACGATGCATATTGTCCTCCAAAAGTTAGGCGTCAGCTGGATGGGTGCAATTCCCCATCTGTTTAGCAATGCCTTCGCCACTTCCGGCAATGGCAGTCGGAATCCTGCTTCCATGTGGTCGACGGAGAGGGTGAAGCAACCTAGTTTGTTCACCAGGTGCGACTCCTCCTCCTTGGCCATGACAATTTCGTAATCGTCGCCGATACGAAAGCTTTCCTGGAGGCCTTCGTAGTGGCGATACCTTGGCCCTCGGGCTCCCGCTGGTGTCACTCCACTTACTTCAGCGACTGCGGCAGCTTTCCCATTGTGCGCCATAGCCGGATGCGACAAGAGCGGCGAATGGAAAAGAAAGTTAGTGATCGCAAGGAAGAAGATGATGGAAAATGTGGGGGGCAAGTAAGCTTTTCAAAGATTGAAGGCGTGAGCTCCCGCCTTCACCCCTCCTCTTCCTTATAAGGAAGGGGCGGCGTGAAATTCGAAAAAGCCAAAACGGCGTTTCCCCCGCTCCAAGCGACCGTTCGGGAGTGCCGCCGAAGTCCGTTCGAATGTGCTGTGAGGGGTCCCTGCCTCGACACGTCATCTCATCATCCTGATATTTCCTCTGCCTTCGAGGAGAAACACCAAGCGACGTTGCCCTGCTGTCGTTCGTGTGACCGAGGTCAGTGTCGCATTTAATGTGGAGAGGATGTTCGATCAGGCTTCCGCCCTCAAACGACCCGGTTCCTGAGCCAGCTCGAGGGAGTGGGGGCAAGTGTGGTGGCCATTTCTAGCCACCTAAGGCCGCGAGGCCCATCATGGCCCATCATCATCCTATGGACGAGCACGGCGCTTCGACAGGGAGACACGTGTCCTCGGGAGGAGGTTAAAGATCCCGAACACGATCTCTACTCCTGAGCACCCCCAGGATTCTAGGGGCAGTCTCCAGACACCCCTCATCCTGTTCAGTCCAGACACTGTCTACCGAACAGGCCCTGCAGGAATCGTGCCATGGACCCACTGGCATAAGCAGCGCCTAGGTACTAGGCACCGAGCAGTGGGCTAGGCTACCGAACAGCAGGTCTAGCCTACCAAACAGGCAACCTGCTCGGTACCTTTCACCCAGGAGAATCCAAGCAGCCCTTCGCCTTATCGCGACGGTTACAACTGCTACAACGCACGTGCCCCACGATCAAGTGGTACGTTAACTACTGAGCCTCTCAACGGGCGCCGTAACGCGTAACTCCCCGCCAGGGGTGTCAACGGGCACGCCCTTTCGGGCGTCATTAGGGGACGTTCCGTCCCAATCCCTCTGCACCTTCGCCTATAAAAGGCTCAGGTAAACTCCATGCAAAGGTAACACAACCTTGAACACTCACACTCGCGCTCGCGCGATTCACACACGAGAACCCCCTTTCCTTCAAGCCTCTCTAGTCCTATACTGACTTAGGCATCGGAGGGTTCTCCCCGGTTGAAAACCGGGCCCCCCTGATCCAGTTCTGGTGTTGCAGGCTTCTGTCTGCACCGGCGTTCGTCTTCCCCATCTTCTTCAGTGGAGGCCCGTTTGGCTCAGGCCCAAACAGGAGAACACCACCACATCTATAATTATAAAAATATGGGGTTTTCATGTGATTGTTAATTTTTATAGGGACCCCATTGAAATTTCTATAGACCCCCCTGCCCCGAGACACAATTGGATTCCCAATCGGAGGTCATTCAGGGCCTGAACGGTCGATCGGGGGGTTAGAAATGGATATATCTCCAATTTCCAAAACTTGAGGTTTAAAATGTAATTGATAAAATGCATGACGGGTTAAGTGGAATCATGAAGGAATATCCAAGAAGATCATGGAAGCCTCTGAAAGACCTTGAAAAGGGACGCTTGTCCCACATCAGGTCACCAAGGGTATGAGTGGCCAGGATGTTGCCACTGCTGGAGGACACTTGTCACCTCTCATAGCCACTCCTAGGGGTGCCTCTCTCTCTCCTCTCCCCTATAAATACCCCCTCCTCCTCCCATTCCATCCATCCAAGTGAATATGGGAGGTTATGCTAGAGCTCTGAGAGAGAGAGTAAAGAGAGAAAAGATAGAGTGCCCATCCAAAAGTGTTCAGCCCGTAGTTAGGCTTATGTTGGTCCATTCTCATAGGGAGATGCTGTCAATTTATTCATCTGCATCTTCTTCGTGCCATCCCAGAGTTCTGACGGTTTGTCATTCCAATCTTCGTATCATCCCAGAACTCTGCCGGATTTTCGTGTCGGTCTCCATACTAATCCAGAACTCTACTGGAATTTATTATGGACCTTCACTCTATTCTGGAGCTCTGCCCAGTCGATTTCTCAGAATACCTCTCTCTGACGGGATGCTGCTGATTTGATTTCTCAGAATTCCTCCCATGCCAGAATACTATCAGAGTGTTCAGTGAGGATTCTTTCCTATGCCGACATGCTACCGGTTTGATTCCAAGGAATCCCTCTCCATGTCGATATGCTGTTTGGAATCCCTTTCTATTCTGAGATTCTGTAGGATCTTCAAGTTGAAACCCTCTTATACGCTGGGACTCTGTCGAGTAAATTCTACTTTCTTTGTCATTGAAGCTTCTACGGCCTTTAGGTCTTTAGGTAGGTTCCTTCTAATCCTTTCTAAGTCATTAGTTAGTAGTCAATAATGTTAATGACCTTAGTTTTGATATAATCTTTATGCAACTTCTTTCTATGCTCTTTGCTATGACCCAGTGTGCTTCGTTAGTGATAACCTTTTACTGGATCCTTGTTAATTTCTTAATTGGTACTATTAATGATCTTAATGAATATAAGATTAAGTGTAAATAACCTCTGTTAATACAACATTTTGTGAATTCCTAATAAAGTGTTCATCTGATTCATGATCATCATCCTTCATGGCTTCCATTCTGATCATAGTTCTGTAATAATTCATGTTGTTGATTCCACGAGTTACTGTTAGCACCTTAATCCTCTTTAACATGATTAATTCTTAAACTAAGTTCCTACTATATGTCTCGAATCCATAATCAATGTTTAATAGAGCATTGGTTCAGAGTATCCTTGGATTTTCCATCATTGTGTTAACCTTATCTCCAGCTTACATGTCTCTAATACAATTTCAACTTGACCTCCTTTTATGATCTAATTATTGTTGTATACTTATTTCCTTGAGATCCTTGTCTGTGCTTTGAACCAACCCTTGAATTTCTTAGCTAGGAAGTGAACATGTGAATTACCAACCAGTCCTTATATGGGGTTGCAAACCCTAAGCTGATATTTATGCTAGGCAGGGGTCTCGGTCTAGCCCTGGAAGATCCAAACACTCTTAGTTCCCAGTGGTAGTATATGGAGGGCGATGGCCAGTAAGTTGGGGCTTGACCTAGTCCTGGGAAGATCCCGAACGTCCTTAGTTCCCAGTGGTACCATATGGAGAGTGATGACTAGTGCGGCATACACCACATGTTCTCGATTGACTTGCTTGATAGTTCATTATCTCATGATCAATTGTGTGAAATAGTTCATAATAAATCCAAGTGCATGATATTCGTGAAGAGTTCAGTGGCCAGTTCTTGAGTGATCTAGCATCCTTATACATCCTTGTTAAGTGAAATCCAGTGTTCACCACTCCAGTGATCAAATAGTGTTATTGATTGAACTCGTGCTTGTCTTGCGTGAAGTCTAGTGGACACCACTCCAGTGATTATATACTACTATTGATCAAGCTCATGTTCATATCTCACTATTGTTAATATTTCCATGTTCGTTAATTAATCTCTTGTGTTTGCTTACTCGGTAAATCCATTCTTGTGACTTACGTGCGTACTATTCGTGAAAAGTGATAAGAGACAAATCTCTTGAGTTATCTAGTTCCACCCTAGTTATTTGTGCATACAACTTCTTATAATGATTAGTTACCATCTTCTGGTTAATTCACTTTTCTAGTTATTTCTAAAATCTTTAGTGTATCTATTTACTGAAATCCTAGTGTATTCTTTCCAGTGATCTCTACATGTATATAGTGAACTCTTATTTCACTTTGTTACCTCTAGATTTTCTTTAACCTTATTAACTGCTATAGTTGTGATTTGGAATTGATTAAGGATAACCTACTGGGCATTTTATGCTCATAATATGTTTAACATTTTTCAAAAAATTTTCAAGTGTAAAGTAAAGTGGTCGGGAAGTGTGCTGAGCAACAGAATCCCCAAGTGACACAAGTGAGTTTTCTCTCTTACCGTCTTATCTGTTGCATCTCGACTTCTTTCGCTACCATAATGTCAGGGCGTGACAGATAAAGTGGAATCAGAGCAATGGTTAGAGCTTGGTTTGGAAACCAATAATCCCCTTCAATATCCTAAGAGACCTGTGAAGATGGGTAGAAAATCTTGGGCTAGGCTTGAAAGAATCTAGTTATGTTAAATCTCTTGAACATGTTTGACCATGTTAAATTTCAAATAGAGCAAGATAGATTGCAACTTACTACTAGAAAGTGATAATGCTCAATGGAGAGAATTGTTGCTTATGGTTCAAGGGTTGACTCAACCTCTTGTTACCCTAGTTCAAAATGTGAACAAACGGAACAATGGAGAATGTATAAGAAGTTTAGAAGTTTGGTCCTGCCAAGTTTTGCATGAAGAGTCAATCTTGACGATACAGAAAACTAAGTCAATAAAATAGAAAGGATCTCCAAGGTAATTCAATGTCTAGAGAATGATGTGTTAGATTAGATACTTTTCAGCTAGAGAGAGAGAGAGAGAGATGTAAGAATGTGAAGGGCCATTGAAGCTACATTGACTTGGAAAGAAATTATATAAGTAGAGTTTGTCAGTTCTTTAATAATCAACACTATTCAAAGGAAATTCAAGGAAGAAAAACTATGGAATTTATTAATCTAAAACAAAGGAATATGACCACAACAAAATATGAAGTTTAGTTTTCCATATTATCAAGATACACCGCACAATTGATTTCTACTGATAAACTAAAAGATAAAGGCTTCCTGAGTGGGTTAGAGTCCAATTACATCACTTAGTTAGCCAATAAGTTGGTTACATCTTATATGGATATGGTAAAGAGGGCGCTAGCCCTAGAATATGCGGCTAAGATAACAGATTGAATTTTAAAAAAAAAATCAAGAGCCAAGAAGATTGGCTCAACATCTACCTCTGGATATGAATAGCAAGAGGGATATTGGAGGTAAAGATAGTAAATATTAAGCAACTATGTAAGAAAACAAGATAGAACTATAATAATTTCAAGACAAAAAAAAGGAATATAAACAACTTGTCTGAGAACTGGTTATAAGACAGACGAGTGCTAGAAGAGGCTTGGGTCTGATTGAGGTATCAAAGCTAAGTGCCACATAGGCAAAGAGCTATGCTATGGAAGCTACCTTTTGACACCATAATAGCACAAAGTGCTACATAGTGGGAGCCACCTCTTGAACCTGTGAGGGGCACTTTAGAGTTCTAGCTAGAGCTTGGGCTTGACGATCTGTTAAGGATGATCAAGCCATGTACTAGAAAAATCTTATATAATAAATGTTACAAACAGTTACCTAAAGCTGATATGTCTAATGCCAATCGAAATAAACTATCTCTCTGGTCGTGCCCCACTGTCGTCTCCAAAGAAAATATAGTCATATGACTCTCCAAGAATTTTGATTATTCTTAAGTGGGGGAGACCTCAAGTATAGTAAGTTATTAGAGATTAACTAAAAATAGACAATCTAGTGGAAATTACATTGAGTCCAAGATCGCAATCTGGCTCCTTAGGATCTAAAGAACAACGTTAATTATTGGTTATCCACCAACCAATAATGTCATGACTATGAGATACATAGTGGATATACACACTGTATGACCTGATAATTAATGACAGAGTTAGTAAGGTTAGTTAATGAATGTGGAGGACCACATTCTCCACAAGTGGAGGAGGGTGTAATACCCCAAGGTATAAAATGACAAATTAGTAAGAAATTGTCGAGAAAACGTAATGCAGTTTGTGGGTAGATTGGGAGATTAAGCAAATCCAAATCTATCTAAGTCCTGACTGAAAATATGCTTAAGGATATTGTTATTGGCAAAGAATATTACTAATGATAAATAATAATGATATTGTTAAATGATACTACTAAAGGTAAATGATAAGAGTAAGGGGTATTAGTAAATGTAAGTATATTGGTAATGAAAGAGGATAAGGATATGGATATACACATGTTCACACTGAGCCCAAAATTAAATAAAAGGAAAAAGTTTAAATACAAATAGGAAGGGAATATCTACAATTATAAAAATATGGGATTTTCATGCGATTGTTAATTTTTCTGGGGACCCTAGTGAAATTTCTATAGACCCCCAGAGACACAATCGGATACCCAACCGAAGGTCATTCAGGGACTGAACGGTCGATCGGGAGGGTTAGAAATAGATATATCTCTAATTTTCAAAACTTGAGGGTTAAAATGTAATTGATAAAATGCATGAGGGGTTAAGTGAAATCATGAAGGAATCTCCAAGAAGATCCTGTAAGCCCCTGGAAGACCCTGGAAAGGGACACTTGTCCCACATCAGGGTCACCAAGGGTATGAGTGGCCAGGATGTTGCCACCCCTGGGGGATACTTGTGACCCCTCATAGCCACTCCTAGGGGTGCCTCTCTCTCTCTCCTCTCCCCTATAAATACCCCCCTCCTCCTCCCATTCCATCCATCCATCCAAGTGAAGATGGGAGATGCTAGAGCTCTGAGAGAGAGAGAGTAAAGAGAGAAAATTAAGATAGAGTGCCCGTCCAAGAGTGTTTAGCCCGTAGTTAGACTTTTGTTGGTCCATTCTCATAGGGAGATGCTGTCAATTTGTTCGTTTGCTTCTTCTTCGTGCCATCCCAGATTTTTGACGATTTGTCGTTCCAATCTTCGTATCATCCCAGAACTCTGCTGGATTGTCGTGTCGGTCCCATACTAACCCGGAACTTTGCTGGAATTTAGTATGGACCTTCACTCTATCCCGGAGCTCTACCGAGTCGGTTTCTCAGAATACCTATCTATGCCAGGATGCTATTGATTTGATTTCTCAGAATTCCTCTTTATGTCAGAATGCTGGCGGATTGGAGACATTACTTGCTACTGCAGAATTTGTCTTATACTCCGATCATGAGGCCCTCCATTTTCTCCATGCCCAGAAGAAGCTCAACCCACGACACATCCAGTGGGTGGAGTATCTTCAGGCCTACACATTTGTTCTCAAGCATCGAGCGGGTGTGGAGAACTGTGTGACCAATGCGCTGAGCGACGTTCTCTCATTGTTGTCGGTTGTCCACATGGAGGTTACATGATTTGAGCAACTCCGAGAAGAATACACAAATTGTCCTGACTTTGGCCCGATTCACTCTATGCTCCAGTTCGGACCCTCCAGGGAGTATATTGACTACCTCCTTCAAGAGGGCTATCTTGTTCTTGGGGTTAGGCTATGTGTTCCGTAGACCTCTGTCCGCGAGTTTCTAATTTGGGAGCTGCATGTTGGAGGTCTCGTCGGCCAGTTTGGCCAAAATAAGACCATTGAATTAGTTGAGTACAGGTTCTTTTGGCCTAGCCTGAAGCGCAGCATAGCTCACATTGTGGCCCAGTGTCGCATCTGCACTGTGGCCAAGCAGCGAAAGCAAAACATTAGGCTTTATACCCTCCCCATGCCCGATTTTCCATGATAGGACATTAGCATGGATTTTATTCTGGGATTGCCATGCATGGTCCTTCGGCACAACTCAGTTATGGTAGTGGTTGATAGGTTCTCCAAAATGGCCCATTTTGTTCCCTGTTCTAAGACTTCGGATGTGTCTAAGGTAGCACGCCTATGTTTGGATGAGATTTTCCATTTACATGGGCTACCTAAGATGATTGTTTCAGACCGGGATGTGTGTTTTACGAGCTATTTTTGGAAGACCTTAGGGCACTTCTTGTGCACCAAGCTCAAGTTCTCCTCTTCATATCACCCCTAGACCGACGGGCAGACTGAGGTGGTCAATAGGAGTCTGGGTGATCTCTTGCATTGTCTAGTCAGGAAGCATGAGCGAGGTTGGGACTTGGTCTTGTCTCTGGAAAAATTTACATACAACAATTTGGTCAATAGGTCTTCTTGCATGAGCCCCTTTGAGATCGTTACTGGCTATAGACCTAGGAGGCCTTTAGATCTAGTCCCTATGCCTATTCAAGCTCGAGTTTCTGAGTCAATTGAGTCGCTAGTTGTGCATATTAGGAGTCTGCGTGAAAGTGTCCATTGCCACATTAACACCAGCAATGAAAAATATAAAATTTCAGTAAATGCACACCGCTGCCTGCAGGGGTTCCAGAAGGGTGACTACGTGATGATCAGGGTTAGACCTGAATAGTTACCCTCGGGAGCCGTGAGGAAACAACAAGCTCGAGGGAGCATGCCCTTTCAAGGTATTGAAACGCGTCAGGCCCACTGTGTGTGTTGTAGATCTATCAGCAAACTATGGCATCAGTTTCACATTTAATGTCTCAGATCTGGTAGCTTAACAGAACCCATCAGTTATTCCTAGTGACCCGTTGGAGCCTTCTCCCCCCTTTGTGAGTGACTGCACCCATGAGTGTCCACCAATAGCCCCTATTCTAGCACGGCATGAGTAGATTGACCAGATACTAGATGAGCAAATTGTCACCACTTGGAGAGGAGCTTTTCAGCACTACCTGGTTCGTTGGAGGGACAGACCCTCTATTGAGGACAAATGGGTCACGCAGACGGAGTTACAACAGATCAATCTAGATCTTTTGGAGCGTTACCAGAGCGGCCAGGACCCTTACTCAACAGGATCGAGTTCCTCCCAGGCGGGGAGGATTGGTGAGGACACCAGAGCACAAACCCGTTTCGACTTGACTCGAGTTTACCAGCGTCGATGGCCTTTGACAGCAACGACTACATCTTTGTGGCTTGGTGATGAGGGGTTGATGAGTTGTGAGTGATTTTGGTGTTTATTTGAGGATATGTGAGGCCTATTTGAGGCCCATGAGAGTTTTCCCATTTTCAGATGTAATTTGGGATGGTTTTTGGGCTTATTTGTGGTTCTGGGATAGGGAGCTCATTTCTTTATTTGTTATAGGGGTACTTGGTCCCAGTGGAGATGGGAATTGTTGGATTTTGTCCCTATATATATGCTTGTATGTTGATCTTTGTAGTGATGGAATAGAAAAGGAAAAAAAAAATTCTTGCAGAAGAAGCCGCTTCAGACTATGTGTTGTTCTCCTCCTCTCCACCCCCCATTTCTTCTTCTTCTCCTCATCATCTACCTTGCTGTTCTCACCCTCTCTGGTTTGTCTGTCTCACTCACTTCCCCTTCTTGTCCTTCTTCTTTTCCCCTCCCCACTGGGTTTTCTGTCTTCCCCCCCTGCTCTGTCTCAGTGTGACCCCTCCCTCCAGTTTCTCCGTGATCACGCATGCCCGCACCCCCCTATTCGTCAGCTCTCAATGACTTCCCCTGAACCTTTCTCCCACTCACACAGTCCCTCTCACTGTCACTACTGAGTTCCCCTCACTATAAGCACCGAAGCTTATTGTCTCGCCCTGCTCCAGCGCATCAGACACCCCAGGCTGCTTGGCCCCTCCTACTCCTGACGCGCAGAGCACCCCGAAGACCTGCCACCCCACCCTCTGTCGTCGTACGCCCTCCCCCTGCCTGTAGACCACCTCTGCATAGTTTGGTCGACCCCATGTAGGCCTCCCCACCGCGGCGACTACCAGCCCTCCTACGAGGGCCGATTTCCCACAGCGTTAGGCCCAATAGCACCCCCGCCTTGTTGCCCCCACTCCCCAAGTAGGGCACCCTTGTTTGAGTTTCTGCCTGCGACGACCAGAGTCGTGACTGGCGATGCGGATGAACCGACACAGCCTTGAGATCGTCGGTGACTCCTTCCAGCTGTTCCTGTACCTCTCGGCATTCTCGCACGAGTATGCCCATCCCTTGCGACCAAGGATGCTGCCTCGCCAGCACCCCAGTAGGCCCACCGTTCCATCCCAACGCAAGAGTCATCCAAATCCTTTGATCGCTGGAATCACGACACTGACCCTGTCTCCGACTGCACCCACCCAGTCGGAATCCTCTTCCTCCGACGAACCAGCAATGTAAAGGTCCTCTCTTTTCCCCTGCTCTTCTTGTATACAGTTACATCTGTCGCATGCTTGAGTGGTAGGACTCCTAGCCCGCTTATGAGTAGCGGTGTAATTAAACGAGTCGAACCGAGCCGAGTATTATACTGTTCAAGCTCTGTTCGTTAATTTTTAATCAAGCTCGAGCTTTATCGAGTATTGAAAATGGTTGTTCATACTTAGTTTGTTTAAATACTCTCAAGTTTGAGCCTTTAACGAGTATACTAACGTATCTAATTAAATTTATGAGTTATATATATAAATATAAATATATATATATATGTATCTATTTATATATATATAAGCCCAATCCAATCTATAAGTAAAAAATTAATTGTTTATAAGACCCAAATAAATCTATCTTATTTCAAGGTCATACCTCAAGATCCTTCATAAGTTACTTTGTTTAATTATTTTAGTATAATGTTTAAAATATTTAACAACTATATTTATAATTTTTATAATTAAAAAATTAAACGAATTTGTTCACGAACTTAGACGAGTCGAGTAGCCGTTTGCTCATACTCGACTCGTTTATGAAACGAGTTTAGATTTTTTTTTTTTGAGTGTGACTCATTTATCTTGTTAAACGAATCGAATTCGAATAACATCTGAGCCGAATTAGAGCTACTTATTGAGTGTATTGGTTCACTTACGACCTTATGAGAATGTTATTGTCAATTTTTGTGTGAGCAGTTTCCCAATGTACCTATTAGCACTAATTTGGGATGATTATTGTGTGATGAATGCCTAGACTTGTGGTAATTCTACCTACCACCGATCCGACGCTTTTCTACTGCGTGGGGCGATTCCACAAACTTGTAGTTTTTGTTGTTTTCATGTTGTCAATCTCTTGAACTTTATGTGGGCTATGTGCATGTTGAAAGAACTGCTTTTACTTTGTGGCTGGTCACTTGCTAATTGAATTGGTTGCATTTTTTGTGGTCGTTCCGCATCAGCCTGGCAAAAGTTGGAATCATGCGCCGGTGGAATCAGACTCTGATCATTGTGTTCACACCAAATTATTTATATAATTAATATTTTGAAAAAATAATTTTTCCACACCTAATAAAAAATTAGTAAAATATACAGTACAAATATACTGGTCTCATGACGGTGAATCTAGGGACGGTAATCTGACGAATCAGTGATTGGATCCTTCGTCCAGCAGGGTCGTCCCTCTTTCTTCATCGTATATGCACCTTTATCCTTTTGGCCACTAGAGCACTCTCGCCTTCTCCTTGGTTTCCCCAATCCCACTGCGCTGCCCGCCATGTCGAGCACCTCCCTCTCCTTCCCTCGGCTCCCCTCGACTTCACCCGCCGCCAAGGCCCCCTTCTCCTCCTCCTTCCTCCCTCCCCTCTCTTCCTCCCTCTCCTTCTCCTCCCGTCCGCTTCTCCACCGGGGACGCTCTCCCCTCCACCACCATGCGAGGCCCTTCGTGGTGAAGGCCATGGCCCCGCCGAAGGGCAAAGCCAAGAAGGGTAAGCGTGGCTAATTCTCGTTTCTTACGTCTCGTGCTCTTTTGCGTGCGTGTTCCCTTTGGTTACTTGGGTTCATGGTTGGTGGTTTCTTCAGTGGTCGGGGTGGTGAAGCTGGCCCTCGAGGCGGGGAAGGCCACCCCGGCGCCGCCCGTGGGCCCGGCCTTGGGTTCCAAGGGTGTGAACATCATGGCCTTCTGCAAGGAGTACAACGCGAAGACGGCGGACAAGGCGGGGTATGTGATTCCCGTGGAGATTACCGTCTATGATGTGAGTGGCCTCGTCTTTGTAAATGCCTTTTTGTTCTCCTCGTTGGAAGCAGTTGGAATCTATGCTTGTCTTTAAAATATAGCAGGTGGTTTACGGTCTATGATTGCATTCTGGTGTTAAGTTGAAACGTTAGTTCGCATCCCTGTTGCTAAATTTTGCTCTTTCAAATTGAATTCTGAAACTTAATATTCCTTTTGTTCCTTTTATTTATTTGATAAAATGGAATATAAGTATCGGAGCGGTCATGTTTTTTTGGATGTTCTTTCTTATCTCCAAGAAGAGAAACTCTTGTTTCCCCAATCCATTTCAACAAGATTACTTCTTGAAAATCTAACTTACTCACATTAAGTGCCATTTCTATGGACAGGATAAGAGCTTTACTTTTGTTTTGAAGACTCCACCTGCATCAGTTTTGTTGCTTAAGGCAGCAGGTATAGCTTCTTCTTTGTTGGCACTCAGGGTCGATCGATAGTCTGTTTCTCTTTGTCGCAGTTATATCTTTCTTGTTCTTTTAAGTAGATTATGGGAACAATTGATAGAATTAGTCATTGTTTGTATAGATTATAGAGTACGAACACATTATCTTCAGGTCAAAATATGAATGCTGCTTGCTGTTGCTTAATATCATTTTATTTCAACAAAAGAAGGGTTTGTGGAGTTGGACAAGTAAAGCAAATGGTGTGAGTTTGCTGCATTGTTGTCTAATCAATGGAATTGTTGGAGCAGCTGAGATCTTTCAAGTTGGAGGTGGAAGAGCTAGAGTCTATATACTCATATTTAGATATCTTTCCAGAAACTTTTATCTTATAATTTTCTTGGTTCTAACTTATCAATGACTTGGGTACTGCAATCGAAGCATCAATAATTGGGTTTTCACCTATATTTACTTGGGTACTGCAAGTAAATGAGATGGGCGAGAGCATTTCAGTGTTATTCGAGTTTTGTTATGATACATGGGACAACAGTTCACCTCAATATTTTTCCTTGTAGGGGGGAAAGTCAACCAGAGAGTCCTTGGCAAATCTACTGCCATATGAGACTAGTGAAATCTGTTCCCTATATGTAAACTTTAGGAGCAAAACTTTCTAATAGATAATTGGATTGGAAATAGGAACATTAATCATTCTTGTCATCATGATCACCCTTCCCATTTATTTGGGTTGCCCACATGAATCCCCTTCTGCAACCTTAATCTATTCAATCTCATGTTTGTAGTTAAACTTTGAGAAGATTATGTCATTTCTTGCTAAAACAACCCATCTTATTGTAATTCCTCCTTGTGTCCTTGTGCTGTTCCATTCTGTCTATTTTGCACTTTTAATCAGTCCTGAACTTGGGGGTGATGCACATGTTCAAATGGTACAAGTTTAGTGTGTCTTAGTTTAACATGAAGTGGAGGTACAGTGTCTACCTAGGTCTCCATGGGTGCATTCATTTTGAATCTTATCTTAGTTTTTTTGCACGTCTATTTCAATATCTTCATTTTTGTACATTCATCTTCCATGGCTAAATTAATAATTTATCTATAGAACATCATAACTTTGCATGTTGGCTGTGGCTTGATTTACATGATGTGAGATAAGTTTCTGGGGAGAGAACAAGTCTGTGCATAGT
Source organism: Colocasia esculenta (assembly GCA_014218235.1). Classification (NCBI taxonomy): domain Eukaryota; kingdom Viridiplantae; phylum Streptophyta; class Magnoliopsida; order Alismatales; family Araceae; genus Colocasia; species Colocasia esculenta. Next base: position 65,649,743 of record CM024764.1, on the reverse strand, counting down.
TGGGGATTACTTTAATTTTATGAATGTAACCATAGGTATGGCAGGGCCTCCAAGAAAAGAAAAAGAAAAACCTTCTTAGGGAACAGTCCATATACTTCCTGAGCCATGGCACTTGGGTGCTTATGGGAGATGCATGCGAGTCAAGCGGGATGTGGAAGTGGAAGTTTGAAGGGGGAGGGCGGGGGTTCCCTCCTTCCACAGTTTTACCCAGGATTACTCTGATTAGGGGTAGCTATAGGCCTTGTCGCATGATTATTTGTGATCATATGCCTAACCCTGTTTCTTTTCCCGTTTAATCTCATAATGGAAAAGATAAGGAGACCAGGAGGGGATGTGAGACCAGCCCTATGAAGAGATCAATGCCTTGGTAACCCTCCCTTCCCACTGCAGTAGAAAAGAATACTACCCTTTGTATACAGAGCCTGCCTAATCTTCTTAAATTCACTCAGCAGGTATTTACCGTAAAGAGCTGGTTCCAAACTCCCAATGGCCTGCTGGGTCAGCCCTCAATGGACAGCATTCAAACAAATAAAAGATTTACTCTGTTGCTTACATATTCTGGAGATATCCATTTTGGGATCCTGTTTTAATTGTAAATTTGAATTAGATATTATTAGAAAGAGGCGATTCCAGTTCCATTGATACTAGTCTTTTGGGCCTGATTGCTTCTCTGGTTGTTGTTCTGCCGATCTGATCTTGTTTATGAAATCTGGTACCTAAGGTGCTTGGGCTTTTTTCTAGGTCTTTTTTAGTTGTTAGTCCATGTAATCTTTTATAATTAGTCTCTAGTCTGTATAACTTGACTATTTAGCCATAAACTAATGAAACTTAGCTGTGCTTAGAAGTAGGTCTTTTCTAGAGACCCTTTGATAACTTTTACAATTATCTTTTAGACCCTAAAAAGGACATGCTTCTAAAAATGTTAAGTTTATCGGGTTTAAGGTTAAATAGTCAGGTTACAAGGATAAAATATTATTGCAAAAGATTGCAGGGACTAAACAAATAAAAACATTTTTGTTCTATTATGGTTTATATCTGGAACTTTTCCATGGCCAGTCCCAAGCTTGGATTAGAAAGGAGGAGGGTTTGTGTTAGGTTGACAGCCAGCAGTAAAATAATGTCAAATCGTTACATGAATTCTGATCTAATTGGTGGAAGAGGATTCATGTAGCTGACCCCAAATAATGAGATAAGGCTCTAATGATGATGATGATGATGTGCTTTTTATCTGGAGAGTGCAGGTCATCTTTCTGTCACATGTTCTATTATTCCCTTTTCTTTTTTATTCTCTCTTTTGGTATGGTAATGGAGAGGGCCTTATCTATTATGTTTTCTCGCAAAAGCTAAGGGAAAACAAAAGCCAACATGATAACAAATTCTAAGGTGTTCTCATATCATCACCGATTCCCTCAATCCCCACCCTACTCAACCATTCAGCATTGCTTCTTCCTTTCTCCTGCAACCTGAAATGTTATCCTTGTACTTGATCCAGACAATTACAAGTTTACACAATAAAAGGGTGGGAGAGAAAAACTAGTCCCTTCTTCTCATGAATGGGTGTCTAATGGCTTTCTGGTTTTGGATCCAGAACTGATTACTTTATTTGCAAATGTTCTGATTATGGCCATAGTTTGCTGTTATCAGAGGAAACTGGGTTTTTCCTTTTTTGCTTAACAGGGGTTGAGAAAGGTTCAAAAGAGCCAAACAGAGAGAAAGTCGGGAAGGTAACCCTCGACCAAGTGCGCACAATTGCAACAGAAAAGCTGCCAGACTTGAACTGCACCAGTATTGAGTCAGCAATGAGAATTATAGCTGGGACGGCCGCTAACATGGGCATTGAAGTTGATCCACCAATTCTTGAACCCAAGAAGAAAGTTCTTGTATAGTGCTTCTGCTCTCTCGAAGTCCTTTTAACCCTTCCCATCCATTTATTCCCATCATCCACTGGGTATTCAGAATTTGTTTGATAACCTGAGGGCACATAATCTGCAAAAGTTTTGTGCATGTGTAAGGAAGTTCATGCTTCTATCAGATTAGTCTAAATTACCAATTTCTTTGCCACGAAAGTTATTGACCAGGTAGATATAATGTTTGCTTCCGTGAAAGAGTGGCAACCCAAAGATCCCATGTTAAATGATTATTTTCCTCATATCCAAATTCTCCGTTTGGTTGGAGATTGACATTTTTTCTTCTGCCTCCATTTGGTTATATTGGTTTTGTCCCAACTTGCTGTTTTTCATAAGTTATTGCACTTAAGTGTAATATGACTAGGCACTAAACCCATATGGCACCTTTACATGGGAGTGATAAAATGGCAACCCAATTGTTGGGTGCCACATGGATTTAGTGCCTAGTCATATTGCACTTTAAGTGCAATATGAAAGTGCACTAAGTCTTTCTCTTTTCACGAGACTTCTGCCGTAGGAATATCTGACAGTAGTACATCCAACTGGCAGTGGCTCCTACGTGGTTCCAGCCTCACTTTTCTACTTATGGCATTAATGGTGTTGGCGACGGGGTATCAGATCAGATTGTTTGATCAAATGGTCATTCGACCTGCCAATTAATGCGCCCACATCTATCTCTATTAGTAACGTTAAAAACGTAGCATGCAATACTCGAGAATCGTTAACGTAATAAATATGAATTTTTTGAGGAAAAAAACATGTGTTACATATCAAAACCACGTTTCTTTTTTTAAATTTCAAAAAAAGAGGTGCCGATTGGAGAGCTTGCCCGAACAACGTGCGCTGTGGTAATCATTAAACAAAATACTGTTAAGCGTCTGCCTTAGTCGAAACACGCATGTAGGGGTGTCCATAGATCCATAACATCCAAAAATCTGACTCGGATTGGGGTCACACATCACTCTTTTTCTATAAGAAATGCTTATTATTCTGTTGATTGGGTAGAAATATTGAGCTGAAACCACAGTACAAAATATCATTAGGTCATGCATGGACCCCATTATCTTTTTCCCCTCTTTTTTTGTGTGATTAATTTTTCCAATGTAAAAAAATATGTATCCTTTTTAGTTGATTAGTTATCACATTTTATTAATTATTTATCATTTTTAATATTAATAGTGATAAATAATTAACTAAAAGAGACAAAATAACTTCTTACCTGTTAAAATTATTTGTTACTTTTGACTCATTATTCGCCAATTTTAGGAAAGAAGTGTGACAAATAGTATATTAAAGATAACAAATAATTTTATAAAGAATGATATAGAGTATTTAATATTCTTGTTGAGACGACATAAAAGTGTTTAATACTCATTAAGTGCTCCTACTAAGTAAAGTCCATATGAGTAATTATTTTCTAACAAATTATTTTTCTCTCTTACTTAATTATTTATTACCTTCAATTTATTATTTATCACTTTAAATGTTAAGAATGACGGTGATGTAGAAACATTATTTAACAAATTATTTATCTCTCTTACTTAGTTGATTGTTATTTTTAACTAACTATTTGTCACTCATAATTTATTATTTATCAGTCTTAGTGATAAGAGTGACAGTGATACAAAAAGAGCTGTTTGTGGAGGAAATGCCCGATGCTATCAAGTAGGTTAATTTTACTGAGTTTATTCTTTTCGCATGTTGACACAATAGTATCTTATACTTCACAATATTCCTGGTTGCTAGACTCTAATTGCCAAGGTTGTCAACTTGCATCCGGAAAATGCAGATGGGTGTGCTTTATTCTTATGATTTTGAGAATATGACCTATTATATTCTATGCTAACATATTATTGAGTTAAATATCCTTTTGGATAGTATTTATGTGTTTGATCGAGATGACTGATCTGTTCTTAGCGTTTTAAAATAATTGATGGAATATCTAAAAGTGAAAAGCATAAATTTGAGTCATTCACACAATTGAGCAGGTGATGCTTACATCTTCAGCCTTAGGCTATAAGCCGTAGGCAAACTCATGTATTGTGTAAACAAATGTATGTTTTCTAATTGTAAAGATAAGATAGTTGCACCAGTACGTATGCTTTCAGATTTTTTTTATTGATTTTTTTAAGAATAAAAAATTGGCTCAAAGTACAGGTAAACACGTACCTCTACTTGGACTCGAACCCCTGACCCCACCCAATATCCATCCCACCTGCAGGTCGGGCCTTTTTGATATATCTATTTATGCTGAATTTGATGATTGCATTTACCATGCACGGTCTGTGTAATAGTAATAAGAATATCCATTTGAAAGTTTGTGCAAATAGGTCTATTACCGGGAAGAATAGGATATATGATCAGAAATGTGAAACTATATCCAACAAGCATTCTGTTGCAGATCATATCTTCTACGGTAGATATCTAATACTAAAAGCTGTAAATCTCCACAGAAAGGAGTCCAAAAGATAATAGGAAGCAACAGTTCTCTCAATCTATGGATTGTGTTGATAGAGTACTGCTTGATTCTGAAGGTGGTCAGTATAAAAAGTATCTAATAATAATATGTTTGGTATTAAGATAAATCGGAGATATAGTGAAGATATCTTATCCTCAAAATAGAGTGAGGATATTTTGAGAATACGATATTCTCATTGTATCTCCAATCTATCTTAATATCAAACATATCTTTATAAATATTTTTCTGTACATACCAGGCTTTCTCTTCTTGCTCGTACATATATAGGAGACAAGACCATGATGCTTCACAACCTAGCTTTACCTCGATTATGAAAGATATATACCTACATCCCATTTGCTGATATGCATTGGACCAGCAATCTTCTTCGGAGGAAAATCTGAATTATGCTGGATAGTCATATCATTTACCGAAGATTGCCAAGGGAACAATGTCGGATGATATTAGTTTGGATTCAGGTCAGTTGCATTGCGGTAAATGCGCTTTTCAGAAAGTTGTAGTAGCTGAAATTTATCAGTGTGAAATAGATTTTTTTTATTCCATCACAATATTTTAAAATTAAAAGTTCTTTTATCATGTTCTCATATGTATGGATGCGTATTAGGAATTCAAGTCCCATCAGATGCTACTTGAGTGGTAGTGACGAGAGATGAATCGACAATCGCATAGCGCAGGCGTGCCAGTCACCGAAGTGACAACATGTTCTGCCTCCGAGAGTCGAAGGACTTTAGGTCTATTTACGCACTGTTTAACTTCGTCAAACGAAAGTGAAAATCGGGTCGGGACCAAGATTCCGCCGTTGCCTGAGCGCAACGATGTTAATTACATCTCTCTGAGAGAGAAAACTCTTGATTAATCGCCAGATTAGAAAGCCTTATGGCTTGAGACAGAAACATCCGATAAAGGTGCAAAGTGTGTGCTGAAGTGAAGCCAAAATGGCAACAATAAGGATGTTTATTTAATAGCATTTGACTCATTGTGATCATTATCATCTTCATGTATAATTGTTGGGTCTTATATTCATTTATTCATGTGATATTTATAAATTAATGCCAATATGTTCTCTTTGTTCCATTTGAAAACATGATAGTTGTATTTATGCTGGTGAGTTGGCAGACTGCTGAGTCGGCGAAGCTCAGCTATGTCGACAGACTGGTGAATCAGAAGAGTTGGCAGAACCTTGCTGCAATAATGAGTCGGAAGACTGCTAAATCAGGGCATGACCGAGTCGGCAGAACCCTGCTGAGTTAGTGAGTTAGTGAGACTACTGAGTCGTAGCATGACTGAGTCAGCAGGATCCTGTTGAATCAATGAGTCGGCATACTATTGCAATACTGCCGAATCACCCAACCAGCGTGATTATAAAGTCTTTTAATCACATAAGAATGCACGTGAAAAATTCGGCGGCACCTCCCCTTACTCATAGCAAAATGGGGAGGTCACGGTACTCGTCCACCATGATGGAGGCGGCACCAAAATGAGGTGTTTGCTGTGTACGGCGTCACCCAAATGGCACACAGTTCCAATTCTCGAGGCTTGCCTACGAGGGAATCGATAAGCACTAAGACCAAAAATAAGTGTTCTCATCAACCAAGGCTTGCCGGCTCATCATTCATGAGGCTTGCCGACTCACCAGTCCAAATCTCTTCACTAGTTCAGTGAGTCGGCAGCCTGTTGAATCCTTGCCGACTCACCAGCCAGAAACATTTAACAGTTTAAATTCGCGGGGAAAATTCGTCGGCATGTCCCCCGGGCTCATGAAATGTGGGGGAGTTCGCGGTACCCATCCACCACGGAGGAGATGGTACCAAAACGGGGTGTTTGCCACATATAGCGTCACCCATACGGCACACTGTACCGATGCCCGAGGCGTGCCTACGTGGGAACCGATGAGTACCGAGACTAAAAACAACCCGGTTAGCGATCTGATAATGTTTGAATCTAGGTACACGGGCATAGATATCATGTTATCTAACCCGAGGTATCATAGATGTCTCTTTTCTAGGTGAGTCGGCGGCAGACAGTTCTGCATGCATGAGTCGACAGTAGACAGATTTGCCCGCATGAGTTGGCAGCACCCATTTGTGAAGGGGTAGCACTCAACTCATGGAGAAAAGGCGGGATAAATTCCCATGAGGGACTGAGGTATACCCCGGTCGATTTTAGACTCCTAGACAGATTGGAACACCATGCCAACTGGTCTTAAAACGTCTAAAGCTCACTGCCCAGGTGAGTCGGCAGCAAGCCTTCAACAATGATTCGGTAACTTACATGGCTTGCGCCCCGGAAAATAGGATGGACACATTATACTCGTGCTTTTGGGACTAATTAAGTCATATTCAGGTCCTAGACAGAGCATGGATATCACATTATCCAACCCTTGATGCTTCGACTTGAAATCAGAGTGGGTCGGCAAGCAACATTCAAGCTTAAGATCTCATAAAATGGGGAGGGATTCCACTGCCAAAGGGGAAGACATCACCCCTATGGGGGATTTGAGGCATGTCAGTCCCATTTTGGGGCTCCAACAAGGAATGGATATCAAGTTATCCACCCTTGGGCGCCCTCAAGCTCACATTAGAGTGAGACGGCGGGGCTCCTTCAGAGAGGGAGGAAGAAAATGCAGCAGTGAAGGGCTCTTGCTGGGAAGAAGACCCAAGGCTTTTAAGAAAAAACTCATGGGGAAGGGAGCACATGCTTAAGCAATATAAAAATAAACTAAAAGCAAACATCCCATCGCATTGCATAAAGGAAATGGTCACATGCTTATCTCATACCTCTCATATATCATTTAAAGGAAAGGGGCAATAAATGCCCATCACATGCACATGGGGGAATGGGAAGAGGCAATAACATAAATAAGACTATGAGTAGACAAGAGAGGGGGGAGAAGAAGAAGAAAGAAGTACAAGAGAAGACAAAGAAGAAGGAGGGGCGATTCCCCCCTCTTAGGATCTCTCTTCTTTCCTCCAACCCATGCACACCTTTTGAGAAAAAGGGCCCTCTTCAAAGTTTCCTCCCTCCCCACGTAGCAGCTACCCCTTCATTTGGAGAAGAAGAACCAGCTTCTCTTCTTTTCTTCTATTCCTTCTTTTCTTCTCTTCTTGGGAAGCAATGAGCCAACCCCTTTCACTTCTCCCTTTTCTTCCTTCTCTCTTTTCCCTTCTTGCCCAGGAAACCAGAAGAAAACCAGAAAGAACCTTTTGTTGCTCACTTTTTGGCTCTCCCCCTTGCTTGCTGGGAAAGCAATCTCCTTTTAAGGGGCTTGGGAAAGACCTCTTCCCACTTTGCCCCTTCACTTTTTTCCTTTTTTCTTAGGGGCACCTGATGGGGCTGCGCAATGGGCCTGTGATTTTGGGCCTGCACATAGCCTAGTTTTGCTGTAAACATGGGCCTCATTTGCTGTGCATTTTGGGCTTGCACATGGGCTTCATTTGCTATGCATTTTGGGCCTGCACATGGGCTTCATTTTAGGCTTGCACATGGCCTACACATGGTGTAAGACTCGGTTTCCTGGCTTTCGTTCGGTGTCGTGGGATGACTGGCCACTAACGTGTCCAGGTTGGGCGACGCGTTAGTGTCGCGTCAGGGGTGTCCGATGCGACAGTCATCCGTGTCGCGACGAGCTTGTGGGTCGCGTTCTGGTCGCACCCTGGCTCTCCGTCGCATCTTCGTGTCGCGCCCGGTCAACGGGTCGTGACTTCTTTATGTCGCTTCGGTCATCTGACGCCTGTCAGAGTGGCAGGTGTGTCAGTATGACCTGTCGAGTTGTCGCGGCGCCTGTGGGGGGGACGTTCTTGTCGCGGTCCGTGGACCCGTCGCGTTAAGGTTGTTAACGCGACGGGGCGGTCCGTCGCGTTCTGGGTACCGGGGGCTTAAGGCGCTGGCTGGCTACCCCTTCCCTCTCTCTCTTTTCTTCTTCCCTTCTCCCTCTCCCTCCGGCGGTGCTCCGCCACCACCTCTCCCCTTTGAGTGTTTCAGGCGAGGAGGAGGGCCGAGCGTGGTGCCGTGGCATCGTGGACCTTGCGTGGAGCGAGGAGGAGGTGGCCAACCGACGTGAAGGGCCCCATTGGGGTTTGTTCTTCGTGAAATGTACAGATTTCTTGTGCCCTTCTCGATCCGGGTGGATTGGGAGCCCCTCGTGCTTTCTAGATAGATTTACAGCTTTCCCCATGCTCCCCTCCCCCGTGTGTGCATGTGTGTATCTTCGTGGGCGACCCGGAATTGAGGATCCCGCTGGTCTGCCTCCCGGCGGATGTCGCGATGGCTCGGCGTGCCGCGACATCAGAGGAGGCATCGGCCCCGTCGGGCGCGACCTTATCGCGATGCCATTGGCAGTCGCGATAAGGCTATCGTGTCGCGTTTCCCGGTTGCGACAGGATTGCTGTCGCGGTGTGTTTTCGAGTCGCGACAGGGTTGCTGTCACGACGCCTTGCCCGGTCGCAACAAGGGCTGTCGCGGTGCCCTTCCCCGTCGCGATGGTGTCGCAACGGCCTTGGGGGTTGCGACAGTACCTGTGTTGCCTCGGGTGTTTCCGTGTGCCCGATTGTGTGTCGGCGTGTGCCCCAGGGTAGGCCTTGCCCTTAGGACCTTCTGGTAGGGAACGCGGCAGGTTGCCTCCCTGTGTTCAACGACCGAAGGTGACACCATCGTGGTCGTGTCCTGGCAGTGGTGCCAGGAGGGTCGTGTCTGTCTAATAATCGATTGATCGGCAGTCAATCAATTATTAGCAGAGCGATGGGTTTCCTTGCTGTCCGGTAGTGTTCTGAGGTTCTAGCCGTTTGTGCGTGTTTGGTTGGCCGACGGCCCTCTTGAGGGTCTGTGTGTGCCTCGTGCTTGCTGGGCTTGTCGTGTGTTACAAGCCAACGGTACAACACAGTTCTTGTTGTGCTTGCCCCGCCTTTCGCTCGGTGCTTGGCACTTGAGGGCTTGTCCCGTTCAGAGGTTGTCTCCATTTCCTGGGACCCCCATCCTCATGAGCCTTAGAGGGAGCGTTCGGGGCTATGAGCATGCTCGAGTTGGTAGCCGACAGAGCAGACTCTGGAGCTGAGGGGAAAACGAGGTTTGGACAGCTGTGCTGAGTCGTTTGTAGAGCTCTCTTGTCTGGGTCTGGGACGCCGAGGGGTTCGGAGTGCTTTCCTGGCGCAGACCAGACAATCCTTTGTCTCACTGCCTCGCTCTACATTGCTTCCGGAGCCGCATAGGGAGGTCAGGCGTGGGGCCGCAGCTTGGCCCGGCTGCGGTGTTGCGTGTGTTGTGTGTTCTTGGCGGTTCTATCTTGCTCTTCCGGAGAGGTTAGAGGCGAGAGCCGGCTGGCGAGCGAAGAGGGTGCGGATGGCGCGTCCCCCTCTTAGCTTCTAGTGGCGGTGGCTTGGTTGTTGTTGTTGTGACGATGTTTCCTCACGACGTTTCCAAGTGTTATCCGTTGCCCTAGCGTGGACGGCAGTTATAGCCTAGACGTGCCTAGTTTCCGAGGGCGTTGTTGGTCTGGCCTTGTGCAGACCCGTGCTTCTAGTGGTTTCTGCTTCGGTGTTCACTCAGTTCCGTAGTCCTGTTCTTGGGTGCTAGTCTGTGGTGGCACCGGCGAGTGTGGTTTCCCGACCTAGTGGTGTGTCCAGGGTCCGGGGTGGTTCAACTTGTGGGCCCTCGACCTCGTGGAGGTCTAAGGTAGCCGTGCTTGAGGTGAGACATCGTTCTCACTTGGTTGATGCGTAGTCTTGGCAGGTGTGCCGAGCGTTGCTTCCCCTCTGTGCTCGACTCCATTGGTTTCTGCGGAAGTCCTGTGTGTGTGGCCCGACCTCGGTTGGTGGTCGTGGCATTGCGCTATTCTCTTCTGCTGCTTAGTAGTATCATGCTGTAGGTGTTTCTCGCTTTACAGCTTTCTAGTGTAGTTTTTCTGTTTTCAGAGTTCCTGCTGTTCTGGCTGGTGAGGGACTGGTAATCCCTACTGGGCCTTGTTCATAAAGCTCACCCCCCTACTTCCTTCAGCTAGGGACTCGTTGTCGCGGGAGCTCGGTGTCGGACGGGTTGCGGAGGCGGCTGTGGCACCGTGTTGTTGTCAACAGTAGTGAAAGTTGAGTGTGGTGAGCTCTTGTAGCCGAGTGAGCTGAGAGTTGTGTTTTGCAAGTCCTCGGGGTATGCCCCTTAAGGACTGAACCTTTCTTCTTGTACCTGTGTTTTTGCTTGGGACTCGTTGTACATACTTTTGTATATTGTACATATTGTTATAGTTATTTAAATTCAGTACATATCTCACTAGACTAGTTCTTCTAACCCTTCCAGATCTTCGGATCCGTGGGTGGTGACGTGAACTTCGGGGCCCTGGCGGGGGTCCGAGAGGTCGGGTCATTACAGTTGGTATCAGAGCGGGGGGTCTACTGAGACTTATAAGGAAGTAATAACTATAGTTGTCCCAAAGAAAGGTACTAGTGCGCTACTGACACCGTCCGACTAGTGTTAGGCTTGTGCCTTTGATTGTTTTGTAGGTGTGCGGTTTCCCTGCAAGTTTTGTGTGCGTGCTGCAGTAGGTTGCGGTTGTTGCTGCGTCGTGTGCATGGTGAGTGTGGTTGCCCGGCGTGTTCGTGCTGTGGTGGTGCGGTTGGTGGTGGACTTGCTGGCAGTGTTCTTCCTCGTATGAAGGAAGGTTGCAGGCAAGTCCAGGTGCGGTGCTCCTGGTCGCCACCGGCGCATTTGCGTGTGTGTGTGCCGCTGAGGCTGAGAGAGCTTGCGTGTGGTGTGACCTTCACCAGTGCAGGGTTGTTATCTGTGGAGTCGGTGGAAGGTGTCTCTACCTTGTTGGCTGCCCCTTTATTGTTGGGGTGTGTGTTGCGTTTGTTGTGCGTGTGGTCTTCTGTCTGTGCACTGTTGTGCGCTGTGCTCTGCTCAGTCGGCGTTGTTGCATGGGCTAAGCAGATGTCCTGTGTGCCGTGTTGCATCGCTAGTTGAGCGCTGCGACACTTGCCTATTGTTGTTGTCAGCCTGGCGCTGGCTGGTTGTGAGCTCTGGTGAGGTGCTCCTGGAGTTCTTCTCTGTTGGTTCTGGCGGGAGTGAGGTTTCCCCAGAACTGTGTTGTGTTCGTTTCTGGTTGCTGTTGCGCTGCCCTCGAGGCTGAGGTGCATCGCTTGGTTGCCCTGTGTTCTGGTGAGGTTTCCCAGAACCGTTTGTTGTTGTCCTGGTGAGGGTTTCTCTTAGGACTACTCCGTGCTCATTTCTGTCGTGCTGTGCTACCTCAGGGTTTAAGGTATGCTGCTTCTGTTGGTTTGGCTGGTGCGTTTTGGAGGGTTTTCCCAAAACGGTGCCTTGGTGGTTTTGGTGGAGGTTCTCCCAGGACCAGCTTGTGTTGCTTCTGCAATTCTGTTGGTTGCAGTATCTTCTCTGATGGTCCATGTTGTTTGGTCGTTGGATTGTGCATTCTGGTGAAGGTTCTTCCCAGGATCGCCCTTTGTTGCTTCTGGCGGAGGTTCTTCCCAGGAGTGCTCTGTGTTTGTTTTGGGCCACCGTTGTGTTGCCCCTGTGGTTTAAAGTGTGTCGTTCGGTTGGGCTGCGTTCTGGTGAGGTTCTCCCAGGACGGCTCTCTACTCTTTTTGGCGGAGGTTCTCCCCAAAGCTGCCTTGTGTTTGCTTTGGTTGTCGCTGCTCTCTCTCAGTGGAGATGAGCTATCGTTGTTGTTGGTTGGACTGTCTGTGTTACAGTCTGCCTGGGAGTTGTCGGTCAAGGCGTTGTGCGCTTGGCCGTGTGCCTGGCCGTTGCATTGGCCAGCTTGTCTTGTTAGTCGTTTTCAAGTTTCTCGATTGCGCCGGTGGGACTTTGTGTGTCCCCGTGGCTCGGATGGTTCGTTTTGTTTTCCTGCGCCCTACATGCTCTCCCAGATGGTGGTCTGGTGAGTGCAGTCAGTGTCTGGCTGATTATGCTTCCTGTGGAAGTGTCAGTCCCACGTTGTGGTTTGCCTCTTGCGTATGGAAGACACTCGTTGTGTTGCGTGTCTCCTTCCTGTATTTCTCATTGGTTGCTCAGGGTGGTGATGCTCCACTATGGTGTTGTGTTTCCAGGGTGCGCATGGTTGCGACCTTCTGGTGGAGTCATCTTCCCTTGAGTTGTTTTTGGGTTGAGCTGGTTGCTCCCCTCGTACTGTCGTTTCCTTGTGGCACCGTGGGTCGGTGGACCTGTTTGTGTCGTTTGTCGTTGTGACGGTTTCGTGCTACCTGCCTGAACAACTTGGGGCATTGGGTTGATTTAGTGAAAGGTAGTACCATTTTCTGTTGGGTTGTTGTGTGAGCATTGTTCCGCTGTGCATTTCTGATTGGCTTGCTCGTGCAAGCATTGTTCCGGTGTATGCTCGGTTGTGCCTCAGCTTGTGCCTTGGAGGCTTTTCGTGCCGTCGTTTTGGTGTTTGGCCTCTCTATCAGTCGTGATAGAGGTGGTGCCTGTTGCTTGTGTGCGCCAGGGAGTTGCTACGGTCTTCGCTCCCCGTGCGGCAGAGTCGGTGCTCCGTGTTTTGGTGTGCTTTTTGGAGCCAACGTGGTCGTTGTGCTCTTGAAGTCGTCAGCTTTCTGGATGCTTCCCTTGTGGGTCTCTGGTGGAGAGTCCCCTTCAGTGGGCCCTGTGCCGTTTCGGGCCGTTGGTGCTACTGTGTGTGCTGCACCTTGAGTGTTTTCTCCGATGCTTTGCATTTTGTGCCTCAAGGGCTGGGGCGGCGTGGCCTGTTGTGCCCTTTCAGGCTTGCGGTTCTTTGCGTGTGGCTTTTCGGCGGGTCTCTTGTGGAGAGTCCTTCCTGTTAGCCCGTGTTGTTTTAGCCGTTGGTGCACCTGTGTTGCACTTTATTTAGGTTTGGGTGCTTGTGGTAGCCCCATGTGCTCGTGCTAGAGCATTTTGGTTTGTGCTGCCTGGAGCCTTGGTGCATTGTGTTGTACCTTAGGTGGCTCCTGGTGCTTGTGGTAGCACCATGTGTTATGTCGTGTGTCGGATCGTGAGATTTGTGCATCATTTCACGAGTTTGCTCAGTGTTGGAGGCGTTGAGCGTTCCGCCTCTGGGACACTTTGTGTTGGCCTGTGCCTTATGGTTGTACCGTTACCGTTGTGGGGTGGCTGCTTTGCCTTGTCTAGGTAGCCCTATCGGTGGTAGGCTAGGCTTTGGTCATGTCTCGTGTCCGATTTTTCCTCTCGCTTTGGGAGCGAGTGTGTTCGGCTGTGGTACCCTACTTCGAGTTGGGTCCCTTTGAGGTCGACGCATTGTCCTCGATCCCTGCAGTTGTTTCGATTCCCGTGTAGTTATGCGTCTTTTTGGTGGTTGGCATGTTAGTACCCACGCTGAGCTTGTGTGCGCGTGGCAGGTGTACTACCAACTCTTCGTTGGTTCTCCGGTTGTGTGTGGCGTTGGTGAGTCTGGATGCCGATGGCGGAGTCTCCTGTCGATTCGTCTGGTGACAGTGAGGCCTATTGGCTTGCTAGTACTCGACCATGTGGTTTGATGACGTTGTGAGGTGCTCGGCTTTGGCTTAACCTCAGACGTCTTCCGTGTTTCCGTCGCGGTGTGCCACGTTGTGGAGTGTGTGACTCTTAATTTCTGTGGCTCCGCGTGCGTTTGGTGTCCCTGTTGGACCACGAGGAAGGTCTGGGTGAGACCTAGTGGTGACAGCGGATGCCGTTTTCACGTGTTGAGGGTTCCTCCGCGTGCGTTTGATGTCCCTGTTGGACGGCAAGGAAGGTCTGGGTGAGACCTAGCGGTGACAGTGGATGTTGTTCCATGTGTTGCGGATTCTCCGCGAGCGCGATGTTGCTCTGGTTCTCGTCATTCGCGTGGCTTCTTGGTTGGGCTGGTGACTGATGCTAGCTGTCGCTAGTAGCGTGAGGCTGTTCCCCTAAGACTTGTGGTTGGTTCTTGGGTGTTTCTTGTGTTGTTGTCGGCAACTGCGTCCTCTGTCGAGTTCGGCTGGCGATAGAGTGGGTTGCTGGTTGGTTGGTCCCCACAGCGGGGTCTGTTGGTGGCTGCAGCCGTGCGGATCACGACTGGCATTTTCTTCTGTTCGGGCTAGTTTTGGCGTTGCTCGGCACCGGTGGGGTTGTCGTCCCGATTGGACGCCCCACGTGTGGGTGGAGTGAGCCGTTGGTTTCTAGGCTTGGTGCTCCAGGTGCGTTGGAGCATGATGTGAGCTGTTGAGCTTTTAGTTCTGTGCCTCCCATGTGTTTGGGGCTCGTTGTGTAAGCCGTTGGTTTTTTCCGACCTTGTATGCTCCGCGCGTGCTTGGTTGTGAGAGTGTTGCCACGAGGAAGTCGTGTTAAGACTTAGTGGTTTTTTTTTCACACTGGTCTTACGTTTGCTCCCTGTGCTTCGTTGCATGCCTCGAGATCCTTTGGGCTTGCCTCAATTTCGAGGAAGAAATTGTTTTAAGGGGGGTAGAATGTAAGACCCGGTTTCCCAGCTTCCGTCCGGTGTCGTGGGATGACTAGCCACTAACGTGTCTAGGCTGGGCAATGCGTTAGTGTCGCATCGGGGGTGTCTGACGTGATAGTCATCCATGTCACGATGAGCTTGTGGGTAACGTTCTGGTCACGCCCTGGCTCTCAGTCGCGTCTTCGTGTCGTGCCTGGTCAACGGGTCGCGAGTACTTTATGTCGCTTCGGTCGTTTAACGCCTGTCAGAGTGGCAGGTGTGTCAATATGGCATGTCGTGTTGTTCCGGCACCCGTGGGGGGCGCATTCTTGTCGCGGTCCGTGGACCCGTCGCATTAAGGTTGTTAACACGACGGGGCGGTCGGTCGCGTTTTCGGTGCCGGGGGCTTAAGGCGCTGGCCGGCTACCCCTTCCCTCTCTCTCTCTTCTTCTTCCCTTCTCCCTCTCCCTCCGGCGGTGCTCCTCCTCCCCCTCTCCCCTTTGAGTCTTTCAGGCGACGAGGAGGGCCGTGCGTGGTGCCGTGGCGTCGTGGACCTTGCGTGGAGCGAGGAGGAGGTGGCCAACCAACGTGAAGGGCCTCATTGGTGTTCGTTCTTTGTGAAAGTTAGGGATTTCTTGTTCCCTTCTCGATCCGGGTGGATTGGGAGCCCCTCATGCTTTCTAGATAGATTTACAGCTTTCCCCATGCTCCCCTTCCTCGTGTGTGCATGTGTGTATCTTCGTGGGCGACCCGGGATTGAGGATCCCACTGGTCTGCCTCCCGGCTGATGTCGTGATGACTCAGCGCATCGTGACATCAGAGGAGGCGTCGGCCCCATCGAGCGCGAAGTTATCGCGATGCCGTTGGCAGTCGCGATAAGGCTGTCGCACCGCGTTTCCCGGTCGCGACAGGATTGCTGTCGCGGCGCGTTTCCGGGTCACGACAAGGTTGCTGTCGCGACGCCTTGCCCAGTCGCAACAAGGGCTGTCGCTGTGCCCTTCCCCGTCGCGATGGTGTCGCGACAGCCTTGGGGGTCGCGATAGTACCTGTGTTGCCTCGGGTGTTTCCGTGGGCCTGGTTGTGTGTCGGCATGTGCCCCAGGGCAGGCCTTGCCCTTAGGACCTTCTGGTAGGGAACGCGGCAGGTTGCCTCCCTGCGTTCAGCGACCGAAGGTGACACCTTCGTGGCTGTGTCCTGGCAGTGGTGCCAAGAGGGTCGCGTCTGTCTAATAATCAATTGATCGGCAGTCAATCGATTATTAACAGAGCGATGGGTTTCCGTGATGTCCGATAGTGTTCCGAGGTTCTAGCCATTCGTGCGTGTTTGGTTGGCCGACGACCCACTTGAGGGTCTGTGCGTGCCTCGTGCTTGCTGGGCTTGTCGTGTGTTACAAGCCAGCAGTGCGGCACAGTTCCTGTTGTGCTTGCCCTGCCTTTCTCCTGGTGCTTGGCACTTGAGGGCTTGTCCCGTTCAGAGGTTGTCTCCGTTTCCTGGGACCCCCATCCTCGTGGGCCTTAGAGGGAGCGTTCGGGGCTACGAGCGTGCTCAAGTTGGCAGTCGACAAAGCAGACTCTGGAGCTGAGGGGAAAACGAGGTTTGGACAGCGGCGCTGAATCGTTTGTAGAGCACTCTTGTCTGGGTCTGGGATGCCGAGGGGTTCAGAGTGCTTTCCTGGCACAGACCAGACAGTCCTTTGTCTTACTGCCTCGCTCTACGTTGGTTCCGGAGTCACGTAATGGAGGTCGGGCGTGGGGCCGCAGCTTGGCCACGCTGCTGTGTTACGTGTGTTGTGTGTTCTTGGCGGTTCTATCTCGCTCTTCCAGGGAGGTTAGAGGCGAGAGCCGGTTGGCGAGCGAAGAGGGTGTGGATGGCGTGTCCCCCTCTTAGCTGCCAGTGGCAGTGGCTTGGTTGCTGTTGTTGTGATGGCGTTTCCTCAAGACGTTTCCAAGTGTTATCCATTGCCCTAGCGTGCACGGCGGTTATAGCCTGGTCGTGCCTAGTTTCCGGGGGCGTTGTTGTCTAACCTTGTGTAGACCCGTGCTTCTAGTGGTTTCTGCTTCGGTGTTCACTTAGTTCTGTAGTCCCGATCTTGGGTGCCAGTCCGTGGTGTCACCAGAGAGTGTGGTTTCCAGACCTGGTGGTGTGTCCAGGTTCCGGGGTGGTTTTGCTTGTGGGCCCTCGACCACATGGTGGTCTGAGGTGGCCGTGCTTGAGGTGAGACGTCATTCTCACTTGGTTGATGCGTAGTCTCGGCGGGTGTGCCGAGCGTTGCTTCCACTCTGTGCTCAACTCCGTTGGTTTCCGCGGGAGTCCTGTGTGTGTGGCCCGACCTCGGTTGGTGGTCATGGCGTTGCGCTGTTCTCTTCCACTGCTTAGTAGTATCATGTTGTAGGTGTTTCTCGCTTTACCGCTTTCTAGTGTAGTTTTCCTATTTTTGGAGTTCCTACTGCTCTGGCCGGTTAGGGACTAGTAATCCCTACTGGGCCTTGTTCGCAAGGCTCACCCCCCCCCCTACTTCCTTCAGCTAGGGGCTCATCGTCGCGGGAGCTCGGTGTCAGACAGGTTGCGGAGGCGGCTATGGCTCCGTATTGTTGTCAGCAGCAGTCATAGCTGAGTGTGGTGAGCTCTTGTAGCCGAGTGAGCTGAGAGTTGTGTTTTGCAAGTCCTCGGGGTATGCCCCTTAAGGACTGAACCTTTCTTCTTGTACCTGTGCTTTTGCTTGGGACTCGTTGTACATACTTTTGTATATTGTACATATTGTTATAGATATTTAAATTCAGTACATATCTCACTAGACTAGTTCTTCTAACCCTTACGGATCTTCGGATCCGTGGGTGGCGACGCGAACTTCGGGGCCCTGGCGGGGGCCCGGGAGATCGGGTCGTTACAGTTGGTATCAGAGCGGGGGGTCTAATGAGATTTGTAAGGAAGTAATAACTATAGTTGTCCCAAAGAAAGGTACTAGTGCACTGCTGACACCGTCTGACTAGTATTAGGCTTGTGCCTTTGATTGTTTTGCAGGTGTGCAGTTTCCCTGCAAGTTTTGTGTGCGCGCTGCAGTAGGTTGCGGTTGTTGCTGCGTCGCGTGCGTGGCGAGTGTGGTCGCCCGGCGTGTTCGTGCCGTGGTGGCGCAGTTGGTGGTGAACTTGCTGGCAGTGTTCTTCCTCGTATAGAGGAAGGTTGCAGGCAAGTCAAGGTGCGGTGCTCCTGGTCGCCTCCGGCGCATTTGCGTATGTGTATGCCGCTGAGGCTGAGAGAGCTTGCGTGTGGTGTGCCCTTCACCAGTGCAGGGTTGTTACCTGTGGAGTCGGTGGAAGGTGTCTCTGCCTTGTTGCAATGAGTATTGTAACATAAATTGCGCATACAGACGCAAACATCAGAGCATCTAATGAACAATAATTGAAATAAACTCTTCATTTTATTATAAAATCACTAAGACTATTACAACCACTATTTCGGAGCCAATAGATAGGGCTCAATGACATCATTACATTAGAAAGTAATCTAAAGTAATAACTATTAGACTCTATAGTGCTAGGGCAACTTCATGAACTGACTCCATGTCGCTAATCACTATGGTCCTGTCCCATTGGTGTGTGTAACGTCATTGTCCGACTTACCTGAGACACAATAACAAATAACGAAGGGTGAGCGATAACGCCCAATAGGACTTAAATCTCAATAGTCAAGTAGGCTTTAAATGATTAATTCCTTAACTAGCAGAGTCACTAATGATAGAGCGAGTTATGTAAAGTCGAGAAAGTAATAGCACAAGTAACATGGTTCGAATAGCAGATGAATCAAGTATAGCACGATGACTAAAGTCAAGTCACGATAGAAATGATAACATCAATAGCAAGTAACATCATTGTCAAGAAATAGTAAGCAACATGTATAGCAAGGAGAGAGATAGTAGTTGGTCATGTAAAGAGTAAATTGCACTTTGATTGACTTTCGTCAATCGAAATAGTATAGCACTTTTGAGAATATAGTACTTTGAAAGCGACTAAGTCAGGATCGAACACAATAACTCAAGATAGTAAGTATCAAGTAGAGCAAGTAGAGAGTACGATAGTAGTCGCTCAACAACAGGACAATAGCAGTTCAGTAACAGTCAATGGCAGTATAGTAATAGTGCAGTACGTCTGAACTAACAGACTAACAGTAACAGTGTAACAGTTAGATGTCTAGCTAATTCAGAACAGTCAGTCAAGACCGATGCAAATGCAGACACCGTCAATAGCCCCTGCAGGTATTTTCGGGTGGCTCTCTGCCCCCAGGACTAGATTGGAGCCCCTCGGACACTCTCCGTGCCCTCAACAGTATGCATACAAGTCAGTAGAGTCACAAGACCCATTTTAGCACTAGACAATCATGAACAGTACAAAATAGTAGGAGCCACACTGCTCAAAGGGTACAGAGAGAGTACTTGATGAATAGACGAGAGAGACGAGATACTAGAGTGAATGTGAATAGATGAGCAAGTAGACTATAGATGAGATCTTATGGTCATGAAACGTCGAGTAACGAGCGATAGTAACAGGTGCACAACACACGCACTTGGTGTTGGCAGTCAGGTGGAATACACAACCCTTCCGCTGGCCTTGTTATGCACAGGTCCAGAGGTCCGGCGTGATTCAAGATAAGAGAGAGAGCAACTAAGGCCGTTTGGATCTTGCTGATCCCTAGAGGTGTCATAGGTGTTAGGGTACAACCAGCTCGTCGACCATTCGAGAATACATGGACAGAGGAGACTTACGGAGGCCTTGAACAAAGACTCACTAGTCCGACAGAAGGAGTATCCGATGGAGAGTTCGTCTAAGTCAAGAGAAAGTGTGAATATAGAAACAAGTGCTCGACAATCTAGAGGAATTCTAGAACAGTGGAGCGTCGGTAACAGTATTCCCAAAGACATCGCATGAAACGTAGACAAGTTTATTTAAAAATAGGGCAATTGAATTACATAAATGCAATAATTTTCCAGATGTATTATGAAGTAATTTCATGCCAAGTTAAGTTCGATTGGATGGTTCAAGTGTGTGCATGTGACATAGAGAATTATGGAACATGAAAGAGTCACGTGAATAACTTAAATTAATTAAAATATGTCCAAGATTTATCAGCTTCGTTTATTGTGTTAGGAGAGTTAACAGGGCATGAGTTCACTGTAGAAAAATAGGACTTGCAAAAATAGGGGGTTTTCATGAAAAACTTCAGAACGCGACGGGACTCTGTAAGGGTCGCGACAGGGCTGACTAGAACGCGATAGGGACGTATGAGGATCGCGACAGGTCGTTCAGGTTAGGCAGCCAGAACGTGACGGTTTACCCTGTCGCAATCAGATCGCGACAAGGTCCTATGTCGCGACAGCCCTGAGAACGCGGCTTATGGGTTCATCGCGTTCTCAGATCCTGCACCTGAGTCGAGCGGGAAAAAGGACAAAGCCTTAGACTGCGGGCCAACTTTCTATCTTTTGACATAGACTGTTCATAAAATCATAACTAATTGTACGGTCGATGAAAAATCATGAAACTAGCTGCGAATCGATCTAGACATGAAAGGGTACTCCTAGTAATTAGGAATTGAAAAGTAAGCATTGTCTCGACATGATTCAAATAGGTTAATTCATAGGATGCATGATACAGTACACAGTTGAGATCAACGATTTAATTCGCAAGATAGGATGGATGAAAATTAGGGCTTTCAGGGTCGAAAGTTCCCTAACGATCATCCGTATCTCCATTAAAAAATTCAAGGCATGGGATAGAGTATTCAAGAAGGTATAAATTAAACATGAAGGTTTAGGGTCAAGGTGTTTGCAGAACTTAAAAATTAAAGAAGAAAATATTGGCTTGATGGAAAATTATGAAACTTGAGGGTGTTGTTCCCAGTACGTGGAATAATCCACAGTCGAAATTTCTTTAGTTTTGCTCGTGAGAATGCCTACCTTGACTCGATTCCCTCTTCTAGGGCTAGAACTTGAAGAACGAGAGAGAGAGCTTGAGAGAGTCTTCTCCCCACGAGATCTCCTCCTCCTTGGCCTCTCCTCCTGGTCCAGCAACCCTTGGCAATGAGCTAGGGCTGGCCATGGGGGATTTAGGAGAGTATTTATGCTTCCTATGTTTATATTTCCTAATAGGACTCTAACTATTATTTAATTCTAAATTTCCTATTTCTTAACCTCCTTCCAAGCTTTCCACTTTCTATTTGGGTTAGGATGGGAGTTAAATCCATGGCCAACCTATTAGGGTAGGTTTAGGAATCCAATTCCAACTTAATTTGGCTATTTTAATGCTTAAATACCTCTTTTCTATTTAAGCAATATTTAAGTTACGAATTTAGGGTGTTTTCCTATTATTTCCCTTTTAAAAATCCCTATTTTGGCTCAATAAATTCTAGAGGGTCCATTTAACAAAAGCCATAAGTTATTGGAATTTATCTTATGGGATTTCCCTTTTTAATTAGGGAATAATAGAGTTATAAATTTTTATTGCATTTCTTTACTTGAATTTATTCATGGGCTATGAGAGGTCCATTGGTCCAAATCCGATAATGGGTAATCATTTCATGATGTTGAAAGTCTCTCCGACATGTTCGTTTAATTTATGGGTGCGTTATTTTTCCGTGTTAACAGTTTTCCGACTTAGTTTCCAAATTTAGATAATTAGTCATGTGTGACGTACGCTTGACCAATCGGATTTTTCATTGCACGAATTTCTTCGTGAAACACTTAGGGATAATGTTATTTGATCGGACTCATAAGTGGAAGGGGACGGATGACTATGTTAGCGAGAGTGCCCGTACGATCGCTGTAAGTCAAGCTATAAATTATGAATTCAATTAAGATATTCAAATAATTTATGGACAATAATTTAATTTTAATTTGTTCTGTAGGAGACTTATGACAAGACGATGGCAGAGCGCTATGCAGAGGGCACTCCCCAGCCAGACTTGGATCCGGAGGCTTGGGTCGACGCAGCGGGAGGGCCGAGGAAGGGTCGAGTGTACGGCTTTGGGGACAGTCTGGATACTGCTCCAGTGTTGTCCTCATATGCAAGTTCGATCGCTTCTCCAGAATACGCGAGTTCATCTACTGCGCCCTCCGTCAGTGGTGTAGAGGAGATTAGAGACCTCATTCGGGAAGAGCTATGAGCACAGCTACAAACACAGCAGACAAAGCTATAGACGCAGTTCGGCGATATGGTTCAGCAGTTGATCTCAGCAATACAGGGAGTACGCCCCACACAGCCAGCACCTCAGGTCAGTATTAGTATTAATTTCATATACTTTGGATGAGATGAAACCACTAAAGAATGTCAATAGGAAAAAAAAAGAAATCTAAATTAATTAACCTAACATAAGTGTAGAGGGCGTTCAATTGAAATGACGTGTGGGAACTGACGGAATCCAATTTGGATCTCTGGATTGGGTTGGGCATTGAAATGACGGATCTAAAAAATAACAAGTATATATAAAGGGTCAAAACACACAACCTGAGGGTCCAAAATCTCAAATAGGGATCGGATCAGTGCGCCATTTTCTCCGACATGACCGGGTGGGTTAAAGTGACGTGTGGGAACTGACGGAATCCAATTTGGATCTCCGGATTGGGATAGGCATAGAAATGACGGATCTAAAAAACAACAACTATATATAAAGGGTCAAAACACACAACCCGGGGGTCCAAAATCCCAAATAGGGATCGGATCGGCGTGTCGTTTTCTCCGACACGACCGGAAGGGTTAAAGTGACGTGTGGGAACTGACAAAATCCAATTTGGATCTCCGGATTGGGTTGGGCATTGAAATGACGAATCTAAAAAATAGTCAAGTATATATAAAGGGTCAAAACACACAACCCGGGAGTCCAAAATCCCAAATAGGGATCGGATCGGCGTGCCGTTTTCTCCGACACGACCAGGTGGGTTAAACTGACGTGTGGGAACTGGCGGAATCCAATTTGGATCTCCGGATTGGGTTGGGCAATGAAATGACGGATCTAAAAAACAACAAGTAAATATAAAGGGTCAAAACACACAACCCGGGGGTCCAAAATCCCAAATAGGGATCGGATCGGCGTGCCATTTTCTCCGACACAACCGGGTGGGTTAAAGTGATGTGTAGGAACTGACGGAATCCAATTTGGATCTCCGGATTGGGTTGGGCATTGAAATGACGGATCTAAAAAAAGTCAAGTATATATAAAGGGTCAAAACACACAACCCGGGGGTCCAAAATCCCAAATAGGGATCGAATCAGCGTGTCGTTTTCTCCGACACGACCGGATGGGTTAAAGTGACGTGTGGGAACTGGCGGAATCCAATTTGGATCTTCGGATTGGGTTGGGCATTGAAATGTCAGATCTAAAAAACAGCAAGTATATATAAAGGGTCAAAACACACAACCCGGGGGTCCAAAATCCCAAATAGGGATCGGATCGGCATGCCATTTTCTCCGACACGACTAGGTGGGTTAAAGTGACGTGTGGGAACGGACGGAATCCAATTTGGATCTTCGAATTGGGTTGGGCATTGAAATGACGGATCTAAAAAACAACAAGTTTATATAAAGGATCAAAACACACAACCCGGGGGTCCACTCCCAAATAGGGATCGGATCGGCGTGTCGTTTTCTCCGACACGACCGGGTGGGTTAAAGTGACGTGTGGGAACTAACGGAATCCAATTTGGATCTCCGGATTGGGTTGGGCATTGAAATGACGGATCTAAAAAACAGTCAAGTATATATAAAGGGTCAAAACACACAACCCGGGGGTCCAAAATCCCAAATAGGGATCGGATCGGCGTGCCGTTTTCCCCGACACGACCGGGTGCGTTAAAGTGACGTGTGGGAACTGGCGGAATCCAATTTGGATCTCCGGATTGGGTTGGGCATTGAAATGACGGATCTAAAAAATAGCAAGTATATATAAACGGTCAAAACACACAACTCGGGGGTCCAAAATCCCTAATAGGGATCGGATCGGCGTGCCGTTTTCTCTGACACGACCGGGTGGGTTAAAGTGACGTGTGGGAACTGACGGAATCCAATTTGGATCTCCGGATTGGGTTGGGCATTGAAATGACGGATCTAAAAAACAGTCAAGTATATATAAAGGGTCAAAACACACAACCCGGGGGTCCAAAATCCCAAATAGGGATCAAATCAGCGTGCCGTTTTCTCCGACACGACCGAGTGGGTTATAGTGACATGTGGGACCTGACGGAATCCAATTTGGATCTCCGGATTGGGTTGGGCATTGAAATGACGGATCTAAAAAATAACCAAGTATATATAAAGGGTCAAAACACACAACCCGGGGTCCAAAATCCCAAATAGGGATCGGATCGGCATGTCGTTTTCTCTGAGACGACCGGGTGGGTTAAAGTGACGTGTGGGAACTGGCGGAAACCAATTTGGATCTCCGGATTGGGGTGGGCATTGAAATGACGGATCTAAAAAACAGCAAGTATATATAAAGGGTCAAAACACACAACCCGGGGGTCCAAAATCCCAAATAGGGATCGGATCGGCGTGCCGTTTTCTCCGACACGACCGGGTGGGTTAAAGTGACGGGTGGGAACTAATGGAATCCAATTTGGATCTCCGGATTGGGTTGGGCATTGAAATGACGGATCTAAAAAACAGTCAAGTATATATAAAGGGTCAAAACACACAACCCGGGGGGTCCAAAATCCCAAATAGGGATCGGATCGGCGTGCCGTTTTCTCCGACACGACCGGGTGGGTTACAGTGACGTGTGGGAACTGACGGAATCCAATTTGGATCTCCGGATTGGGTTGGGCATTAAAATGACGGATCTAAAAAACAGTCAAGTACATATAAAGGGTCAAAACACACAATCTGGGGGTCCAAAATCCCAAATAGGGATCGGATCGACGTGTCGTTTTCTCCGACACGACCGGGTGGGTTAAAGTGACATGTGGGAACTGACAGAATCCAATTTGGATCTCCGGATTGGGTTGGGCATTGAAATGACGGATGTAAAAAACGGTTAAAAAACGATAGATCCAAAAATAGTATCTAATTAAACTTGAGAAATAATCACATATTTTAAATTTAATTTTTTAAAATAATGTGTGTCTTTTAATTATTATTAATGTTTCTCATATTATGTTTTTTTAATATAGGATCCACCTCCGGCACCTGACGATGACGAGGCAGGGACAGCAGACGATCCAGCAGATCTGTCTTGATTTTTTGTATTTATTATTTTGTATGATTTTATATTTATTATATTTTATGATATTATGTTGACCGTGAGTATCTGTGGAAATGAATATTGTAGCAGGTTTGAAAAATCTTTTTTATTTGGCAATTTTTTTTAAAAAAATATACTGCACATTTCCGACGAATATTTATCCGTAGGAAATTTACATTACCGACGGAAGAAATTTGTCGGTACTTCCTTCTATAGTTCTGACGGATTGTTCCGACAAATTTATTGATTTATCGACGGACTGTCTGTCGGTAAATACTGACTTTATGTCTGACGGTATTTCCGACGGATTTGTTCGTCGGAGTTTTCCGACTGATTTCCGACGGAATTCTCTTCCGTCGGTAATTTCTGACCAACAATTTCCGACGGACCATTTCCGACGAGCGTCGGACGGAAATCTGTCGGAAGGATCATGTTCCGACGGATTTTTGTCAGATTTCCGACGGATTCTTTCTGTCGAAAAATCCGCATTTTCTTGCAGTTTAAATTAATTAAAATATGTCCAAGATTTATCAACTTCGTTTACTGTGTTAGGAGAGTTAACAGGGCACGAGTTCTCTGTAGAAAAACAAGACTTGCAAAAATAAGGGGTTTTCATGAAAAACTTCAGAACGCAACAGGACTCTGTAAGGGTCATGACAGGGCTGACTAGAACGCGACAGGGTCATTTGAGGATCGCGACAAGTCGTTCAGGTCAGGCGGCCAGAACGCGACGGTTTACCCTGTCGTGATCAGATCATGATAAGGTCCTGTGTCGCGACGGCCCTGACAACGCGGCCTATCGGCCTGTCGCGTTCTCAGGTCCTACGCCTGTGTCGAGCGGGAAAAAGGACAGAGCCTCGGATTGTGGGCCAACTTCTATCTTTTGACACAGGGTCGTTCATAAAATAAAAACTAATTGTACGGTCGATGAAAAATCATGAAACTAGCTGCGAATCGATCTAGACATGAAAGGGTACTCCTAGTAATTAGGAATTGAAAAGTAAGCATGGTCTTGACATGATTCAAACAGGTTAATTCACAGGGTGCATGATACAGTACATAGTTGAGATTAACGATTTAATTCGCAAGATAGGATGGATGATAATTAGGACTTTCAGGGGCGAAAGTTCCCTAACGAACATCAGTGCCTCCATTAAACATTTCAAGGCATGAGATAGAGTATTCAAGAAGATATAAATTAAACATGAAGGTTCGGGGTCAAGGTGTTTGCAAAACATAAAAATTCAAGAAGAAAATATTGGCTTGATGGAAAATTATGAAACTTGAGAGTTTTGTTCCTAGTACATGGAACAATCTACAGTCGAAATTTCTTTAGTTTTGCTCGTGAGAATTCCTACCTTGACTCGATTTCCTCACTAGGGCTAGAACTTGAAGAACAAGAGAGAGAGCTTGAGAGAGTCTTCTCCCCACGAGATCTCCTCCTCCTTGGCCTCTCCTCCTGGTCCAGCAACCCTTGGCAACAAGCTAGGGCTGGCCATGGGGGATTTAGGAGAGTATTTATGCTTCCTATGTTTCTATTTCCTAATAGGACTCTAACTCTTATTTAATTCCAAATTTCCTATTTCTTAACCTCCTTCCAAGCTTTCCACTTCCTATTTGGGTTAGGATGAGAGTTAAATCCATGGCCAACCTATTAGGGTAGGTTTAAGAATCCAATTCCATCTGAAATTGGCTATTTTAATGCTTAAATACCTCTTTTCTATTTAAGTAATATTTAAGTTACGAATTTAGGGTATTTTCCTGTTATTTCCCTTTTAAAAATCCCTATTTTGGCCCAATAAATTCTAGAGGGTCCATTTAACAAAACGCATTATTTATTGGAATTTATCTTATGGGACTTCCCTTTTTAATTAGGGAATAATAGAGTTACGGATTTTTATTGCATTTCTTTACTTGAATTTATTCATGGGCTATGAGAGGTCCGTTGGTCCAAATTCGATAATGGGTAATCATTTCATGATGTTGAAAGTCTCTCTGACATGTTTGTTTAATTTATGGGTGCGTTATTTTTCCGTGTTAACGGGTTTCCGACTTAGTTTCCAAATTTAGATAATTAGTCACGTGTGACGTACGCTTGGCCAATCAGATTTGTTGTTGCACGAATTTCTTTGTGGAAGACTTAGGGATAATGTCTGGGGTTGATTTATAATTTTTAAAGAATTTTCTGGTGTATTCTTGCACATACGATAGTGGTACGTATGTTTCTATTATTTCGATTTAAAGAAATTATTATTTCGAATTTTTTAGTATTAATTTTTTCTGGGTTGCTACAGTTGAGGCCTCTGCTGGGGGGGCGGGAAGTAGACTACTTCCACACCATCGTTGCTAACTGTGATGACCAAATAGCCGTCTTGGGGATTTTGTATCCCATCTCTCACAGTAATGCCAATTATCAGTGTTGCTTTGTCTACCGATGGATTAATGAGCCTTTATCCTCCTTTTTTGACTTTTGTTCTGTCCGTGTGTCGATAGATTCTATAAGAATTCTCCATCCAGGGACTTGAAATCTACCGGGACACATCATCTGTCGACACCTTTGAGGTAGAGCTTCGACTGGCATGAAGATAAACTTCAGCAAGAATGAAGACAAACTTTGGCTGGTCTGAAGACAAGCTTCGGCTGGCATGAGGACGAGCTTCGGCTGGCATGAAGACAAGCTTTGACTGGCACGAAGATGAGCTTTGATTGGCACGAAGGCAAACTTTGACTGTCAATGACCACTTATGTCAAGATTTCCTTTCTAGAGACTTGAAGCCTACTTGTCTTTGGTATCTATTTTTGATTTTATTATCTCCTTATCGATTTGAGCGCCCTTTCGGGTTTTCACTCAACTCGACCCCCTCTTGCTTTTGCCTACGCGCCCTTTCAGGTTTTCATGCAGCGGGGTACCCAATTTTGCCCATGGCGACCTTTCGAATTTTCGCAATGATAGGCTTCTAGCTCTTTTTACCCTTGTCCAGGGGAAACCTAGACAAGTCCAGCGAGGCACCTCTATTTTAAGCCTCATTTTTTTGTTTTGTTTTTTTTATATACATATATATATTATAAGGAAATATTCATGAGTTGAATAGAACTCAACCACCTATCATACCATGATGTTGGTAGATGATGTGAGGTTATTTAGGTTGATTGCAAAATGGTAACCTAGAAAGCCTATATGCTAGCTTCAATAGGTGTTCTAAAGGTAAACATCTACTGGTCAGCCAAGGCAAGAAGTCAAGGCTGGACTTTATTTGGAGTTTGAAAAAGGCAGTGGTTTTCTAAGCCTAAGGTCCTACTTGGCGAGAGCAAGTATATATAAACATGGGGCGTGGATGGCAAGAGACAACTTGTCTATGTTTTGAGGTTTTTCTTTTACAAGAGAGCGCATAGTTGGATTTAGAGAATGCATGGCAAAAAGAGAATTTCTTGAAAGAGCAGGGATGAAACTCTCCCTTCTTGCCATTTTGACATTTGACTTCATTCATTTTCATTTTTTTTTACCACATTACTGACCCAAGCACCCTTTCGGGTTTTCACTGGAGTCAGCCCCTTCTTGCTTTTGCCTACGCGCCCTTCCGGGTTTTCACGTAGCAGGGTTCCCGATTTTGCCCACGACGCCCTTTTGGGTTTTCATCGTGACTGGGTTTTTCTTGTCCTTTTTACCCCTACTCAGCAGTGAAACCAGAGTAGGTCCGACGGGCATCTCTATTTTGAACCCTTTTGTTCATCATTTTTTTATCATTTCACGTTTTTTAATACAGAAATGTCACAGTATATGAACTGCGAGCATACATTCAATAGTGTACCCTCAGAGTTCTTGAACATGAAAGACTAGAGGGTGTATGTCTTTGAGGCAATGACGAATTTAGTTCCATGAGTTGTTGAATCCTCTCAACGTTGAAGCATAATGACGCTATCTCGAACCATCAACCAATGTGAAGGTGGCTCCACCATATTGTCTTGGAGGCTCTTAGGCGATGGAATGTCAAAGCTCAATGTTAAATCCCCCGGACCACCGCAAAAAAGGATGTGATAATATACGGTTCTTGCAAGATAATCTGGTTATATAAACATCAGACATGGCAACCCGATTTTAACTCTTAAATCCTCGGAGATCTCACGTGGCAATTGTCCCACGGGCTAAGATCGAACTACAATGCTTATCTTCTAGTTGCAGTTCCTCGAAGGTGGACATTTATACCCTTGGAGACCCTATATGTGGGAGATATTCCACAATTGAGAATGGACTACGGCACTTATTCCGCAGTTGTTGCTCCTTTGAGAATGGTTTGTCTTGTATCTCCGGAGACCCCAGATGTGGGAGATATTCCACAAACTGAGAATGGACTACGACACTTATTCCGCAGTTGCTGCTTCTTTGAGATTGGTTTGTCTTGTATCCCTGGAGACAGGTGTGGAAGATATTCCACAAACTGAGAATGGACTACGACACTTATTCCGTAGTTGCTCCTCCTTTGAGATGGATTCTTATATCCTCGAAGACCTCAGACGTAGTACTAATCCCACGAATTGAGGCTAGACTACGATATTTATCCCGTAGCTGTAGCTCCTTAAAGAATAATTTTTTTATATCTTTGGAGACCTCAGATGTGGCGACATTTCACGATTTGAGGCTAGACTACGGTACTTATCTCGCAGTTGCAGCTCTTGGAAGATTAATTCAATTTGTATCCATGGAGACCCCAGATGTGACGACATTTCACGATCTGAGGCTGGACTACAGTACTTGTCCCGTAGTTGCAGCTCCTGGTAGATTGATTAAGAGTTTGAGTACAGGAGCCCAACACGTGGGCAGAGAGGCCCGACTTCTTAAATCAAATGTTCTCTTTTTTTTCTTTTGTCATGTTCATTTTCTTTATTAATTTTTCTCTCTCTTTTTTTTTATTTTTTTTATTCCATCATCCTTTTAATTATTTCATTTTTCCTTTCATCATTTTTATCAATTCATTTTTTCATTTATCATTTTTTTAAACTTTATTTTGGAAATTTTTTATATCATCATCATTTCGGAGACCCCAAGTGTGGGAAACGTTCCAAACTGAGAATGGACTACGGTACTTGTCCCGCAGTTGCTGCTCCTTTGAGATTGGTTTGTCTTGTATCCCTGGAGACCCCAAATGTGAAAGATATTCCACAAGCTGAGAATGGACTATGGCACTTATTCCGCAATTGTTGTTCCTTTGAGATTGGTTTGTCTTGTATCCCTAGAGACCCTAGATGTGGGAAAATTTCCACAAACTGAGAATGGACTACGACACTTATTCTGCAGTTGCTACTCCTTTGAGATTGGTTTGCCTTGTATCCCTGGAGACCCCAGATGTGGGAAAAATTCCACAAATTGAGAATGGACTACGACACTTATTCCGCAGTTGCTGCTCCTTTGAGATAAATTTGTCTTGTATCCCTGGAGACCCCAGATATGGGAGATATTCCACAAACTGACAACGGATTATGACACTTATTCTGCAGTTGCTGCTCCTTTGAGATTAATTTGTCTTGTATCCCTGGAGACCCCATATGTGCGAGATATTCCACAAACTGAGAATGGACTACGACACTTATTCTGCAGTTGTTGCTCCTTTGAGATCAATTTGATTTTAAAATTCTTTTGTTTTAAATGTCATTTTTAGTAAGTTTTGGAAACATTGGGCATAGAGGCCTGATGAGGGCGTGGAAGCCTGATTTTGAAATTGTGAGGGCGTGGAAGTCCGATTTGAAATTGTGAGGACGTGAAAGTCTGATTTGAAATTGTGAGGGCGTAAAAGCCTGATTTGAAATTGTAAGGACGTGAAAGTCTGATTTGAAATTATGAGGGCGTAGAAGCCCGATTTTGAAATATGTGGACACAGAGGCCCAATTTGAAAACATGGGGGCGAAGAAGCTCGATTTGAAATTCTGAGGACGTAGAAGTCCGATTTGAAATTGTGAGGGCGTAGAAGCCTGATTTGAAATTGTGAGGATGTGAAAGTCCGATTTGAAATTGTGAGGGAGTAGAAGCCCGATTTTGAAATATGTGGACACAGAGGCCCAATTTGAAAATATGGGGGGTGAAGAAACCCGAATTGAAATTGCGAGGATGTGAAAATCTGATTTGAAATCATGAAGACGTGGAAGCCTGATTTTGAAACATGTGGGGTCCAAAGACCTAGTTTTGAAATATGTGAGGCGTGGAAGCCTAATTTTGAAACATGTGAGCACGAAGGCCTAATTTGAAAGCACGAGTTGGAGTTTTGAAACATGGGTTTCAACACGTGGCTGATAAATATGAATTTTGAAATACGATTGGGAAATTGTCACTTTTGAAATATGAGTTCTTTTAAAATCATGAGCGGCAAGCTTGCCAATTTTATAATATGAGTTTTGAAAATATGGTTGGCGAGTCGCCACTTTTGAAATATGAGTTTTTTGAAATCACGAATGGCAAGTTTGCTAATTTTAAAATATGAGTTTTGAAAGCATGAATGGCGAGATGCCACTTTTGAAATATGATTTTTTTTTTGAAATCATGAGCGGCAAGCTTGCCGATTTGAAAACATGACTTTTGAAAATATGATTAGCGAGTCGCCACTTTTGAAATATGAGTTCTTTTCAAATTATGAGTGGCAGGCTTGCCGGTTTTAAAATATGAGTTTTTTTGAAAACATGATTGGCGAGACGCCACTTTTGAAATATGAGTTTTTTTTTGAAATCATGAATGACAAGCTTGCCAATTTTAAAATATGAGTTTTAAAAATATGGTTGGCGAGTCGCCACTTTTGAAATATGAGTTTTTTTTAAATCATGAATGGCAAGTTTGCCAATTTTAAAATATAAGTTTTGAAAACATGGTTGACGAGTCGCCACTTTTGAAATATGAGCTTTTTGAAGTCATGAATGGCAAGTGTTGCCCAGCTAGCAAGCCCAGAGGGGGGTGAATGGGTCTTTTAAAAAATTTAGTCAACTAATACCTGTTTATAAAAACATTCACAACACACACACTTCGATTGTTGTTAGTGTTAGTAAGAAAATGAATGTAAAGATAAACAAGCACACACACACACTGCAAGAGGATTTATCCTGGTTCGAAGCTCCTCTTCACAGGAGTCCTACATCCAGTCCCTGAGCAATGTCTCAAGATTTCACTACTAAGGGTACTGTCCCCCTTAAGGACCCTTACACACAGCCGCAGCTGGTCTTCCTTCACATGAAGGAAAAAATACCACCCTGGATACCCCACCAAGTATTCCTTCACAACTGAAGGGAACACCACCCTGGATACCACACCAGGTCTTCCTTCTCAACTGAAGGGAACACCACCCTAGATACCACACCAGGTCTTCCTTCACAACTGAAGGGAACACCACCTGAAAAATGTTCAAGAGGAAGATGCTCCTAGATCAAGCTTATAGAACACACTTGATCTGAAGCAAGGACTGAGAAGAACAATATCTACAATAATGGATTCTTCTCAGAACAAGAAGGTCTCTCACAGATCTACACTAAGCACAGAGAGCTAGAGCTGAAACTAATGGAAGTGTTTGCTTGGCTCTCAGAGAGGTTGAAGATGATTTCACTTGGTATGCACTTGGTTCTCTGTTGGTGTCTACTTTTGAAGCTTCAATCTCCTATTTTATATCATCCTTTTCAAATTCGAACGTTGAAGTGCCTGTTGTCTCTAAGTTCTGGTTTACGTTAGACTGCATGGTATTGTAGAAGCTTCCAGTCAACAGTCTTTTATCCATTTGTGCACGCAGAGAGATAGGATCTTCTGTAGTATCCTTTGGCTTCTATTTTGTCCAACGTTGTATGATGAATGTTGTCAGAGACCTGCATACATTAAATGCTAAACAATAGACAGCTAAGCTGTCTCTTGTTGTCAGTCAACGTTAGATTGATTTTATATAGAAGTAGAAGTTTCATTCTGTTCTTCCAAAAAGATGTTTACAGAATAAGCACGAGAATAGAAGATATCTTCTGCATGAATACAGAGATACGTTCAGAGTAATAAATGCACAGACGTTAGAAAGATGTGCGAAAAAGCTTTGACCTTTCAACGCAGTCAAAAGTGAGTCAATTATCAAGTCGTTATATTTGGCTTAAGAAATCGTTGAGTATTAATAAGTGAATCGTTATGATTCTATAAGCAAATGTTATGAACGAGTCGTTATAATCAAATCGTTATAGACCAAGTAGTTGTTCTTACTAAAGGAATCGATGTGATTACTAAAGAAATCGTTGCAGAGATCAAATCGTTACGAATCACTAAAGAAATCGTTATGACAAACAAATCGTTATGATGACTAAAGAAATCGTTATGACAAACAAATCGTTATGATGACTAAAGAAATCGTTATGACAAGCAAATCGTTATGATGACTAAAGAAATCGTTATGACAAGCAAATCGTTATGATCTAACGAAATCATTATGACAAGCAAATTGTTATGATGACTAAAGAAATCGTTATGACAAGTAAATCGTTATGATGACTAACGAAATCATTATGACAAGCAAATTGTTACGATCACTATAGGAATCGTTATGAGGGCAAATCGTTATGAACCACTTAACGAATCGTTGTGAGGGCAAATCGATGCGATCACTTAACGAATCGTTGTGATGGCAAATCGATGCGATCACTTAACGAATCGTTGTGAGGGCAAATCGATGCGATCACTTAACGAATCATTGTTAGGGCAAATCGATGCGATCACTTAACGAATCTTTGTGAGGGCAAATCGATGTGATCACTTAACGAATTGTTGTGAGGGCAAATCGATGTATTTAGACAAATATGATGCTATTTCAATATAGTGATTAATTCTTACCTGTTTGGCTTGTTTTCCTTTGGTTTTATTTCCTGTGCTCAAGACTTGTAGAAAGAGGTTAGTGACCTTTATCATGGTTTTGTGAATCACCAAAATATAAACGTAATTAAATTAAATTACATGGGGATAGACTGTTCATCAATCTCCCCCTTTTTGGTGATGACAAAACTTTATCAAACAAAACTTTATCAAACAGCACAGATGATAATATGAAATAATCCTACATATTTTAGAGATCAATAATATAATTCTCCCCCTTTTTGTCATTAAGCAAAAAGATATAATGAGAGACAAAGAAGAAGAGAAAAACTGAATGAGAAATAAGACAACTGTTGTATTCATTTAATTTTGATGAGGTACAGGAAGATAGAAAACAGGAGATAGGAGGGAGGCATAGTGAGAAATAGTTTCCCATGCCTACTCTTCCTGCTTCTCAAACATTGAACGAAAAACACCAGGAGCAGGAGAATAGGTTGGTCCCATAGTGGGAGCCATCCGCTTGAGGTAGAGAGCTAACTGATCTTCAAGGAAGTTGGCATAAGCATCTCTGTCAAGGGACATTTTGAAGAAGGTCACTGTCCCAAAACTGGCACAAGCAAGGAATCTTTCTATGGAAATAAATTCTGCTTTGCCTTCAGCTCCTGACATAATGCTACATAGACTTTGTATCTTTCAACCCAAGTCCTGAAGGGATCCTGGACTAGTTGAATGGAATTCATATCCAAAAAAGTAGCTGCAGAGACTGGAGGGTGACCTTCCCTGGCCTGGGAGTCATTCAAATCAGATAACTGCTGAGCAGAAAGAGGATAAAATCTGGCCCAATCTGAAGGGGATAATCTTTCACATTCTGACAGAATGGGAGCAAGAACTTCAACACTGACATGGCCCTGGTGATATTCCCTAAATAAGAATCTGTGAAATGCAATCAGATAGCCCTTCTGTACCTTGATTCTGCCCATTACTCTGGCAAAACGCTCAAAGATGATAGAGCCAACTAACGATTCCATTATCAGAGAGTGAATGGGTGGAAGTGAAATTTCCTCTGGCAGCTGAAGAGTAGCAAAATCTACTTGGACAGCTTCAGTGTGGGCTACAGCTGAACCAAGTGCACTTATGGCTTGCTTAAATTGACTGAGCTGGACCTCAGGGAGACGATGGACATACCGGTAATTGTTGAATAGCTGGAAGTGCCTGGCCATCTTGATCTCCTTCTGAATGAATGGGGCCCAACAGTTCTTGTGATGAATTTGGAACCATTCTGAGAGAGTCAAGGAATGGTCCCTTGGAGGGAATCTTGCAGACTTGGCTAGAAGAAATTTATTGTAAAGCTCTTTGTGCCCCATAGCCCATTGCTCTTCAGTCTTAGAATGAGCAACAGAAAAGATTTTGGATTTTTTAGTTTTGGTGAGAGGGGTATAAGGTAGAATGACATTTAAATGGTCTGAAGGATTAAGAAAAAGAAGGTTGACAAGGGTGGCAAAGACCACCTTCTAAAGATATTCTCTGTACAGTGGTTTATTTTTGTTGTCCATTGTGAGAGAAAACCACAGAGGAGGATTACGGGGGTCAGAGGATAGAGAAGAAGTGGATGAAATTTTCCTCTTTTTAGGAGCAGAGCTAGAAGAGTCTGCCCTATGAATATGATCCCCATCCTTCAATACAGACCTGAGGATGACTTCTTCAAACTCATCCTTGATTTCCCCAAGATAGGGAGAATCAAATTGAGCACACTCAGGAATTATAGTAATGAAAGAGGGTGGAGGAGAAGGGTGTAGAAAAGAATGTGAGGTAGTAGGTGGGATATCATATGGTCCAGAAGAGGGTGGACCAGAAGAGGAGGAGGCTCCAGCTGATGATGATACTGAAGGAACCTCAAAAACATGTGGAGGTGGAGAAATGGGTGTTGAAGATGCAGGAGATGAAGTGGATTGAGAAGGAAAAGGTGTAGGTGATGAGATGGTTCTGGGTTGAGGTTTCTTGAAAGTCTGAGGTGCAGGTGGAGCTGTGGATGATGAAGGTGGTGATGGAGGTACTGGGGTCTGAGTGGAGAAAGGAGCTGGGGGCTCAGGAGCTACAACTTCTTCTTCAGCTACAGGCTGCATAGACACTGACTCCACGGGCCCTGATGGCCCTGACACCTTCTCAGCTGGCCCTGCTGGATCTTGCACCTGCTCAACTAGCCCTGCTGGCCTTGACTCACTAACCTCTGCTTGTGAAGCTGAGGCTGCCAGCCCTAATGGCCCTGCCACTTGCTCAGCTGGCCCTGATGGCCTTGGAACATCTTCCTCACTTCTCTGAGCAGCAGGAGGTGGAGAAGGAGGAGGAGCTTGGGCTCTAACTGCCTTCAAAATCTCAGAAAGCATGGTCTTCATGCTTCCCATCTCCTTGTTGAACCACCGGACTGCATTCTTCACTTGAGACAACCCCTAGGATGTTGATGCCTGGCTCATGAAAATGGAGTTCACATCAGACTGCACTGAGCACAGGATCTCACCTTGAGCATCCAACCTTTCTATGACAGGCTTCAAATTGATTATGAATCTTTGCCTCATCTACCTTTGAAAGGGAGTGTCAGCAATAAGAGGAACTTCTGATGCTGCTGCTTTCCCTTTCTCCCTTGCCTTGTCCACTCGAGACTGCTGATCTTGGTCTTCTTCTGAATCTGACGAGCTTGCAGTCTCTTCATCTCTGAATTGATTCTCTGGGGGGTGTTCATTTCCCTCCCCCTGAGTCTCACCATCCTTTTCTCCCAAAAACTCTTCTTTAATAGGCACATTTTCCATGCAAAAATCTGATTGTGCTGCTGCTGCTACTTCTTCTTAGACTGGGGTTTCTGCTAATGGAACTTTAGTGTGGCCTGATGCCACAGAAATTTCTCCTTGAATCTCCTCTGCCACTGATTGCTCCCCCTCAATAGGAGCATCTTCCATCACAACATCTTCCTGAACAGATACTTGCTCCTCCTGACTTGGAGCATTTTCCATAATCACTTCTTCAGTGTGGCTCACTGCCAAAGATTCTGCCACTTGAGATTCACTTGCCACTGGCTCCCCCCGAGAAGTGGAGTCTAGTGCATCCCTAAGTAGAGTGTCTACTTGGGAACAGGGAAGAGGATCCTCTAAAGGTTGCCCAATGGGCTCAATGTCTTCAGGAGGAATGTCCTCAATCCTTCTGCTAGCTGCTTCCTCTGCTGCTGCTAACTCTGCTGCTGCTGGATCTTGGTCCTCTTGGGCTTCACCAATGATGGCTTCACCCTCAACTGCATCAATCTTTGACCATACACCATTTATAACTGAAAGACTGCTCTTTCTCAAGTTCCTGGACCTAATAGCTTGGCCCATCTTCTTAGATACATCACCAACTACACTTATGCCAAAAAGATGGAAAATTCTAGTCAGGAGATGGGCATATGGTAGTGAGATGTTCAGTTTTCTCTTAATATCCCACTTGAGAGCTTGCAAACTTCATTCTCTCTATGATTAATTCTGCAGTGTTGATCTTCTGATTCTGGATAGCCCAGAACATCAGGTCAGAGTCTGCCTTGGTACAAGAAGAAAATGTTGCTCTTCTTGGTACAATAATCTGACAGATTATGAAATGCAGTAACATATTAAAGGCACTAAGCTGATTGATATTGAGCTTCCCATCCTTCAGCCTAAACTCCGGACCGATAATCCCTAATCTCTTGGCCTGAATGTCCACAGAGTGGACCCCACTGCGACCGGTGGTAGAAACTTCAAACAGAGATGCCAATAAATCCCTAGTAATCTTGATCTGGGTTCCCTTGACCATGGAAATCAAGGTCCCATCCTCCTCTGTCTTCAAGCAAACATAGAAGGCTTCAACAAGATCCAGATAACTTACTTTAGAAAGAGTCACAATCTTCGTCCATTTCAACCTCTGCAGAGCTTCAACTAAACTGCCCATGCCATTTTTCTCCAGGTCTGCCAAATCCACTGCCTTGTGACCGCAAAGCTTCGTCTTGACTGTCGCGAACCTTGCTTGTTGATCTGCGGTGAGGAATGCAGCTCCGTAGCCCCCAACGCTGCTGGAAACAACTGTAGAGGCCATGGAATCGAGCAGGGAAAGATTCTAGAGGACTGGAGGTGTGATTGAAAAAGAAACCCTCAAGAAATTGTTGGCGGGAGAAGTTGAAGGCTTCAAATCTCGGGGAAGTCGATGCCGGGGTCGATAGGTTATCGCCTCAGGCAGGAGGACGAAGGAGATAAAGAGGGAAGACAAATCGTTCCCACACAGATTTCAGTATTTGTGAAATAAAGGATAAATATTATTTTTGAAATAGGATGCACCTTTATAGCAGAAAACGACAAAAGTCCAGTTCGAAAGTGATAAAGAATTACAAAATAGAGAACCGACAGAGATATTTGCTCATGAGAGATAAATGAGATATTTGCTTAATTTCAAGGAGAATAAATAATTTAAGCTTTGAAATTTAATATCTCAGTTTTAACAGATAATTCTTTCACAATTTAAACATACCTAATTCCCTTCTGAGAGAAGTAAATCTCTCTTCGGATAAGGCTTTTGCGAAGATATCTGCTAACTGATAATTTGTATCTATGAATGAAATTTCTATATTACAGTTAGCTACATAATCACGAATAAAATGATATCTAACCTCAATATGTTTAGTCCTTGAATGCTGTACTAGATTTTTGTTGAGGTTTATAGCGCTGGTGTTGTCACATAATAATGGAATTGTTTTGATATGAAGTCCATAGTCCTCAAGTTGTTGCTTGATCCATAGGAGTTGTGTGCAGCAACTTCCAGCAGTCACGTACTCAGCTTCAGCTATAAATAGTGCTACTGAATTCTGCTTCTTGGAGGACTAGGATATCAAACATCCTGCAAGGAATTGACAACAACCACTAGTACTTTTTCTATCTATTTTGCATCCAGCATAATCAGCATCAGAGTATCCTACTAAATTGATTACATGATTTTGGATACCATATTCCTAGGTCATGAGTTCTAGACAAATATCTAAAAAATCTTTTAACTGAAATTAGATGAGATTCTCTAGGATCTGCTTGATACTTAGCACACATGCATACACTAAATAATATATCAGGTCTGCTGGCGATTAAATAAAGTAGAGAACCTATCATACCTCTGTAAATCTTTTGATCTACTTTCTTACCATCCTTGTCACTGTCCATCCTTGTTGATGTGCTCATTGGTGTTGACAGTGGCTTGGCATTATCGAATCCAAATTTCTTTAAGAGCTCCTTGGTGTATTTGGCTTGCAGATGTGAGTGGCTTCCTTTCCTTGTTTGATTTGTAGTCCAAGGAAGTAGTTGAGCTCTCCCATCATGCTCATTTCGAACTCTCCCTGCATAAGCTTCTCAAAATACTTGCAAAGGGATTCATTAGTTGAGTCAAATACAATGTCATCAACATAAATTTGAACAAACAAAATATGTTTGACTTTTGACTTGATGAATAGTGTACTATCTACTTGACCTCTTGTGAAACAATGGTCTAATAGAAAAGAACTAAGCCTTTCATGCCAGGCTCTAGGAGCTTGCTTTAAACCATATAATGCTTTATGTAGTTTAAAAACATGATTCAGAAATTCTGCATCATCAAAACCTGGAGGTTGTTCTACATAAACTTCCTCCTTAATGAAACCATTAAGAAATGCAGACTTTACATCCATTTGAAATAATTTCAAATCTAGTGTCGATGCATATGCAAGTAAAATTCTAATAGCCTCAAGTCTAGCTACAGGTGCATAGGTTTCATCGAAATCTATGCCTTCCTCTTGGGAATAGTCTTGAGCTACTAGTCTGGCCTTGTTTCTTAAGATCACACCAGC
This sequence comes from Colocasia esculenta, assembly GCA_014218235.1. Taxonomy (NCBI): domain Eukaryota; kingdom Viridiplantae; phylum Streptophyta; class Magnoliopsida; order Alismatales; family Araceae; genus Colocasia; species Colocasia esculenta. Next base: position 65,610,098 of record CM024764.1, on the reverse strand, counting down.
TTCATCCAATTTATTTCTGAACACCCATTTGGTGCCAATCACTGGATGACCTGATGGTCTAGGAACAAGTGACCATACATGGTTTCTCTTGAACTGATTCAGTTCATCTTGTATGGCTAAAAATCCAAGATTCATCAGTAAGAGCTTCATTGACTGTCTTAGGCTCTATTTGAGAAACAAAAGCTAGGTAATCACAAGGGATTACATTACCTCTTGTTCTTACCCCTACAGTTGGATCACCAATAATATTTTCAGGTGGGTGATCTTTCCTATATCTCCATTCCTTTGGAAGATTTTCATGTTCAATGTCCTTTTGCTGCAGGTCTTCTAGAGGTGGATCTTCCTTGTCCTCAATTGTTGTGTTCTTTAATTTCTTGGACAAATCATCTGCATCAACGTTGTCACTATCTTCTTTCTTTCTCAAAGAAGGGTTAGTCTCATCAAAAATAATGTGCACAGTTTGCTCAATTAATAGTGTATACTTATTAAATACCCTATAACCTTTGGGTTTAGAAGCATACCCCATGAAGATGCCTTCATCTGATTTGGCATCTAACATACCAATATTTCTTTTACCATTATTGTGGATGAAACATGGACATCCAAATGTCCTGAAGTGACTGATCTTCGGTTTCTTTCCCTTGTTTAACTCATAAGATGTCTTCTTTAATATTGGCCTGATCATCACCCTGTTAATAATATAACTTGTTGTGTTCACTGCTTCAGCCCAGAAATATCTTGGTAAATCATATTCTGACAACATTGTCCTCGCCATGTCCAACAAGGTTCTATTCTTCCTCTCAGGAACTCCATTTTGCTGTGGTGTCCTTGGTGCTGAGAAGTTGTGCTCAATCCCTTGGTCATCACAGAATTTTGAAAATTTTTCATTTTGGAACTCTCCTCCATGATCTGACCGGATTCCACCAATACAATATTTCTTATCTTTCTGTACTTTCTTGCTAAAACTTACAAAGCTATCAAATGTATCATCTTTGTGCTCCAAGAATGAGACCCATGTGAATTTAGAATAGTCATCTACTATAACAAATCTAAAATTCTTTCCTTCAAGACTAGTGGTCCTCATTGGCCCAAATAAATCCATATGGAGGAGTTCTAAGGGTTTAGAGGTGGTTACCACAGTCTTTGACTTGAAGGAACTCTTAGTATGCTTCCCTTTAGCACATGGTTTGCAGATACCATCCATTCTTGTGCTGACCTTTGGAAGACCTTCCACCAGGCTTCTCTTTATAAGCTTGTTCATACCATCCAAACTGCAGTGGCCCAATCTTCTGTGCCACAGCTCAGTTGACTGCTCCTTGCTGGCTGCTAAGCAGATGTCTTGATCTTTGAGTTCTTCAAGGTAGAGCACACACAGATTCTTTTCTCTGTTGGCTTCAAAAATTATTGCTCCATCCTTTAAGATACTGCACTTGGATTCCTGGAATTTGATCTGATGACCTCTGTCACATAGCTGGCTAATGTTGATGAGGTTGTGCTTCAGCCCTTTGACACAAAGAACATCTTCAATGACAGTCTTGCCTCTGTTGCTTACTGAACCGCTGCCTATCACTATTCCTTTTCCATTATCTCCATAGGTGATTGTCCCTTCTTCAGCTTTGAGATGAGAGAACAGCTTCCTATTTCCTGACATATGCCTTGAGCACCCGCTGTCTAGGTACCATTTTGATGCTCGAGGGCTTTCCTGAAATAGAGACACTAAGTTTTAGGTACCCAAATTCTTTTGGGTCCTTGTTGGTTAGTATCAATAATTTCCCTTTTTATTACCCACATTTTGTGTCTAGTTGGACATGTTACTTTTATGTGACCTAACTTATTACAGTGACTGCAGCAAGACATTTTAGTTACTTTTTCAATATATTTAAAGTTAGCTTTAGATCATATGTCTTGTTCAGATACAAATTTTGGAGTTGGATACGTTTTAGGGTAGAGTTTTGTTTCTTCATTTTCTGAAGGAGTATACCCTAGTCCATATTTCCTCTTTCTTGATCATCTAGCACCCTTTAATATTAAACTAGTTTTACCATTTGTAAATTTTTCTAGTGTATTAGATAACTTTTCATTTTCTTCTGTTAGTGTTTTGATTTCTTTTTTCAATTCATCTGAACTTTCTTGTTGTTCTAATTTTATTATTTGTTTGTTTTTCTCTTTCAGATCTTCGCATAACAAGTCATTTCTTCTTTTAAGTTCATTAATCTATTTTTCTAGTTGTTCATTTTCTGATTTTAAATCTGAGTTAGTGTTTTCTAGACATGCAGTATTTTTCTTACTAGCTTTCTGTAATTTAGATGCTTCTTTATATTTACCATATAGTTCGTTAAATGCCTCTTCTAAATTATCTGAGTCTGAATCATTATAGGAATCAAAGGATGAGTCAGAAGTTACCTTTTCATCAGTGTTGACCATGAAAGCCAGATTGGCTTCTTCTTCTTCCTTACTGCTTGAGCTTGACTCACTGTCCGGGTCACTGCTGTTTCTCCAAGCTGCTGCCATTGCCTTCTTCTTGTACCTCCTGAATTTCTTGGAACTCTCTTTCCTTTTGAATTCAGGTTTCTTGAGCTTCGGACATTCAGCTTTGACGTGTCTGGGCTTCTTACATTCATAGCAAATGGTCTCAGTTTTCTTTGAGTCTTTGACTTCAGGCCTTTTGAAGTCTTTGTTCTTTTTGAAGTATCTTCTTCCAGATTGATACTTCTTTTTCTTGGCTAGGATACGATGTAGTCTTCTTGAGAGCATTGCTTCCTCATCTTTGCAGTTGCTTGAGCTTTCATCTTCATCTAATGATTCTTCTGATCTGTCTCCCTCAGCTTTAAGTGCGTTGGAGTGCTTCTTTCTGCTGGAGGACTCTCCTAACCTTTCCATGTTGATCTCATGGGCCATAAGGGACCCAATGAGTTTTTCCAATGACATCCTCTTCAGATCATTTGCTTCTTCTATGGCCGTTACTTAGGGAGTCCAAGAAGATGATAGAGACCTCAGTATTTTCCTTACCATATCTCCCATTTCATAGCTTTTGCCAAGACCAACCAATCTATTTGTAATGTCAGTAAATCTGCTAAACATCTATGTTATTGATTTGCCTGACTGCAACTGAAACCTCTCATATTGTGTTACAAGAATGTCTATTCTTGTCTCTTTCACTTTATCCGTGCCTTCATAGGTGATTCTTAATTTCTCCCACATCTCCATTGCGGATTTGCAGGCAGATACAAGGTTGAACTCCTTCTTACTGAGGGCACAGCATAGAATACTCTTAGCCTTACAGTTAAGAGAGATCTTTTTTTTATCATCATCTGTCCACTGATTCTTTTCGTTGGTGACTAGAAGATCACCTTCCTCAACTATAGACCAAATCTGATCGTTGAGATCTTGTAGAAAATACTCCATTCTGGTTTTCCAATATGCATAGTCTTCTCCATCGAACAATGGTGGTCGGTTGACAGAATGACCTTCGCAATGACCTTGGGCTGCCATGGATCTTTACTCTTCAGATCGTTTGATCTTCTTCTTTGTCGAAGAGACTCGCTCTGATACCACTTGTTGCCCACCTAGCAAGCCCAGAGGGGGGTGAATGGGTCTTTTAAAAAATTTAGTCAACTAATACCTGTTTACAAAAATATTCACAACACACACACTTTGATTGCTGTTAGTGTTAGTAAGAAAATGAATGCAAAGATAAACAAGCACACACACACACACTGCAAGAGGATTTATCCTGGTTCGAAGCTCCTCTTCACAGGAGTCCTACATCCAGTCCCTGAGCAATATCTCAGGATTTCACTACCAAGGGTGTTGTCCCCCTTAAGGACCCTTACACCCAGCCGTAGCTGGTCTTCCTTCACATGAAGGGAAAAACACCACCCTGGATACCCCACCAGGTCTTCCTTCACAACTAAAGGGAACACCACCTTGGATACCACACCAGGTCTTCCTTCACAACTGAAGGGAACACCACTTGAAAAATGTTCAAGAGGAAGATGCCCCTAGATCAAGCTTATAGAACACACTTGATCTGAAGCAAGGACTGAGAAGAACAATATCTACAATAATGGATTCTTCTCAGAACAAGAAGCTCTCTCACAAATCTACACTAAGCACAAAGAGCTAGAGCTGAAACTAATGGAAGTCTTTGCTTGGCTCTCAGAGAGGTTGAAGACGATTTCACTTGGTATGCACTTGGTTCTCTGTTGGTGTCTACTTTTGAAGCTTCAATCTCCTATTTTATATCATCCTTTTCAAATTCGAACGTTGAAGTGCCCGTTGTCTCTAAGTTCTAGTTTACGTTAGACTGCATGGTATTGTAGAAGCTTCCAGTCAATAATCTTTTATCGATTTGTGCACGCAGAGAGATAGGATCTTCTGTAGTATCCTTTGGCTTCTATTTTGTCCAACGTTGTATGACGAATGTTGTCAGAGACCTGCATACATTAAATGCTAAACAATAGACAGCTAAGCTGTCTCTTGTTGTCAGTCAACGTTAGATTGATTTTATACAGAAGTAGAAGTTTCATTTTGTTCTTCCAAAAAGATGTTTACAGAATAAGCATGAGAATAGAAGATATCGTCTGCATGAATACAGAGATACGTTCAGAGTAATAAATGCACAGACGTTAGAAAGATGTGCGAAAAAACTTTGACCTTTCAACGCAGTCAAAAGTGAGTGAAATATCAAGTCGTTATATTTGGCTTAAGAAATCGTTGAGTATTAATAAGTGAATCGTTATGATTCTATAAGCAAATTGTTATGAACAAGTCGTTATAATCAAATCGTTATAGACCAAGTAGTTGTTCTTACTAAAGGAATTGATGTGATTACTAAAGAAATCATTGCAGAGATCAAATCGTTATGAATCACTAAAGAAATCGTTATGATGACTAAAGCAATCCTTATGACAAGCAAATCGTTATGATGACTAAAGAAATCGTTATGATGACTAACGAAATCGTTATGACAAGCAAATTGTTATGATGACTAAAGAAATCGTTATGACAAGTAAATCGTTATGATGACTAACGAAATCGTTATGAGAAGCAAATCGTTACGATCACTAAAGGAATCGTTACGAGAGCAAATCGTTACGAACCACTTAACGAATCGTTGTGAGAGCAAATCGATGCGATCACTTAACGAATCGTTGTGAGGGCAAATCGATGCGATCACTTAACGAATCGTTGTGAGGGCAAATCGATGCGATCACTTAACGAATCATTGTAAGGGCAACTCGATGTATTTAGACAAATATGATGCTATTTCAATAGAGTGATTAATTCTTACATGTTTGGCTTGTTTTCCTTTGGTTTTATTTCCTGTGCTCAAGACTTGTAGAAAGAGGTTAGTGACATTTATCATGGTTTTGTGAATCACCAAAATATAAACGTAATTGAATTAAATTACATGGGGATAGACTGTTCATCAGAAAGTTTGCCAATTTTAAAATATGAGTTTTGAAAACATGGTTGGCGAGTCGCCACTTTTGAAATATGAGTTTTTTGAAGTCATGAATGGCAAGTTTGCCAATTTTAAAATATGAGTTTTGAAAACATGGTTGGCGAGTCACCACTTTTGAAATATGAGTTCTTTTGAAATTATGAGTGGCAAGCTTGCCAATTTTAAAATATGATTTTTTTTTAAACATGATTGACAATTTGCTAGTCTTTTTTTTTTTTTTTGAAATGTAGATGATACAGGAATAAGGATAAATCCTTCGTCGACTTTATCAGGGATCCGGAAAAAGAATATGCACTCAAAATCTGGCAAGAAAACCCATGTATGAATATGGACATAAGCAGTGAAAGCCTGGTGCGATATGATCATGCGGGCTTATATCATCGCCCTACAGAAAATATGCAATTTTGTTGAGGTATTATTTGTCTCAGAACCATAGTCCAGCTAGCAGTATGGTTGGCCTATTTATTTTTGCTGCTCGTCATCGACGATAACACCTCAGGTGGCCCTAAAAGAGCCGATAGAGACAGCCTTAATGATCGGATCTCATGCTGGATGGTCGGTGTGACTACCTCAGCAAGATGCTCTCTTTCTTCTTTTTCTTTTCTTTTTGCTCTTTTTTTGTCATCATTTTTTTGAATGAGTATTTACATGAATGGACATTACACGTCCGACTAGCGTCTGCCCTAGAATAACTCACTTTCAACGAGTTGGCCTTTGTTTGCTTGTGATGGGCCAAAGATCTTGAGGTTTCTCTAGGGTACATGGATTTCGTCTGTGCATTGAGCATCTTGAGTTGCTTATGCTCTCCTGGCTTGGATATAATAGCTTGCATCTGCCTTCCCTCCATGCTGGCTAGTGCAAGCTGTTGTATGTTTTCTCTTTCTATTACGTTGGAGTCCCATGAGGGCGCGGCGGGTCCACTTTATACTCGCCCACTTGCAGTTCTTCTTTTCTTATCAATGCTTCAATTTTATCTTTGAGGACATAGCAGTCCTCTGTAACATGCCCCAGTAATTGATGATATAAGTAGAATCGAGGATCGTCTTTCTTCTTGATGTCCTCTGTCCTTCTAGGCTCGGGTGGGACAATTTTGTTATGTCGATGCGCCTATTCAAAAAGGGTCTGTGTCTTATCTTTTGGAAAGGAGTATGACATTTGCAAATTCTCTTGTAACGAACCCCTTTTACTTTGCTTCATTTGTTTGACGATAGGAGAGCCATCTTCACTCTTTTGTTGTGTAAAGGCTTTGAGGTTCACAGTATGAACATCTGTAGGTGTTGGCCTTTTTCCAAGCAATCTGTTTCCCTAACTTGATGCATTGGCAGGGGATATTTGGACAAGAATTGTTCAATCTCGGCCACAACTTTATTTATCCGGTCGAAAGACTTGATCTCGACGCCGATCATCCTTTCTAGGACATGTCTGCTCAAGTTTTGCTTGTAGATTTGAATGTCATCTTCTGGATGTAGTGGCCATCTGCATCTCATGCTGAGATCTCTCCACCTTTTGACATAGTCCAGAGCCGACTCATTATCTTGTTGTCCGGTTGCATATAACTCGACCAGTGTGATTTCTCTTTCAGCAACATAGAATCTTTTTGTAAACTTCTTTTGCATATCTGGCCAGTCTATAATGGACCCAACTGGTAATTTTGAATACCATTCGAAAGCTAGTCCAGTCAGAGAAGACCCGAAGAATTTGAGCAAATATGACTCATCTATGGCCAGATCTCCCATTACATTGACATAATGTGATACATGTTCTTTTGGCGATCCTTGCCCATTGAACTTTTCAAACTTGGGTGGCTTGCTGATGCTAGAAGGTAATCTCTTTGCAGTATGGCACACAGGGTATGGTACCCGGTACATCTCAAATAGGGCTTGATCTGACTTGTCCCTTCCAGATATTTTTGTTCCTATGATCTGTTCCAACATTTGTCTATTCGTAATCGGTGTCCGGACCACATTTGGATGAGGAGGAGCTGACTGCATCTGAGCCACAGTGGCAGGCCCTCGATGTGTTGCTTGGCGAGCAATAGATTGATCTAGAGCCATTGGGCTTAAGGTGCCCCCAGTAAGGCCTGATACTGACTGGAGCATTGTTGGTTGTAATAGGGTGTGGGGCAAGTGGATGTCATCTCGTGATGTTTCCACTGTGCCCCCTGCTTCTCTTGGTGCAAGAGCCTGGGCATCTCTTTCTTCAATTTGTCTTTTCAACATTTCAATCTCATGCTGGTATCTTTGTAACAATGCTGCCATAGCAAGATCATATGTATGTGTGCCATGGATATCAGATGTTGCTTCAGTTGGAGCCCCTCCTAGAGGGATAGGTGACAGATTGTTGATATTATTAGTTGCTATTATATCTGCAGCCCCTTCTTGGACCACTGAGACTATCGGGGCTTTGCCCTTAGTTTCTTCCCTCTCGACAGGAGGATCTGGCCCTTCATTGAGCCTTGGCAACTCATCTTGTTTAGTAGCTAGTGCCCCATGTCCACCAACCACACCAGTCATACAACATGTGTATATTTGCAGGGCTTTGCTCACTCTTTTTACCTTTTCATATTTTCCCCTTCTTTTAGATGTTTGTAGTTTCTCAGCCTTGTCTTGACATGTATCATCCAATTGCATTGGCTCTGGCATTACAGAAGATTCATTCCCCTTCCCTTATGCTTCACGAGCTTGCTCAGTTGAGTTGGTTGCCTCTCAAGACATCAAGGGCTTAGCAAACAGTGAGGAGGCATTTTTGGCCATTGGAGCTAGACAGGTTGAGGGAAGGATCTCTGCCTCTTTGACTTCCAACTCAAGAATTGTGTTTCTATTGAAGGGTGGAGGGTGCCCCCATAATGACACTCCCTTTAACAATTCTCCCTCTAGCTGAGGCTCTTGTTAGACTTCAGATTATACCTCCTTAAATAGTTGTTGGTGGAGGGAAATCATATTCACAGTCTTCTGTTGAGCTAAGGTTTCATGTGGACGTGGTGGGTATACCCTGTACTCACCCATTTGTAGCTCTCCCTTCTTGATTAAGGATTCCATGACATCCTTGAATACATAGCAGTCTTCAATGATATGCCCCAAGACTTGATGATATGGGCAGAATAAAGGATCATCCTTCTTTCTTGCTTGCTCAGGTCTTTTGGGCACCGGTAGTGTAATTTTGTTGTACTCAGTTGCCCATTCAAATAGTACCCTTGTCTTTTCCTTGGGAAATGAATAGAGTTTTTTAACTTTATCTTGGAAAGGAATGGTACGCCTCGAACCTTTGGACGTGGTACTAGAGGGTCCAGTTGTAGATTTACTTGCATCTCTCAACAACTCAAAGGCCTTAAGATCTTTAGTGTGTATCTCCTTTCTGGCAGGCTTCTTATCAACTGATTTCCCCCTTTGTCCCACAAATGAGCTACTGAGATATCTTGCCAGAAATGCTTCGATTTCTGCCACAATATTATTTGTCTTGTCACCTTCAGACTTCCTCTGTTTGTCTAGTCGGTCTGCCATAGATGCCGCCAGGATATTTGAATATGAATGTCCGCTCGACAAGGATGCACGAGACGTCATCCGACAAGGCGCATCTAGAGTCAAACGCCCCATTGCATCGATAGAGTGCATATCATGACATATGGGGTATGGAGCTTGGTGAGTATTGAGTGTAGTAGCAGTACTATCACATGTTTCTGTTAACTTCATCAAGCTGCTCATCAGTGCTGGATCTGTTAAACTCAAGCGATTGTGGGCCGACTATAGTGTTAACCCTTCAGCTTGTGGAAGCCCTTGCCATGTTAAACTCAAGCTTTTTGAAGTCTATTGACATGGATTTAAGGGTGAAATGCCCCCAGTGTGGCTTGACATCGGTTGTGTCATTGTTGGTAGAATTTGGGGCGAGCTGATGCTGCCTTGCAATGCTTTGACTGTGCTCTCTTTTCCCTTGAATGCAATGATATATTCATCTCTTTCTTGAATATGTTGTCTCAACATTTCAATTTCCTGTTGGCATTTTTGTAACAAGACTATCGCAGTAGGATCATGTACAGACATGCTAGGGATGTTAGTTGTTGCTCTAACCGAAGTCTCTTTCAAGGAAATAGGTGGCGACTTGATATCTTCCTCAAACATCATTGTCGTTGCAATCACTCTTCTGACCATTGGAGTGTTGTTGTTAGTCTTTCTCCTTCTGGCAAGGCTCTTCAGTGAATTTGGGTGGTTCTTCTTCTTCTTCAGGGGGAACCCCACATCGGCTAAGCATGCTAGCCATATAACAAGGGAGAATGCGCAACGCATCATTTTCTTGAGCTAATGGCTCACGACAATTTCCTTTTTCTCTTTCTCTTTCTTTTTCTTTTCTCTTTTCAAATATTTTTGTTCTTTCTTTTTCATTTCCCTTTTCACAACATGATAGACCATCTTCAATTGCTCCCATAGCTTGTAGCGAGCATTGTTGTCCCAGGAAAGTTTTAATTGGATCATATAAATAGCTAGACATGATCTGATTGACCCTATTGGATGCTTGTATAAATGAAGGGACAAATATTGGACCCCTCCTCTGCAGTAGGGGCATGTGAGCCAAATGCTCCACATTGGCTGCCTTGTTGTGGTATGCAATATAGCAGAAAAGTCCCTTGCCGTGCATAAGATTTGAACACTGGCATGGGAGGTGCTAGAGCTAGCTGATCAACATCTATTTTACCCTTTGCATTTGTTTCACTATCTTTGTCATGTTGTGGCTTTATCGGTTGAACGGCTTAGGTCTTCTTGGGCACCCAAATTTGCTTGAATTTGATTGGCTTTGGGGCCAATTTACTTTTGAAGGTGTTATACATCTCTTTCTTTCCCTCTAATGCTTGGAAGGAATTTCTTGTTGGCATAGCTGGAACCACTTGATTTGGTTCTATTATAGCACGGTCGCACTGCAGATGGATTCTGATGTCACCAACCAGCATGCTCTTTCCAGAGCCAGAGACACGTGCTTTGAGGGGAGTGACAGTTGTAGGCTTCACAGCATTGGCTTGATGCCCCCTGGGTCCATTGTCACTGAAGGATCGAAATGAATGTGTGGAAAAGATCTAGAAGGGGGGGATGAATAGATCTTAGCCACTTTTGCGGAAGCTTAAGTAATTTGAAAACTATTTAGAATCAGAGGCAATGTTATCAGTGAAAAACTACAGATCTGATTAGATTTGAGTGAGTTGAAAAACTTAGATGTGAAGCAAGTTGATTAAGTGAATTAAAACGGATCCTATGCAAGCATCTAGCGGATGAATCAATCAAACCACAGAAGACAAATGCACAAGGATTTTTTAGGTGGTTCGGAAATCACCCAAGTGATTCCTACATCCACCCCTCACAACCCGTGAGGCTTCACTAACACAACTGGGCTACACACCCAAAGGAGCCTAACAACTCCAACACTTCAGAGCATACAACTCACACAACCTCTAGAGCAAGACTACTCTAGAAACACAGAGCAAGACTGCTCAAACCAACCCTGAGCTTGACAACTCAAACTGAGCTCGACGGCTCACAACAAACTGAGCACAATGCTCACACTAAAACTTGCTAGACACCAACTTAAGACTAAGATCCTCTAGCAACAGATCTAGTCGAAATTTGAGAACTCTAAAGAGATTATGCAGAAGCACTTGCATAATCTCAAGAGATATCTCAGAAGAATAGAAGAAAAGATAAATTGTATTGAAAGGCTTCGTTCTTCAGTGTACTCCCTTGTAGAAGCTTGAATTGGGAAGGAACTTGTGAAGCTTGAAGTCCAAGTCGATGCTCTGCAATCTGAGAAGTTGGATCTTCCTCGAATTCTTCACCAAAGAAGTCTTCTACAGGATCTGCCTCCTTGGAATGCTTCAGAGGAGTCTTCAGGAATCAAATTCCAATTCCCACACCTTGAATTGGTGGAAATTGGTCTTCTGGAAGCACTTGGAGAGCAGAGGAAGGAGACACGAGCTCTTACTGGCCGCCAGGAGCTTTTTGGAGGCTCTAAGAGAGTTGGGTCTCTTCTCATGTGAAGGCTGGCCAAAAAGACCTTTTATATCCTTAGGATTCCAAGATACCCTTTTGGGGTACAAGGGCACGCGTTCCTAGGAAGATTCTGATCGCCCTAGAAGGACACGTGGCAGCCATCAACTTTAGGATGAAAAGTTTCCGTAGTGTGTCGACCTGCCCTGGTGGTAGTGTCGACACACTGTCCAGAATATGTAAGAAGCTGTTCTGGGAAGAAGGTCCCGTGTCGACCTGCTCTTGAGTGTGTCGACCTGCTGTCCCAAATCTGCAAACTGGCTGTTCTGGGAACTGGGTCTAGTGTCGACCTGCTCTGAGAGTGTGTCGACCTGCTGTCCCAATTCTTCAAACTGGCTGTTCTGGGAACGGGATCTAGTGTCGACCTGCTCTGAGAGTGTGTCGACCTGGGTAGGCTTGATTTCTAAAAACTGCCACTCGTGTCGACACACTCTTGACATGTGTCGACACAGTCTCAACATTTTTACACATTTTGCCTTTGAATCTGTGTTGATGTGTCGACACCATTGATGGGTGTGTCGACTCATCTTTTGCATAAAAATGTTTGTACCTGAAAAATAAACACATATATCATTAGTTAAATGATTTATCATGACCATAAATGATAAATGTGGTTTGAAAAATACTTTTTGAACATGAATTTCAGGTATGATGTTTTTGACATGTTTCAATTAAATTGCTTTAAGAACACCTCTTGTCATCATCAAAATAGGAGGGAAATGATATGAATTGCATTCAACCCAACAATCTCCCCCTTTTTGATGATGGCAACATTAAATCCATATTTCAATGTGGTTTTGATGAAGTGTGATTTTAAGCAATTTTTATTGTTTAAATTTTTGTTTTCCTTTTTGTTCATACTTGTCAAGGACCTTTTGATATTTTTCAGTAACAATTGATGATGTGTTTGTGAGATACAGTGTTACTTGAAATTAGAAATTTTGTACATAGAAGTCAAGCAACTTGACAAGTAATCATTCAATCACATTCACAAAAGGATTTTCAATCACATTAAATACACAATTGAGAGAATCATTCAAGCCAAGCAACACTTTTCATTTCATTCAACAAGAGAACCATTACAAACATTCCAAAAGATTACAAACATTTGTTCTATCTTTCTTTCTTCTCCCCTTTGACATCATCAAAAGAGAAATTACATTAAGTAGAAGATGGAGGAGGAGGAGGAATGGGAAGAAGAATGGTCTCTATGTCAGATAGTCTTTTCTCCATGAAGTTCAAGCTAGTCTTGATTTGATCTTGAATGGTTATCATTTTTGTGCTCAAAAAGTGTTCCATTCGATCTGAATTTTCTAGCAAGGTGGCTTGAAGTCTGGTTAGATCAGCTGCACTGTGTTGTGAGGAAGATGATGAGCCAGCTGACCAACCAGGTCTCTGCATTATCTTGAACTCCTTGGTCAAATCTGTAATCTGCCTGTCAATGTGCTCATTAGTTCCTCATACTTTCCAAATCATCCACAAAATGAGCAAATGACAATCTGGTGCTGGAAATCTCATGCAATGTTTGCTTGGTGTTGAAGACATCTGCTTGGGAATTTGCCAATATTCCCTTAAGAACTTTCTCCAACTTGTCTTGATGCTCTTTTAGCTCAAGATAGGAATCTCCCAGAGTGCCTATAAGTCTGTTGAATCTCTGAGCTGCATAATCTGAAGCTGCCTTCTGCTCAATAAATTTAGCTGACACTGTGTTCTCTAGTCTTTGAACTCTCAATTCAAATTGGTCTGACATTGTTTGAATGGTGGAGTTCAATGAATCAAATTTAGCATTGAGGAAAGAGAACAATTCTGGTGGAATTGAGGACCCACCAGAAGAAGTGGATGATTGGAATGTAGAGGAGAAATGTGGAGGTTCAAAAGTATGTGGCAAGGAAGAGGAAGGATCAGCTTGAGGTGGAATAGGGGTTTCAAGCTGAATGCCACCTTCAGGAGTGATATGAGGCTGGTCCTCATCCATTAGAGGCTGATCCTCTGGCAGGTGAACTTGTTCCTCTTGAACTTGAGGCTGGCCCTCATGATGTGGAGGCTGACCCTCCTGATCTTGGTTTCCTTGAGCTGGAGGCTGGTCCTCTTGTGCTTGGGGCTGATCCCCTTGAACCTGAGGCTGGTCCTCCTGAGCTTGAGGGGCCTCAACCACAATTGGCCCTCTTCTAATTTGATTTCCCTCCAATCTAAATCCCATAAACTTCTGGATATTCTTAAAAGTGTAGATGTTTGACTTGGGAATAGATTGGGACTTCTCATTTTCCAAGGGCACACCAAAGTGCTGGAACACTGAGGTCAGATGTGCTCCATAAGGAAGAGATCTCTTTAGGTCTGTTCTTGTAGTTTCAGAGATGATTTGATAGAGAATCACATGAAGGTTGATCTTGATGTCTTTGACCATGCAATAGAGGATGAACCTCTGGATGTCTGTCAACCTATCCCTTCCACCACCTTGAGGGGTAACTATGGTGGTCAAAATGTGGTGGATGACCCTTAACACAGGTGGAAATGTATTGGCATTGAACCTGGTTACATAAGTCTGTTTGGGATCTGATGCATCTGCAGGAAGGCCTGTCAAGATGGAATAGGCTTCATGTAAATCAAATTCAAACTCATGGTAGTCAGCCCCCTCATTTGGTACTTTGAAAATGGAAGCAGCTATTTCAGTTGGCATATCTATGGCTATTCCCTTGACCTTTGATTCAAACCCTTCATCTGTGCATTTGAGGTTCTTGTAAAATTCCCTAACTAGTCTTGGATAACAGACTTGAAACTCAGAAATGAAAGGCAACCAAGACTGAAAGGAAAAATAGGTCTGTATTTCTGGAAAAGAATCTGCTAGTTGAATATCTGAGAGGTCTAGAATTCTGGGCTTCAAAATTAGTTTTGCTGCACTGACTGACTCTGAGGGAATATCCTCTTGAGACTCAGAAGAGGAGGAAGAGGATTCCTCAGGGTTCCAGAAGAATCTCCCGGACTGTCTGTTCTAGGGTTTGGAGGATTATACCTCTGCCTGAAGATGAGGCCCGACCTCTTGCTGCTCTTGAGGTGCAGAAGAAGATCCTGGTTGCTCGGCAGGATCGTTTCTTCTCTTGGTTCTTCTTTCCAACTGTTCAACTGGAACCTCTGCCGAACTGGCCTTGAAGAGGCCGTAGATCTTGCGCCACGGCGGGGACCCAACTTCCGGACCATGGTGCAAGAGGAGTGGAATTTAGAGACTCAGAAGAGGAGTGTTCTTGCCGGAAACAATAAGATTTTGGCCGTCGGGTCGACCTGATTCCTAAAAGGGGTGCAGTGGTATACTGCCCCGCAGGAACAAGAGGGCTTATCATGAACCCGAAAGGTTTGAAAAGGGTCTGGCAAGAAAACAGTGTCGACACGTGAAGAAGGTGGTGTCGACCTGACTGGGGTTGTGTGTCGACACGTGAGAGGATGGTGTCGACACAGCCTTTGAGAGAAATTTGAATCTTTGAGAGGAAATTTTTGAGAAATTTGGGGACATCTTTATAATGATAAATAATGAGAGGAATTATCATTTCAAGGATTTTTAAGAGGCTTAAAAATTCATTTGTTATATTTTGCAAAAATTCATCACAGTTCAAGTGTTTCAAACAATTTCCAACAGGATATTAGCATTCCAAGACTTGAATCAACAAAATGATAAATTGAGGGATATAATGTATCTAACAATCAACCAAAAACTACCATGTTTCTCAATTTTCAAGAATTAAAGATGTCATCTAGACCAAATACAGTTGTGTTGAAAGTAAAACACAAACTTAAAGAACAACTTGATGAAGGAAGAAGATGATTCTTTCTAAACAAATCTCCAATAATTTTCATATTTTTGTTCTTTTAACAAACTATCAAATGATATAAATCTCTTTCACTCAAGTACTAGTGCTTTTTACACACCATAGTCCCTGGATACTTAAGATTTAGTCATTGTCAAGTCTCAAAGAGGTAAATGATGACCTTTTGACATGAAAATATACGTTTTGTAGACGCCAATATTTCCAGTTACTCAGTCATCATCAAAAAGCATAGCACATAATTGC
Source organism: Colocasia esculenta (assembly GCA_014218235.1). Lineage (NCBI taxonomy): Eukaryota > Viridiplantae > Streptophyta > Magnoliopsida > Alismatales > Araceae > Colocasia > Colocasia esculenta. Next base: position 65,594,544 of record CM024764.1, on the reverse strand, counting down.
TTAGTTTTTGAAGTTATTTTCAATTTTGATCCCCTTTGAACAGAGTTAGCAATAATGCCTCATGACATACATAGCACTTCATTCATTGTGAAGGTGTGCAGTTTCTCAGCACAGATGCCATTGCTCTGTTGGATTTTACAAGTTTTTTTTTTTTGAGAGTTTGTGAGATAGAATTCAAATACATCCAGTCATCAGTTGCAAACAAGGAAATGTTTTAAGTTCAAGGCACAAATTGTCATTTAGTCTAGGAAGAGATCTGAATTTATGTGGATTGAGAGACATAGTTGAAGGTTGATTAGTAAAAATATAATAAATCACTCAAGGTTCATTTTGTGACTCTAGACTTTAGAATGAGGACATCATGCAGGGAATTGATGAAATGCAAGAAAGGTTTTGAATTTTGCAAAAAGATGACTTGTGAATTTTCTAGCTCCCCCTGAGATGATGATTTCAACCATTTTTCATCAAAATAAAGATATGCAATTTTGAAATCAAAAAGAAATTTTCTTCTTGGACAACAAGAACTTCTCCTCAACAATTGCATATTCATTTCTTGGTACTTGGCGGAGATAAACTCTCACGCATAGTGAAAGTGTCCAGACAAGCCTAACTTGTCCTTCTTCAAATCACCATTTGATATACCAAGTAACTTCAATGCAATAAGAGTTGAAGAATTCATTGCCAAAAGAAATGGAAGTTAAAACTGTGCAAGTTTTGAAATCAGAAAAGAAATTCTCTTTGAACAATAAAAGCTCCCCCTCAACTATTGCATATTAACTTCTTAGTACTTGGCGGAGATATGTTCTCACGCATAGTGAAAGGTTTCAGACAAGTATGACCTGTCCTTCTCCAAGTCACTATTTGATATACCTTGAAGTGTCAACACAATAAGAGTTGGAGAATTTATTGTAAGAAAAAGAATTAGAATTGAAAGTGAGAGAGATATGAACAATGTGAAGGAAGCAAAGAGCTATGAAATGCAACGAACTCCCCCTTAGACAATGCATAACACTCAACCCAAACTTAGAGAGAAATCAAGAAGGTGGACACTTGCAAAGACCAAGTTCTCTCCTTAAAGATGAAAATCTATTTTCAGGAAGGGGTTTTGTGAATATGTCTGCAATTTGTTTTTCAGTTTCAATAAAATGGAGTTCAAAAGATTTCTTTGCAACCTCATCTCTCAAGAAATGATGCCTAATTTCAATGTGTTTTGTTCTGGAGTGCTGAATGGGGTTTTTAGACAAGTTTATGGCACTAGTGTTATCACATAGGATGGGTACACACCCTAAATCTTGGTTGTAATCAAGAAGTTGATGTTTCACCCAGAGAATCTGAGTTCCACATCTACCTGCAGCAACATACTCAGCCTCTGCGGTTGACAGAGCAACTGAATGTTGCTTCTTAGAAGCCCAAGAGATAAGGCACCCACCTAGAAATAAACACAAGCCACTAGTGCTTTTTCTATCTAACTTACACCCAGCATAATCAGCATCACAATAGGCAAACAATTCTAACTTGCAACCAGCAGGATACCAAATTCCTAAGTCACATGTTCCAACAAGATATTTAAAAATTCTTTTCACAGCAAGCATATGACTTTCTTTAGGATTAGATTGGAATCTAGCACATAAGCACACACAAAACTGAATGTCAGGTCTAGAAGTAGTAAGGTAGAGCAGAGAGCCAATCATACCTCTGTAGGTCTTTGGATCTACTGACTTACCGATGGGTCTTCTTCTAGCTTAGCATTTATTGCAATGGGTGTGCTTGAGTGTTTAAGGTTCTGAAAGTCAAACCTTTTCAGTAGCTCCTTGACATATTTGGTTTGACTGATGAAGATTCCTTCATGTGTTTGGTTGACCTGCAGTCCCAAAAAGAATGTTAAATCTCCCATTAAGCTCATTTCAAATTCATTCTTCATTTGATTTGAAAATTCAGTGCAAAGGCCTTTATTGGTTGATCCAAATATTATGTCATCAACATAAATTTGGACAACAATTATTTGATTTTTTACTATTTTTGTGAACAATGTTTGATCAACATTACCTCTGGAATATCCTTTTTCAAGTAAAAAGGAACTCAAACGATCATACCAAGCTCTTGGAGCTTGTTTAAGACCATAGAGTGCCTTATTAAGCTTGAAAACATGGTTAGGATATTTTTCATTTTCAAATCCAGGAGGTTGTTCAACAAAAACATTTTCCTTTATATATCCATTTAGAAATGCACTTTTGACATCCATTTGAAAGACTTTGAATTTCATGGAGGATGCAAAAGCAAGGAAAATTCTCACAGCTTCTAGTCTAGCTACAGGGGCATAAGATTCTTCAAAGTCAATTCCAAATTCTTGGTTATACCCCTTTGCAACTAGCCTAGCTTTGTTTCTTATTACTTGACCAGTTTCATTCAATTTATTTCGGAAAACCCATCTAGTGCCAATCACTGTTTGGTCACTAGGTCTAGGCACTAATTCCCACACTTGATTTCTTTCAAATTGATGAAGTTCATCATGCATAGCATTAATCCAATCAGAACTGGATAAGGCTTCATCAATTGACTTGGGTTCAATTTGGGAAATTAGAGCTAGTGAGTCTTCTTCAATGTTTTGCAAGAAGGATGATCTGGTCCTAACTCTATCATTTAAGTTGCCAACTACACTGTCTAATGGGTGATCTCTTAGAAAACGAGGTTCAGAAATTACCTGTTGAGAAGTGCCCACTTCTGGAGCAATATTACCTGAACCACTTGAAGATGGTGAGTTGTTGTTCAGGTTCTCTTCAATGTTGTTAATCTCCTCAACGGTTGGTGAAGAGTCCACAATGAGGTCATCCTCTTCATTGTCTTGTTTTTCCCTGCAAGATTTAGAATCATTAGTGGAAAAGAATTTTCATCAAAAATAACATGTGGTGATTCTTCAACAGTTTTGGTTTTCAATATGTACACTTTGAAAGCCCTTGACACTTCAGAATAGCCAAGGAAGATAGCTTCCTGACTCTTAGCATCAAACTTGTCAAGGTTTTCTTTGTTATTATTGTGTACAAAACACTTGCACCCAAAAGTTTTGAAGTAAGCAACAGTTGGCTTTTTGTTTTTCAACAATTCATAGGGGGTTTTTCTGATCTTTGGTCTGACCAAAGCTCTGTTTAGGATGTGATTGGCTGTGTTAACAGCTTCAGCCCAGAAGGATTTGGGCAGATTACTCCCTAAGAGCATGGATCTAGCCATTTCCACAAGAGTTCTATTCTTTCTTTCCACAACTCCATTTTGTTCTGGAGTTCTAGGTGAAGAAAACTTGTGAAATATTTGCAATTCAGCACATAGATCAGAAAAGATGTGTTATCAAATTCACCCCCATGATCAGTTAAAATGTTTTTAATTTTAAATGGATAAGTTGTTAAGATAGTGGTACAGAAATTCCTGAATTCAAGGCATGCATCACTTTTGTGGGATAGAAAAATAACCCAGGTAAATCTAGTAAAGTCATCAATGATTACAAACCCATATCTCTTGCCACTTAGGCTTAGAACTCTTGTTGGCCCAAAGAGGTCCATGTGAAGAAGTTCTAGTGGCTTAGATGTGAGTACTTCATTGAAGGCTTTAAAGGATTTCCTAGTTTGTTTTCCTTTAGCACAGATCCCACAAATTTGACCTTCAACACTAGAAAAGATTCAGGAAGACCTTTAACCAGATTCAATCTTAACAACTTATTCAAAGTTCTGAAACTTGCATGGCCAAGTCTTTTGTGCCAAGTCCATGCAATTTCATCTTTATTTGCAACAAAACAAAGATTTTCAGAAAAGTTTTTATTAAGGTTGATCATGTAGACATTGTTTTCTCTTTTTCCAAAGAATTTGATTTTGTCAGTTGATGAATCAATTATTTTGCAAAAATCAGATTCAAACACAACTTTGTGACCTTTGTCACATAGTTGGCTGATACTGAGCAAATTATAATCAAGTCCATCAACTAACAAAACATTATCTACTGAGTTTGAAGAAGTTTGACCAACCTTACCAGATCCAATGATCTTTCCTTTATTTTTACCTCCAAAGGTGACTGACCCTCCCTCCTTTTCAATTAGACAGGAAAATTTGGCTCTATCTCCAGTCATGTGTCGTGAACACCCACTATCAAGAAACCAAACATTGGTGTTGGGTGCACGACCTTCCTGCACAAAGATCAATGGAGAGAAGATTTTGGTACCCAAACAGAGTTGGGACCATCAGAATGATTTAATAAAGACATCAAATCCTTTCTCACCCAAATTTGATTTGTTTTAGATTTTTGTTTTGTTACTTTGGTGTTTTCAGCCTTTTTCTGTTTGTTCTTTCTTTTAGAAATGAAAGCACCAAGATCTTTGTTTTTTGTTGGAGGGGAGTTTTTCATTTGAAAATTTGAGTTCAGAGGAGGAGGTGGAATCCATGGATTGTGTTGGTACATCCAGAAATTTGGATAAGAGTATTGAGGATAATACCAACAGGGATTTTCATACCATTGGTTCCAAGGATTAGTCCAATTTTCTTGAAGTGTTGTCTTGGAGGTCCAAGGTTTTTCATGGATTATTTCTTTTCCCTTTTTCTTATTTTTCAGATTTTTATTTGAATTTTTGGTTGAGTTGTTTTTGGTTTTTGGTGTTGAGCAGGTCGACCTCTCCTGTACTGGTGTCGACACAACAGCCACAGAAGTCTTTTCTTGTGGACTGGTGTCGACCTGTCAGGGGACTGTGTCGACCTGATAGTCTTTTTTGTTTTTGGGTTTTTGATTTGTTTTGAGTTTTGTTTGGGGTTTTGTTTGCTGTTTGTTGGATTTCAGTGTTTTCCAGATTAGGACCCTTGACAAAATTAATTAGTGGTGCTTTTCCCTTTTTCTCACCAGATTTGTCTTTTTGGGGTTTCTTCTTGTTGAATCCTAATCCATGAGATGTGGTTGTCATGTTGGATCCTAGCAATGCCTCTAGGTTATCTTGGCCTTTTGTGAAGGTTTGGATAACCTCCTCCCTTTCCTTTAGCTGGTTTTTAAGAACTTCAATTTCTTCAATTTTCTGTTGTTTTTCTTGTTTTTCAATTTCCAGCTTTTCATTTAAGTTTCTGAATTCTTGGGAGGCCTTTTGAGAGGCAAGTTTCAGTTCATCAATTAGGTTTAGGAGATTCTCTTTTTCTTCAAGCAAGTCTGTTACTTCAGATTCCAGTTCACAGATTCTATTGTTTGAAGATTGGTTATGGTAGAGATTTTCAATTTTTTTTTGATGTGTTTATTTTCTTTTCTCATTTCAGAATATCTTTCAACTAATTCTGCATACACATCCTGCCAATCTTCAACACTATAGTCTTCAAAGGAAGTATTTACCTTTCCATCTGTGCTGTTGGCCATGAAGCAAACTTCCTCACTCTCTGAGCTTGAGGACTTCTTCTCTTCTTCTTCCTCACTTGTATCTTCATCAGACCAAGTGGCTACCATGGCCTTTGGCTTCTTATATTTCTGGAATCTCTTGTGCTTTTCCTTCTTGTTCTCAGGACACTCTCCTTTCATGTGTCCTGGCTTGTTGCACCTGTAACAGATAACATTTTCATCAGGTTTATGATTCTTATTGAAATTGGAAGAGGAAGTGTTCTTCTTACCTGAGGGAAATTTCTTTTTCCCAGTCATTTTCCCTTTCCTATATTTCAAAATTTCCTGAATTGTCTGGTCATGAGGGCAATCTCATCCTCATTCGACTCAGATTCTTCAGAACTTGTCTTATCCTGATTTTTATCTTTGTTGCTTGAAGAGGCTTTGAGTGCCATAGGCTTGGTCTTAATGATGTGTTCTTCATTTCTTTTTAAGTTTATTTCATATGTCATTAAAGATCCAATCAATTCATCCAAAGAAATTTTGGACAAATCTTTTGAATCTTCAATAACAGTGGCCTTGGTATGCCAAATTGAAGAAAGTGAACGCAAAATTTTTCTTACCAAGTCTGCATCAGTATACTCCTTACCCAAAGCCTTGAGTCCATTGACTATCACCATGAATCTGGCAAACATTTCAGAAATAGATTCATTAGATTTCATCATAAAGAGTTCATATTCTGAAACTAAAATGTTTGCCTTGGTCTCCTTGACCTGAGATGTTCCCTCATAGAGTAATTCGAGTTTATCCCACATCTCTTTGGCAGATTTGCACATAGAGATTCTCGAATACTCCTTGGGATGGACAGCACACTGAATCATGTTCATGGCACTATAATTCAGTGTAGCTTTCCTTATCTGTTCCCTTGTCCAGGTATCTTCTTCTCCCTGGTTCTCATAGGGACCCACCTCAACTACTTTCCAGATCTCATAGTTCTGGGCCCTCAGAAATACTTGCATTCTGTTTTTCCAATAAGAATAGTCCAAACCATTAAAGAATGGTGGCCTATTTATGGAATGGCCCTCAGCTATGAAACCCTTTGAGTCCATGACACTTAAGTAAATGCACAGAGAAAGAGTTAAACAAGCAAGCAAACAAACAAGCAAACAATCAAACACTCAATACTCAGAAACAAAAACTGCTCAGTTCAAATCAGATCGATGTAAACCCGCTCTGATACCAATTGAAGGATCGAAATGAATGTGTGGAAAAGATCTAGAAGGGGGGGATGAATAGATCTTAGCCACTTTTGCGGAAGCTTAAGTAATTTGAAAACTATTTAGAATCAGAGGCAATGTTATCAGTGAAAAACTACAGATCTGATTAGATTTGAGTGAGTTGAAAAACTTAGATGTGAAGCAAGTTGATTAAGTGAATTAAAACGGATCCTATGCAAGCATCTAGCGGATGAATCAATCAAACCACAGAAGACAAATGCACAAGGATTTTTTAGGTGGTTCGGAAATCACCCAAGTGATTCCTACATCCACCCCTCACAACCCGTGAGGCTTCACTAACACAACTGGGCTACACACCCAAAGGAGCCTAACAACTCCAACACTTCAGAGCATACAACTCACACAACCTCTAGAGCAAGACTACTCTAGAAACACAGAGCAAGACTGCTCAAACCAACCCTGAGCTTGACAACTCAAACTGAGCTCGACGGCTCACAACAAACTGAGCACAATGCTCACACTAAAACTTGCTAGACACCAACTTAAGACTAAGATCCTCTAGCAACAGATCTAGTCGAAATTTGAGAACTCTAAAGAGATTTATGCAGAAGCACTTGCATAATCTCAAAAGATATCTCAGAAGAACAGAAGAAAAGATAAATTGTATTGAAAGGCTTCGTTCTTCAGTGTACTCCCTTGTAGAAGCTTGAATTGGGAAGGAACTTGTGAAGCTTGAAGTCCAAGTCGATGCTCTGCAATCTGAGAAGTTGGATCTTCCTCGAATTCTTCACCAAAGAAGTCTTCTACAGGATCTGCCTCCTTGGAATGCTTCAGAGGAGTCTTCAGGAATCAAATTCCAATTCCCACACCTTGAATTGGTGGAAATTGGTCTTCTGGAAGCACTTGGAGAGCAGAGGAAGGAGACACGAGCTCTTACTGGCCGCCAGGAGCTTTTTGGAGGCTCTAAGAGAGTTGGGTCTCTTCTCATGTGAAGGCTGGCCAAAAAGACCTTTTATATCCTTAGGATTCCAAAGATACCCTTTTGGGGTACAAGGGCACGCGTTCCTAGGAAGATTCTGATCGCCCTAGAAGGACACGTGGCAGCCATCAACTTTAGGATGAAAAGTTTCCGTAGTGTGTCGACCTGCCCTGGTGGTAGTGTCGACACACTGTCCAGAATATGTAAGAAGCTGTTCTGGGAAGAAGGTCCCGTGTCGACCTGCTCTTGAGTGTGTCGACCTGCTGTCCCAAATCTGCAAACTGGTTGTTCTGGGAACTGGGTCTAGTGTCGACCTGCTCTGAGAGTGTGTCGACCTGCTGTCCCAATTCTTCAAACTGGCTGTTCTGGGAACGGGATCTAGTGTCGACCTGCTCTGAGAGTGTGTCGACCTGGGTAGGCTTGATTTCTGAAAAACTGCCACTCGTGTCGACACACTCTTGACATGTGTCGACACAATCTCAACATTTTTACACATTTTGCCTTTGAATCTGTGTTGATGTGTCGACACCATTGATGGGTGTGTCGACTCATCTTTTGCATAAAAATGTTTGTACCTGAAAAATAAACACATATATCATTAGTTAAATGATTTATCATGACCATAAATGATAAATGTGGTTTAAAAAATACTTTTTGAACATGAATTTCAGGTATGATGTTTTTGTCATGTTTCAATTAAATTGCTTTAAGAACACCTCTTGTCATCATCAAAATAGGAGGGAAATGATATGAATTGCATTCAACCCAACAGTCACTTCTTCCGTTGCCAAGGTCCATATGATGGACTTGGCAGCTGACTATCTTTGGTGCCTCTTCAGCTATCTCATCAGTGTTGTTGTGTAGCACTTGGACGAAGGCCACCCCCAAGAAGTTGGGGAATTCGACCACCGGAGAAAAATCTCCAAAGCGGGTCGGCACAACAAGATAGCCATACCGAGCGTGATCCCGAACAATTTGAGGTTCGAAACGTATTGCAGCCGTAAGTCTGTTAGTCACCTGCAAGTCAGTTCAAACCGGTAGTCAGTATGGAGTATGAAGGCCACAAGGCTTTCTATTCTGGCGAAGAGATGAAGGGAAGTTTGGTCCCACCGAGCGTGCCACGCTGTGGAAATAGATTTTTTTTATTCCATCATAATATTTTAAAATTAAAAAGTTCTTTTATCATGTTCTCATTTGTATGGATGTGTATTGTGAATTCAAGTCCCGTCGGGTGCTACTTGAGCGGTAGTGACGAGAGATGAATCGGCAATTGCATAGCGCATACGTGCCAGTCACCGAAGTGACAACATGTTCTACCTCCGAGAGTCGAAGGGATTTAGGTCTATTTGCGCACCGTTTGACTTCATCAAACAAAAGTGAAAATCGGGTCGGGACCAAGAACCCGCCGTTGCCTGAGCGCAACGACGTTAATTACATCTCTCTAAGAGAGAAAACCCTTGATTAATCTCCATATTAGAAAGCCTTATGGCCTGAGACGGAAACATCCGATAAAGGTGCAAAGTGAGTGCTGAAGTAAAGCCAAAACGGCAACAAGAAAGATATTTATTTAATAGCATTTGACTCATTGTGATCATTATCATCTTCATGTATATTGTTGGGTCTTTTATTCATTTATTCATGTGATATTTATAAATTAATGTCAATGTGTTCTCTTTGTTCCATTTGAAAACATGATAGTTGTATTTATGCTGGTGAGTTGGCAGACTGTTGGGTCGGCGAAGCTCAGCTGAGTCGGTAGACTACTGAATCAGAAGAGTTGGCAGAACCTTGCTGCAACAATGAGTCGGCAGAACCCTGCTGGGTCAATGAGTCGATGAGACTACTGAGTCGTAGCATGACTGAGTCGGCAGGATCCTGTTGAATCAGTGAGTCGGCATACTATTGCAATACTGCCGAATCTCCCAACCGGCGTGGTTATAAAGTCTTTTAATCACATAAGAATGCACGCGAAAAATTTGGCGGCACCTCCCCTTACTCATAGCAAAAGGGGGAGGTCACGGTACTCGTCCACCATGATGGAGGCGGCACCAAAATAAGGTGTTTGCCGTGTACAGGTGCCAATTCCCGAGGCTTGCCTACGAGGGAATCGATAAGCACCAAGACCAAAAACAAGTGTTCTCATCATCCAAGACTTGCCGGCTCATCGTTCATGAGGCTTGCCGACTCACCAGTCCAAATCTCTTCACTAGTTCAGTGAGTCGGCAGCCTGATGAGTCCTTGCCGACTCACCAGCCAGAAACACTTAACGATTTAAACTCGCGGGGAAAATTCGTCGGCATCGGGGCTCATGAAATGTGGGGGAGTTCACGGTATCCATCCACCACAGAGGAGATGGTACCAAAATGGGGTGTTTGCCACATATAGCGTCACCCACACGGCACACGGTACCGATTCCCGAGGTGTGCCTACGAGGGAACCGATGAGTACTGAGACCAAAAACAACCCGGTTAGCGATCCGGTAATATTTGAATCTAGGTACTCGGGCATAGATATCATGTTATCTAACACGAGATATCATAGATGTCTCTTTCTAGGTGAGTCGGCGGTAGACAGTTCTACATGCATGAGTCGGCAGCAGACAGTTCTGCCCGCATGAGTTGGCAACACCCATTTGTGAAGGGGTGGCACTCAACTCATGGCGAAAAGGCGGGATAAATTCCCATGAGAGACTGAAGTATACCCCGGTCGATTTTAGACTCTTAGACGGATCGGAACACCATGCCAACTGGTCTTAAAACGTCCAAAGCTCACTGCCCAGGTGAGTCGGTAGCAAGCCTTCAACAAAGATCCGGTAACTTACATGGCTTGCGCCCCGAAAAATGGGATGGACACATTATACTCGTGCTTTTGGGACTAATTAAGTCCTATTCAGGTCCTATACAGAGCATGGATATCACATTATCCAACCCTTGATGCTTGGACTTGAAATCAGAGTGAGTTGGAAAGCAACATTCAAGCTTAAGATCTCATAAAATGGGGAGGGATTCTACTGCCAAAGGGGAAGACAGCACCCCTATGGGGGATTTGAGGCCTGTCAGTCCCATTTTGGGGCTCCAACAAGGAATGGATATCAAGTTATCCACCCTTGGGCGCCCTCAAGCTCACATTAGAGTGAGTCGGCGGAGCTCCTTCAGAGAGGGAGGAAGAAAACGCAGCAGTGAAGGGCTCTTGCTGGGAAGAAGACCCAAGGCTTAAAAAAAAAAACTCATGGGGAAGGGAGCACATGCTTAAGCAATATAAAAATAAACTAAAAGCAAACATCCCATCGCATTGCATAAAGGAAATGGTCACATGCTTATCTCATACCTCTCATATATCATCTAAAGGAAAGGGGCAATAAATGCCCATCACATGCACATGGGGGAATGGGAAGAGGCAATAACATAAAGAAGATTATGATTAGACAAGAGAGGGGGGAGAAGAAGAAGAAAGAAGTACAAGAGAAGACAAAGAAGGAGGGGCGATTCCCCCCTCTTAGGATCTCTCTTCTCTCCTCCAACCCATGCACATCTTTTGAGAAAAAAGGCCATCTTCAAAGCTTCCTCCCTCCCCACGTAGCAGTTGCCCCTTCCTTTGGAGAAGAAGAATCAGTTTCTCTTCTTTCCTTCTATTCCTTCTTTTCTTCTCTTCTTGGGAAGCAGCGAGCCAACCCCTTTCTCTTCTCCCTTTTCTTTCTGCCCTCTTCTCCCTTCTTGCCCAGGAAACCAGAAGAAAACCAGGAAGGACCTTTTGCTACTCACTTTTTGGCTCTCCCCCTTGCTTGCTGGGCAAGCAATCTCCTTTTAAGGGGCTTGGGAAAGGCCTCTTCCCATTTTGCCCCTTCACTTTTTTCTTTTTTTCTTAGGGGCACCTGATGGGCCTGCGCAATGGGCCTGTGATTTTGGGGCTTGCACATGGCCTAGTTTTGTTGTGCACATGGGTCTCATTTGTTGTGCATTTTGGGCCTACACATGGGCTTCAATTTGGGCCTACAGATAGACCTGCACATGGGCCTCAACTGCTGGGTTTTGGGCCTCATATTTTCTGTTTCATTTTTTTTTAACGTCCACCATCAGTCACACAGCAATGTAGTCATTTAGTGGAGTAAGATACTGAGATAGTAAGAGAAAGGAATTAAGGTGCATATGTAACAGTTTAGATGTTCATGTCCGAAGCTTGGGGTACAATAAGATCGGCTAATTCAGAATGGGATTGGCAATGATCAATATCACGATTTTGTCACCAAAGCCTGACCCAAATGAAAATTTTGTAAAAAACTGCCTAAAATTAGTCTGATTCATCCTAATCGGCCTGAATCTGGCCAAAATCAGATAGATTATTATATGTTGATCAGCCAACTCTTTCAATAAATCAGCCAATATTCTTGGCTAATTAGAGTGTGACCATAAGATAAAAGGTTATAAAATGTCTTTACAAGATTTCATGTATAAGCACTTTTCTATTTGTAAATATATTTTTATTCATTTAAAATCCTTTTTTCTTTCTGTCCCAACTACTTTGCTCTTTTTTAGTGGATCAGCTCCATTCCACTGGATCTGCTGATTGTGTGATCTGATCCACCAGATGGGCATGCATACCCCATCTGATCCAGAATTTCTTAATCTGAAGAAATTTTAAAAAAGTATAAACTTCTTTAAAAAATACTTTATTAAAGTGAATTGACCAAATAGATAATGCAGTAAATCTCTCAAGAAATTGAAAGTGGAAAGTTCATGCTGGATGATTCCAGCGAATGAAGTTAATATGTGAAATAATCAAAATTCTCGAATTGAATTTTGTTTGCCACATTTAGCCATAAAACTATGATGGTCAGGTAACCCTTCAAGAGCACAACTTTACTAGGCATCATTTAACGTTATAATCTTGCAATTAGAATACAACTTTTATGTTATATATATAGCAACTTCTGGACGTTTATCTATTCTTGTAGCAATGGTGCTTTGCCATAGAGAGTGTCATCTGCTGGCTAGAGCCACATGATTGTTTGATATTCTTGAGCAACTTTAAAATCTAATACATCAATTTTCTATATGCATTTGACGTTTTATTGCACATGGTACTATCAGTTTTTGTTCTTTAATTATCTGGCATCTTTTCATCTACTGCGTTTGTCAGGTATATACTTTTTTCCTTTGCTTTTGCAATCAAAGGTGGATAGTTTACTCATTGGGGTTCTAACACGTTATTAACATTTCTATTTTCCCTGACCATATGACTACCTTTCTGCTTGTCTAATGTAGCTTCTGCCTGGTGCAGCAATTGATTCTGGCGGAAAAGTAATTGTGCAGGACAAAATCAAAGCTCTCAGACATGTCCCCCAACATTGTCTACCATCCAAGAAAAGGACTTGTTAGCTGTGGCCTTCTAATGCTTGCTATTTTGTACAGTTTGCCTTTCAATTATAGACACCTTACACAGAGCAAACTGTGGAGCGAGTATGCTGCATAGGAACGTTGCATGACTAAAAAAAAAAAGATAGTTTAGACTCAGACGTCTTCTGCCGTCGCTAATCCGTTGCTATTTTGTCAGTTAATTTTTTCCCAAAATAGTGACAGATTAGCGATGAAATTAATCCGTCGCTATATATTTGAATGCTAATTAGCGGCAAGTCAATTTCCGACGCTACTTAGCGATATGGATTAATGCCAACCCTTTTCATACGTCCGTCGCTAATTTAGGAGACGGTTAAAATCAGCGACTGTTAACTTTTGTTGCTATTCCGTCACTAATTTAGCATCGGAAGTTGACCGGTCCACAATCACAAAAGTGTTTACGTAGATAGTGAAGAAGATAAAAATGAAACATTCAAATAATGAGACTCCTAATCATTTGCAAGATGAGCCTCGTGGTCGTCGCCATCCGCATCATTGCTAGTCTGATTTTTAACGATATGTAAGTAAAAAAATAATTATTGAACATGTATGAATCTGAAGAAGAAATAAGAGATCATTTTATATTAAGAAATTATAAAGTTAAATCTAAATACTTCCGACAAATCTTAACTGAGAGTCAGATTTGGACTCCATCAACTCCCACATGTCTAGTTTGACTATCTCGACATGTTGAAATTGCCTAGACTATGAACAAACACTTAATTTTATTTTTGGATATCTATAACCCCCAAATTGATAGATCAACAAATTATAAACTAAATCTAAATCCCCCCGCCAAATCCAAACCAAGAGTTCGATTTGGACTCCGTCGAATCCCACATATCCCAGTTTGACTCTCCGACCATGTTGAAATTATTTGCACTATGAAAATTCATTTTTTGGACCCATATAATCCCTCTCCCACACTGATAGATTAATGACATATAAATCTAAATCTAAATATCCCCACCAAATCCTAATCGAACGTCTGTTTTGGGCTCCCTCAGGTCCCACATGCCCAGTTTGACTCTCTAGCCATGTTGAAATTGCATGCACCATGAAGAGACTGTTAATTCTATTTTTGTACCCATGTAACTCCCCAACTATTAGATTAATGAATTATAAATCTAAATCTAAATACCCTCACCAAATCCAAATCGAGAGTCTGATTTAGACTTCATTAGATCCCACATGTCCACTTTCACTCTCTGACCATGTTGAAATTGTTTGCACTATGAACAAACACTAAATTCAATTTTTGGACTTATATAACCCTCCCCCCAATAAACTAACAATGTATTAACCTAAATCTAAATACCCCCGCCAAATCCTAACCGAGAGTCCAATTTAGACTCCGTCAACTCCCACATGTCCATTTGACTCTCTAACTATGTTGAAATTATCTGCACCATGTACATACTCTTAATTCTATTTTTAGACACCCCCAAATTGATAGATTAATGAATTATATATTCAAATCTAAATGTAAATACCCCTGCCAAATCTAAATTGAGAGTTCGATTTGGACTCTATCAAATCCCACATGTTCAGTTTGACTCTCTAACTATGTTAAAACTATTGCACTATGAACATATACTTAATTCAATTTTAAGCCCCCCCCCCCTCAAATAGATCAATGACATATAAACCTAAATATAAATACCCCAGTCAAATCTTGATCGAGAGTCTAATTTGGTGATTTTCTATCCAAAATAATTTATTATCGACACAATTTTTCGTTTCAAAAATGTGGATATAGGTGTGCATACACCTGCATGCTAGAATGTATTAATGCAACAGCCATCAGATCACATTGGCTTCCAAAGTTTAACTTCTATGAAAAGTGAAAAAGGTGTCTTGAAGGATTTGTTTGTGCCACTACCAGTCCATAACCAAGGTGGTCTTCAGCAACCAACTTTAACCAACATTTTATGTATTTAAAGTATGTATCTTATTTTCGAATAGTTTAATCATAGAAGCTATTTTATAAATGGAATCAACATATTACCATCAATAAAAAATACTAAAAATTATTGTATAATAACAATGGTACCACTTTATAAAAAAAAACATTAGTACTAAAAATGGTGTCGTAGTACTTTCTATTAATTGAGATTATTCGGTACTTTAACAAATTATTTTTTATAATCATCCATCTTTTTTCACTTCAATAAAAAAATAATTGTAATGAACATCGACTTATTGATAATAGAAAATGACGTTTGATTTAATAACAACAAATTTTAGGTCGTAATCATGCCTCTATTTATTTTTAATATTTTTAAAATTGTAATTAACTACGTGGATGTAGAAATTAGTAGATTTTTTATAATTGTGAATAATTAATTTTAAAAAAAACGGACATCACCTCCTCTGTTTCTCTTACATTTTCATAATTTGTACCTGTTGTTTCTGTATGTAACAACATAAATTTGAAAAATAAAAGACATAACAGGAAGACTTGGTAAATTTTAAATGTAACAATATTTATTCAACATTTATTAACAACATAACATGGAAGGCTCATATGCAGCCTTCAAATTTATACATGGAACTATTTTAATCACCTCCTTCATTTGTCGTGCATGATAAAATCTGTGACAAAATGAATGCAATGTTAGCCACATCATTGCCTATAATTTAAGAAAATTTTGAACATAATTTTTTTTAATGAAATATGAACATATCTTCTCTGATGACATAGACTCCTACTTGAATATTGTCAGCCTGTAGTAATGTTGGTTCATAGTTATATGATATGATGTGAATTTTTTTGGCTCAGATCAGCTACACAAAATATATCCACATTTTCAATGGGGTTGTCAATTTGACCATCTGACCATTGAATTGGATAAGGATATCCACTCATCATTGCCCAAGCCCATGTAAGTATTGTTGTGTTGAGTGTGTATTGGAATTTCTTAATGAATTTTTTTTAATGATGACCAATTAACATCACTCACATTTTGATTTTGATGATGACACAATGAACATATTGTAAATATTGAATATATTACAATAATGCTCAAACAACAACAACATGTTCTTGATACTTAATATCTCATATTCTACTGTTTATGACACATTTTGATGGTTTACTCTTTATTTGTACAGGTTTACAAAGTTTTTTGTAAAAGTAGGTCGACTCTAGTTGACAGTCAAGTCGACTCTACAAGACTGCCCAGCAAACTTCTGAAGAAAAAGTCACAGTTGTGTCGACTCTATTTGACAGACAGGTCGACACTACATTTGTCAGGTCGACTCCAGTTATCAGACAGGTCGACACACATAGTCTGCTCAACAAGTTTCTGAAGAGCAATTGGTTTGTAGTGTCGACTCTAGTTGGAGATGAGGTCGACACTAGCATCCATCCAGTGAACCAGATTTCGAGGAATTCACAGGAGGTCGACTCTGTCTGTTGATTAGGTCGACTCCACCTATTGATCAGGTCGACACTAGTGTTCTGACCAGTAAGCCTTGGACTGATGTTGGTCAGTAGGTCGACTCTCTTGAAAAATGAGGTCGACTCTCTCTCTTTCTGTACAAACCCAGAATTGTGCAGAGGATGAATCCGATGATTGTGATTTCGCTCTGAGGTCTTTATGGGAGATGTTATAATTACTAAATTGCCCTTTCATTCAAGTGGCAATATGATGAAGACCTTTTGGACACGTGGCAGCTTAGAATGCTTTCTAGGTTTCTGTGCACATTCCCTTCACGTAAAAAGGGACTGCACGGAGCGTATAAAAGCTCTTATCTCTATTCTGAAGCCAAGGAGTGCCAAACAAGTAATCTAGAGCCCGCAAGCCTCCAGCCTTCCAGCAATTACATCCAAAGGGAAGTGGTGATCAAGGCCAAGCTGTGATGTGCTAAGAAAGGGAGCAGATCGAGCTGAAGAGCATAAGTAGAAAAAGAAGTACTGGAAATTCAGATGCCACTGGAGCAGAGCATCGGGAATTGAATAGGATCACCATCGAATTCTTTCAAGGCTCTTCAATTCAAGCTTCTGCAAGACTTCTTCACCGAGGAACATCAAACCAACATCTATTTTAATTATTTCTTGGAGTGTTCATCTCACTTTCGTCTGTGAGATCTGTACATGAAGTTCTGTGCAGATTTCTGTGTACGATTGAGTCTATGAATCAGATCATTGCTAGAGGAACTGATCTCTTATGTTTTTGATCTAGCTTGTGTTGAGCCGTCGTGATCAGTTTGGAGTCGTTGTGCTCTGGTTGTGTTTAAGCCATCATGCTCAGTATGTGAGTCGTCGTACTCACTGTGTGTTGTGAGCCGTCGTGCTCTGGTTTATGAGTCGTTGCACTCAATGTGTGTTTGAGCCGTCGTGCTCAGTTTGTAAGTCGTCGTACTCATGGTTGTGTATTGAGCCGTCGAACTCAAGGGTTTTTGGAGTCGTCGTGCTCCAGTGTGTGTTGTACTTGGGTTTAGTAGTGAAGCCTCACTGTGTGAGGGGTGGATGTAGGAATCATTGGCATAATTTCCGAACCACCTAAAAATCCTCTATGCAATGGTTTGAGTTCTTGTCTCTGCGGTAGATGCTTGCATAGGATTTCTCTATCACTACTTGTACAACTGCTTCACACATTCTATTCACACAATTCACACATATACACATCAGATTAGTAATAGTTTTTGTCAAATAGATCTATAAATCGAAGTGTTCTTTGAATTGCTTAAGGTTCCGCATAATTTGGTGTTAGATCTATTCAACCCCCCCTTCTAGATCTGTTCATACTCTGAATTTGATCCTACAATTGGTATCAGAGTGGGTTAATATCTATTTCTGATCTGATTTGATTGCCTCTGTTTGATCTGTGTGTTCTGACTGCTTGAACTGTTTGCTTGCCCATTCACCGTCTCTTATTTTGACTGATGAATTCTCGAGGATTTGTAGTTGAGGGTCATTCCATTAATAGACCACCATTTTTTGACGGGTCTAGTTACTCCTATTGGAAGAATCACATGCAAGTTTTTCTAAGGGCACAAAACTATGAAATCTGAAAAATAGTTGACAAGGGTCCTTATGAAAATCAGGGAGATGAAGAGAATTGGACTAGAGGGAAAATCAAGAAAGCCACTCTTAACTATAGTGCCATGAATATGCTTCAGTGTGTTGTCCACCCTAAAGAATATTCAAGAATATCCATGTGTAAATCTTCTAAGGAAATATGGGATAAACTTGAATTAATATATGACGGAACATCTCAAGTTAGGGAAACCAAAGCAAACATACTTGTTTCTGAATATGAACTATTTATGATGAAAATTGATGAGTCAATTTCTGAAATGTTTGCCAGGTTTATGACAATCGTCAATGGACTGAAGGCACTAGGGAAAGAGTACACTGTTGTTGATCTGGTAAGAAAAATCTTACGCTCTCTATCATCTATCTGGCACACAAAGGCTACAGTGATTGAAGATTCTAAGGATTTATCCAAAATCTCTTTGGATGAACTCAAAGGATCTTTAATGACTTATGAAATAAATCTTAAAAGAACTGAAGAACATATGCTTAAAGCTAAACCAGTAGCACTTAAGGCTTCATCAAGCAACAAGGAGAAAATTCAAGAAAAATCTAATTCTGAAGGGTCTGAGTCTGATGAGAATGAACTTGCCCTCATGACTAGACAATTTAGAAAAATTTTAAAAACAAGAAGATGAAAATTCAATGGAAAGAAAAAATATTCTTCTGGTAAAAAGAATGCTTCTTCTTCAAACTTTAATGATGTCAGAAATCAAAAAGCTGATGAAGGCATTACCTGTTACAGGTGCAACAAGACAAGACACATGAAGACTTAGTGTTCTGAAGTAAAAAAGGACAAATACAAGAAGAACAACAAAATGAAAAAGCCAAAAGTAATGATTGCAACTTGGTCGGATGAAGACCAAAGTGAGAATGAAGAAGAGAACTCCCCAAGCTTAGAAAAAGAGGAGTTATGATTTATGGCTAACAACAGTGATGGAAAGGTAAGCTCTTCATTTGAACAATATACTTTTGAAGATTGGGAAGATGCATATGCTGCTTTAGTTGAAAAGTATTCTGAAATAAGAAAAGAAAATAAACATCTAAAAAAGAAAATTGAAAATGTTACGCACGACACTTCCTTAAATATAAGAATATCTGAACTTGAAAATGAAATATCTGAACTTCATGATGAAAAGGAATGAATGAAATGGATGAATTTAAGACTGCATCTCAAAAGGCCAACACAGATGTGGGCGACCAAAAAAAATATATGTTGGGCCTTGCCCTTGCTGGCCCAGCCCTCTTCAAAAGACCATTTACAAGGCCCATCTAACAGGCCCAAAAGACCCATCACCCAAGGGGCCCAAGAGGCCCATGCTAGGAGGTGATCCTAGGGGACTTATCACCTCCTCCCCACCACCTTAAAAAGCTGCTGCAAAAAGGAGAGGGAGGGGGCTGCGTACAGAAGGGAGAGGGGGCCTTTTGGGAGAGAAAAGGAGACTAGTGGAAGCTTGCGCAAGAAGAAAGCCTCCCCTGGTTGCTGTGGCATTTTCCCTCCTCCCGTGAAGGTCCTTGGATGCTGCAGAAGAGAAGAAGAAAGCAAGAGAAGAAGAGAGAAAGAGAAGAAGAAAAGACAAGAGAGGGAGGAGAGAGGGCCACTTGTCCATCTATTGTCTTAGGGTTTTAAAGAGAAGAGAGGGTGAGTGGGTGACAAGATGGGAAGGGCCTCCTTTCTTTAATTTTTGTACTCCCCTTTTCCCCTTCCAAGAGATGTCCCATCTATGTACATTCTTTCTTTTCTATCATGTGAAGATTCCCCTTTGCATTTAATATGCATCTTGTCCAACTCCAAGCATATTCCTTTTTTTAAGGTTTCTTGGTCTCTTTCATGCATGTGTACATGTGCTTCATTTAATGCTTACCTTTTTATGTGAATGGAATGAGAGAGTTATTGGGTGGAGAGTCCCTCCTTGTGGAGAGATGGTCGTCTCCTCCCAACATCATCCATGAGAACTCACAAATCCCCATACCTAAATAAATGAGGCTTGGGAACTGTGAGGCTTCCCCTCTCCCATTTGCTTCTTGCGTTGCTTTATGATTGGAGCTTATTGGGCCTTTCGTAAATCACCCATTTGGGGCCATGTTTCTTATGTTTTGCTCTTGCCATGAGTGCTCTCTTTACTGTTTAAACAGCAGCCTTCATGTGCATTTCGGTTTTGGGGGACATGCCCCTTTGCTAGCAATGGGTTGAGTAATCTATACTCATACCCAAGGCTTAGCAACCAAGCCCAAAAACCTGTTAAGCCCCTTTCTAGTCCATTTTCGGCACATCTCTATGGGTCTGCCCAGCTTTGAACCATGCTGGTTTGTTGTCCACAAGAGTGAGGTTCTGCTACCGATTCGGTTGATTTGGAGACAACCTTGCAGATTCGTTTAATCTGGGGACTGGTCTGCCAATTCGGTCTGGCTGGACATGACCATGGTGGAATCACATGAGCAGAACCATGCTTAATGTTGTTTCAGCTAAAAAAAGAAGATATACCAAATAGATAAGAAATCCATCTAATTTCGGGTTAGACAATATGATGCTTATGCCCGGACGCATAGACACAAATATCATCCATTTGCCGCTCGGATTCTTGTGTGGTCACGGCATTAACCAGTCTCCTCGTAGGCATGCCTCGAGGATTGGCGTCGTGTGCCATCGGGGTTACGTCGTTTTTTGACATACACCTTACCTTTTGGTGCCATCTCTGTGTTGGTAGACATGTGCCGCACCCTCCCCCATCAATCATGATAAGGGGAGATGTTGCCGAATTTTTCTCGTGTGCAACGGATCGGTAAAAGACTTTAAAAAGAAATCCTCAAGGTTTGATCAATTTAATAGTATTTCAGCAGGGTGCCGATTCAATCCGGATTGCCGATTCGGTTATATACTGCTAATTTAGTTCTGCCTTGCCGATTCACTATCTGCATGTGTCCTGCCGAATGGACTATACCTACGCTGCCGACTGGGTACACAAGAGCTGAGCAATGCCGACATTGAAACTATTTCATGATAAAAGAAACAAGTGAATGAATAGACAAAGAGATCCAACAATTAATGAATAAAAGATCAAACAATGTTGAATAGACATCTTTCTTATTATCACTTCGGCCTAAATTTAAGTTGCATTTCGTGCTTTCATCGGATGTCTCCGCTTTAGGCCACAAGACTTTCTCCTCTGCCGATTAATCAAGGGTTTTCTCTCTTACAGAGATGTAATTAACGCCGTTGCGCTTAGGCAACGGCGGGATATTGATCTAGACTTGATACCCACCTTCGTTTGACGAAGTCAAATGGCGCGCAAAAGAGACCTAAAGTCCTCCGACTCTTGAAGGCAGAACATTTTTTGTCACGTATGTGACTGGCACGCCCGCGCTCTGCGGTTGTAGGGTCATCTCTTGTCACCATCGCTCGTGTAGCACTCGACGGGACTTGAATCTACAATATGCAATCATGAGAACATGAGAAAACATGAAAACATGATAAAGAGATAATATAAGAATATGATAAAAAGATCCATAAAATTTTATTTATAGATTTTCCACATCTAAATATAAAATCCATTTCCACAGCAGATTTTGAAAAACTTTCTGAAAGAATGGAATTACAACAAAAAGAAAAGCAACAAGCTATTGATGAAATTCAGAAACTTAAAAAGTTGCTGGCTAAAAAGGGTCAAGTTATAAAAATTTTCATAAATGGAAAAGAAAACTTGATGCCTTGTTAGGATTAAGAATGAATGCTGAAAAATATGGACTAGGATTCACCACAGAAAAATCAGTGAAAAATAAACCTATTGAAAAGAAAGAAAACCCTTCAAAAATTCCTTTGATAAAATTTGTTAAAAGCACTAGTCCAGAAAACAAAAATAAACAATGGTCAAAGAAAATATCTGAAACAATCAAAAATCAAAATAAAAAGAAAGTGTCTAATCAGAAAAACAAAACAGGTCGACACATGCTACTGAGAGGTCGACACCAGTTGACCATAAGTTGAAATCTATGGTCACTAAGTCAACACTACCTCATCATAGGTTGACCTATCTGTTTCAGAACAACAACAAGATGTTTCATAAAATTCAAATAAAAATCTAAAAAATTATAAAAACATAAAAACACAATTTAATGATGATTATTGGAGATCCAGGACTTCATATCAATCCAATTAGATCAATTCTTGGAATCAATGGTATCATAATCCTCATTGATACCATTCACAATCTTTCTATCCAAAATTTCCAAGATTTCAACAAAACTCCTGGTCTGAATTTCCATACATAAACAATCATTCCAGAATGCATAATTTCCCTTCTTATGAAAGAAAAAACACTGGTGTTTTCATTCCAAGTCAGAATGTTAAAATACCAAAATGAGAAATTGTTTCTGAAATAAAGCAAAAACCAAAAACAACTCAAGTGTGGATCAAAAAAGACTTATTATTTTGCTCAAACAAACTGATGGTCCCAACAATGTTTGAGTACCAAAACCTTTTCTTCTCTGATCTGATTTGTGTAGGAAGGTTGTGTACCCAGCTCCAATGTGTGATTTCTTGACAGTGGGTGTTCACGACACATGACTGGAGACATAACATAATTCTCATTGCTGATTGAAAAGGAAGAAGGATATGTTACTTTTGGAGGTAAAAATAAAGGAAAAATAATTGGATCTGGAAAGGTTGGTAAATCCTCCTCAAATTCAATTGAAAATGTCTTGTTAGTTGATGGTTTGGATTATAATCTTTTGAGCATTAGTCAATTGTGTGACAAGGGTCACAATGTTGTTTTTGAATCAGACTTTTGCAAAATACTTGATTCTTCATCTGAAAAAATAAAATTCTTTAGAAAAAGAGAAAATAATGTCTGTAACGCCCCGACGCAGAATATCAGAGCAGTAATACAGTTAATTAAATAGTATAGAGCGAGAAATAACATCAAACCATTGCATAATTGGAATAATACCAAATAAAATCCAACTTCATTAATAACTCCTCAATCGACTATTACATTCACTAATCAGAGCCAAAACTAGGGCCCATAGTACTTTATTCAAATCCAAACTATTACATATTGACTAACTAATGACTAACTAACTACTAAAAAGTAATGGTTGTCGTAAACTGGTCACTCTTGCACATCCTCGTCCCCTTCCTCATGAGTGTGGTAGTCCCCATCAGACTCATCTGAAACATATGAAACAAATAGTGCAGGGTGAGCGATAATGCTCAGTAGGACTTAATATCTCGTATAAACAGACATACTTTAAGTGATTAACATCTTATCGAGCAGGATAACTAACGAGAACGATCAAGTAAAGCCACGAGAGTAATGTCACAAGATAGCAATACTTTCACATGAAAATAGCTCAACAAGCATGATAAGGGATTGGCCATATAACGAGATAGCATGTATGGTTGCACAAAAGTGCACTAGTCACGATAGCATGTTTGGTCGATATTCTTTCAATCATGAGTTCAAGTAAAAATGATTAAGTGATTGTCATAGATTAAATCTTGAGAGTCATACGTTGGATGCATGTCGAACACCCTGATCATTAAACCCCCGTGAGTTATAGCCTTTCGGGCGCACCTTCCAGGACCAGATCGGGCCCTTTATAATGTTGCCTGGCATAGTCATGTTTTTATCTTAGACAATCACAGGATGGCCGATAGAGTACCAAGAATAGATGAGAGTAAGCGACGAATAGATGAGAGTCTAGAGAGAACGTGAGTAGATGAGAGTGTAGAGATAGTAGATGATAATAGGGACATATTCGTAAAACAATGATAAACAGACAATAATAACATATGCACAGCACTCGATCGTGTGCTGGCAGTCCGGTAGAAGTCACAACCGCCTAATAGTTGTGTTATGAACACAGGCCAAAGGTCCTGTGTGATCTCAAGGTAAGAGAGAACACACTAAGGCCGTTGGATCATGTTGATCCCTAAGGGTATAATAGGTATTAATGGTACAACCCGCTCGTCGACAATGGACGTCCGCCAAAGCCAAGGAGACTTACGGAGGCCTCGACAAGGAGTTCCTGGTCCTGTCAGGAGTATTCCCAACGGAGAGGTCGTCCAAGCCAAGATAGAAGTGTGTAAAAAACCAAATTGTTCGTCATGCCTCGAGTTCTCGAAGGCAGAGGGATGCGATTGCGATAATAAATCATGTGAATAAAATGAAGACAAGTCCATTAAAATAATAGGAAGATTAAATGAATAATTGCACTTAATTACCAGAAATTTTATTGAGTAAATTGATAGGGCTTCATGCCAAACATTTATGTATAGTGTGTGCTTGTTTAAGGTAATCATGATAGCAAGAAATAATCGTGCACATAGCTTTTATTTAATGAAAAATCATGATATTAATACCCATTATCATTAAACAGATCGTTATTGTTCATTACAATACAGTTAAATGGTTCAACAGTGATTAAATGGCATGATTAATATAGATTGCATGAAGAATTAGGGTTCTGTTTGACACAGTGAAAACGCGATGGGGGTACATGTCGCGATTCAAATCACGATGGGATGGTCGGTCACGTTCATTAGAACAGAATTAGGTCAATTGATAGATGCTCTAAACGCGACAGGGTGAACAGTCACGATTAGGGTAGTCGATCCATGATCGCGACGTCGGGGTCTATCGCGTTCTGGACAATCGGTACAGGCCTGGAGATCGCGATGAGTCGAGCCGTCGCGTTCATGACGCGACGCGCTCTTATATCGTGACCCTCTTGAGAATCCCGACGGGTCAGGCCATCGCGTTCTCAGAGGGACTGGCCGAACCCCAAGGGTGAACTAGTTCCTTTGGGATTTCGGGCCAGTCCTCCATAGATTTGATACAGGGCCATTCAAAATTCAATATAAAATCGTATATATGTCCAAAAAATAAGAAACTAGTTTTAAATTAAAATAAACATGCAGATGTATCGATAGTGACGAGTAATTAGAAAATAGACATGGTATGGACATGCAGTAATTAGGTTAAATCTCAGTGACCTAAAATCATTCACAGTGATGGGATCCGATTTAATTCAAAGATGGTACATGATGGAAATTGGGGAAAATAGAATCATTTCAATCCTAACATCATGCAGTATTTATGGTAAAAGTTTCAGGGAATGCAATCAAGTGGATTCATGGAATCAAGGTAAACAAGTCAGTTCGAGTACAAGTTCATGATAGAACTTTGAACATGGAATACTCATGAATGGCAGAATGATAATTGGGGAAAACATGGGGCTTTTCAAGAGGGGATCATGGTCTACCTAGGGATGAATTTAATTTGTTTTTGCTTAAGAGATTAACTACCTTTCACGCTGTGAAAATCCTGGGGTTGAAAAGTTGAAGATGGCGAAATCCCCTTGCTCCTAGCCCTCTCCTCCTTGCTCTTCACGTCCAATAGCTCCTTCTCCCCGTGCTTCAAGCTTTAGAGAAAGTCTTGGGTCGGCTAGAGACGAAATTGGGGAGTTTTGTATGTCCAATGTCTCCTAATCACCTTAGAACTCTCTCTTCTCATCCAACTCCGAATTTTCTCATTTATCTCCCCCTTTTCTAGCATTTATCCATCTAATAGGATTGGGAAGAAGTCTAATTTCGTGGGCAAAGGGTTTGGGTAGGTCTAGGACTCCTTTTTAGGATAAATGTGAGTTAAGTAATGATTATCTTAACCCTTTTCTAATTATTAATATTTTTTGTACGAATTTACAATTAATTATCTCCCATCCTACAATGGGCTCTTAGGTTTTAGGCCCATTAACCTATTCATGGACCATTAGTGTAAACCCAACTCCTAATTTGACTAATTGGGTTTAATTAAATCCCATTTTATTCTAATTTATTCTAATTTTAATATCATTTATCAAAATTAAAAATTCAGAGTTGTTACAGTTTACATGATCAATTTTCATAAAAACTTTGCTGAAAACATCTATTTGGTTGCTAATAAAAGTGAAGTTGCATGGACATGGCACAAGAGACTTGGTCATGTAAGTTTCAACACAATAAATAAACTCTTAAGGCTAAATCTGGTTAAAAGACTTTCTGAATCTTTTTCAAATGTTGAAAATCAACTTTGTAGGGTATGTGCTCAAGAAAAATAAACCAGAAAATCTTTTAAAATTTTCAATGATGTACTCACTTCTAAGCCACTAGAATTACTTCATATGGACATTTTTGGACCAACAAGAATTCTCAGTGTTAATGGCAAAAGATATGGATTTGTCATCATTGATGTTTTTACTAGATACACCTGGGTCATTTTTCTATCCCACAAAAGTGACACTTGTCTAGAATTCAGGAAATTTTGTACCACTGCCTTAATGGATTTTTCACATAAAATCAAATCCATTTTGACTGATCATGGGGGGGAATTTGAGAACAAAGATTTTTCTGATTTATGTGCTAAACTTAACATTTTCCACATATTTTCTTCTCCAAGAACTCTAGAACAAAATGGAGTTGTGGAAAGGAAGAATAGAACTCTAGTGGAAATGGCTAGATCCATGCTCTTGGAAAGTAAATTGCCCAAATCCTTCTGGGCTGAAATTGTGAACAGAGCAAATCATATTTTGAAGAGAGCATTGGTCAGACCAAAAATCAGAAAAACCCCCTATGAACTTTTGAAAAACAAAAAGCCAACTTTCTCTTTAAAGTTTTTGGTTGTAAGTGCTTTGTACATAAAAACAATAAAGAAAATCTTGATAAATTTGATGTCAAAAGTCTTGTAGCCATTTTCCTTGGTTATTCAGAAATTTCTAGAGCTTATAGAGTTTACATTCTCAAGAATAAAACTGTGGAAGAATCTCCACATGTAGTTTTTGATAAAAATTCTGTTGAGTTGTGCTTATTTGATCATTGCATTGATTTGTTTTTGATGATGACACAATCATGGTCATTCATATTAACATTCATGTTAAAATGCTCTTAATAATGACACAACTATTTTTGATGAGACATATATGTGGTGTTGATGATGAATTGATGTTTGTAACATGATAGACATGAAAGAAATGATCAAGTAAAAATAATGCTTCTATGACCATCCATGTATTCGTTATATCTTACTTGAAATATTATTTCATATAGGTGTGAATGCATACAAGATAAGCATCAAGATTCAAGAGCAAAAGCTCAAGAAAAAGACATCATGCAAGTACCTGTCGACAGCCCTACAGGTCCCTATCGACAGCCAACCACAGGGAAGTCAGATAAGCTTCAGGACAAGTGTGCATGTCGACAGCCACAAATCACCTGTCGACAGCCATACACACGAAAGCATTTCCCGAAAGACCAGTGTTCTAGAAATTGGAAATCTATCAGTACCTGTCGACAGATTAATAGTCACCTGTCGACAGACGAAGAGAAACTTCAATTTCGAGATTTGGATATGTTCTATATTTGGGTGTTTCCTTTTACCATGCCTCTCTAAACTTGGACACCCATATATATAGAACATATTGAGGTATTTTCGCAGCAAGAAGCCACCATACCAAAACCCTAAGCAAAAACCCAAGAGAGGGAGCTTCTCCCTGCTGCTCTGCTTCAACTCTCCGTCCAGAGCGAAGAAGATCCATCTTCCGAGCAGAGTTGAAGACGGTTCCTCCACGGTTCAAGCTTCTACATCAACTGAGGATCATCAAAGAGAAGCTTGGAGTTCTTCTAGACGACCAGCAACAAGAGTTCTTCATCGGGATTTGTTTTTTTCACCTCAGAACTCTCGCCTTTTCATAATGTTCCTATTTATGTGTGTGTGGTTGTGATTCAAGCAACCCTTGTGCTTGATTCACGTGGCTTTTGTTGTTCTGATCGTGTGTTTACATCAGACAACGTGTGTGTGTGAGTTGTAGAGTGGAACTCGCTAATAAACAGGTGTTTCTGCGTGTGTGTGTGGATGGTGGACGTAGGATACACAAGTTGTGTACTCCGAACCACCTTAAATCATTGTGTTTGTGGTTTGAACGTTTTACGGTAGATGTTTGGTAGGCACGTTGGTTTCTCACACGTTAGATAGGTTGTTAATTGTTCTACTCTTAATCAACATACACATCTTGGTTCAAACTCAAATCAACTTTGTTTGAGATTTCGATAAATCTGTGTTTTCATCAAAAAGAAGGTCATAGTCTTTTAATTGGAAGTAATCTATTCAACCCCCCCTTCTAGATTACCATAATAGATAATTCTGCACATCTTTCAAATTCATATCAAACTGATGACTCTACATCTTGTAGGGTTCCTCAAAGTAATGAAGAAGATGACTTCATTGTCGAATCTTCACCAACTGTTGAAGAGAATGAAGATCCATTTGAAAATCTGGACAATCAATCACCTACCACAAGTGGACCAGGTAATATTGTTCTAGAACTAAATGAACCCCAAGAGGTAATTCTTAAAAACATATTTTTAAGAGATCATTCAATTGAGAATGTAGTTCATAATGTGCATGATAAAGTTAGAACTAGATCATCATTTCTGAATGCAATAAATGAAGACCCACTGGCACTAATTTCCCAAATTGAACCTAAGTCCATTGATGAAGCTCTAACTAGTGAGGATTGGATCAATGCAATGCATGATGAACTTCATCAATTTGACAGAAATCAAGTTTGAGAATTAGTACATAGACCTAGTGATCAATCTGTGATTGGCACTAGATGGGTATTCAGAAACAAATTGAATGAAAATGGACGGGTTGTCAGGAATAAAGCTAGACTAGTTGCCAAGGGGTACAATCAAGAGTTTGGTATTGACTTTGAAGAATCATATGCCCATGTAGCTAGACTAGAAGTTGTGAGAATATTTCTTGCTTTTATATCATCTTTGAAATTCAAAGTTTATCAAATAGATGTAAAAAGTGCTTTCTGAATGGCTACATCAAAGAAAATATTTTTGTAGAACAACCTCTCGGATTTGAAAATGAAAAATATCATGATCATGTTTTCAAACTTAATAAGGTTCTTTATAGTCTTAAGTAAGCTCCTAGAGCTTAGTATGACCGCCTGAGCTTATTTTTATTGAATAAGGTTACACAAGAGGTAAAGTAGACCAAACTTTGTTTACAAGAATTGTCAATAATCAAATTATTGATGTTCAAATCTATGTTGATAACATAATTTTTGGGTCTACAAACAAAGCCCTGTGCACTGAATTTGCTGTTCACATGAAAACTGAATTTGAAATGAGTTTGATGGGTGACTTACAATTCTTTTTGGGATTGCAGGTACATCAAACAAGTGAAAGGATTTTTGTAAGTCAAACAAAATATGTGAAAGAACTTTTGAAAAGATTTGCCTTTTAGCACCTCAAGCACTCAAGCACAGAGGTATGATTGGTTCTCTACTTTATCTCACAACCTCTAGACCTGACATTCAATTTAGTGTGTGCATGTGTGCTAAATTTCAAACCAATCCTAAAGAAAGTCACATGTTAGCTGTCAAAAGAGTTTTTAAATATCTTGTTAGAACATGTGAACTTGGAATTTGGTATCCTGCTAGTTGCAAACTAGACTTAATTGCTTATTGTGATGCTGATTATGCTGGTTGTAAGCTTGATAGAAAAAGTACTAGTAGTTTATGTTTATATTTAGGTGGATGCCTAATTTCTTGGGCTTCTAAAAAGTAACATTCAGTAGCTCTATCCACTGTTGAGGCTGAATATGTTGTGGCTGGTTGTTGTGGCACCCAAGTACTTTGGGTGAAACACCAGCTCCTAGACTATAATCACAAATTGGGTTGTATTCCTATGTTGTGTGATAACACTAGTGCTGATAATTTGTCTAAAAACCCAATTCAGCATTCACGAACAAAACACATTGAAATAAGGCACCATTTTCTAAGGGATGAGGTTGCTAAGAAATATTTTGAGCTTAACTTCATTGAAACTGAAAAGCAGACTGCTGATATTTTTACTAAGCCTCTTTCAGAAAACAGATTTTCATCTTTAAGGAGAGAGCTTGGTTTGTGCAAACTTCCACATCATTGATCTCTTCCATCTTCTGTTTGCAAATAAAATCTTTGAGTCTTTCAAATAAAAATTTTTCTTGCTCTTGCAAATAAATTCCCACTTCTCACATTGCATTGGCATTCTTGGTATATCAAATAGTGATTTGAAGAAAGGCAAGTCAGACTTGTCTAGACACTTTTACTATGCGTGAGTATATGTCTCTGCCAAGTATCAAGAGCCTTTATATGCAACTGTTGAGGGGGAGCTTTGCTATTCAATAAAACACTCCTGTTGGAGATTCATGATAAGGGGAATCATTTGATATCAGAAATTGTGCTCTATGTTAATTCTTCTCTTATCTGGTATCACAATTCTTAACACTGGTTGTCAATCTTGAGCCCCATATAATCAGAATTTTTGAGTCTTGGTGCTATTTTCATATGAGAGACTTAAAACAATGAAACTAAACTAATTGTGCATTTAGTTTACTCTCAAAGATTCATTTTCATATCAAAGTTGTGTTATCTTAATACTAAATGTCTTTAAAATGATTTGCAAAACACTTATAGGCACATGAGAGGAATTAATATTTAACATATGCAAGCTTAAGCTTTACTTTTACCACATGTTAAGAATAATTTCTCTACTTTTATATCCATGACTTTTCTGGTCAAAGCAAAGAAAATCTTGCAGAACATTAAAAGAAAATAAAAAACAATATGGAAACATACAAACAGAGCAATGCAAATTCTTGAACCACTGAGTAACCGAGCCATTTCACCTAAAAAGTGAATTGTTTCGCGTCAAAAAGTGGAAATCAAAATTTTCAACTCTGTATAAGATAATGAAAGTAAACCACTGAGTAATCAGGAGGTCTTCCATCTGATCAATGTGATCTCTTGCACTGAAAAGTGAGATTTAACTAATTTAATCTTATATTCTTTTCGAGCTTAAAATGAAAGGAAATTCAAATTGACAGGATAGAAAAGCTTAAGACCTTACTAAAGTTCATGTTTACTGAGTTTAGAATTATTATTCTATATTGTGTTACATTTAAAGCTTCCAACTTCCTTGTTGAATACTTCTGCTCACTCATATAGGTCACTTTAGCTCACATTTGCATCATTATTTTAACTATATTCAGATCATTATACTGTGCTATACCTTGTGTTGACTGTGTCCTTGTGATTAAACTCTAATGCACAGTCACAAAAAACACAATAAACTCTCTCATTTAACAATATCACTTTATCTCACTTATTTTGATCATTTCTGAACATACTTTTTTCACAAATTCAGTTCTTGAACTCCTACCTTCTTAGTTTTCATGTCTATCTTTTTGATGCTGTCAAAAAGGGGGAGAAATACCATTGGTTGTAAAGAGGGTCAGTATGAATTGCATTGGGGGAGAAATATGGAGAAATTGATACATTGGTATAAGAAATTGGAGAAAGTGCAGGTTCAGGGAGAAACTGCAGTCAGGGGGAGCATGAAGAGACCAAGTTTGAGTATTTTTTTGTCATCATCAAAAAGGGGGAGAATGTTGTGTTGAGTGTGTATTGGAATTTCTTAATGATTTTTTTTTAATGATGACCAATTAACATCACTCACATTTTGATTTTGATGATGTCACAATGAACATATTGTAAATATTAAATATATTACAATAATGCTTAAACAACATGTTCTTGATACTTAATATCTCATATTCTACTATTTTTGACACATTTTGATGGTTTACTCTTTATTTGTACAGGTTTACAAAGTTTTTTGTAAAAGTAGGTCGACTCTAGTTGACACTCAGGTCGACTCTACAAGACTGCCCAGCAAACTCCTGAAGAAAAAGTCACAGTTGTGTCGACTCCATTTGACAGACAAGTCGACACTAGATCTGTCAAGTCGACTCCAGTTATCAGATAGGTCGACACACATAGTCTGATTAGCAAGTTTCTGAAGAGCAATTGTGTAGCATATCAACTGTTCAGATCATCTTATATTCATTGTGGTGGCCAGTGTGTGGCCCACATTGTGTGTAGCAGGTGCTTACACAGGTTTCCGGGGCGTTGTGGGCCGGCTAGTTGGCCCAAAACGTAGGTTTGTTCTCTATCTCCGAATGCGACAGAGGGGCACGTCGCCTTCTTATCACGACACTTGGGGACGTTGCGTTCTTATTGCCACCGTTTTGGCTCGTCGTCTGCATGCGCGCCGCGTGTCGCGCGCTGGATGGGCGTGCTGACGTCGACAGGCAGATCGCGACGGGTTGTCATGTCGCGACCTGGTCGCGACATAGCGATACGTCGCGTTCCCAACCGAGCTGCGTTTTTAAGAAACCCTGGCAGAACAGAGCTTTCACAAGCTCTGCTCAGCCAGGGGAGGTTTTGCTCATGGGTTTTTGGGCGATTCGAGCTTGTGGGCCTTGGTTGGTCGTATTCTCGCCGCGAGGATCACGTGTGGAGTGGGAGAAATGTCGGGTTATCGCCCGTTTAGGTGTTCTTCATCAAAGTAGGGAGATTCAACCCTTTTTCTTCGTGGAATCACTGTGTGTATGCCATGTGATGTGTTTACAGCTTTAAGAACCGTAGATGGCATGCTAGGACATCACAAAGAGCATGAAAAATGGATTAGAAACCATGTATGGCAGTGTTTTTAGGGTTTTCTGGCGAAGGGGACCTGGATAGGGTTTTTCGCCTGCGAAGGCGACGGTCTCCCCTGTCGCGATCTGATCGCGACAGGACGATACGTCGCGTTCGCTCTCTTGATTGCGACATGTCGGGGCGTCGCTATCTGAACGCCACCTGGGCCTTTGTCGCGATCACAGCCGAGGGTTGCTATTTGCGTACAAATGTTAATGTATGTATCCGTTACTGTTTAACCGATGCATGGCATGGTTAACCGATGTGTGTAGAGGTGGTTTGTGGTGCTTCGGCATTTTTTGCACTCCTCGGGAGTGCTGTTCATATGGTGAGCTACAGGCTCACGTGGTTGTGTGTGTGACTGGTTTCAGTGACCCGTATGTGTTCACGTGGTTTACGTAGCGTGAACAAGTTTCCGTGTGCGTGGCAGGTAGTGATACACCTTCCATGGTTACCTCTTCAGTTGGGAGCTCCAGGTTTCGAGGTGAGCCAGTCACGTGGGAGTGCTCGGGGTTTGTCCCGGTACAATGGTACTGTCAGGGTCTTGTCGTCTTCCTGGACACCCTCACTTTCGGGGAGAGTTGTCGTCCAGCTGAGGGAAAGACGGCAATGGGATAGTGACTTGTGAGAGTTTGTGTTTAGTCACTTATATGCGCTCGTAGTTGGGGGGACGGACGCCAGTAGACGTACTGGACCCCAGCTAGTCCTCTTTCTAGTGCCTCACTTTAGGGAGCTTAGGCCAGAGTCCCTAAAGGTGACAGGCATGGGCCTGCGGGGTGTGACCTGCAGGTGTGGTGGTTTGGATGGTCTCCACAGTTCTTGTTGGTTTAGTGGAGCGGCAGCTGGACCTTTCGTCCGTGGCTGCGAGGCTGAGAGGTAGACCTGTGTGTTTGTCCAGGTTGGTTGCTGGTGTCACGAGCCAGGCTACGCAACCCGAGTTTGGCGTTTACCTACTTTTAGCTTGTACACCTGTTTGGGTTTTCCGTTTATTTAGTAAAGTCACGTTTAAGGTTAGTAGACGGTAAGTAAATTACATCTTAAATATCTTGCTTAAATAATTCTATAAATTGCTATAGAGTAGTTTCCTGCTTAGTTACTTGAGTTGTGGTTTGCTTGGTTTCTTTGGGGGAGTTTCCCTACTGAACCAGTGACTAGTGAGGCTCACCCCCCCCCCCCCACTCCTTTCAGGTGAGGGAGAGTAGGAGGCTTCCCAACCGTCTTCTAGTGCCAGGTTGCACCGTAGCAGAGCAGGGTCTGCGCCACCTCCAGCAGTGTAATTTTCTCTCTTTGCACACCTCGGGGTATGCCCCAGGTTCGATTGTACAGGGTTATGGTTTTAGTTGAGAAACTGGCTATGTAAATCTCATGTAAATATTTGTGGAATGGAAAGTTTGTTTCTGTTCAATTGTTTCATTTATATTTCTTCGGACATGTGTGAATGGAATCCCTTGCGAAACTTCGGCTCGTTCGCGGGAGGCGGAGTTGTGTCAGGCTCATTATCAAGTTAACGGATTTAAACGATGTGGTCCGTCACAGTTGGTATCAGAGCATAGTCCGTATAAATGTTGAGGAACATGAAATTTACATAGCTAATTCTTTACTTAAACCCACTGCTGGTACTTGACCCTGGGTTTTTGTGTTGATATGTGTTGTATTGTGTGGTTGGAAAATTGTTTGTGCAGATCAGAAATGGCAGATCGGAGAGATTGGGGAGGAGGTGGTGATGATCCGGAGGATCCATCCCAGAGGATGATTGAGAGGATATGGGAAAGTCTTACGGAGATCCGTATGAGGATGGATCAGCAGGACCCGCACAACCAGCGATACCAGTTGTTGAGGAGGCAGTGCCAGTAGCTCCAGTTTTACCCCCAATAGGAGTTAAGGTACCTTCTGTAGTACCTGTGCACCCTACAGCACCAGTGAGGCCAGCTACCGCTGAGGATCCTACAGTTCTTGTGGAGAAGTTTCTGAGGTTACAACCCCCTACTTACTCAGGTGGCCCTAACCCAGATACTGCAGAGCATTGGATACATGAGATCGAGAGGGTATTTGTGACTATGAGGTGTCCGTAGGAAGATAGAGTCATTCTTGCTATTTATCAGTTGAGGGGATTTGCTCAGGAATGGTGGAGACTCAAGTTGCAGACTATTTTTGCAGGAAGGACAGAAGATGGAATTACTTGGCCAGAGTTTTTGACGGTTTTCAATGACACGTTCTTTCCACTATAGATCCAGCAGGCAAAGAGGGAGCAGTTTAGAACTTTACAGCAAGGAAGATTGTATGTGTTGGAATATCAGATGAGATTCATGGCATTGAGTAGATATGCCCCTTACGTGGTGACCGATCATGCAATAATGGTGGAGTATTTTATTAGGGGATTGAGGTCTGAATTGCAGGATGCAGTAGCTCCACTGATGTGCAGGACAATAGAGGAAGCGGCACAGCGGGCAGCTGTGTAGAAAGGACTTTGCAGACTAGGCAGAGTCAGTCTCAGGTGGGAGGTTCAGGCAGCTTCTGACTTCCCCAGCAGTCGCAGGGCATTTGCAAAGGAAAGGCACCCTCAGGAGCATCATTGTCCGGGATAGCAAAATGGGGTAAACAGATTAAGAAATTCTTCCAAGGTGGAGGACGAGACAGAGGTAGGCAACAGGGTTTCCAGCAAGGTGGTTTTTAGCAGGGGCGTGGCTACAGGCCACCGGTTCTAAAGGAGTCCCAACAGAGTACTGCAGGTCAACCCGCAACTTTTCGGGAGGTCATATGTTATGCTTGTGGTCAGCCAGGACATTATGCCAGGGATTGTCCATCTCGAGGATATGGTTATG
Source organism: Colocasia esculenta (assembly GCA_014218235.1). NCBI lineage: Eukaryota > Viridiplantae > Streptophyta > Magnoliopsida > Alismatales > Araceae > Colocasia > Colocasia esculenta. The sequence continues at coordinate 65,559,175 of CM024764.1, read as the reverse complement.
GCAGGGGGACTCAGCAGCAGCAGCAGACATATCAACCGTCAGCAGAGAGAGGCAGAGGAACCCCTTTTCATAGAGGAGGTCGAGGTCGGGTGATGGCAATCACCAAGGTGCAAGCAGAAGCATCAAATCTCATTGAAGGTATATTACCGATCTTTGATTTCTCAGCTAGAATATTAATTGATCCGGGTGCTTCTCATTCATTTATTTTCGAAGATTTCCTGGATAGTCTGGCTCATCCCATAGAAGAATGGCCGTGTGAATTGGTGGTTGAGATTCCTATCGGCGATTTTATGCTTACTTCCTGTTATTTAGATGAGGTTCCAATTGTGATTCATGGGAATCAGTTGTCGGCAAAGTTATATGCTTTATCTTTAAAGGAATATGATTTGATTCTGGGTATAGATTGGTTAGAGGCTTATGGTGCTCTGGTAGACTGTAGAAAGAAGAGGGTCAGGTTTTGTAGACCTGATGGAACAGCTTTTGAATTTCAAGGTATGTCCTTTTTCTCTCCTAAGTTTATCATTTTTGCGCCCAGAGCTAGAAGATTAATTAATGCAGGATGTGTAGCGTATCTTTCTTCTGTGAGTCTGGTTGAGTTTCATAAATCTATAGAATCTGTGCCAATGGTTAGAGAATTTATAGATGTATTTCCAGAAGATTTTTCGGGGCTAGCGCCACGCAGAGAGGTAGATTTCACTATTGAATTAGAACCAGGCAGTATGCTGATCTCAAAGGCACCGTACAAAACCAAACAACCAGCTCCCAGCAACAGCAACATAGCACATCAGGTGCTCGATGGAATGCCAACACCGCCACAGCACCCCAAAACTGACAAGGGGCTGACCCACAATAACTCTCCCTTACCCTGCAACCTTCAAGAAGGGATCAGCATCCATAGCCATGAAAACACAGAACACATAGATGAGCAGGAAACTGATGAGCAGAGAACTGCCGCCCAAGAAATTGAAGCAGATAATGCAGAGCAGCCAGCAGAAAACAAGACTAATGATCCACCAGACAAGCAGGAAAAACAAAAAGGGAAGGTCTGCATTAATGAGGAGATCAGGAAATCCACACAACCCACAGCTAGCAAAGGAATCATCATCTCTCTACCAGTCATACATAACACTAGAGCGGTCCCTGGATTAAATCCGCCGGAGGGTGACAATCTCAACAACCTCCATGTGGCTTTCACTGGAAAACACAAATCTCAACTGCCAGTTAGAGAGGAAGGTGTGAGGACCCGTGGAGGTTCCCGTGGCAACACATCAACCACCAACACTGATGAATCAAAAGATACTAATATGGAACATTAGGGGCATTGGAAATGCCCAATCTATTAGAAGGTTGAAAATTTTGAAGCGCAGGTACCAGCTAGCTATCATAGCCATTATCGAGCCTAAGAAGAAAACCTCTTGCATTGATATGTACAGAAGCAAACTCCACATGGCACACTCTGTAGCTAATCTGAATGATCAGGCCCGCATATGGATTTTTTGGGAGGAGGAAATCAACATTTTGAACATTGACCACAGTGACCAACATATTACAGTTTCAGTATCTTCAGATTTGTGCAGAACTTTTTATTTCACCATTGTACACGCCAGCTGCTCCATGATAGAAAGAAGGAAACTCTGGGATTATATGATCGATTTTTCCACTGGTTGCACAGACCCATGGCTGATTGGAGGGGACTTCAACACCTACTTGGCACCCGAGGAAAAAAAGGGAGGTAAGAAAGGTTATTCCAGATCGGTCTTGGACTTCCAAGCTTGCATTTCAGCTGCCGGCATTCAAGATGCAGGGTTCAAAGGTAGCAGATTTACCTGGTTCAATGGACAGCTCAACAATGGTATATGGACCAGAATTGATCGCCTATTCTTTAATTCTCACTGGGCCATATCCTGCCCAGCTGTACAGGTTCAGCATTTGGATAGGCACTGCAGTGACCACAGTCCGTTGCTCATATCCTTTGTCACCACAACAAAAAAAGGGCCGTCCAGATTCATATTCCAGCACATGTGGTGCTCCCATGAAAGTTTCATGCAAGATTCCAAAGTTGCCTGGTGTGCTGCCCCCACTTCTTCCTATCCCATTCTCAGCCTGATTCAAAAACTGAAACACATGAAAGCCTTCTACAAACAATGGAACAAAGAAACTTTTGGCAATGTTACCATCAAAGTTCAGGAGGCTGAATCCACCTTCAAACAGGCTCAAGAAAGGTATGAGGAAGATGATACTCAAGTCAACTACAATAGTTTCATTTCTGCTAAGGACCAGCTGGAACAAGTTCTTGCCCAGGAGGAAAAATTCTGGCGTCAAAAATCCCGAATCAAATGGCTCAAGGATGGGGACCATAACACCAAATTTTTCCATGCATATGCGATCACCCAAAGGAGGAACTCTTCCACTACTAAACTTCACAACAAGGACGGGGCTGTGGTGGAAGAGGATGGAAAAATCGCTGACCTCTTTGTGGAACACTTCACCGAAGCTTTCAGATCTGCACCTCATCAACTTAACCCGGATGTTCTGAATCACATACCCTCACTACTCACAACTGAAGATAACGCTATGATCTGTAGCGTACCCACTTCAGATGAGATCAAAGCCGTGGTTCATAGCATGGACCCCGACAGCGCCCCGGGTCCCGACGGATTTTCTGGTTACTTTTTCCAGATCTGCTGGGAGCTTATTCACACTGATGTCACCTCTGCTGTCCAAGCTTATTTTTGTGGCCACAGTCTACCTACAGCCCTCACATCTTCTGTCATCACACTCATTCCTAAAACTGAAAACCCGAAGACCTGCTCTGATTTCAGACCCATCAGCCTCTCAAACTTCTTGTACAAAATAATCTCTAGGATTATATCTGACAGACTGGGAACCTTGCTGCCCTCCCTGATATCAGAAGAACAAGGAGCCTTCACCAAAGGTCGAAACATTGCCGAGAACATCCTTCTTGCGAAGGATCTCCTCCAGCACATTGATTGGCCATGCAGGGGAGGTAATCTGATAATTAAACTTGACATGGCCAAGGCGTATGACAGACTTGAATGGGATTATTTGTATGCTGCCCTCCGAAGATTCGGGTTCTCTCTTCAGGCTATATCGCTGATTGAACCGTTGATATCCAACTGCTGGTTTTCTATTCTCATTAACGGGAGAACTCATGGATTTTTCAAGTCTTCAAGGGGGATCAGACAGGGAGATCCCGTGGCCCCTGCCCTTTTTATCCTGGCTGAAGAAGCTCTCAGTAGAGGCCTCAAAAACCTGTTCCAAAATAGCAGTGGCAGCTGGTATCAGACCAACGCCAGATGCCCTGCCATTTCACACCTCCTTTTTGCTGACGACACTCTGATATTCTCCAACGCCTCGGTGAGGCACCTCCGTAGGCTCATGGCTTTCCTCAGGCAGTACGAAGAGAGTTCAGGTCAGCTTATCAACAAGAACAAAAGCTCATTTTATGCACCCACTCATGCCACTGAAAGTCTGATTCAGAAAGTCACAAACACCACCGGGTTCACAAGAACTAAGCTTCCCATCAAATACCTGGGAGTGTCCATCTACGCGCGTCGTCAAAAACCTGCCCACTTCGCCAGTATTATCTCCAAAACTGTCAACAAATTGCAAAGCTGGAAGACCGATCTGCTGTCCTCCGGAGGAAGACTAATCTTGATTCAACACATCTTGACTGCACTTCCGATATACACTATGAATGCCATGCCAATCCCAGTCACTGTTGTGAGGGCTTTCCACAGACTTCTTGCCAACTTTTTCTGGGGCTCATACGAAGGTTCTCCGAAAAGACATTGGAGAAGCTGGAACACCATTGCCCAACCAAAGGAATGTGGGGGGCTAGGCGTGCTGAACCTGAACCATATGCAGATTGCTTTCCGCACCAAGATGCTCTGGAGAGCTTTGTCCACTAACTCCCTTTGGGCCCAATTCTTCATAGGCAAACACCTATTCAATTGTCATCACTCCGACGCTCATTTCCCATTTATGTTGGCGGCGGATAGGAAGATATGGCAGCAGGCAGCTCAAGTTATCCAACAGAACCATAGAATCATTGCTATGAACAGTAACTCCACTTCCCACTTCTGGTTTGATGTCTGGACAGGGACAACCCCCCTGAAAGATTTTATCCCCGAAGAAGCCTGGAACATTTTGACCGATAGGAACTGCACTATCCAACAGGTCTTCAGTGATCCGATGGGCATTCACTTGCAGATGGCCATCAAGTATTGCCCCACCAGCCTCCTATCCAGTTCCTCACCACCAACAATAACCATGACACTTGGATATGGTGTGCTACTTCCAATGGGCTGTTCTCCACCAAATCAGTCTGCTATCTGCTCAATTCTGAAAACTCTGAACAATGGAAAGCTCTTTGGTCTCCTTATATTCCCATCAAGTGGTCCATTTTGTTGTGGCGTCTCACCCAGAATGCTGTACCTGTGGATGGGAGTGTGAAAGATAAAGGTGTACCCTTGGCATCTAAGTGCTCCTGTTGTCCACAACCCCAAGAAGAGAACGCCCTACATCTATTTTTCAAGAGTAGCACTGCCAACCAAGCTTGGTCAGATCTGTCCCAACTTCTGCATTTCAGGAATATGGATATCACAACAATGGCTGATGGTATAATCAACTTCCTGACACAACCCGGAATCGCATCTCCTGCAGGTCGCCTTATGCGATGCACATTTATGGCTGTCATGTGGGAGATATGGTGCAGTCGCAACAGAGCAAGGTTTCGAAATGAAAACATGTCTGCCAGGCACATTATCAACAGGAGTATGCTCGCCATCCATGCAATTTGCAACTCATTCAAATTCCAGAAAATTCCCCAACCTTGGTTAAACATTCTCCGAAAGAACTCTGCAGGTCTGGACAGTTTAGAAATCAGAGCCCCAACTATTGTCCGCTGGTTCCACCCTCCGCCAGGCAGACTTAAGCTCAATGTGGACGGTGCCTTCAAAACAACATCAGGGCAAGCAGGAGGTGGAGGTGTCATTCGCAACCATGAAGGAACCATCATAGGTGGATTTGCACAGGCTTACCATGGCTTATCTTCAAGCATTGCTGCTGAAGCTATGGCCCTCCGGGATGGGATTTCTGTCTGCCACAACAAAGGAATTTCTGAAGTTCTAATTGAAACCGACTCTTATAATCTTTATCAAATTGTGACTGATCAAGCCCCTTGCCCATGGGATCTGGTATGTATCCTGCAGGACATCACAACCAAGTGTCGGAACCTGAAGGCAGAAATCATGCATGTCCCCCGGGAAGCAAACAAAGTTGCTGATTCCCTGGCCGGCTTTGCACTAACATGTACCCATTTTGTTACATGGGATTCCTGGGTCGATCTGCCCCCTGTAGCTAAGGAGCCCTACCACCTTGATAAGGTGGGGCATCCCTCCATTAGGCCGTAGGCCGCTGATGTAACCTTCCCCTTATCATATATAAAAACCCACCTCCAGCCGCCTGGGGCAGGTAGTGACCCTCTCACAAAGTGAGGTCGCCCCTACCTACTCCTTTGGTTTCGGCTATTTAAAAAAAAAAAAAAAGGCACCGTACAGGACGACACCAGTAGAACCAAAAGAATTAAAGAAGCAGTTGCAGGAGTTATTAGAGAAAGGTTTCATTAGGCCAAGTCACTCACCATGGGGTGCACCAGTACTATTTGTTAGGAAGAAGGATGGTAGTCTGAGGATGTGTATAGATTACCGGCAGTTGAATAAGGTTACTATCAAGAATAAGTATCCGCTCCCAAGAATAGATGATTTGTTTGATCAGCTACAGTCACCAAAGGTGTTCTCCAAGATTGATTTAAGGTCAGGATATCATCAGTTGAGAATTGAGGAAGAAGATATTGAAAAGTCAGCTTTCAGGACCAGATATGAACATTATGAATTTGTAGTAATGCCATTTGGGTTGACAAATGTACCAGCAGCTTTTATGAACTTGATGAATAGAATATTTCATCCATATCTGGATCAATTTATAGTAGTTTTTATCGATGATATCTTGATATATTCAGCATCAGAAGAAGAGCATGCAACCCATTTAAGAATTACATTGCAGGCATTGAGAGAGCATCAACTGTATGCTAAGTTCAGTAAATGTGAATTCTGGCTGAAAGAGATACAGTTTTTGGGACATGTGATTTCTGGTGAAGGAGTTGCTGTGGATCCAGCAAAAGTGGAAGCAGTGTTGAAGTGGGCAGAGCCAAGAACAGTGTCAGAGATTAGAAGCTTTTTGGGTCTTGCGGGTTATTATAGAAGATTTATTCAAGATTTCTATAAAATAGCAGCCCCAATGACCAAGTTAACCAGGAAAGAAGTTTCTTTTGTGTGGTCTTCTGAGTGCAGGCGCAGCTTTGCTGAATTGAAAAAGAGGCTTACTACAGCACCAATATTAGAAATTCCTTCAGGAAGTGGTGGTTTTGTGATATATACAGATGCATCCAGAAGAGGATTAGGGGCAATATTAATGCATCATGGAAAAGTGGTTGTTTATGCTTCCAGGCAATTGAAGAAATATGAAGAGAATTATCCGACTCATGATTTAGAATTGGCAACAGTAGTATTTACTTTGAAGATCTGGTGGCATTATTTATATGGAGAAAGATTTGAAATATTTACAGATCATAAAATCTTGAAATATATATTTTCACAGAAAGATTTGAATTTAAGGCAACGCAGATGGATGGAATATTTGAAAGATTATGACTTCAGTTTGGGATATCATCCGGGTAAAGCAAATGTTGTGGCAGATGCACTGAGCAGAAAAGCTGTTATAAATCAACTTATGATCAGAGAATGGAAATTATATGAAGAGATAGCAGATAATTCTTTGTATGTGCCAAATAGTCAGCAGAGGGCAGTATTGGCGAACAGTACAGTTGAACCTTCTCTTTACAGACAGATAATTGAAGCCCAAAAAGTATATGAGAACTTGGCAGATATTCTAAGAATGGAGGAGGTAACTTTGGGCCATGATAATGTAGTCAGATTAAAAGGCCGAGTGTATGTTCCAGCTGATGCAGGAATTAGACAGAAAGTGGTAGAGGAGGCCCATAGGTCAAGATATACTATTCATCCAGGCAGTACTAAGATGTATCAGGGAATGAAGGGTTTTTACTGGTGGCCAAACATGAAAAGAGAAATTACAGAATTTATAGAAAGATGTGCCGTCTGTCAGCAAGTAAAAGCAGAACATCAACGACTAGGAGGTTTGTTGCAACCTTTGTCCATACCACAATGGAAATGGGATGATATAACTATGGATTTTATAGTAGGTTTGCCCAGCTCAACAGGTCACAATGGCATTTAGGTTTTTGTTGATAGACTGACTAAAGTTTGCAGATTGTTACCGGTTACTATGTCATGGTCAGTAGACAGGCTAGCCAAATTATATGTGGAAAGAATAATACCATTGCATGGAATTCCAGTTACTATTGTTTCAGATCAAGATCCAAGATTCACCTCAGGTTTTTGGAGAAGTTTGCAGAGGGTAATTGGCACTGAGTTAAGATATAGTTCCGCATATCATCCGCATACAGATGGACAGACAGAAAGAACCATCCAAACATTAGAAGATATGTTGAGGGCATGTTGCTTGGTTTGGGGAGGAATATGGGAACGACATTTGAGTATGGTTGAATTCGCATATAATAACAGTTATCAAGCAAGTATCGGAATGGCACCTTATGAGGCATTATATGGCAGACCATGCAGGACACCACTAAATTGACATGAGGTAGGAGAGAGGCAGGTTCTGGGTCCTGAGTTAATCATGCAATGTGCAGAAATAGTTAAGTTTATTAAAGAAAAGTTGTAGATAGCACAGAGTCGACAAAAGAGTTATGTTGATAACAGATGCAGACCATTACAGTTTGAGGTGGGGGATTATGTATTTTTGAAGATTTCTCCTACTAAAGGTGTATTTAGATTCAGCAAGCGAAGCAAGTTAAGCCCCAGATATGTGGGTCCATTCCAGATAATAGAAAGATTAGGCGAGACGGCTTATAGGTTAGATCTGCCAGCAGACTTCGCAGATGTTCATAATGTGTTCTGTGTTTCAATGCTCAGAAAATACATTGAAGATCCGTCCCAAGTGATTAGTTACCGGGGGAGTGAATTAAAGCCAGACATGACTATGCCAGAATATCCAATACAGATCACAGGTCGTAGAACCCAAAAGCTCAGGAATAAGAATATTGATTTAGTGTGTGGCCCACATTGTGTGTAGCATATCAACTGTTCGGATCATCTTATATTCATTGTGGTGGCCAGTGTGTGGCCCACATTATGTGTAGCAGGTGCTTACACAGGTTTCCAGGGCGTTGTGGGCCGGCTACTTGGCCCAAAATGCAGGTTTGTTCTCTGTCTTCAAAAGCGACAGAGGGGCGCGTCGCCTTCTTATCGCGACACCTCGGGACGTCACGTTCTTGTTGCCACCGTTTTGGCTCGTCGTCTGCATGCGCGCCGCGTGTCGCACACTGGACGGGCGTGCTGACGTCGGCAGGCGGATCGCGATGGGCAGTTGCGTCACGACCTGGTCGCGACGTAGCGATACGTCGCGTTCCCAACCGAGCTGCGTTTTTAAGAAACCCTGGCAGAACAGAGCTTTCACAAGCTCTGCTCGGCTAGGGGAGGTTTTGCTCGTGGGTTTTTGGGTGATTCGAGCTCGTGGGCCTTGGTTGGTCATGTTCTCGCCGCGAGGATCATGTGTGGAGAGGGAGAAATACCGGGTTATCGCCCATTTAGGTGTTCTTCATCAAAGTAGGGAGATTCTACCCATTTTCTTCGTGGAATCACTGTGTGTATGCCATGTGATGTATTTACAGCTTTAAGAACCGTAGATGGCATGCTAGGACATCACAAAGAGCATGAAAAATGGATTAGAAACCATGTATGGTAGGGTTTTTAGGGTTTTCTGGCGAAGGGGACTCGGATAGGGTTTTTCGCCTGCAAAGGCGACGGTCTCCCCTGTCGCGATCTGATCGGGACAGGATGATATGTCGTGTTCGCTCTCTTGATTGTGACATGTCGGGGCGTCGCTATCTGAACGCGACCTGGGCCTTTGTCGCGATCACAGCCGAGGGTTGCTATTTGCATACAAATGTTAATGTATGTATCTGTTGCTGTTTAACCAATGCATGGCATGGTTAACTGATGTGTGTAGAGGTGGTTTGTGGTGCTTTGGCATTTGTTGCGCTCCTCGGGAGTGTTGTTCATATGGTGAGCTACAGGCTCACGTGGTTGTGTGTGTGACTGGTTTCAGTGACCCGTATGTGTTCACATGGTTTGCGTAGCGTGCACGAGTTTCCGTGTGCATGGCAGGGAGTGATACGTCTTCCGTGGTTACCTCTTGAGTTGGGAGCCCCAGGTTCCGAGGTGAGCCAGGCACGTGGGAGTGCTCGGGGTTTGTCCCGGTACAGTGGTACTGTCAGGGTCTTGTCATCTTCCTGGACACCGTCACTCTCGGGGAGAGTTGCCGTCCGGCTGAGGGAAAGACGGCAGTGGGACAGTGACTTGTGAGAGTTTGTGTTTAGTCACTTGTAGCATGCTCGTAGTTGGGGGGACGGACGCCAATAGACGTACTGGACCCCAGCTAGTCCTCTTTCCAGTGCCTCACTTTAGGGAGCTTAGGCCGGAGTCCCTAAAGGTGACAGGCATGGGCCTGCGGGGTGTGACCTGCAGGTGTGGTGGTTTGGTTGGTCTCCACAGTTCTTGTTTGGTTTACTGGAGCGGCAACTGGACCTTTCATCCGTGGCTGCGAGGCTGAGAGGTAGACCTGTGTGTTTGTCTGGGTTGGTTGTTGGTGTCGCGAGCCAGGCTACGCGACCCGAGTTTGGCGTTTACCTACTTTTAGCTCGTACACCTATTTGGGTTTTCCATTTATTTAGTAAAGTCATGTTTAAGGTCAGCAGACGGTAAGTAAATTACAGCTTAAATAATTCTATAAATTGCTATAGAGTAGTTTTGCTGCTTAGTTACTTGAGTTGTGGTTTGCTTGGTTTCTTTGGGGGAGTTTCCCTACTGAGCCAGTGACTAGTGAGGCTTACCCCCCCCCCCCTACTCCTTTCAGGTGAGGGAGAGCAGGAGGTTTTCCAACCATCTTCTAGTTTTGGACCGCACCGTAGCAGAGCAGGGTCTGCGCCACCTCCAGCAGTGTAATTTTCTCTCTTTGTACACCTCGAGGTATGCCCCAGGTTTAGTTGTACAGGGTTATGGTATTAGTTGAGAAACTGGCTATGTAAATATTTGTGGAATGGAAAGTTTGTTTCTGTTCAATTGTTTCCTTTATATTTCTACGAACATGTGTGAATGAAATCCCTTGCGAAGCTTCGGCTCGTTCGTGGGAGGCGGAGTCGTGTCAGGCTCGTTATCAGGTTAACGGGTTTGAACGATGTGGTCCATCACAAATTGGTTTGTAGTGTCGACTCTTGTTGGAGATGAGGTCGACACTAGCATCCATCCAGTGAACTAGTTTTGGAGGAATTCACAGGAGGTCGACTATGTCTGTTGATCAGGTCGACTCTACCTGTTGATCAGGTCGACACTAAGTGTCTGTCAGGTCGACACTAGTGTTCTGACTAGTAAGCCTTGGACTGATGTTGGTTAGTAGGTCAACTCTCTTGAAAAATGAGGTTGACTCTCTTTCTTTCTGTGCAAACCCAGAATTGCGCAGAGGATGAATCCGATGGCTGTGATTTCGCTCTGAGGTCTTTATGGGAGATGCTATAATTTCTAAATTGCCCTTTCATCCAAGTGGCAATATAATGAAGATCTTTTGGACATGTGGCAGCCCAGGATGGTTTCTAGGTTTATGTGCACATTCCCTTCACGTAAAAACGGACTGCACGGAGGCTATGAAAGCTCTTATCTCTGTTCTGAAGCCAAGGAGCGCCAAACGAGTAATCTAGAGCCCGCAAGACTCCAGCCTTCCAGTAATTACATTCAAAGGGAAGTGGTAATCAAGGCCAAGCTGTGATGTGCTGAGAAAGGGAGTAGATCGAGCTAAAGAACAGAAGAAGAAGAAGAAGTACTGGCAATTCAACTGCCACTGGAGCAGAGCATCGGGAATTGAACAGGATCGCCATCGAATTCTTTCAAAGCTCTTCAATTCAAGCTTCTGCAAAACTTCTTCACCGAGGAACATCCAAACTGCATCTATTTTAATTATTTCTTGGAGTGTTCATCTCACTTTCGTCTGTGAGATCTGTACATGAAGTTCTGTGCAGATTTATGTGTACGATTAAGTCTGTGAATCAGATCATTTCTAGAGGATCTGATCTCTTCTATTTTTGATCTAGCTTGTGTTGAGCCGTCGTGCTCAGTTTGGAGTCGTCGTGCTCCAGTTGTGTTTGAGCCGTCGTGCTCAGTGTGTGAGTCATCGTACTCACTGTGTGTTGTGAGCGGTCACGCTCTGGTTTGTGAGTCGTTGCACTCACTGTGTGTTTAAGCCATCGTGATCAATTTGTGAGTCGTCGTACTCATGGTTGTGTGTTGAGCCGTCGAGCTCAAGGGTGTTTGGAGTCGTCATGCTCCAGTGTGTGTTGTACTCAGGCTGAGTAGTGAAGCCTCACTGTGTGAGGGGTGGATGTAGGAATCACTGGTGTGATTTCCGAACCACCTAAAAATCCTTTATGCAATGGTTTGAGTTCTTGTCTCTGCGCTAGATGCTTGCATAGGATTTCGCTATCACTACTTGTACAACTGATTCACACATTCTATTCACACATATACACATCAGATCAGTAATAGTTTCTGTCAAATAGATCTATAAATTGAAGTGTTTTTTGAATTGCTTAAGCTTCTGCATAATTTAGTGTTAGATCTATCCAACCCCCCCTTCTAGATATGTTCATACTCTGAATTCGATCCTACAAGTATATATGTGATATCACATGTTCAATAATTTATAATACATCACTGCATAATATCTGGGATTTCAATTGATGCTATGCAACCAAATATTTGCAAAGTATGAATATACAACAATTTTTTTTGGCTCAGATTGGCTACAGAAAATATATCTGATTGCCAATTTGACCATTCGACCATTGAATTGGATAAGGATGCCCACTCATCATTGCCCAAGTCCATGTAAGTATATATGTGATATCACATGTTTAATAATTTATAATGCATTCACTGCATAATATTTAGGATTGCAATTGATGCCATCCAACCAAATCTTTGCAAAGTATGAATATACGACAATTTTTTTTGGCTCAGATCGGCTACACAAAATATATTCTCATTTTCAATGGGGTTGCCAATTTGACCATCCGACCATTGAATTGGATAAGGATGCCCACTCATCATTGCCCAAGCCCATGTAAGTATATATGTGACATCACGTGTTCAATAATTTATAATACATTCACTACATAATATTTGGGATTGCAATTGATGTCATCCAACCAAATATTTGCAAAGTATGAATATACGACAACTTTTTTTGGCTCAGATCGGCTACACAAAATATATCCGCATTTTCAATGGGGTTGCCAATTTGACCATCCAACCATTGAATTGGATAAGGATGCCCACACATCATTGTCCAAGCCCATGTAAATATATATGTGATATCACATGTTCAATAATTTATAATACATTCACTGCATAATATCAGGAATTGCAATTGATGCCATCCAACCAAATATTTACAAAGTATGAATATACAACAAATTTTTTATTAGGGCCACTTATATAGTTATCTAATCTTAACAAGGTCTTTACAATCCCCAAGCATTGAACAAGTTGACGAGGTCATTGTGTAATGGCAATGTCCTTTCTTTGAACCCTGCAGCCAATGGGTTGAACTGCAATGGAAGAATAAAATAGTAAATAATTTGTACTTTTTTATTCTCGGTCAATAATATGTATGCATAATCGTCATGGGTGAAATTTTATAAGAACCTGAAGATATTGCTGCCAAGCTAATTTTGAACATCGTATTTGTTCAATCTCGTCATCCCAGTGAAAATTGACTGCATTGATGAGATCATGAGCGATCAAATAAAATGACCTATAGAATGTAAAATGATGCAGGAAATGTGATATGGGCCAAGCCGCGCAAAAGTCCTTATTGAAAACATTGTGGACCTTCTTCCATCCTTCCTCATTCAAAGTGTCACCTATGATGTTTTTACATTCTATTTGTTCTCCAATTAAATATATCAGGACAAAGTCCTTTTCCATATCCCAAATTGCACCTACATGTAGTTGAAATACTCATTATGTGCACAATGAAATTTGATTACAATAAGAAAAATGACACATCGATCAAGCTCACTAGTTGGAGAATAAAGTTGTAACCATGCAAATAGAAATATAATATTAAGATAAAAGGTCACATTAAAACTCAGTTAGCCCATCCACAGTTGTGTGGCAATCGCATCTCGGAGAGCTCCTCCTGCCGTCATGCCAGATGCACTAACAGAAAGATTTGGGTGTTCCTCAAGTTCATCATCTTCGTCTTCCCTCCCTCCTTCACGACTTAAGTTAAAATAAAAGTCTTCGCCTTGTTGACGTCAGACAAAATAGTGCACAACACAACATGCAATAACAATCAACAATTGTATACGAAATGGATAACAGTTCCCCTCTCTCAGTGTTTGAAATCTATTCTTCAACATCCCAAATGCTCGTTCCACACAGTTGTGAAGTTGGGCATGGCGATGATTGAACTTGACAGAATGGATGTCTGCTATGTGTATTTGGTTTATTAGGTTCCACACCATATAAAACTACATCTAGTTTATTTGGTTTTTTTCACTTAGGAGATAGCTTCTTTGACAGAATGGATGTCTTCTATGTGTAGAATGTAGTTTAACAGTAACTAGCTATGACTTTAAAAAAAACACACATTAGCCAGACTGTAATGGAGATAGGCATCCATATTAAAAAAATGCAAACATCTTTAGGATATACCTTGTGCAGAGTAAACATGGGAACATCAAAGTCCAGTTTGTTATTAGAGAGCATAATCAAAGAACACTAGATTAGCCACATATGGTCAAACATCCATGCAAATAAATACATCAAAGACCCTGTGCAGAATAAACATGGTTTGTTGTCCAAGAACACAATGAAAAGAATAATATATTAGGCACATTCAATTAAACATGGTCTCATCACCTCAACAGGGCATTTGAAGACACCTCTAGAGGGAATATAAGAAATCTATCATTTTCTAGAGGCAGGAACAATCTGAAGAATCCTCCCATGATCAGTAAGGCACCGACAATCACCAAAACAACCATAATTTGCCCAAATTTAACAGATTACGATAATAAAAAAATGGACAAGAACTCACCCCTACAACATTAATTAGCCAGACTGCAAAGGAGATAGACATCCATATAAAAAAAAGCATACATGGAGATAGCCAAAACCAAAATGACTTTCACAAAAAGGTATTAGCTAGAATGTAACAAAGATAGCCAACACAATCAAAAAAGCATACATCCATAAGATATAGTTATTTCTCTAATGTCTTGGTGTACATGGAGATATCCAACCATATAAAACTACTTCTAGTTTATTTGGTTTTTTTCACTTTGGAGGCTTCTTTGACAAAACGGATGTCTGCTATGTGTAGAAGGGAGTTTAACAGTAAGCAGCTATGACTTAAAAAAAAAAAACAATAGCCAGACTGTAATGGAGTTAGGCATCCATATTAAAAAAATGCAAACATCCTTAGGATATACCTTGTGCAAAGTAAACATCGGAACGTCAAAGTCCAATTTGTTATCAGAGAACACAATCAAAGAATACTAGATTAGCCACATATGGTCAAATATCCATGCAAATAAATACATCAAAGACCCTGTGCAGAATAAACATGGTTTGTTGTCAAAGAACACAATGAAGAGAACAATATATTAGGCACACTCAGTTAAACATGGTCTCATCTCTTCAACAGGGCATTTGATGACACCTCCAGAGGAAATATAAGAAATCTAACCTTTTCTGGAGGCAGGAACAATCTGAAGAATCCTCCCATGATTGTGGATACCACTTTTGGAGTTCGTTTTTAGTTTAAGCGAGGACTCCGAGGCGCCCACAAAGAGGGGGGTGGAAAATAAATGAAAAAGAAAAATGTGGTGTGTGTGGATATGGAGTGGAAAGCGAGAAATGATGGAAAATAAAAAAAGATCGTGATCACCAGGCACGCGAGTGTGCCGAATAGAGAATGCACGGCGAGGGGTGCGGGTGGAAGAAATGATCGCGACAAATACTTGTTGGAGCATGGGGAGATTGTGCGGGGGTGTGGGTCTTTTCTTCCTCTACGAGCACGGCCAGCCGTGGTAGAGGGCGTTTCCTCGTTTGATTACCCTGACAAAAAAAGAAGACAAAGAAAAGAAGAGGGGATTAGCCAAATAATGTGTAGTATGCAATTCCAAAAAATGAAATAAAAGAATGAACGGCAAGCAGAACGACTTACCGTGTGGTGGCTTTTAAACCCCTAAGAAATAGGGGTGTGTGTGTGTGTGTATGCATGCATGTGTGTGTATGTAAAAAACAGGAGTATGAGGGCCACGTGGGACCCAGAGGAGATGAAAATAAAAAGGACCACGTGGGGCGGAGGAGGTGAATGAAAAGAGAAAAGAGGAAAGGGGAGGGGGTGCTTCCCCGAATGGTGACGGTGCGGCGGCGTTGCCGGTTGGACGACGGAGGGTGGAGGAAGATGCTTCTGCCTCGCTCCGCTTCGGTGCGCGTGGAAGACAGAAGAAGATGGCGTCGGGCTCCAGGGGATCGGATGGACGGCGCGGAGTAGAAGGTCCCCCCGGGCCGGGGTCGAGATGGGAATCCGACAGGGCTTCGCCACAGTGAGTGGACCCCCTTCTCTACAAATGACCCTCGGGGGTCTATTTATAGAGGTGAAATCGTAGAATCGCGTCCGGTACAGCGAACACAACCTTCAGAGTGAAATGCATCCGAGCGGCAGACCGCGATTAGAATTGCGTCGGGACAGCGCACCGCGACTTGAATTGGATTACATCCGGGTGGCAGGCCGCGATTCGCAAGGTCAGTTTGATGACACATGTGCACGATTGCCGCCATGCTTCTGAATTGCGTCCTACCAGGATGCCGCGATAAGGAACATAATCGCGTCCGCTAGGGCTACCGTGACTTGAAACGCGGCGGCCAAGGCCGACGTGATTACTTTTTAGGGGCAATTTTCGAGGCATGCACCTACGTGCGCTGTCTGCTGATGTGGAATTATGATTTGACCTCTTTGAATCGCGTCTGTTGACAAGGACGTATTACAGGATTTTCTCATGATTACGGGCCTGGGCGCGATGACTTTTTGGGCCACAGTCGACTTTAAATCGCGTCCTGGACACAGGACGCGATTATGCATAGCTGACTTTGAATTGCGTTCGGAAGGAGGGACGCGACTATAAACTGAATTGCGTCGGCACCACACGACGCGATAAGGTTTTCGAATTTTATTTATGAAAATGCTGCCAAAAGTGGAATTGGGATTGCGTCGCCCATGGCGGACACGTTCATGAAGAAGGCAATTTTCATAAATAAAATGGGAATTCATTGTCGCGTCGTGCAGGGCCGACGCATTAGTCATATAGTCGCGGCCGACTTTCCTGCCGCGATAAGGTAGCGCCCATCAAAGCCGTCGCGTTAAGACAGGGTATCCTGTATCGCGTCCAAAGTGCTGGACACATTTAGAGAGGTGGCTGCCATATCCGTCGCGACTTGGAATTTATGCCTACAGTTCCTGAGGGACCCTGGAAATGAAGGGGAAGCACCAGAGAAGAATGGGGGTGATCCAAAATGATGGGGACAACACTCTTTCAAGGCAAAAAGAGGGCTATTTGTGGCGTTATGGCGCAACATGAAATTTGTCCGCGGTGGAGCCAAATTCGCGTGTCTACAGCTGCCACACCTTGGCATCTGCTTTGCAGGGGAGCAAAGCGAAGGGACATGAAGTGGAATGTAATGGAGTGAAATGTAGTGTAATGAAATGAAGAGAAATAAAGTGTAGCGAAGTGGAGTGAAGTGGGAGCGGACTGAAAAGTAGACGTCAAGGTGAAAAATAGACACGCATAATCATTGGGTGACTGCCACCTGATAAGAGTTTTTCACCAACACCCCGGGAAGTCAGCACCAGGAAGAAGACCTAAAGAAAGAGATGTTTGGACAAAGGGAAGGGATAAGAAAGGAAAGGTGCCACGTGGGGCACAAAAGGAATGAAAAGATCAACTTCCAGCATCGGGGAAGTACCTAAGGACACAATCCGTTAGGTTTCACCATTGGGGGCGTCTGCCACTACCGCGGGTGGATCTTGGGAGAGAAGGAGAGACCAACTTCCAGCGAATGGGAAGTACCTAAGGACACAATCCGTTAGGTTTCACCAGTGGGGGTGTCTGCCACTGTCGCAGGTGGATCTCTGGGAGTGAAGGCAAAAAATAAAAAAGGATAAGTCCAAACAAGGGGTTCTAAGGAAATCAGCCTGGAGGCAGCATCAAAGGGAGTTGGGTACTTGACCAGGAGTAGAATATTTCAAATTGCTTTTGAATTTGAGGTGCGGATGGCTCTCAAATTGCATTGCAAGGGTGGATTTCCACTGTGATTTCAATATGCATGTATGCTGGGCTAAAAGAAAAATAAGATTTAAAAGAGGAGTAGAAAATAACCAATGATAATATTGTTACACCGGTGAGTCAGGACCAGGGTTTTATGCATGGGTCTGTCGTCCTCACATGACAAGCGTAACGGCCTATCCATGCGGTTAAGATCCTCTGGGATAATCATTGTTTTTGGTAAAGGAGAACTCAAATCTCAGATTCCTCAGAGCCACAAGGTCCTTGGTGTGCTCTAAGGGTATACATATAGATAACTTGATGGTGGGGGCAGCAGCTGCAGTCCGATGTAGCGCCAGATGAGGTAGCTCGAATCCTGCACTCAAAACTCATTAGCCAAGATAACAAACAACATGGCATGATAGCATTCATGGCTTGGAGCATTAATAATGCATTAAACAAACAGCCATGGTTCAGTTTGTTTGTTTTAACCATGAGGATAAAAGGGTCTTGGATGAGGGAGTTTGGAGTGTAAGAGATGAGGTACCGATGATTGGAAGAATTGATGCGAGGCACATATAGGATCTGCTTGCCATGTGCAATACCATCGGAATTTTTTTTTTTGAATTTTTGAAAGTATTTGAATTTTTATGGATTTTGGAAAAATATTTGAATTTTTATGGATTTTGGGGGGTATTTGAATTTTTTTGTTGATTTTGGAAAATATTTGAATTTTGTGGGTTTTTGGAAAGTATTTGGATTTTTTGTGATTTTGGAAATATTTGAATTTTTGTGGATTTTGAAAAGTATTTGGATTTTTATGGAATTTTTGTAAATATTTAATTTTTTGTGATTTTGGAACATTGTCATGCCATGGCGGTGTTAGAGTTATAAAAATTGACTGGCGAGGGGTCTTTGTTACCTCCCGTTTCATTAAGGAATGCCCAGAGTAGGGCGTGCGTTTTAACGTGGCGCCCACAGGTTAATTGCACTTGGTTGACAGTGGCACTACCAAAGCCATGCTAGAAAATGCGACTAAGTCTGGCAGGAAGAAGGGAAGAAAACTTGGGGATAAGCTTGGTATGGGTTATTGAGGAGTTGGGTTTGACTGCCTTCCCTAGCACAACCGTCAGAAGGTTCAATCTCATTAAGCACTGGGGCTTTCGAATTATTTTGGAATCTTGAGTGATGACCATTTAATTGTAGGGACATGCATACGACCGGGCCCATTTAGATCTCCGCGGGGACTTTGCCACTCTTTGTCATGTCCTATTATCTTGATTGATTTTGATTTTTGCATGCATACGTCCAGGTCCGTTTGGATCTCTGCGGAGACTTTGCCGCTCTTGACATGCATTTGACTTGATTTTTCATTTGGTCATTTAATTTGCCTATTTTGGGGACGTTCTCTTATGACGGAGTGTTTTGGGTTGGTTGCCTTGCCCAGACTACCTCTAATACCCATACTTTGGCCGAAAGAGGAGAGAAACAGACTTTCCTGCCTTTCAGGCATGGCTGTGACAATGACGGTGTCTTCCGGGAGCAACCGGCTTAGGGGCGTCGTGATGTGTGTGTGAGGTGCGCATGCTAAAGGCCAACCTTAATGACCCAGGAGGGAATTTTGGACTCCTGTAGCGGAATTCTCATAACGGAAATGCTGCGACGGCATGACAATGCTGAATATTCATCTTTTTATGGATTTTTTTTGTTGACACTAATAATAAAGAATTCAGAGGGTAAAGGAAGGATGAATGTCCTGCGCTGGGGCGAGACTCAGAGATTTACAAGAATTTACATTTTATTTTTTTGGAAATTAGAAAAACACATGGGGACTAAAGCCCCGAAAACAATACGAGAAGTATTGAAGGACCAATGCCTGGCGTTGGGCGAGACTCGGAGGTCTACCAGAATTTACATTTTTCATTCGGAATTAAAGGGATGTATGGGGGCTAAAACCCCTAAAACAATGCGAGAAGGGTCGAAGGACTCGATTAAAGGCGGCGAGGAGAGAGTGGAGGAAAGATTTTGGAGACTCCGGCGGGGCCGAAGGGGATTGGAGAAGAAGGAGGGCACGATGCCCTGAAAGAAGAAAGGAATCCGGCGGGGCCGGAGGAGAGAAACGAAAAAGTGGGCCATGAGGGGCCAAAAAGGAGGGCATGCCGCGTGGGGCGCAAGATGGATATGTGCCACGTGGGGCACAGGATGGAGACGTGCCGTGTGGGGCACAAGAAGAAGATGTGCCATGAGGGGCACAGAAGGGAGAGTAAGGAGTACAAAAAGGGGCGCGATGCTCAGTGCAAGAGGATGGATTGTACAACAAATGAAAATAAAATACCTCCTGTGGGGAGGGAATGTGGAGAATCCAAGGAAAGGTGCTAAGTAGCACAAAAGATGATTGGAAAGAAAATGGAAAAGATGGAGGAGGCCCCCTAGTTTCTTGCCTTGCCCGCCGTTTAATATTCCGCTTGGGAATCGGCAATTTGACCCCCAAGTACTTCCTCATAAATTTTGTCCAGCGGGCAGATGATCTTGCTCTTCTCGGAGAGTTTGAACGGCTCTCAATAGTTGTATTGTTGACTTCCGTTGAAGTTTCAACAAATAGTGGTAGCTCCCTAGGAATATAGCTGAAAGAAGGAGTGGGGAGTTCCACTGGTAGAGTTGGAAGCAACAAAGAGGGGACCATGCTTGAAGATTGTATAACGTTAGATATGGGAAGAAGCACGTCCCTTAAGTAATTGATTGTGCCAAGGATTTGGCGTTGGAGTGCATGAGCACAATCTGAAAAGCTGACCCCATCACTAGAGTGGGAAGGTTCATAATAATGGTGTGAGGGGTCATGAGAGCTTGGAGAGGGAGATTCCCTATGAGTATTTTAAAATGAACCCGGTTGGCAACGGAAATGATTGGCATTTGATTAGAAGGCCTCTTGATGGCCATGATTGGAGGGGAGGACTTCTGCTTGGTAAATGTGCTCGGTATATTGACAATGACCGGCATGTGAGGAATGCAATCTTGTATTTTGAATAGCATGCCCGATCTCGGGTCTTCCTTCTTTTGCTGACACCCGTTGCTCCTTAAAAACTTGCGCCTGCTCCATTGGATGGGGGTAGATGTGGTGGGTGTAATGGGGAGTTGTATGGCCAGTGGAGGCGCGATGGGTATGAAGGAGAAGATTTGCTCGGGTTGGGTTGCCAATGGTGTTGGCGTAGTGGAAGGTGTAATGGTTGGTGTAATAATGGGTGGAGGTTTAATTGTGGAAGGTTTAATGGTAATGGATGGCAGTGTAGGAGGCGTAGGTAAATGGTGTACAAATATGACCTCGGAAGGTTCATCGTCGTAACACCAAGTAGTTTCGCAGATGGGTTGGACATTGGCAACCTCAGCCCGAGCAACAGGCTATGGTGGAGGTATGGGAGCTGGAGCTGGCGGAGGTATGAGAATTGGCGTGGGAGCCGGAGCACGTGCAACGTGGGGCACAGGAGCTTCTTCATTTATGGGGGCATCGTAGGGCCCTGTTGGAGGTTGTTGGGTCCGGAAAGGATGAATTAGTGGACGCCTGGGTGGAGGCATGTTGTGGTAAATGGGGGTTTGTGGAGGTGTATATGATGTGGACGTTGTAGGGTAGCGAGGTGGATGGTGGATGGCGTCCACGTACTGATCCGTTCTTTCTCGGATTAATTTGATTAAAAAGCTCTACGATCGGGGAGTTCGTTAGATAGGATTGGATGTAACGTCCCCATTTGTAGAGCTCCTCCATGGAGGTGATCTAGTTCATGGCCAAGATGTACCTGAACCTCAGAGTAGAGTTGGAAATGATTATTTTAACTTGCTCTAACTCTGAGAGCTCATGCTGCATTCTTGTGGCCATTGACCTCCAACGGTCAGCAAATTGTACAAAGGCCTCGTCGGCCCTCATCTTCTCGGATGCTAGATCCGTGACAGAGAGATAAGGGCTGACGTGGTCTTTGTACCTTTGAAGGAATTTTTTATGCAGAGGACGGAAGTCTCCTGCCTCACTTGGTTCTAGAGAGTAAAACCATTCGAGTGCAGGGCCGTCTAGAGATTTTCTAAATAAATATGCCAAGGTAATTGGATCTCACTGCCAATGCGAGGACTCATAGAGAAACTCCTTGACATGAAGGTAGAGATTGCCCATGCCATTGTACAATCGGTACGTTGGCATCTCTGAAGGATGAATATAAATTTATGGGAGAGTCGGCATGGCGGCGACAGGGTCACCCATGAGATTTGAAAGCTTATTAATTTGACTCTCCGGGTTGTTCAATTTGTGGAGAAGAGCATTTTGGAGTGGAGTGGGTTGCTGCTGGGCATATGAGGGAGTACATGGGGGCGGCCTTGAATTAGTGGGCCTTCCCAAGGGATGGTCTGTACGGACCGGAGCACGAGAGTGCAAATGGCCAGGGGGCCGAGGCGATGGAGAATGTACAGGGGAATGTGGCGAAGTCGCCGGAATGTACAAAGGTGGGTGCCTAGGAGAGGGAGAAGGAGAGGGAGAAAAAGAGGAAGAAGGAGAGCGAGAAGGAGAGGAAGAAGGAGAGGGAGAAGGAGTCACACCCTTAACTAAAGATTGGATCAAATTTAGTTGTTGAGGGGTGAGTTGATCAAGGGCGTGCAGGACATTTTGGACTATAGGGTCTTGGTGGGGGGGAGGCTCTCGCCGGGTTTTGATTGGAGTGAGGTATGGAGGGACATCAGATTGGTTAGTGCACGGTGTGTGCACGTAACCGTAGGAGGTGGAAGGTTGTCCCTCACGGTGGTGAAATGGACGGACATGGGATTGGAAAGATTGGACGCTTGAATTATCCTCATAGTACATATAAAAATCAGAATGGTAATGTGGGCCCATTTTTAACAAGACAATAAGCAAAACAAACAAGTTGAACAAAGATTAAGCAATCAATGATGTGGTTCAAACAAGTTATAATGCTTAGCGCTTGTTTTGGGGGAGTTTCACAATTAATTAAATGGATTGAAAAATATTGTGTCACTCCAAGTGAGATCCTAGTTGGGTAGAGTATGAGTTCTTCGGGATACAACTAGAATCACCTCTCACCACGCAGTGGGATAGCTAAACCCGGGTCAATGGAGGGGTACCGCCAGCTCGGTCCGCCGTGAGGGAATCCACGGGGTACGGAGACTTACGAGATTCCGAGAGAAGGTTCGCTAGTCCAAAGGGATGGAATGCCCAATGGAGAGCTCGCCTTCACCGAAAGGGTGTGTGGAGCCTAGGATATGAGGGAAGGAGGTCCCCCGACCGATGCAAAATGCCTTGCATTCGACAGTTTATAGCAAAAATGGCAGAAGGGGCGCGTTTCTATCAACACTCTAAATCGCAGCGGGGACAGTCGCCGCGACTCAATAATCGTGTCCAGTCACCTGGACGCGGAATTGAGAGCCCCAGAAGGCTGTCAGTGCCGTGCCTGGTCCCTGTGGACGAACTGCTGGCAGAGACACGTCGACCTTTGTCGTCGTGACAAGAATGTGTCGGCCTTATCCGGCGCGACAAGAAAAGTATAACGCATCCAGGCAGGCAGACGCGTTACCAAAATCCTGAATCGCGTCCTCTGTGTGAGACACGATTCCAAACAGGCTCCCGAAACCAAAAACGAAAGTAGTAAAAAGCAGTAAGCAAGAAAGATGTGCAGAAAATAGGATTAAGATATATAGAGACGCGTCGGCCTCAGCCGCCGCGACAAGGAAGCTGAACGCGTCGGCTTTAGTCGCCGCAACAGCAAAACAAAACGCGTCCGATACAGTGGACACTTTATAAACGCGTCCTCTATGTTGGACGCGATTCTAACAGCCACCCGAGGACAAAATAAAAAACAGGAAAGAAGGTAGGATACGTGTATAAAGAGGGAACGAAAATAAAATTAAACACACAACATGTTTTGCATGGTATAAAATAAAGGACAAAAGAAGAGTGCCACGTGGGGCACGAAGGAGGGTGTAATCAAAAGGAAAATGTGAAAAGAAGTCCCACCGTGGCCGCCAAATTGTGGATACCACTTTTGGAGTTAGTTTTTAGTTTAAGTGAGGACTCCGAGGCACCCACAAAGAGGGGGGTGGAAAATAAATGAAAAAGAAAAATGTGGTGTGTGTGGATATGGAGTGGAAAGCGGAAAATGATGGAAAATAAAAAAAGATCGTGATCACCAGGCACGCGAGTGTGCCGAATGGAGAATGCACGGCGAGGGGTGCGGGTGGAAGAAATGATCGAGACAAATACCTGTTGGAGCATGGGGAGATTGCGCGGGGGTGTGGGTCCTTTCTTCCTCTACGAGCACGGCCAGCCGTGGTAGAGGGTGTTTCCTCGTTTGATTACTCTGACAAAAAAAGAAGACAAAGAAAAGAAGAGGGGATTAGCCAAATAATGTGTAGTATGCAATTCAAAAAAATGAAATAAAATAATGAACGGCAAGGAGAACGACTTACCATGTGGTGGCTTTTAAACCCCTAAGAAATAGGGGGGGTGTGTGTGTGTGCATGCATGTGTGTGTATGTAAAAAAAAGGAGTATGAGGGCCATGTGGGACCCAGAGGAGATGAAAATAAAAAGGACCACATGGGGCCTGAGGAGGTGAATGAGAAGAGAAAAGAGGAAAGGGGAGGGGGTGCCTCCCAGAATGGTGACGGTGCGGCGGCGTTGCCGGTTGGACGACGGAGGGTGGAGGAAGACGCTTCTGCCTCGCTCCACTTCGGTGCGCATGGAAGACGGAAGAAGACGGCGTCGGGCTCCAGGGGATCGGATGGACGACGCGGAGTAGAAGCTCCCCCTGGGCCGGGGTCGAGACGGGAATCCGGTAGGGCTTCGCCGCAGTGAGTAGACCCCCCTCTCTACAAATGACCCTCGGGGGTCTATTTATAGAGGTGAAATCTTAGAATCACGTCCGGTACAGCGGACGCGACCTTCAAAGTGAAATGCGTCCGAGCGGTAGGTCGCGATTAGAATCGGGTCGGGACAGCGCGCTGCGACTTGAATTGGATCGCGTCCGGGCGGCAGGTAGCGATTCGCAAGGTCAGTTTGATGAGACAGGCGCACGATTGCCGCCATGCTTCTGAATTGCGTCCTATCAGGATGCCACGATAAGGAACATAATCGCATCCGCCAAGGCTACCGCGACTTGAAACGCGGTGGCCAAGGCCGACGCGATTACTTTAGGGGCAATTTTCGAGGCATGCGCCTACATGCGCTGTTCTGTTGATGTGGAATTATGATTTGACCTCTCTGAATCGCGTCTGCTGATAAGGATACGATTACAAGATTTTCTCATGATTACGGGCGTGGGCGCGACGACTTTCTAGGCCACAGCTGACTTTGAATTGCGTCCTGGAGGCAGGACGCGACTATGCATAGCCAACTTTGAATTGCGTCCAGAAGGAGGGACGCGACTATAAACTGAACCGCATCGGCACCACACGACGCGATAAGGTTTTTGAATTTTATTTATGAAAATGCTGCCAAAAGTGGAATTGGGATCGCGTCGCTCATGGCGGACGCATTCATGAAGAAGGCAGTTTTTGTAAATAAAATGGGAATTCATTGTCGCGTCGTGCAGGGCCGACGTGTTAGTCATATAGTCGCAGCCGACTTTCCATCCGCGATAAGGTAGCACCCATCAAAGCCGTCGCGTTAAGCCAGGGTATCCTAAATCGCGTCTGAAGTGCTGGACACGTTTAGAGAGGCAGCTGCCATACCCGTCGCGACTTGGAATTTATGCCTACAATTCCCGAGGGGCACTGGAAATGAAGGGGAAGCACCGGGGAAGAATGGGGGTGATCCAGAATGATGGGGAAAGCACTCTTTCAAGGCAAAAAGAGGGTCATTTGTGGCGTTATGGCGCAACATGAAATTTTCCCGCGGTGGAGCCAAATTCGCGTGTCTACAATGATCAATAAGGCACCGACAATCACCAAAATAACACATAATTAGCCCAAATTTAACACATTATAATAAAAAATGGACAAGAACTCACCCCTATTGTAGCCTCAACTGAACAAGAGCACTTTTCCTAGAGCGTGAGAAGTAGACAGTGGTGGGAATTTATAGACAACCCATCGAAACCAAGGTGAAGAAAGGGGCAAGGAAGGGTACAATCATGGGCAAGGCACATACACCATAAACCCCTCAATCGTCATAGGGAATCAGGTCATACTTACCAAATTTTTGAAGAAAAGTACTGGTGGAGATGAATTCAAGGACCAAAGGAGGTGACTTTTGTATGAAGCAAGCATCACGAGCGATAATGGGGGAGTCGACAACTCAAGCTACCATGGACCTCCTGCAGAAAACCAGAAGCATATGGAGCAGTCATAGTGCCCTATGATGATCAGTCCATCCCCATATAATTTTATTTATTATATACATTTTTTTTGTTATTAACAAAACCTTAATAAATATTTTCTAACAATCTTTTCTGAAGTTCATCCATAAGAAATAAGTCAAGAAAAATCTGTAAGTTACTCTCACACACTGTTATTTACAGTTCAAAGCATTCATTCTATGTACACATCGATTTCCTTTATAGAACATCGGTTTTATAAGTGAAATAACGATTCGGTCTCTTTATCGATTTTATAGATAAGTTAAAACAACGATTTGATCACTATAACGATTCGTTACACAATGATTTGATCGCTGTAACGATTTGATAAGTCAAACAACGATTTGATCGTGCAACGATTCGATAAGTCAAATAACGATTTGATCACTATAACGATTTGGTAAGTTATACAACGATTTGATCACTGCAACGATTCGATAAGTCAAACAATGATTTGATCACTATAATAATTCGGTAAGATCGCTGTAATGATTCGCTATCACTTAAACAATGATTTGCCTTTACTCAAACAACGATTTGATAGCAAATAACAATTTGATCACAAACAATGATTTGTTTCTACTTAAACAACTATTTGCTTATACTTGAACAACGATTTGCTCATACTTGAACAATGATTTGCTTGAAGAACGATTTGCTTATACTTGAACAACGATTTGTTTGAAGAACGATTTTCTTATACTTGAACAACAATTTGCCTATACAAACGATTTCACAAGTACAACATAGATTTCATCTATACATGAATTATGATTATCACATCGATTTCATGTCACCATGGATTTCATTTATACATGGTCTATAACATCGATTTCACGAATACATCAACTATCTTCCCAACGATTTTGGTTTGAATGAATTGTCATACATTTTTGTTATCATCTTCTCAGATAAATTTGATAATAACTAATCTCTATAATGTTCAAACATATTTTCAAAACATTGTGGAGTTTAAGTCTTCCCGCATATATATTTGTATCTTGCACCACGTAATATTTATTGTGATTGCACACATCTCTGCATGCCACATATTCGTGTGCATTCTACACTGGTGTTTCTATAGAAAACACTTTTTAGTGTGACAGAATGACATGTCTATTTTGGTGTACATTCTTATAGCATGACTTCTAACGTTGACTGACAACATAGAGACAGTCTAGCTATCTGTGTGTTGGTATTTATTGTGTGCAGGTCTTTTACCAGTACCATATCTTACAACGTTGGATAACCTGAAGTGAAAGATATCTAGATGAATCCACTCTTTGCGTATGTGTCTCCTAGAGCATTAATGACTGCAGGCTTACCAGTTCCACACCTCGGACCATACAGTCTAACGTGCTTTAAACATAGAAACAACGGACATTTCAACGGCCATATTTTCAAGAGAAGATATATAGAAAACTAATGACTCCATGAAAAAACAAGGGATATCTAGAGAGAAAAATTGAGCAACACACATAGAATCCTTCAAGCACTTGCGAGCATCAGCAAGAAGAGCTCATTCCTTCCAGCGAAACAACCTTTAGCTCTCAGCTCTCCATTTTTCATTTGCTTCATCTTTAGAGAGCAAGTGTAGTTCTGAGAGATTTTCTTGTTGCAATCTTTGTCTCTTAGATTCAGCCTCAGATCAAGCAATTTCTTATAAGCTTGGTCTAGGGGCCATTCGCCTTTTACTAACATTCTTTGTGTGTGTTCCTCTTCGGTTGTGAAGAGAAGACCTGTAGGAAACAGGTGGTTGTTATTCCCTTCATTGAAGAAGGAAGACTTGTTGCATCAGGTGTTGGTTTGTACCTCTTTGGGGTAGAAGAGAAGGTCAACTGCAGCTGGATGTGTAGGAGTCCTTAAGGGGGACAGTACCCTTGGTTTGTAAAATTCCAAGTTGTTGCTTGGGGACTAGACGTAGGACTCCTTGAGATAGGAGGTCCGAACCAGGATAAAAATATCCTGTTGTTTGTGTGTTTGCTTATTTGTCTTCATTCTCACTAACACTAACTA
Organism: Colocasia esculenta; assembly: GCA_014218235.1. Taxonomy (NCBI): domain Eukaryota; kingdom Viridiplantae; phylum Streptophyta; class Magnoliopsida; order Alismatales; family Araceae; genus Colocasia; species Colocasia esculenta. The sequence continues at coordinate 65,531,246 of CM024764.1, read as the reverse complement.
TCTATCCTCGTGTTTTTCTATTAAGCGTTTTTATTGACAGGTTTCATTTTAGAAAGATTTTTAGCAATCCATTCACCCCCCCCCCCCCTCTGAGCTTGCTTTCTGGGCAACAAGTGGTATCAGAGCCAAGTCTCTTCAAGAAAGAGGATCTCACGATCTGAAGAGCAAGGATAAATGGCAGCTCAAGGGTATGCAGAAGGTCAGTCCATCAACAGACCTCCTTTATTTGATGGTGAAGACTACAATTACTGGAAGACTCGAATGGAGTTCTTTCTGCAAGGGCTCGATTTCCAACTTTGGTCTATTATCAAAGAAGGAGACTTAATAGTACTCAACAATAGAGAAAATTGGACAGACGAAGACAAAAAGAAAATATCCCTTAACAGCAAAGCCAAAAGTATACTATGTTGTACGCTAAGCAAGAAAGAGTTCAACAGAATCTCAGCATGCAAGTCAGCTATGGAGATGTGGGAAAAGCTAAGAATTACATATGAAGGAACTAACAAAGTAAGAGAAACAAGAATAGACATCTTGGTAGCTCAATATGAAAGATTCCAAATGCAATTAAGAGAGTCCATTACACAAATGTACAGTAGATTCACAGACATCACCAATGGTCTGGCTGGGCTTGGAAAAAACTATGATCTCAGAGACATGGTGAGAAAGATACTAAGATTCCTACTAGCCTTATGGACTCTAAAGGTGACAACCATAGAAGAAGCCAATGACCTAAAAAGAATGTCACTCGAAAAACTCATTGGATCACTAATGGCCCATGAGATAAACATGGAGAAGCTTGGAGAATCCTCCAGCAGGAAGAAGCATAGCAACGCACTCAAGGCTACAGAAGGCAGCTCCGAAGAAGAATCAGAAAACGAAAGAAGTGATCAGAACAGCGAAGATGAGGAAGCTTTTCTCTCTAGAAGACTGCAGCGTATTCTGACTAAGAAAAAATATCAGTCAGGGAGAAGGTACTTCAAGAAAGGGAGAGACTTCAAGAAGCCTGAAGTTAAGGATGTTAAGAAGTCAGAACCCATATGCTACGAATGCAAGAAGCCTAGACACAACAAGGCTGAGTGTCCAAAGCTAAAGAAGACTGAGTTCAAGAAGAAAGACAACTCAAAGAAGTTCAAAAGATACAAAAAGAAAGCCATGGCGGCTGCATGGAACAACGAGAGTGACTCAGAAAGTGAGTCAAGCTCCAGCGAATAAGAAGAAGAAAAGGCCAACCTGGCTTTTATGGCAAACACTGGTGAAAAGGTAACCTCTGACTCATCTTTTACTTCATGCAATGAATCTGATTCAGATAGTCTAGAAGATGCATTCAATGAATTATACAATAAGTATAAAGATGTATGCAAGCTATTAAAAACTACCAAGAAAAATCATGCATGCTTAGAAATCACCAACTCAGATTTAAAATCTGAAACTGAGCAACTAGAAAAATAAATCTCTAAATTAAAAGGAAGAAATGAATTGTTATGTGAAGATCTAAAAATTAAAAATGAACAAATAACAAATCTGGAAAACCATGAAACTTTAAGTAAACTTAAAAAGAAAGTTGACACACTAACAAAAGATAATGAATACCTAACTAACACAATTGAAAAATTCACAAATGGAAAATCATCTCTAATATTAAAAGGACCAAGAAGATCAAGTAGGAAAAAGTATGGTTTAGGATACACTCCACCGGACAATGAAGTAACAATTATTCATCCTAAAATCTATCCAGCGCCAAAATTTATAGCTGAACAAAATATTGACTACAAATCTAACATTAAATACAAACCAATTAAAACAGTGAATAATATATCATGTTGTAGTCATTGCAATAAATTAGGACACACTAAAATAACTTGTACAACTAAACACTTAAAGTGGATTCCTAAAAGAAAAAGTGAGGAAACTAACCAGCAAGGACCCAAAAGAACTTGGGTACCTAAATCTTAGTGATTTATTGCAGGTAACTTTTAGAGCATCAAAGTGGTACCTTGATAGCGGATGTTCAAGGCATATGACTGGAAACAGAAGATTGTTTTCGTACATCAAAGATGAAGAAGGAACAGTGACCTATGGCGATAATGGAAAAGGTTCAGTGATCGGTTGTAGATCTATTGGAAGTCAACACAGAACCCTCATAGAACATGTTTTATGCGTCAAAGGACTCAAGCACAATCTCATAAGTATCAGCCACCTGTGTGATAAGGGTCACCAAATCAAGTTTTAGGAGTCTAAATGCTTAATTATGAAGGATGGTGCAACTGTTTTCGAAGCCAGCAAAGAAAAGAACTTGTATGTCCTGCACCTAGAAGAATTAAAGGATCAAGATGTTTGTCTAGCAGCAAATAAAGATCAAAATGCAGAATTATGGCAGGATGGAATTAGAAAGCTTATCAAGCGTAATCTAGTGGAAGGTCTACCCATGATAAATTCAAGAATAGAAGGTGTTTGTGAACCATGTGCAAAAGGGAAGTATGCAAAATCCTCTTTCAAATCAAAGATAGTGGTAACTACCTCCAAACCACTGGAATTGCTTCATATGGATTTGTTTGGACCTATGAGAACTACAAGCCTAGGAGGAAAGAACTTTGGATTTGTAATAGTAGACGATTACTCAAGATTTACATGGGCATCATTCTTGGAACACAAAGATGACACATTCGAAAGCTTTGTGAAGTTTAGTAAGTTAGTTTAGAAGGATAAGAAGTTCAGCATAATAAGCATTCGCTCAGATCATGGAGGAGAATTCTAAAATGATAAATTTGCAGAATTTTGTGATGATCAAGGAATAGAGCACAACTTTTCAGCACCAAGGACACCTCTGTAGAATGGAGTAGCTGAAAGGAAGAATAGAACCTTGTTAGATATGGTCAGAACTATGCTATCAGAATACAACCTTCCAAGATATTTTTGAGCAGACGCTATCAACACAGCTTGTTATATCATTAATAGAGTTATGATAAGGTCAATCCTAAAGAAGACAACATATGAGCTGTACAAATAGAGAAAGCCTAAGATCAGCCACTTCAGAACGTTTGGATGTCCATGCTATATTCATAAGAATTGTAAGAGAGACATAGGTAAGTTGGATTCCAAATTTGATGAAGGAATCTTTATGGGGTATGCTTCCAAACCCAAATGTTATAGAGTTTTTAATAAACAAAGTTTATTAGTTGAACAAACTGTTCATGTTATTTTTGATGAATCTAACCCTTCCTTGAGAAAGGAAGTAGATAGTGATGATGAAAATGTAGAAAATCTCTCCAAGAAACTGAAGGAAGCAACCATCAAAGATCATGAAGATCCACCCTTGGAAGAACTACAACAGAAAGAAATAACTCATAATGATCTTCCGAAGGAATGGAGATACAAGAAGGATCATCCAAAAGACAATATCATTAGAGATCCATCAGTTGGGGTAAGAACAAGAGGTAATGTTATCCCTTGTGATTATTTAGCATTTGTATCTCAAATTGAGCCGAAGACAGTCAATGAGGTACTGTCTGATGAATCTTGGATTTTAGCCATGCTAGATGAACTTAATCAGTTCAAGAGAAACCAAGTATGGTCCTTTGTTCCAAGACCATCAGATCATCTTGTGATTGGCACCAAATGGGTGTTCAGGAACAAATTGGATGAAGCTTGTGTTATCACTAGAAACAAAGCTAGACTGGTTGCTCAAGGCTATTCCCAAGAGGAAGGCATAGATTTCGATGAAACCTATGCACCAGTGGCTAGACTAGAGGCTATTCGAATTTTACTCGCTCATGTATCTGCATTGGATTTAAAGCTTTTTCAAATGGATGTAAAATCTGCATTTCTAAATGGATATGTAAAGGAGAAAGTCTATGTAGAACAACCTCCTAGTTATGATGATGTGGATTTTTCAAATCATGTTTTTAAATTGCATAAAGCATTAAATGGTTTAAAGCAAGCGCCTAGAGCATGGTATGTAAGGCTTAGTGCATTCTTGTTAAACCATGGTTTTATCAGAGGTTAGGTAGATAGCACATTGTTTATTAAATCTAAAGTTAAAAATATATTACTTGTGCAAATCTATGTAGATGATATTATATTCGGTTCTACTGATGAATCCTTGTGCAAGTATTTTGAGAAGCTCATGCAGGCAGAATTCGAGATGAGCATGATGGGTGAGGTAAACTACTTTCTAGCATTGCAAATCAAGCAAGGCAAAGAAGGTACACATATCTGTCAAACAAAATATACCAAAGAATTATTAAAGAAATTCAGGTTCGACAATGCTAAACCACTGTCCACTCCAATGAGCACATCCACCAGGTTAGACAATGATAAAGAAGGTAAGAACGTTAATCAAAAACTTTATAGAGGTATGATAGGAACATTGCTTTACTTGATAGCTAGCATACCTGATATTCTATTTAGTGTATGTATGTGTGCAAGGTATCAGGCTGATCCTAAGAAATCCCATTTAATATCTGTTAAAAGAATTTTTAGATACTTAGCTAAAACTCATGATCTAGGTCTATGGTATCCAAAATCATGTGAAATTAGTTTACTTGGATATTCTGATGCTGACTATGCTGGATGCAAGGTAGATAGAAAAAGCACCAGTGACAGTTGTCAATTTCTTGCAAGATGCTTGATTTCATGGTCTTCAAAGAAGTAAAATTCAGTAGCACTATCAACAGCTGAAGTTGAGTACGTAGCTTCTAGGAGTTGTTGCACTCAACTCTTATGGATAAAACAACAGCTTGAGGACTATGGATTGCACATCAAGACCATCCCATTACTGTGCGACAACACTAGTGCGATAAATCTCACCAAGAATCCAGTTCAGCATTCCAAGACGAAACATATAGAGGTTAGATATCATTTCATTAGAGATCATGTAGCTAATGGAAATATAAATATTTCTTTTATAAATACGTTAAATCAGTTAGCAGATATCTTTACAAAAGCCTTACATAAAGAGAGATTTACGTCTCTTAGAAGGGAGCTAGGCATGTGTAATGTGTAAAAGATATGACTGCATGTAACTGAAATAATAATTTTTCAGAATAATATTTATCCTTCTCACTGGATTTAAGCAAATCCTCTATTACTTGCGTTATGAATTGCTATGACGTTTCAAAATGAATTCTTTATTATCTCTTTTGTCGTTATCTGCATTTATTGCTCTGTCGTTTCAAAAGCGCCTTTATGTCTTGCCGTTAAAGCCCGAAATCCATGCCATATCGATTTCATCTCTCTCTCTCTCTCTTCTCTTTCGACTTGTCTGGAGCGATAAAACCTATCAATTCCAAATTCCTCACTATGTGATTTCGAAGGATCTCTCTGTTCCCGCCAAGATTTCTTGAGGGCTTCTATTCCATTCCTCCCCACGATCCTCTAGAAACTTTCCTTGTCAAAATCCATGGCTGCTTTTGGGAGTTCCGGCACCGTAGGTGGTTACAGCGTTGCCTTCCTCACAGCGGAGCAGTAGGAAAGGTTTGCAGTAGTCAAGATCAAGTTGTGCGGTAACAAGGTAGTAGATATTACTGATTTAGTGAAGAATGGGATGCATAGTATTGTGGAAGCCATAGAAAGGATGAAATGGACAAGAATGGTCACAGTTTCTGAAGCTAGCTACCCGGGCTTAGCCAAGGCATTCTACACATGCCTGAAGACAGATGAAGATGGGTCCCTCACCTCCACAGTTAAAAGGTACACCTATCCATATTACCTATGATCTTCTGGAAAGGTTGTTTGGTGTATCTACAGTTGGTCGCAGTGGGGTAGACAGTGTGGACATTCATGTGAAAGGTTTAGGCATCATCGGAACAGAGTACAAATTAAAAGATGGAAAAATAGATATCAACCAGCTGAACGCATTCAACATGATCCTCCATTTTTTAGTCTGCCAGATTCTAGTGCCAAGAAGTGTCATCTTCTCAACTTGCCCTAAAGCCGATTCTGACATGATGTTTTGGGCAATCCAGAATCAAGATATTAATATGGCTCAAGTAACCATTGAGAGAATGAGATTTGCTGCAGATATGATATGGGACAGGAAGAATAAGCTGAATGTATCTCTACCATATGCACATTTGTTGACCAGGATTTTCAAGCATTTTAATATTGATCTAAAGAGAGAGGTAATGGAGAAGATGGGCCAGCCCATTCGATCCAGAAATCTGAAGAAGAGTGGTTTTTCTCTAGTAGAAAGTGTTTGGACTAAGACCTCTATGGCAGAAGGAGAGGCAATTATTGGAGAGGTCTCAGAGATTCCAGTGGTCCAAGAAGACGAAGAAGCTGTTAGAATAGAAGAACCAGTGGCAAGTGCAAGAAGAATAGAAGAAATTGCTCCTGAGCATATTGAGCCCGTTGGGCAACCATCTGGAGTTGAGACCCCCTCAACAGTCATTGCATCTGTAATTGAAGAAGTTTTGGAGACTGTTGCTTATATTGAGGGAGAGCAGGAAGAAATTCATGTAGAAATCAGTCAAATTATTCCGTCTGAAGTTACTGGTATAGAAGTTAGCCAGGAAGCTGTTGTTTCTGAAGATGTGGCACCAAGCAACACAGAATAAAGTCCTATGAAAAAAGCCAGTGTAGCAGTAGCCAGTTCAGAAGTTGTGGCACCAGGCCACATAGAAGATATTTAGATGGAGGATGCCCCATTTCAGGGGGAGCCTAAAAGTCAAAAGGAAGCTAAAATTCAGGGGGAGCCCACAGCTAGTGCCCCTGGTGATCAATATCAGGAAGGTGTTGTAGAAAGCACATTTGATGGTGATGATGATGTTAATATGGAGCCAGTTGTTGGCACTGGAGATAAAGGCAAGGGTGTGGCCACAAAGATTTCATTACTTACTAGAACGGCAGACCACAGATCCAAGAAGAAGAAAATTCATGTGCAACTAAAGCCAGTAATTGAAAGATTAAATGCACAAGGGGAGATCTTATGCTCTGTACAATCTGACATATCCTCTATATTTGTTAGTCAGAGCACTGGAGCCAAGGAGATTGCAATGGTGAAAGCTGTGCTCCGGGGAATGAGAAGTGAGTTGGGTAGCCTGAAACAATCAGTAACAAAACTTTCAGATCTTGTGATGGCGCAATTGACCACTCTTGCCCCTCCTGCTCCCACTCATCCAGTAGTAGAAGAACCTGCAGGTGGGCCATCAAGGCCAGTTAATGTTAAGGAATCAGGGCCAATTGATGAAGAAGTTATCCAGCCACCAGGGCCAACAGTTGAGGAGTCAGGGCCACCAGAGGTATCTGTTGAAGTTTCAGAACCATCAGGGCTAGTGGTTGAAGAAGTTGGCAGTGGGCCATCAGAGCCAGAGCAGTCAGAGGCAGAACTTGTCAGGATTCAAGAGCCTGTAGTAGAAGCTATTATGCCCCCAGAAGCTCCTGTTCCTTCTCCTCTTATGACTCCAGCTCCTCCTTCCCCACCTTCATCCTCCACTGCCCCTCCAGCACCTGAAACCTTCAAACAACCCATTCCAAAACACATCTCCTCACCTACACCATTTCCTACTACCTCTTCTTCCTCACCTATCTCATCTACTTCTATTTTTTAGGAACCTCCTCCTCCCATTTTTGAGAAACCTCCCGCATCATCTTCTTTAGATGGACCCTCATCTGCCGGTCCATCATCTTCAAGACCATCTACACTACCTCCTCCTACTACTTTCTCCACTCTCCATCCACCCACTCCTCCATCATTCATAACCCTCATTCCTGAGGGTGCCCGTGTTCAGAGTGAGGTCATTCAGGGCATAAAAGATGAGTTTGAAGAAGCAATTCTTCGCTCAGTCCTATATGTTTCCTCTCATGTTCATAGGACAGGCTCTTCTAGTCCTGCTCCTAAAAAGAGGAAAGTTTCTAAGGACCTTGCTCTTTCATCTGAACCTCACTTTCCATCTCTTTGGTTCTCTTTTTCTATTGAAAATAGAAGGAGATCCATGTATTGTGAGTTCCTCCAAACATGTACTTTTGCCACCATTTTTGGCCTCCCTCACCTCAACCTCACAGACCACCTCAAAATTGTTCTCCCTCTCTCTCCCATTGCTAAAGCTGATCAGTCCAAAATCTTTTCCATGGCTGAGTCTAAGACTGAAGACCAGTGGGCTCGGGGCCATCAGTCTCTATACAGAAAATTCGTGCTTGCTAAATCTGAAAGGTTCCCTCCCAGAGACCACCCTCTCTCACTAAGTGAGTGGTTTGTCATTCATCATAAGAACTCCTGGGGTCCTTTCATCCAGAAGGAGATCAAGCTGATCTGATACTTCCAAATGTTTAATGACTATCGTTATCTCCACAATCTGCCAGAGGTTCAGCTTGGTCAATTCAGAGGAGCCATCACTCTGTTCAGAACCGAAAATCCAGTCAACACCTCAATCCAAGTGGACTTTGTTACCCTGAAGTTGCCAGAGATTGTGTTCCTACCTAAACTTCATTCCTTAGTCATGGACTCTGCAGTGGGTCCCATTATTTTCGAAAGGTTTGCTAGAGTAATGGGCAGAATCTCAGTCCAGAAGGGCAATCTTCTTTTATTCCACAAATTTTTGTTCAGGGAATATCAAGTCTGATGTTCTAGCCCCTCTTCTGTCTGAATGTGAAAGGCTCTCTCCATCCGATTGAGAGAAGCACTATAATCAAGCTGCTCAGCAGCTACTTCATCTCAATCTCTCTCTGGCCAGATCAAACATACCCACTCTATCTACTGAAGAGTTTCTGGATCTGAACTCCATTCACCTTGTTGAAGATCCTTTTACTGTTTGGGTTGAGAGGTACAAGGTTTGTGTACCAATAAAAAAGGATCTGAAGCAGCAGAAGATCTTCTACCCCATCTCTATTGATCAATTTTTGCAGCATACCAGCTTTGGAACCACCAGTTCTTACAAGTTTTCTCTTGGAAAGGATGAGTATGCCAATTTCCTAGAAGCTCAAAGACAACTCCACATCCAGAGAATGGCTCCTGTTATGGGGCCTTCATACACTATGGCTTGGGGTGCATTCTAAAACTATTTTGAAGAGTACGAACGCAAGGCTTGGCCAATCATCTCTCGCCCTTTCTCTCTCTTGTCCCCTGCCTTCTACATCTTTGTACCCCCTCAGTAATCCAATATAGTGGTTCTTTTGGCTCCCATTTATCTTTCTTCTCTTCTTTCTCTGAATCCTTACATTTCTTTTTGCTTAATGACAAAAAGGGGGAGAAAATAAAACATTCTGAAATACATTCCTTAAATTTATCAAATTTATTTAAATTTATCCAGCAAATTTATTTAAAGTTATTTCAGCACTTTATAAGTTCATGCTATGTTTTTTCATCACCAAAAAAGGGGAGATTGATGATCAGTCCATCCCCATATAATTTTATTTATTATATGTATTTTTTGGTGATTAACAAAACCTTAATAAATATTTTCTAACAATCTTTTCTGAAGTTCATCCACAGGAAATAAGTCAAGCAAAATCTGTAAGTTACTCTCACACACTGTTATTTACAGTTCAAAGCATTCATTCTAAGTACACATCGATTTTCTTGATAGAACATCGATTTTATAAGTGAAATAATGATTCGGTCTCTTTATCGATTCATAGATAAGTTTAAACAACAATTTGATCACTATAATGATTCGGTAAGTTACACAACGATTTGATCGCTGTAACGATTCGATAAGTCAAACAACGATTTGATCACTATAACAATTTGGTAAGTTATACAACGATTTGATCACTGCAATGATTCAATAAGTCAAACAACGATTTGATCACTATAACGATTTGGTAAGTTATATAACGATTTGATCGCTGCAATGATTCGATAAGTCAAACAACGATTTGATCACTATAACGATTCGGTAAGATCGCTGTAACGATTCGCTATCACTTAAACAACAATTTGCCTTTACTCAAACAACGATTTGATAGCAAATAACGATTTGATCACAAACAATGATTTGTTTCTACTTAAACAATGATTTGCTTATACTTGAACAACGATTTGCTCATACTTGAACAACGATTTGCTTGAACAATGATTTGCTCATACTTGAACAACGATTTGCCTATACAAACGATTTCACAAGTACAACATAGATTTCATGTATACATGAATTATGATTATCACATCGATTTCATTTCACCATGGATTTCATTTATGCATGGTCTATAACATCGATTTCACGAATACATCAACTCTCTTCACAACGATTTTGGTTTGAATGAATTGTCATACATTTTTGTTATCATCTTCTCAGATAAATTTGAAAATAACTATTCTCTATAATGTTCAAACATATTTTCAAAACACTATGGAGTTCAAGTCTTCCCGCGTATATATTTGTATCTTGCACCACGTAACATTTATTGTGATTGTACACATCTCTGCATGCCACATATCCGTGTGCATTCTACACCGGTGTTTCTATAGAAAACGCTTTTTAGGGTGACAGAATGACATGTCTATTTTGGTGTACATTCTTATAGCATGACTTCTAACGTTGACTGACAGCATAGAGACAGTCTAGCTATCTGTGTGTTGGTATTTATTGTGTGCAGGTCTTTTGCCAGTACCATATCTTACAATGTTGGATAACCTGAAGTGAAAGATGTCTGGATAAATCCTCTCTTTGTGTATGTGTCTCCTGGAGCATTAATGACTGCAGGCTTACATGTTCCACACCTCGGACCATACAGTCTAACATGCTTCAAACATAGAAACAACGAACACTTCA